>BSBM01000207.1:0-1252500 GCA_027924585.1 Larix kaempferi
TCGTCGCACAATGAGCATTTGGGGAGGAGCACGAAATACTGGGGGGTTTTTTACTGTCTTGGGAGGTGGTACAGCAGTGTAAGGTTGGGGACCTCTGCCCCCAGTGGGTTTGGGAGTAGGAGGGGGGATTCGTGGAGGACGACGGGGGTAGAGAAAACCGGGGGGTGGCTGAGTGGTAGTAGCCATGGGTTGCACCGGTTGGAGGACGACGCTTGGTGTCGGCGTGGGAACGGGAGGCGAAAGATACCAGACGGGTAATCCAAAGGTTAGCCCAGGGAGGCTAAGGGTAGCCATAACTGGGGCGCTTACTACTCCCGAGGGAGGGACTAGAAAGGGGATTTTATGGATAGGTGTAACACCAATGTGGCTAGGTACCAGAGGTGGTTTAGGCAACAAGGGTGGTTGATTGTTTGGTGTTTGGTTATCGTGGGACAGGGTACATAAGTCAGACACTTCGGGCGTAGATGACGGGGGAGGAATGGATTGGAAGGTGGATGTCATTGGCGGGTCTGAGTAAACTCCAGGTCCAAAGGAGGAAACAAACGAGGGTAGCGGCACCATTCACAAGTTGTTCAACCATGGGGAGAACATTTTCAGGTGCAGCGGGGGCATTTGGATCATAGTAAGATAGTTGGTCGATCTTAACCACGCATCCATCATGGGGGAACATCATGGTACGAAAGACAGAGGAAGTGACCACCCGCATAGCATACATGTAGCTGCGACCGAGTAAGAGGTTGTAATCAAGCTGGGCGTTGATAACCTCGATATTGATGAGGGACGGTTTTACCACCTAACTGGACAGGGACATTGGCTAGGAGACCTTGGGGCTGAGCCGAACGACCATCGTAGGCGCGTAGCGCAGTGGTGGACTGTTGGAGGGTAGGGGATCCCAAATTCTGCCATACGAATGTAGACATAACGCATGTGGAGGCACCTTCATCGATGATGCATCGATGGATGACAAGATTCCGAACGGAAACAGAAACTTGGAATGCCAAGGTGGAAGGCAGACGTGGTTCGGATTGGTCCAAATCAAATGCCATCAAATTCGAATCATTTGGGTCAATAGCCCCAATGGCAGAGAGTAAAGTCTTGCGCTGGGAAGGGCAGTTCTTCAAGACTTCTAACGCAGACATGGCTGCGGGAGATTGGGCTAGATCATCTACAATGTTGTAGTTTGACGTAGCGCGCACATTGGGGTTGTTGTTGATACGGCGAAGTGGGAAATGAGGTGCTTTGGAAGCGCCATCTATGGGAGGCGGAGGGATACGTAACGCTTGATCAGTGGGATGAGCGTTAGTGGTTTTATCAGCGGGGAGGGGCTTCGGAGGTGGAGCCATATTGGTTCCGGCGAGTCTGAAGGTTGACATCAGCGGAAGACATCATCAACAAGTGGTGGGTACCTGAGTCAAACATGGGTTGATCAGGGGCGGCGTATGTGATCTGTTGTTGTTGGGGTTGCATGTTGTCTTGAGGGGGGGCCAACGGCTGAGTGTTTCACCACACCTTGGGTTGGTAAGGGGTTTTGCAGCACCAAAGGTGGCTGCTGAGGTTGTGGGGGGGTTGGGCTGCGCTTGAGGAGCTGCATGTCCTTGGCGATGGGCATCATCAACCCACAGTTGCCGAGCTTGCTCCAAATGTGGGAAAGTATGTGTGTAGTGGCCATAGACCCCGCAGATAGAACAAGGATGGTTCGTTCGCAAATTAGGGTTTTTAGCCTGCTTGGGCGAGCGATCAGGGTTTTGGTTAGCGGGGGGCCGCGTTGTTGTTGTCTGGGGGATTAGCCGGTTGACCACCTTGGTTAGGAGGCTAGTTGTTTCCACGATTACGGCCCTTGCCGCAATTTTTTTGGCCCTGGTTGCGTTGGTTGTTTTGGTTTTGATGCGGGTTATTTTGGGCGTAAACTTGCCCTTGAGCAGGAGGTGGGTTTTGAGGTTGCGCAAGTGCTGGAGCAGGCTACAGTGGATGATAGGTAGGTGGAGGCTGCGCAGGTGCGGAACCTTGAGGAGGTTGTTGATATGTCTGTGGGAGCATTTTAACACCTAAAAAGTGCTCACTAGCTCATTCCCTTACTCACATGACCCATTTGTCCACTTTTCCACCATCTGAGCCTCTGAAACCAACAAAAGGTCACCAAAAGACCTTAGTACACCCCTTTTTCCATTAAAAAAGATTATTTTTCCAAGAAAATCATAAAAAACCCTCAAAAAGGGTCCAAATTCCCCAAAAATATTAAAAAGGGAATTAAATTATTATTTTTATTCAAAAAAGGAAAAAGGAGGGAAAAGAACCTAAACCATGTTGGTCAATACCATTGGTTTCCACAAAACCACAAATGGTATTCCTCACCACCAAAACCTATAAAAAGGTGGTAGGGGCTCCTCATTTCACATCCTTCCATTATCTCATCCTTATGCTGCTGAAATCTCCCCTGAGCACTTTTGGCCATTGAAGCAACCTTGGAGAAAGAGACCTATTGGAGTTTGGGGCTACTCATCTTGGGAGTTGCTCAACATCAACCTTCACCATTGAAGGTAATATCGCAAGCACTTGCTTGCCCCCCACTTTTCAATACAAAAAATTATTTATTATGTTTCTTGTTCTTGATTTTGAAATGTTTACATTATTTGCTTAGATTCTTGTTTAGATCCATGAAAAGTATTGTTTATTTAGTTTATTGTTTTTTATTTCTATTGAAACTGCTACTACTAGTTAGTAGGTGCCCATAGCACTAAGCTTGGTTGCAAAACCGAGCCAACAGTTTTTGGCGACTCCACTTTGGTTTGAACTTTAGATCTCTATTTTTGCCTTTAAATCTTAGTTTATTTTAAGTTTTTAACCGTTAGATCCATAGATCTGCCCTTTTAGACAACAGATCCATTGCTGTTCTGAGATTTGGGCCCATAAACAGCCCGAAATTTTCAATTTTCGGGTTCGTTTCTCGGTTTCCGTGCACGGCTTCCGCCTCGCGGCTTTTTTCCAGACAGTCGCGCGGCCCATCGCGACTTTTCTGCGTTTTTCCGCGCGGTCCATCGCGGCCTTTTTCCAGACAGTCGCGCGGTCCATCGCGACTTTTCTGCATTTTTCCGCGCTGCTCATCGCGACTGTGCGTCCAAAACCCGCGCGGTCCATCGCGACTGTGCGGCCAAAACCCGCGCGGTCCATCGCGACTGTGCGGCCAAAACCCGCGCGGCCCATTGCGGCTGTTCGTCCAAAACCCGCGCGGCTGAATTTTTTCATTCGGCCATCCCGATTTTGAAAAATATTTTTTACTGTACTTTCTGCCCATAGCACATTTTTTACAGTACTAAATTCTGCATAGTTTACAGATTTGAAAAATTTTTACTATTTAAAAGTGCATACCTAGAAATCTTTTTAAAAATTTTCAAGAAAGTGAAAGAAAGATTCATTTTGCATTCTTTATCTAGATTCAAATTTTTTCTTGTTTACTTCTTTAGAATCTTGCCCTTAGCAATTTTTATTGAAACAAAGAAATCCATTTATTTCTTTTAAAAAAAGAGTTTATTATTTGCTTTCATTAAATCCAAGAAATCCTTTATTTTTTGCGTTATTTTTTGAAAAAGCATATTCATTCTTTTTAGTGAAAAAAGTCTTAAATATTTGCTTGTTATTTTTCGAAAAATCCTTTATTTTTTGAAAATTTCCCTTAAAAAGCATTTATTTTTTCCAAGTTCAGTTTACAACACCTCACGTGCACTCACACGATCACTTAATTGAACTAAGACTTAAAACATACCCTAATTTGAACACACTCTTAACCCCACTTGGGGAACACGAAAAGAATTCTTGTAGCTAGGTAGTATTGGGGGGATAGGTGTTCCAATAACACCCCTCAGTTCATACATCTGAGACATAGAAGTTGTCCAATTAGGGAGCTAAAATCTCTTAGTACTTTTTGGCGCGGTCACAACCGGTTTGTGGGAAGGCCTCTCCCCTAGGAGGGTTGAAGTCGCGAGGATGGTTCCGGAAGCCTGAGTGGGATACCGAAACCCATTCAGTAACCGAAGGGCTACCATTCGCAGTTCTCGGGATATCCCTGTATTGGGATATTGCGATCAAAGGACCAAACGGCAGATTTACCTTTTCTCGACGCGTCATGAACGGAGTATCCTAGTAGCCTGTCTTTTTAGGATTGATTACCCGGTGTCCCTCCCGGTAGGGGGATATCTAGCCGTTGTCTCTACATTCATATTGTCTGACTTGGATTTCATCACCTTGCAGGGGATATCGTCTGTTTGAGTCACAATACTTTTAGATTAGGTGTTTGCATGATCTTTACCACCTTTTGAGTCTAGTTACACCTATTTTTTCTAGAAGCCGCTTGCATGTTGGTATTCTGACCGGTTGTTGTATTCCTCCACTTATTGTAGCACAGCTGCTAGAATAAGTGCATTTTTTGAGGATTGATTTTTTGGCCTGTGAGCCTTCTTTTTTCACTCCCCTTCTTGCACCCTTGGTTGCATTAGGGTTTTGAGTCTTTTACATATATATCACCACCTGATACTTACAACACTTTTTTACATCAAAAACATATTCTCACCATTGAGAATTCTAGACGTTCTCGTCGTCTACGGGGCGAACTCCCAGAGTTTAGTCCACTTGGCTCTCCACGTCACGGACGCAGAGCATTATCCCTTGATTCGACACATCGTCGATCATTTAGACGGTCATCTGATTCTGACATACCCCACTTCACCTTTGATTTGGAGGTAGAATCCGAAAACCCCACAGAGTTACCACCAACCACAATTATGTCTGAAACACCAGTTGATCCACTATATACATTAACCATAGGTCAGACATCCGCAGACCCTTCTGCGGTAGTACCATCAACGGCAACAGCCACCCCCTTGGGTATGCCCAATATGGGTTACACTCCACATTCAGGAATGCCTACCATAGGACCACCACCTTTCATGGGCATGCCCAACATGGGGGTCATACCCCCTTCGGTTTCCACAAACCCTATCCCAGGAATCCCTAGTGCGATTCCTAACCAAAGTGTAACTCCTGTTGCACTTGGGAGTGCTATCCCAGGAATCCCTAGTGCGATTCCTAACCCGAGTGTAACCCATGTTGCACTCGGTAGTGCTATACCAGGAATCCCTAGTGCGATTCCTAACCCAAGTGTAACCCAAGTTGCACTTGGGAGTGCTAACCCATATCAGGCCACACCTTTTGGAGGGAACATACCCTCCATACCTAGCATACCTATAGGCGCTACTGGACCCCTACACCATACCACAATGGCTAGGCAGGTCCCGGTTCCGGTCACCACATCCGCTAGTCTACCATACATGGCAAGTCTAAACCTGCCAGATTTAGCTAGGCTCACAAATGACCCCATCAGACATGATCCTGCTTGGCCCCATATGCCCACTAAGCTTCCCTCTGACATCCCTAAGTTTGAGGGAAAGGCCGGAGAAGACCCCCAGAACCACATCATGTCCTTCCATTTATGGTGTTCCTCCAACTCCATAGTGGACGACTCTGTCCGCCTCCGTTTATTACAGCGCACCTTCACTGGCTCTGCAGCCAAATGGTATATCGAGCAACCCCATGGGACGCATTCCACATTTACCTCCCTTGCCTCAACCTTCCTGCAGTTCTTTCAGCTACCGGTCCGCTATGATGCGGGCGTCGAGATCCTAAGGTCTTGCAGACAGAACACGGCCACACATATCACTGACCATATTCATGATTGGCGGCGGCACCGAAGCCTATGCAAGATCAAATTAGACGACCGAATATTTTTAGACTGGTTCCTTAAATCCCTCCTTCCTCTCATTGCGAAGGACGTAGCATCTGAAAGACCCCAGTCTGAAGAGGAGGCCATCCTTAAGGCCCAACAGTTTGATCTTATCTATGCCGAGTCAGGTTACCTATACACGATCATACCTAACGCCCCACGAGGTGATTTTGCACGCGGTGACACACCGGGGGCATCACATGCCGCTGATGGCATTATTGGCCAAATTACACCGCAAGCAAAACCTTTCAGTATGGTGAGCACCATGCCCGCCCCAGACCTTTCTAGGGCTACATCTAGTTCCGGAGCGACAACCTCCTATGCTCCAACAAACCAGACCCATCATGTTCATGGACCCTCTTGTCCACAACATTGTTATGGCCAAGCGCCATCAGCATATGTACCTCCTACATACTATGCTCAACCTATGGTACAGAACCCCATGCAGTTTCCACAACAGCCCATGCATTACCCACAACCGGTTGCACCGGCTAACCTCACACCTCCACCAGCTCAGGGGTATCAACAACCCCAACAGGCAACTGGACCACCTCCAGCTCCACCTGCATACTATCCACCGCAACCTGCTCCCGCACCTGCGGCTCCTCAGAATCCCCCCAATGCTCAAGGACATGTGTACGCACAACAACAGCAGCCCCAATACCAAAATAACCAACGCAACCAGGGTGGGCAACCAAACCGATGTAGAGGACGAAACCGTGGAAACAATCAGAACCGTAACCAAGCTCCACAGCCTACCCATCCTCCGCAAAACAATAACGCGGCGCCCGCTCATCAGAATCCTGATCGGCCACCTAAGCAACCTAAAAATGCTAATTTACGGACAAACCATCCTTGTTCCATTTGTGGTGTCTATGGCCACTATACCCACGCTTGCCCACATCTCGAGCGAGCTCGACAACTATGGACAAACAACGCCCCATCGTCAAGGGCAGGCGGCTCCTCAGCCACCACCCAACCCCCCACCACCTCCACAACAACCTTTGGTCCTCCAAAACCCTTTTCCAACACAGGGAGTGGTAAACACTCAGCCGTTAGCCCCCCAACAGGGCAACGTGCAACCACAACAAATAAATTACACGGCTCCTGACCAACCCATGTTTGATTCAGGCACCCACCACTTATTGATGATGTCCACCGCTGACGTCAATATCCAAACCCCGTCGGAATCAATACGGACCGACTCCTGAAGCCCCCCCCCGCCGAAAAGGATACTAATGCTAATCCCACTGATCAGACATTGCGTATACCTCAGCTTCCACTCGATGGCGCTTCTAAAGCACCTCGCTTTCCCCTTCGCCGAATCAACAACAACCCCAATGCACGGGCTGCATCCAATTACAACATCGTAGATGACCTAGCTCAATCTCCTGCAGCCATGTCTGCGTTAGAAGTCTTAAAAACCTGTCCTACTCAGCGCAAGACTTTAATTTCCGCCATTGGGGCGATTGACCCAAATGATTCGAACTTGATGACCTTTGATTTAGACCAATCTGAACCACGGTTGCCTTCTACCATAGCAGTCCAAGTTTCCGTTTCCATTCGGAATCTTGTCATCCATCGATGTATCATTGACGAGGGTGCCTCCACATGCGTCATGTCCACTTTTGTTTGGCAAAAATTGGGATCCCCTGCTCTCCAGCAATCCACCACTGCATTGCGGGCCTACGACGGCAGGTCAGCTCAACCTCAAGGTTTATTACCCAAGGTACCCGTCCAATTAGGTGGGAAAACTGTGCTCATCGACATAGAGGTCATTAACGCCCAGCTCGACTATAACCTTTTACTTGGCCGCAGTTACATGTACGCCATGAAAGCGGTCGCCTCCTCCGTCTTCCGCACCATGATGTTCCCCCACGAGGGACGTGTGGTCAAAATTGACCAACTCACCTACTATGATCCCAACGCCCCTGCAGCACCCGAGAATGTTCTCCCCATGATTGAACAACCCGCTTCTAGTGCAGTTACCTCCTTTGTGTCTTCTGTGGAACCCGGACTTTATTCGGATGCACCAATGACCTCTACATTCCAGGCCATTCCACCACCGCCACCGGAGACCCAAGTCGCAAACCTCTGTACTGTTTCGCAGAATACGCAAACATCCGGCGGTCAACCACCATTGATCCCCAGTCACATTGGCGTTACACCCATCCACACCATCCCCTTCCTATTTCCTCCCTCGGGTGTAGTAAGCGCCCCGGTGATGGCTACCCTTAGCCTACCCGGGCTAACATTGGGATTACCCGTGTGGTATATTCCGCCTCCCGTTCGACTACCGACACCGGATGTCATCCTCCAACCGGTACAACCTATTGTTACCACAAATCAGCCTCCTCCTGGTGTCGCGATCCCTTCGTCGTCAACGACACCTCCTCCTAACCTCAATATACCTTCGTCGTCAATGAAACCTCCTCCTAGTCTCACGATTGCTTCGACGTCAAAGGATCCCCCTCTTCTTGCTAAGCCCACTGGGGGCAGAGGTCCACAACCATACACTGCTATACCACCTCCTAAGACAGCCAAACCCCCACCGGTGTTTCGAGCTCCCCCCAAATGTTCATTATGCGATGAAATTGGCCATCCAACTCATCAATGCCCACACTTACCGGCACTCCAAGAGCATATGAATATGTTGGACGACGACATCGGCATCCCAGTAGTCAGATTAGAGCCACCTCTACAGCCTCGCGACAAATCACTGCGCACTAACCATCCTTGTGCTATATGCAGTGTTTACGGCCACTACTCTCACCATTGCTCAGATCTACCTGACTATAGAGCAGCGTTGTACGAGTTAAACAATGCCGACTTAGAGATATCTCCTCCCCTCATCGAGGAGATCCATCCCCCACCATCATCCTCGTCAGAAGAAGTCAATACGATATATATGATTTCAACAACCTTCAAACCAGAACCCCTTGATTTATGGTCTGACTACTTCAATACTGATGAGCAGATTTTGGAGACACTCACTGCACCCGACTACCCTTGGGATGATATGCATCACCGCTCGTACTTCCTCCCGGAAGCATCTACCTCCACCACATCCAACCAGCTATCAGTCGAGTCGAAAGACTTCATACCCTCTAAGGTCGATTGGTTAAAGGACCCCATCCCAGCACCGGATGCCTTTGAAGAAGGGAACATGTCAAACATTTCCCCCACTATACAGATAGACATTTCCACAACACCAGGGAAACCTGAGCTCATCTCGCTGGGCGCATCTTGCACTCAAGCAGAAACTCAGGCGTACAAAAAACTCTTTCAAGAGTTCCGAGACGTCTTTGCCTGGTCCTATACCGAGATGCTTGGTCTCGACCCCGCCATTATTGAACACCACATCGATACATGGCCGGAAGTACCCCCTGTTCGTCAGAAACAGCGACCTATTCACCCTGCCAAGCTCCCCGCTGTTAAGACTGAGGTCGAGAAACTTAGAAAAGCAGGGTTCATCTACCCTATTCCGTACACCACCTGGGTGTCAAACCCCGTTCCTGTCAACAAAAAGCAAGGCACCCTTAGAGTATGCACTGACTTCCGCGATCTAAACCACGCTTGTCCAAAAGACAATTTCCCCACGCCATTCATTGACCAACTCATTGATGAGTGTGCGGGCCATGAGGTCCTATCCTTCATAGACGGGTTTTCCGGATATAACCAGATTCACATCCGCAAGGAGGATCAGTACAAGACTGCCTTTACCACCCCATGGGGCACCTTTGCCTATCGGGTCATGCCATTTGGCCTTAAAAATGCTGGTGCCACTTTCCAGCGAGCCATGACCTATTGCTTTCACGACTTGGTCCATATCTTGCGAGTCTATCTCGACGATCTCACAGCTCGTTCCCGAAAACGATCAGACCACCTTAACGACCTCCGGCAATTTTTCCTGCGTTGTCGCAAATATAAAATTCGCTTGAACCCACACAAGTGTGTCTTTTGCGTCCCTGCGGGCCGGTTGTTGGGTTTCATTGTTTCCAAAGACGGAATCACTGTCGATCCCCTGAAAGTCAAAGCCATCTTAGAACTTTCCCCTCCTCGCACGCTTCGACAGCTTCAGAGCTTGCAAGGGCGGTCCAATTTTCTTAGGTGCTTTGTTCCTGATTATGCCACCAAAGTCCACGGGTTCTTACGCTTACTTCGTACCCACATACCTTTTGTTTAGGATGAGCAAGCAGACACAGCATTCGAAGCCCTCAAGAAAGCTCTCACACAAGCCCCCTTGATATCCCCACCGGATTTCTCCCAGGACTTCACCCTTTATGTCTCGGCATCGGAACATGCTGTGTCCAGAGTTTTGGTCCAAGAAGATGCCTCCCACAAAGAGCATGTGATTTATTACGTCAGCCAGACCTTGTCTGGCCCACCTCTACGTTACCCATACGAGGAAAGATTAGCCCTAGCTGTAGTCTTTTCCGTACAAAAACTACGACACTACATTTTGCTTAGTCATACCACGGTCGTGGCCGACTCCAACCCCATGGTCTACCTCCTCACCAGGCGGCTCCTTCAGGGTCGTGTCGCTAGATGGGTCATCATCCTCCAGGAATATGACCTTACTTTCAAGACTCCCAAAAGCACCAAAGCCCTCGCGCTTGCTCACCTCATTACGGATCTCCCATCCTCTTCGACATCACCTGTTATCCATACGGACCTGATTGACGAGCAGATCTTCGTCATTTCGTCGGACGACCCTTGGTACGGAGACATTTTGACTTACCTTCGTACGCAAAAATTCCGACCACACATCGATCGTGATGGACGCCGTCGCATACGACACCACGCCCCCCGATACCTACTTATTGGGGATGTACTTTACCGACGAGGCGTCGATACTATCTTACGCCGCTGCCTATCCCATAGTGAGGCAGAACAAGTCCTCAATGATTGTCATAGCGGTGCCTGTGGAGGCCATTTCTCCGGCATGGCTACCGCCCAGAAAATCATTCGGGCCGGTTATTTTTGGCCATCATTGTTTACTGATTGCATCACCGCAGTCAAGCATTGCCAGAACTGCCAGCTATTTGCCCCCAAAGCAAGAACCCCTCCTGCCCCCCTTCATCCAGTCATCACTGTTGGACCATTCTGCAAATGGGCCATAGATTTCCTCGACTGCAACCCCCCGTTAGCCGGCGGTCACAAACACATAATCGTGGCCGTAGATTATTTCACCAAGTGGGCAGAAGCCATGCCGACCTATAACTGCAAAGCCGACACTGCAGCGCGGTTTTTCTTCAACCATGTTATCGCTCGTTTCGGAGTACCACAACAGCTAGTCTCTGACCACGGCTCTCACTTCGAAGATGCCGTCTGGAAGGAATTATCAACCATGTTGAAATTCGAACACCATTTCTCTTCCGCTTACTACCCCCAAGGAAACGGCCAAGTCGAAGCGATCAATAAAATCTTGAAGACCATTCTCCAACGCACTGTAGACAAGCACAAATCCAATTGGCATCACATGCTTTTCCCAGCACTCTGGGCTTACCGCACATCAACCAAAACCGCCACCGGACACCATCGTCCATTTTTAGTATAGGCATACGTTTTTCGTTCACAAAAAATTGAAAAAACCTAAATATTTGTTTTCTCTGCATGACCACAGATGGAGCCTCTTCCACTCTGCCATGTCGGTTTCGCTGATGGTGCAAGCCGTTGGTCTCCCAATCTCGCCTCCGCAGCTTGGGTAATATACTCCCCTTCACATGAGTTAATTCACATTGATGGAGTATGTTTAGGTGCCGCCACCAATAATCAAGCAGAATACGATGCCGTGACCGGTCTCCTGGCCGCTGCTCTCCAGATGAGCATACGTCACCTCAACGTTTTCTTGGACTCACAGCTCCTAGTTTCCCAGCTCAACAATGATTACCAGGTACGCGATCCCTGTCTGTTCAGAAAATTCCTGCGCACTAAACAAATGGTTACACAGTTTGAATCCATTACATTCACACATATCCCAAGACACCTCAATGGTGTAGCAGATAATATGGCCAACAGTGTCCTCGACTGGCACACCAATCACATCATGTCATATCCATAAACAAAAATGCATCCATGTGCAAAACATGTGCCTCCATGGGCATATACAAAAACCAATATTGCATCCACGTGCATAACATGTGCCTCCACGGGCATAAAAACAACCAAAATAATGCATCCATGTGCATAACAAGTGCCTCCACGGGCATACATAAATCAATATATACACTGCATCCACGTGCATAACATGTGCCTCCACGGGCATATAAGAAAGACAATGTGCATCCACGTGCATACACGACAATAGATCTAAAATATATATCCACATATATATACAAATCAAATAGTCTACATGTCATAAGTGCCCTCAGCACTCGATATACAAAAAATATATCTGTCCTACAAAAAATGCTTCCCCATATGCTCATGAGCATTTGGGGGCAATACAATGTCGTCTACTCATCTGGATCCTCAGGATCCTCGGGCTCCTCCTCCGGCTCCTCCTCCGACTCCACCTCCGCCGGCCCAGCCGGGTCAGGACGACCCCGAACTCGCCGCTCTGCTGGCCCTGCTGGATCGTCCCTCAGACGTATCCTCCCCGGTGCCGGCCCTGCCGGAGCATCTCCTCTACCACCCCCGTGTCTCGCAGCAAGCACCGCTGCCCTCAACAACAGTGACTGCCACTCAGGCGGTGCACCTAGACATCCCTGCAAAATGTCCCGATCAAGGTCCCTCCAGCCATCCTCCGGAAGCCTAGCTACGATCCGGGCTAAAGTCCGTCGAACACCATCTATAGCATCGTCCTGAGGGCCAACCCCTCGCCCATGGGCTCCATATCCTCCACCACGAGGAGGACATACAGGTACTGGGGGACGAGCAACCACCATCGCCCGCCCCTGCCGAGCCACATAGTCAGGTGGTGGTACTGGACCTATATCTGCACAAAGAAAGTAAAACCATCAGATACTATACAACAGATATCATCATGATAACTCATAAATCATATGATATAACATAACATAATACACAAAAACATACCGTCTAAGCTCCAGGCCTGTCCTGGGGCACGTGGCATCTCTGGGTCTCCCCGGTAGTCCATGCCGGCGTAAGGATAGTCCTCGATCACCAGTGGCATCTGCTCCCACTGCTGGTAAAAGTCCTCTGTGAAGAAGCCACGGATACCACCACCAGCACGGGGCATCATCTTCCCCCACCTCATCATACGAGGCTCACTAGGAAGACCAGCACGAACGGGTACGTGTGGCCGTAAGGTCGGCACCCGCTCAAAGAAAAAACAGCATAAAAAAGAGGCGTAACAGAACTCACCTCCCTCTCTCACGGCCTTGTCCAGATCTCTCCGGACACCGACCAAGAACATCTGAGCCCAAGCGTAGTAAGTACCCCGCAGAACGGATTCCACCATCATCGTCTGCCCCCCAGACATACGATGTGGTGCAGCAGCACCCAAAACCCTCAGAACACAGGCACCAACAGCCCGCATATCCCACTCACGTAGGAACTTCAGACTAATAGAGCTGTTTACCAAAACAGTGTCATCCCCACAGAAGGTCTGTAAGAGGTCCTCCATATCCACACCTGGAGGCAACCTCGGAGAAATATCACCCACCTCACCCAAGCGAGGCAAACCGGTCAAAAAATATACATCAGTGAGAGTAATCTCCAACCTCTCACCACCAATAATGAAGGCACCCTCTGCCGGCACCCACCACTGCACGAGCTTGTTCAGGAGTCTCCTCACTGAACGGATAGGAGGTATCTGAGCGAACTTCAAGAGTCCGCTCATGGCTAGGGTCTGTCTCACCCCCCCATCATTCTCGATCCTCGCCATAATCTCGGCATCAATCTCTCTCTCCCGCCATACGGACTGAGCCCTCCGCAACATCCTGCCAAGAAAACACAGAAAATTTTAGCCCCAGCATAAAAATTTTAGAAAAAATCCCATCGCGGCTTTTACACAAAAAGCCGCGATGACCATCGCGGTTTTTCCACAAAAAGCCGCGATGACCATCACGGGTTCCATGAAAAAACTCGCGATGAACATCGCGAGTTTCGTCCAGACAGTCGCGATGAACATCGCGACTGTCACCCATAAACACGCGATGAACATCGCGACTGTCACCCATAAACACGCGATGAACATCGCGGGTTCCGACCTCACAGTCGCGATGAACATCGCGACTGTGAGTCTAAAACCCGCGCGGTTCATCGCGGGTTCCGCCCCGAAACCCGCGCGGTTCCACGTTGGAGAGTCAACGTGGAGTTTCACGGCCTTCGGGGGCCCACCGCCAAATAAAAAAGACATAATTGACTAGGTTAAGGCGAATAGAGTTACCTGCAACTCGCTAAATCGAAAACCAACGGTGAAATCTCCCGGAAATCGAGAAATAGCTCTGACTGCTCTATAAAACTCTCACGTAACAATGACAAGTCATATTGGGCCCCACGTCCTATTTATAGAAATTCCACAAATTTCAAACAACCATTGCGGTGTCATACGAAGTCCATTTCTCAAACCGTTGGTACCGTTGGGATCAGCACAGCGAGAACTTCATAGAGGTTCCTTCCGTTTCCCGTTTTCACGAGGTCCATTTTTTGACCATTTTTTAGCCTCTCTTATCGCCTCGGTTTACGTGCCACATCGGCCGGTCTCCGTTTTAGACGTGCCTTATATAGCCGGATTCAGTTTTCCGCGCTCGTGATGATGCTTGAGACCATTTCTCGCTCTCACCTTTAGATTTTCCGGGCATTTTTTCCACGCCCCCTCGTCGCCTCGGTTTGCGTGCCACATCGGCCGGTCTCCGTTTTAGACGTGCCTTATATAGCCGGATTCAGTTTTCCGCGCTCGTGATGATGCTTGAGACCATTTCTCGCTCTCACCTTTAGATTTTCCGGGCATTTTTTCCACGCCCCCTCGTCGCCTCGGTTTGCGTGCCACATCGGCCGGTCTCCGTTTTAGACGTGCCTTATATAGCCGGATTCAGTTTTCCGCGCTCACGATGATGCTTGAGACCATTTCTCGCTCTCACCTTTAGATTTTCCGGGCATTTTTTCCACGCCCCCTCGTCACCTCGGTTTGCGTGCCACATCGGCCGTTCTCCGTTTTCGACAATCCTTATGTCACCGGATCCCGTTTTCCGCACGGATGACGATGCTTGAGACCTTTTCTCACCCTCATCAATCCATTTTTGTTCGGTATAATTTTATCCCTTTTTCGGGCCGAGCAAACCCTTTTACGAAAAAGGCACTTAGGGAGTTTCTGTTAAGCTCTTTTCTGACTCCTAAAACAATGAAAAGATCGCCGAGCAATCTTGCTTCCTTTCATGCTCGATAAACGTATCTGAAAGGGTGTCTACCTGGTATAAGTTTATCCCTTTTCCGGACCTCGTAGACTAATTACGAAAAAGGTATACTCTAGTCACATCGGCTAGAAGAGTTCTCCATCCGCATCATTTTATGCTTTTTCGGGCCTTGGAGACTAAACTACGAAAAAGAACACCAATAGAGTCCACTTACCGCTTTCAGAGCACACTTTTATCCCTTCTTGGAGCTCATTAAAACTACGAAGAAGGAAGAAGGGTGCCTCTTGGCGCCACGACAGATCATATCTACTCACATAGCAGCTTCCCCATTCTGGTCGCCTTTGTTCAGAGTATTCTGCAGTATGTCACCCGGAAACTCCCTCGACAGCTACCATCAGCTTCACCCCCCCAGAGTCAGTACATACCCTTCAGTCCCTAAAAGATGATCCCCACACCTACAGTCAGTTCCCTACGCTGCCAGGTCAACCACGTCATCTTACTCTGAACAAAGGAAGTTTGAGTCTACCCATGTTTGACCCAGTTATTTCCCATCCCCACAAGTATGTCAGTCCTACCAACAGTACTACATCACTTCAGTTTACACCTCGCGCTCTTAGCAAGGAAACATCATTGCCTTGTTAGTTGCTGGTCTCCCTCTGTCGACGACAACCACATTTATTCCAGAGGATAGACCTAGAGGTCCCTGTGTCTTGGACTCATTACCATTTATGATGAGTGCCTACGAATCATTTCGAGAGGAATCCTCAGTGCCTCTCCCGATGGTTGTTTCTCACATGCTCGACTTCAACACCTTGATCGCATCGTTGAGACTCGCACAGGGTATTGGTCCGTTCAGTTATTAGTCGAAGACCCCGGATACCACCGGACTCCTCCACATTTGAGAGTCTACCTATGGATACAACCATTTACACTTTTTCTATACATATCCGGGCTGCGCAGGGCGACAGTATTCAGGTTCACACCTGTTTCATACTCCCTTGAGTATACAGTTACATTTATTCCCAGATTTGACTCATAGTCTTTGAGTCCCTACAGATGTTGGACACCTTCAGTTTCAGCAGTTCCACAGTTGATCCAGTGTATCAGTTATTGAGATCATTCATGATCATGAGTATATCCCACAATCATGTCCCCTCTGGACCATTATGATGTACCAGTATATTTCTTCACGTATTAGATCCCCCTTCTTGGGACTAATTGTTTTGTATATGCCTTGATACGAGCATGGGAATGCCCGCCTCGTCCTTTATCAGAGATTATACCTCATTCATATTGAGGCCATGTAATATTTTTTGTTTTTGCAGCTTCCAAGGGCCGTGGCTCCAGTCTCCAAACGGTCTCTTCTCTCCCCTTAAACCCAGAAAAAGGACAAAAGAACTATGATGTCTATCGGCCATACGATGAGCTCCTGCCCTCACACATCAGGGGGCAATCTGTTAACACCTAAAAAGTGCTCACTAGCTCATTCCCTTACTCACATGACCCATTTGTCCACTTTTCCACCATCTGAGCCTCTGAAACCAACAAAAGGTCACCAAAAGACCTTAGTACACCCCTTTTTCCATTAAAAAAGATTATTTTTCCAAGAAAATCATAAAAAACCCTCAAAAAGGGTCCAAATTCCCAAAAAATATTAAAAAGGGAATTAAATTATTATTTTTATTCAAAAAAGGAAAAAGGAGGGAAAAGAACCTAAACCATGTTGGTCAATACCATTGGTTTCCACAAAACCACAAATGGTATTCCTCACCACCAAAACCTATAAAAAGGTGGTAGGGGCTCCTCATTTCACATCCTTCCATTATCTCATCCTTATGCTGCTGAAATCTCCCCTGAGCACTTTTGGCCATTGAAGCAACCTTGGAGAAAGAGACCTATTGGAGTTTGGGGCTACTCATCTTGGGAGTTGCTCAACATCAACCTTCACCATTGAAGGTAATATCGCAAGCACTTGCTTGCCCCCCACTTTTCAATACAAAAAATTATTTATTATGTTTCTTGTTCTTGATTTTGAAATGTTTACATTATTTGCTTAGATTCTTGTTTAGATCCATGAAAAGTATTGTTTATTTAGTTTATTGTTTTTTATTTCTATTGAAACTGCTACTACTAGTTAGTAGGTGCCCATAGCACTAAGCTTGGTTGCAAAACCGAGCCAACAGAGCAGGTTGTGGGTTTGCCGCAGGGGCTGCCTGTGGCGGGTAATAAGATGGTTGGGCTTGGGAGGGTGCAGGAGCTGGTGCAGCCTGCTGGTGGTAATAGGGCTGAGGTGCGATCGGGGGGTTGTAAGCAGGGGGCGCATGACCTAAGCACTGAGGTGGACAGGTGGGTCCATGGGAATGATGGTGATGTGTCATAGGAGCATATGAGTTGGCGGCCCCAGACTGTGAGGTAGCCCGCGAAAGGTCGGGGCCCGGGGTAGGACGTGCTATGGAAAAGGGTTGGGGATGTGAAGAAACACGGCCAATGATGTCGTCTGGAGCGTGGGATGCCCCCGACGCATCGTGTTGGGAGGACTCACCACGAGGGGCGTCAGGTATAATGGTATAGAGATAACCCGACTGGGCGTAAATGAGGTCGAACTGCTGTGCCTTAAGGATGGCCTGTTCTTCAGACTGGGGTCTTTTGGAAGCTACATCCTTAGCAATGACAAGAAGAAGGGACTTGAGGAACCAATCTAGGAAGATACGGTCGTCTAATTTGATCTTGCATAAGCTACAGCGTCTACGCCACTCATGAATGTGGTCCGTGATATGGGTAGCCGTGTTTTGTCTGCAAGATAGGAGGATCTCAACGCCCGTGTCATAGAGGATAGGTAACTGGAAGAACTGCAGGAAGGTCGAGGCAAGGGAAGTAAAGGTGGCATGGGTCCCAGGGGGTTGCTCGATATACCACTTGGTTGCAGAGCTAGTGAAGGTGCGCTATAACAGACAGAGGCGAATAGAGTCATCCACGATGGAGTTGGAGGAACACCATAGATGGAAGGACATGATATGGTTTTGTGGGTCCTCACTTGCCTTGCCCTCAAACTTAGGGATGTGAGAGGGGAGCTTGGTGGGCATGTGAGGCCACGCAGGGTCATGTTGGATAGGGTCGTTGGTCAGTCTGGCTAGGTCAGGTAGGTTGAGGCTAGCCATGAATGACAGACTTGAAGAAGGATGTGACACAGTAGTGGGTTGGACCATGTTGGGGCCAATGCCCCCAAGTGGAGGGACAGGGTTGGGAATGTTTCCCCCAAGTGGGGGAACTAAGGTAGTATAGGATGGGCCTGCACCACCATGGGTAGTGTGAGTCACTGGTGGAGTGGTGATGTGTATGCCAGCTACGGGAATGGGAATGGTGACCGGGATGGTGGACGTGGCCGCCATCAAGGGCATTCCCAGAGCAGGTGTGGTAACTGGTGTAGTGGTGGACGTGCCACCAATGGTACCTACAATGAAAGGAGTGGAAGTCGCGCCATCCATGGGGCTAGTAGGGGCAGAGTAAATGGGGTTCTCAGACTCTTCTTCAGAATCGGAGGTAAAGTAAGGGGCGTCAATATCTGGTGACGGAGTCCTATGCCGTTGATGAGTGGAGTCAAGTGACAAGGCTCTGGATCTGTGATAAGTGGTATCAAGTGATGATGATCTGTGGCGATGACGGGTGGTGTCAAGTGAACCGTGCTGTGGGGGCTCGCCCCTGAGGCACCGAGAATGTCTCGGGGACTCAATGGTGACAGATGGTGTCGAATCTCTGTGGGTTGAGGTGAGTAAAAAATAGCTCAAAAACCCTAATGCAATCGAGTGTGCAGAAGGAGAGCTCGAAAAACAAGGCACTCAGGCCAACAACCAACTCAAAACACCTACTGTAACAGTTGTGCTACAATAAGTGGAGTAACAACAAAATGGTCATAATACCAACAAGTAGCAGGTTGCCTAAAAATGAAAAATGGTGGACTCACTAGACCAAAAGGAGGTAAGGGAGCATGCAAACACCTAACTAAAAAGTATTCTGACTCAACTAGACATATCCTCTGCAAGGTGATGAAATCCAAGTCAGACAATATGAATAGGAAAGCCAAGTGGCTAAGATGTCCCCCTACCGGGAGGGAGACCGGGTAGTCAATCCTAGAAGAATGGAAACTAAGATACCCCGTTCATGACACGTCCAGAAAGGTGAATCTGTCGTTTGGTCCTTTTACCGCAATACCCCAATATAGGGATATCCTGAGAACTGCGAAAGGTAGCCCTTCGGTTACTGAATGGAGTGCGGTATTCCACTAAGGCCTCCGGAACCAGTCTCGCGACTTCAACCCTCCTAGGGGAGAGGCCCTCTGGTAAATTGGTTGTGACCGTGCCAAAAAGTACTAGGGGATTTTGGTTCCCTAATTGGACAACAACTATGTCTCAAGTGTAAGTAACCGAGGGGTGTTATTGGAAGCTTATCCCCCCGATCCTACCTAACTACAAAGATTCTTTTGTGTTCCCCAAGTGGGGTTAGAAGATTGGTTGAGTTAAGTAGTTTTTAAGGCTCACTTGAATTATGTGACAGAGTGTGTGCTCGTGAGGTGATGATGAACCCAAGTAGAAAGTGCCACTAGGGAGGGCAACTTTCTATCTAGCAATAACAATACAGAAATGAACTTTTAAAATGCACAATTTTCTTTTTCCAATGTAAAGTGCTGAAAATGTAAAAACGATTCTGTAAATGAAACAGAAATAAAAACTGCAAAAAAATGCTGTAAGGAAGGGTGGCTGCAGGTAGGACAGAGGGCTGTGCTGGTGCAGAAAATAGTGCAGCAAAGTTCTGGGTTCAAAACAGGGAATAATTTGCAGAAATCAGACCGCGGGTTTTGGGCAACTCTGGGCGGTCAGACCGCGGAAAACAGATGAACAGTCGCAGGTGGGTTGCAGGTTCTGGGCTGAAAAACGCAGTCGGGACGCAGGAAAAACGTCGAAAGGTGCCGGCGGGTTGCGGGAAACTGGCCGAAAGCCGCAGGAGGGACGCAGGAAAGACGCCTAAAGGCACCGGTGGGTTGCGGGAAACTGGCCGAAAGCCACAGGCGGGATGTAGGAAAGACGCCGGCGGGTTGCGGGAAACTGGCCGAAAGCCACAGGCGGGACGCCGAAAACAGGGAAAAAGCCGCAGTTAGACTGGATCAAACAGGCTAATAGTCGCGGCCGAATCGCAGATAACAGACTGAAAGCGGCTGGCAGGTCGCCGAAAACAGTCTGAGAGACGCGGTTGGGTCGCAGGTAAGTGCCTGAAAGACGCGGTCGGGACGCGACTGTTGGGGTAAAAAACGCGGTATACGGCGGCCGAAAGGGACAGCCGAACATAAAAAAGATTTAAAAATTGTAACCAGAAATTCAAACCTAGGGGAATCGCCAAAACTGTAGCTAGGGTTTTACCCCTAGCTTGTGCAAATGAGCACCTACTAAGGAGAATGGACTCCTTAGTAGTAGTTCAGTAAATGTAAATTATTATGCTAAAACATAAATGTAAACTACTCTAAAACATGTGCATGAAACATAAACAACAAGATGTAAAATAATGGTTTTTGTATTAATATTACCTCCAATGTGAAGGTTGGTGAAGCTCTTGCAATGTCCAAGAGGGTTGCTCCAAGCTCCAATGTGCTCCTTCTCTTTCTCCAATGGTGGAAATGGGCCAAAAGGGGCTCTCAAGGTGAAAGTGGCTCAATGGTGAGCTAGGGTTTCAAGAGAGATTTTGGCAGAGTAAGGGTATACTTGATTGTGGATGTGGAATAAGGGGTCTCCATCACCTATTTATAGTTTTTTGGTGGTGGAGTGCTGGCCCATGGTTTTGGGAACCATATGGTTTATGGCAGCTGTATAGGGTTTTCTCCTCCTTTTCCTCATTATTTTATATTTTTTATTCCCTTTTTAAAGGGATTTTGCTATTTTAGAGGAATTTTGGATATTTTTGGAGGAAAAAGGGGTTTTTTAGCCTTTTTGAGGCTTTTTTGATGGTTTTGTGGCCTTTTGGAGGCTTTTTAGTGGGATTTTTAGGGTTTTTAAGGGAAATATGGTAGGAAAATGGACAAATGAGCCATGAAATGGGGTAGATGAGGTAGTGAACACTTTTTGGGTGTTAACAATGTGCTATATCGAATGTGAAATGTCTATGTGACAATGCCATGTTACCACATTCAGGGCATCTTCTTCCACCTACACATATTTTGTTGAAAAACACATCCTCGGGATTCCTTTTGCATAGTATAGTAGAAACAAAATCTCACACCATGGGAGAAGCTATTTCACCATGCTAGTGCTTTTTGCAAAACTCTATAAGTGTGTCATAATAGAGTTGAAATTCAACATGGTATCGACAACAACAGGTGTCGCGAATTGTGCTCAACCTAATATACCATGGTTTTAGCTTGTCAAACATGATGATTGAGATCTCGACACTGGGATTGGCCTCTTGAAATTCCTCAAACAATTCAAGTCCTGTCATCTCCATAACATGCTTACAATGCTCAACATAAATCCCTCTAGATAAAAATTTATGTAGGACATGCTTTCAATTTGGTATATCATGCGAATGGTTGTCCCAAAACTCTACCACCTTCTCTCTAACGCCTTTAGAAAATATTTCAAGATAGGGTTTCCTTCAAATAATAGCCCAATAAGCAGCTTCATTGTTTTCATTTATCCAGACCCTGAATTTAGTATATTTGTGCAATGTTTTTCTTGAAACATGGAGGAATTTTGACATTGTTGCCAAGATTTGAATTTTTGAGTTTGTCGGTGCCACAACAAAAAATGTAATTGCCCCATGAGCAGCTCGGATATAAGGTTTCCTTGATTTTCCGAATGAAGATAATGATTTTGTGACATTTTCTGCTACGATGTCATGTGCCATTTTACCTTTAGCATCTTTAAAACCCAACATGTTTTTGGCATCTTTTAGTATTTTACATTTTAGCAATCCATGTAGGATTTGAGCTTGTGTGATAACTAAGTGTTGTTTAAAATGCAACTTGATGATATTGTTGACATACTCTCTAACTGTTCGAATAGGAATCGAGTTCCCAAACTCTTCTCCACCGACGACATCCATAAGGTCTTCTTAACATTCTCCACCTCTTACAAACCCACTACAGCTCCCAATTACTCTTGAAGTCGTGTGAAAGGGAATGGGGTCCTGCGATGACTGATTGGGATCTATCCCTACATATAGTCCAATTAGATTTTTGAAAGTTCAACTCTGACCAAATAAGGGACTTTTGTTCGAATTAAGAAAAAAATAGAGTCAAAGTAATAAGCATTTAAATATTATGGTCTCACCCATGAGTAGATTTCAAATGCATTCAAACATCAGAAGCAAATTTACTTTTTGAAAGTTCAACTTTGACCAAATAGGGGACTTTTGTTCTAATTAAAAAAAATAGAATCCATGTAAGAAGCATTCAAAGACTGTGGTCTCACCCATGAACAAATTTCAAATGCATTCAAACATCATAAGCAAATTTAATTTTTGAAATTTCAACTCTGAACAAATAAGGGACTTTTGTTTGAATTAAGAAAAAAATAGAGTCGAAGTAAGAAGCATTCAAATATTATGGTCTCACCCATGAGTAGATTTCAAATGCATTCAAACATTATAAGAAAATTTAATTTTTGAAAGTTCAACTATGACCAAATAGGGGAATTTTGGTCGAATTATAAAAAAAATAGAATCAAATTAAGAAGCATTCAAAGACTATGGTCTCACCTATGGTAATGCTAGCGAAGAAAGGAAATAAGCCTCCCTAGACGGGCTGAGATGGCTGAAATGTTAAGAAGTATACATATTAATAGAAAATCTCAAGATCTGAAATTGGTCTAAAAGTTCAAGATCCGAAATTGGACTAAAAAGATCAAGATCTGAAATTGTTTTAAAAAGATCAAGATTTGAAATTGTTTTTAAAAGATCAAGATCTAAAATTGTTTTGAAAAGATCAAGATTTGAAATTTGTTTAAAATTTCAAGATATGAAATTGATCTAAAAAGCTCAAGATATGAAATTGGTATAAAAGCTAAGAAACTGAGTTTGTAATGCTCAGAAACATGGATAGCTAAAGGGGAAGCTAGCCACTGGCATCTGCTTGCAGATGATCAAAACCAAGTACAGTCATGGTTGGAAAATATCTATGGCCACAGAGTGTGAGCACTAAGGTGCTTTGTACCTTTTGGTAGGAGGACTATCTGGGTACCGACAACAATAGTATTTTCTATATAGAGTGATATTACTGGGTGTCGGTAGGTAGCAATATTGGCTATATCGGCTGGAATACTGTCTGATTGTGTGGCAGTGATGCTATCTAGATCAAACCATGGACACTGGTAGGGTGATTTGGCTAAGCTTGGACTAGAAGCTAAATGCAGATCTACAAGGTTAAAAAAGAATATTAAAGCTAAGTAAAAAGAATAATATAATTAATAAACTTTCACCTACTAACACAAACCGAAGGGGGAGGGAGGCGCCCGACCAAACAAACTAATCTAATAATAATAATAATGAAGTGATGGATGATGAGAAGACTTTTGGTGGTGAAATAAGCTAAGGATTTTCTGATCAAATCACGGGGGACACCCCAGGTTGTGAAGTGCCTTAGCATAAGGATGATTTAGGTTTGGGTGATGTTGAACCCAACCTAGATGACAAGGTGAGTGGTACACCCAAGAAGGGGTACCATCCTCATGTTTGGTATGGCATGAATACCTTGTGTAAATCACATGTGGAATAACTTCCAAGGAGGTTGAAGACCCTATACACCTATAAGAGGGAAGCCTCTTGAAAAGGTAAAAATGATTAGGTTTGCGTTTGATTTTGTGCCATACTTGATTACATCATTCTTAAAATTGTGATTTGAAAGTTGAAATGATATGAGTATCTAGTGATTTGAGTACTCTTTTGTACTTTCTTGGACTACATGTTGTATAAATGTGCTAATGTGAACTAATGTTTCATGATTATTGTCCATGACAAGTAGGGATGCTTTGGGCTATATGTCCAAATATGCATGTGTGACATGGATAGCATGTTAAAATAGGCTTGAAAATGAAAGAATCTCTTAAAGATTGTTGCTAAATGGAAGAAATGATGATATGTTGTGCAATTGTCCATAGAAACCTATTAAATTTTCTAATGTGTATATGCATAAATTGTTGTTGAAAAGTGTAACTTGTGAATTATTTGCCTCCAAGTTATGAATAATGCAGGAACAAGTACAAATACTTTCAAGAAGTCTTGTGATAAACCATCATTGGTATGGTGATGGAGACAAAATGAATGATGTATAGTCATCCAATGAAGGCAAATTACTACATAAATATTAAGACGACATGATAGTATTCATAGAGATAACTAACTTATTAAGAGCACTTATCTTTCCTTCATCTATTGACATGGAATGATTATATGTAGGTATATGTTCCTTATTTTGTTTGTTGAGAACAATAGGGAATGATGAACAATAAAGGCTTGAATACCTTGAGAAAAGTCTAGCTGAGACGACTGGAAGAAAATAAAAGATCAGCTGTTGATGTGTGCACGCAACTGAAAAGTTAGAGACAAGTTTTGAAGACTGGCAACACCAGGAAAGATGTTGCTTGAAGGAGGAGAGGATGTAATATCCCTCGTCCTAATCCTTATAGTTTTGGTTAAGTTTAATATCCCTCGTCCTAAGCCCTATGGTTCATGGTGCGGATCTCAAGGCCAGGGCCCTACCATTGAACACTATAGCATTTTTAGCATTGTGATGTGATATTAGACGATGTGTTAGTGACTGCATGGTGATGTGATGTAATATGTGAATAATGAAAACAAAAACAAAAACATAGGGTTGGATGTTCAAGACCATGGTAACGAAGGGGGCAGGGAGTCCACTAGGGAAAGAAAAGGGGCTAGTAAAGCCTCATGAAACCCTTGGGTAGAGTTTAAGCCTACTTAACTCACTAGTGAAGCTAGTGAGTTGTTACTAGTACTGGTAGTATTAGTATGATCTATGTTACTAATAACCCTTAAAAGGAAACATACATATTATATGTATGCACAAGCATGACAAGTTAGTGTCCTAATGAGCCTACGACATATGATATAAGTTAATTACTATACTAAAATATTAATATAGAGTTACTCCTATTATTATTAATATTAATGAGTGGTTTAATTACTTAGTGTTTGAAAATAATTATTATGTCCTAAGTATGAGCTAGTAAGAGCTAGAGCCCTTTTTTAAATGAGAGTTAAGGTTTTTTTAAATGAAGAGAAGGGAGATGAATATTAATTAATAATTAATATTCCTAAGTTAGTAAACAATCCCTTTTTATAATTAATTAATTATATGAATCTTATGATTGGATTATTAGTTATGCGTGCATGTCCTTGCATGGGAAGGCAAGTGGCTCTACTGCTATTGTTATCTTAACTTACTAACTTACTATGTGGTGTGTAATGGAATCACCACTTGTTTATTAAATTTGTGTTCCTTTATTATATTGTTTATTTGCCCCTTGTTAAGATAGTGGTTTAAAACGTGTTATTTATATCTTTTATTAATTTACCATCTGCTCTAATATGGATGTAGTGAAAGCACCAAGCCTATTTGAGAATTTGAGAATACTTCATATATTTTGATTCCTATATTTAATTGTATGTATTTCCAATAAGTTTTATTACATAGTATACCAATTCTTAAAATAAGACAATTACAACAATCAATTTTATAATATTTTAAATAAATAATTTAGTTTTAATTTCTCATGCATTATATATATTTAAAATAAGTTAATATGATATTACAATTATCCACATTAAAATAAGAAAGATATTTAAATCTCATATTTTATGGATATTTTTCAAAAAAAAAATCACCAAGTATTTTTTTTAAATGATTCACCCAAATTTTACATAATAATTTTTTTTTACTTTAAATATGGCTAAAATTTTCAATAAACTATATAAAATCCTTAGAAATTTGAATATTTTTACAAAAAAATCACAAAACATTATATGGTTGGAAATTTAAGAATTAATAAGATTCCCCAAACTTCTTACAATTTAGAAAATTATAAATCCTTAAATTTTTTTATGTAAGCACAATATATATAATAACTATCTTTTTTTACAAAAGAATTAAATTCTTATTATAATATAAAGAAAATAGAAATTGAGTTTTCACTAAACTATAGTTTATAATGAATTATAAAATAGCATCCCTTGCACGTAAACCATAAATATAAATCACAAAATAATTACATATAATCACAAATATAAGTTACAAAATATTGTAAACTTAAATATGATATTAATGATATAAATCACAAAATAATTACATATAATCACAAATGTAAGTTACAAAATATTGTAAACTTAAATATGATATTAATGATAAAGCATTATTTATAATAAAAATACACTTGAAACTCGATTAAAAATCACATTATCTAAATATAAAATACAAACTTTATTTAAAAGTCTAATAAATATTACACAAATTTATATAAGAGTATTTAATTTTCTTAATTTTATCTTAGTATAATAAAATATAAATTGAGGGAGGAGATTTTACCAAATAATTGTAAATTTAAATATGATATTAATGATAAAACATTAGTTATACTCAAAATATAGTTGAAATTTATTAGAAATCTCATCATCTAAATATACAATAGAAGCTTCATTTTAAAAGTCCAATAAATATTACATAGGCTTATATACGAGTGTTTAATTTTCTCAGTTTATATCTTGGTATAATAAAATATATATTGAGATAGGAGATTTTTAAATCAAGTTAAAGATTTAATGCTTTTCATTATTGGATAATTTTTTAACCAAATTAGTAATAATTTCAAAAAAGATAATTGATCATTATAAAAAAGTTTACCATATATCCTTTATAACCTTGTATACCTTAATTCCAGTTTAGCATGAACATTTGAATTTAATAACTTGTGATTAGTTAGACCTAGTAAGACATAGAACATGGGATTTGGTTTCATTAGTTCAAATGTAATAGGCACGCACTATCATTGTATAGCTAATTTTTTTTGTTTATTATTGAAAAATTAAGAAGCTATTTTCATTTTTATTTCATATATAAATTATTTTTCTTTAAAAGATATGGTTAGTTATAGTAATATTATTCTCAATGTAATTTTAGAAGTTTTATTTGATTTTTTTGTTTATTATTGAAAAATTAAGAAGTTATTTTCATTTTTATTTCATATATAAATTATTTTTCTTTAAAAGACATGGTTAGTTATAATAATATTATTCTCAATATAATTTTAGAAGTTTTAAATTGCAAATAGAGATGGTTATAGGTGTCACCTATGATTAATTGATAAAAGCATTGCTCTTAGAGGGAGAGGTGCAAAGTTTAAATCTTTCTCCCCAGAATAAAATAATTTGTATTACATTAATTTAACAAACACCTGATGTCTAGACTCTAGATATTAACATATTAAGTCTTTATTTCACTTTATAACGCTTTAGAAATACAATAATCTATTACCCATAAATTTAATAATATAATGAATTTAACCACTTCTAAAATATATCAGAATGTTGGCATCTATCAAATACACACTGAAATTATTACTTACAACATTGAGATGGTACTTAACTGCAAATATATATGAATACTATTGCTATACACTGGATGGATTTCCCTCAAGCTCATATATTTATGCCTAGAAATGTCATTACATGTCGAATCCAATGAATCAAGCTCAATTTAAAATCTTTACAAATATCTAATACTTTCACAAATATCTAATACTTTCACATTTAAGACAAATCCCCAAAAGACATATCTCTTACAAGCCATCCTAGAAGTAAAAACTAAGGTAGTTTAAGGTTTATCATGCGCCTCATTTATTTCAATCGCAGAGACAGCACCAATCGCAGAGCCAACACCAAAATTACCAGCCTTCCCCAACCTCTCTGTCTCAGCAGCTTTAGCAGTGTCATATGATGCATGCAACCCAAAAAAGATGTAATACAGTAGCATTATGGCAGTCCAAATACCAAACCTGATGAAGGAATCCTTATCAATGGAACCTAAAAGAAAAAGGTTTACTGCAATGGATAAAGCTGGCACCCATGGTACCAATGGCACCCCCACAGACTTGGCTTTCTAGCCTGCGGAACAAATAGTTTTAATCCTAATGTACCTAGAAACCATAAAGGCACTGTTATTACATAACCAATCCACCCTGTACTCCTAGCCCAATATATGGCAGTCCCAACTGAGGATCCAATGATTATAATCAAAAACATGATCAGCAATCGCTGGTTTCTAATGCTGGTTTGGCCAGATATGTAGTATCTCCTAACAATTAGTGCTATGGCCACTAGACTAAATATGAACAAAGTTGATATGGATAGCAGGTTGGAGAGGATATCTAGGCCTGTGAAAAATGCTATTACTGCTGTGGCTATGACCATTATGGCAGTTGCATTGACTGGAGTTCCTGTTTTTTCATGCACCATTGCAAACCATGGTGGGAACACATGTGCCCTTGCCATGTGGGTCAGATACCGAGCTTGGCCTACAACACTCACCATTAGGACGGTTGTCATACCCTTAAGAGCTCCAAAGGCTACGATGTACTTAGCCCAACCCATTCCTACCTTTTCAAATACAACACTGAATGGAGCATCAGGGTCAATGGTTTTGTAGTTTTGCATCAGGCATAGTGTGAGAGCCATGAGGCAGTAGGCTGTTATGATGACCACCATGGACCCAACAAGCCCAATAGGAATGTCCCTTGCAGGATTTTTAGTCTCTTCTGCCATTGTTGCAACTGCATCAAACCCGACATATGCAAAAAAGAGAACCGCAGCTGCTGAGAAAACGCCCCTTACGCCATAAGGCATAAAGTCTGAGTAGTTTGATGTTTTCGCATGCATTAAGCCAGCAATGATGATAAACACAAGGACAACAATATGAATTACAGAGGCAACAGAGTTTATTCTTGATGTAGCTTTGGTGCTCTTTATGGCAATAATGCATGTTATGATGAGGATGGCAACTGCTATTGGGTCCAATTCATTGTAATCTTCAGCAAAGTTTGTGTGAATGCGGAAATCATTAGGTTGGCGATTACAGAGTGTGGCAAAGTAGGATGTCCATGACCTTGCAACTGCTGCTCCACCAATGATATATTCTAATATGATGTTGCCTGCTGCTATGAATGCTACAAAGTCTCCCAATTCCACTCTCAGATAAGAAAATGACCCACCTGCACAATCAACATAAGTCAATAATTGAGGGAATATGTAGGTGTTTTCTACAACAGCTGACAAACATCCTTGCTGATACTTCTGCACCAATGAGGACTTGACATATAGCTTCAACAGAGTACAATAAATAAAGTACCTTAATATGCTAGCAACAACGCCAAGAAACCAAATTACATTATATGGTGGAATTATGTTAGATCCCCTATTGCATCTACAATCATGAACATACTGCTCCCATAGGATATTCTGAAGAACTTCAAGAAGAAGTTCCACAGTTATGCACAATAGTCATAATATTAGGATTGTTGACCTTCTTGGAAATAATTTGTCTGTGTGTCAAGTATCAGAGTTTAACCTGTCTATTAGATGAGCAGAGTAGTTCCCTTTCTACAAGTATCAGAGTTTAACCTGTCTATTAGATGAGCAGAGCAGCTCCCTCTCTACAGGATCAAAATAATGAGCCGTAAGAAGAGGTTAGACATTAGCGAAATAAGAACTAGCTGACATAACCCTGAATGTAGAACTGGACGATGCACTATACCTATGACCCTGTGGAATAAATGAAAATACAAGATATTCAACAAAACTGAAGTTGAGGACGAGCAATACAGGCTTGTATAGTACCAGGCTTTCAACAACATATGCAGCAAGTTTAACATTGTCAGCCACATTGGCGTTTTAAAAATTTAGTCGAGGTGGATGATTTCAGTGTTTATGAATAGATATTTCTCAAATACTCGGCAAGAATGCCCTTGAATTACATAAGAAAGAGCGTGTCTATAGTTTTTGTTTGGTCAAAGTGGCAGATCTTCTGTGGGGTTTCATATCCTCTCCAATCAAGTAAGAGGGGCTTAACAACGATTTTTTTTTTGTGTATGTGAGCCTCTAGCCTTCTAAGGGGATGTATATGTCTTCAATTACGACACAGATGACAAAATAAGGACCGACTGGACTCCTAATAAAAACAAGAAAATACATGAATTACGAAATAAGGAAAAACTTCTTACCTGCTATTGGGATTTCCACGGCAAATTCTGTGTAACAAAACACAGAAAGCAAAGCAGAGATTCCTGAAATAACATAGGACAATATGACTGCAGGCCCAGCCTTATCTCTAGCCTCCAGGCCTGTCAGGACAAAAATCCCAGAACCGATAACAGCACCGATTCCAAACCAAATCAAGTCCCACCAATTTAGACTCTTCTTCATGTCATTCCCACTCCGAGACCGAACCTCTGTCATTTCTGTCTCAACCAAAGTCCTTGTAAATGCTCTGTCCTGAAGCCTACTCCCTGTCTGTTTCAAAGCATTAACATAACTTCCCCAGCTCTGGAAGGACTCTTCTGGTAGAAATTGTCCCCTGCAGAATCCGCACCCACTTCTTTTCGCCATGTTGCCCAACCTCAATCAATGGAAAACAGGTTCAGGACTGATGTTACACTCTATATAGATCCAGAGGCAGCCCACAATACCAAAACAAGAGGGGTTCCTGTGAAGGTAAACAAAGAACGTATACAAGTTCATTGTATCAGATTCTAGAAGGAGTATGGACGTTAAACCAACTACATCAATACCCAATCTGAACATATATATAGAATGTGCATTAATCTTTATGCATGGAATTTGGATTTGACGACAAGATAAAGACTCAGCCAATTGGCTAACATACAACATACAAGAGCAAGATGGGTTTCTCTGAATGTCTAAACAATGTGTATAAAACTTTATTAATTGAAACCCTGCGTGGAAGACAGATGTTATAAGAAACTATGAGAACTGGAAGTCAATTAAACAAGACCAAAATGGGCTCCTACAGAATACATACTCTGCAAATAATTTAAAACAATATCAGGCCAGATTCTGTATGGACACTATCTGTGACAAGTGTCTATATAGACCAAAACTCAATTGCCCGACACACAAGACCAAGGTGGGTACCTGTCAATATACATACAGAGTATATACAACTTCAATACATCAGATAAGGTTCTGCAGGGAATACAACTATGAAGACAAATCATTTAGCTTCAGAGTCATCATTCAAGGTACCAGAACAAGATGGGTTCCTTTAAAATCGTACACAGAATGTGTCCATAAAAGATTACAGAGCACTCTCCATGCATGAAAATATATAAAGATTGTTAATTAAGTTAACATACATCTATCTTAAACTATGCCCTAGACAAATAAAATCTTACAGGTGCCAATATCAACTTCAAGCTGTCAATCTCATTGTGGTAGGGATGGTGTGAAAACTTTGAGATTGTCAGTGTAGATTTTGGTATTGGTATAGCTGTATGAACCTTCAGGTGCCAATCTCTCTGTTATCACATTTGTTATAGGGATGGTGCAAAAATCATAACATTGGCGATTGATACCTCAAGGTTGAGAGTGACACTACAATTTTTTTATAGTCCCAGTGCAGTGAAGATGGATGTGTGTTATATTTTAAAAAATCTGTAATCCTGAATAACATATATAAACAATACTGAGACAACATGAGTTTTTAACCTGGAAGACAGACCTGAATATATTTCCAATCCCAAATTGGCTGGTGAGAAACTCTAAAGCCACTGTCAGAACCTGTGTGCCACTAAGAATGGAGCTAGAGCCTGGCCAACTAAGAAGATAGCACGACGAAGAATATGATATTATTCAGTGTGAATACACCCACGAGGAACCCAATCGATGACATAACATATTGTGGAAGTCGAGCACAATGAAAGCATTAAAGGAAAGAAGTTATATCCGGCAGCATATGCAATGGATTCGCATCCCTATTCTCCGCCCATGTTTGAGGGAATGACTTACAGCTTTATAGGAGGAATAGTTGGCCAGAGGACAGGAATTATGTATAATCTGGATGCTGATTGAGCGGAGTGGAATGTGGCGAAGAATCTTGAAATTGTGCATGCAAAACAATATGAATATTCAGTCAACATGAGAGACTTAGATTCCATTGGCATAAAGCCATAAACTCATAATAAGCCGTTGAATTGCGTGCAATAGTTCACGGAAAACTGAACTGTTTACCATTTGTCGTCTTTAAGAAGTTGTTGACTCCAATGCATTATACATCCTGATTGTAATGCATTAATGGCAAATTGGCAATCTATGCATATATGCTGTTAGATGTGTGAACATAAACATTCAACTATGTATATATCAACCCACGCATATACAACTATTAATATGCCACAGCTTGGTGCTTATTGGCTACTATTAACAAGGGTCAGATACAGTTAAGATACATTACAGTTTGCTGATACATATAAAGCTGGGTGATAACTATGTATATATCACGTATATACATTAGTAATACGAGACAGGTTGGTGCTTAATGGCTACTATTAATATTAATAAGATTCAATAAGATTAGATACATTACAGTTGGCTTATTGTTTATAACTATGTATATATCCACGCATATACATTACTCATATGGATATGAGACAGGTTGGTGCTTAATGGCTACTATTAATCTTAATAAGATTCAATAAGATTACAGGTGGCTTATTGTTTATAATTGACTAAGGCTTTTAGTTACGAAAGTTTTTCTTAGCTTGGCAGCATGGTCTTATATTTTCTGTTTCGCATTAATACTATTTCTATATACTTTAGTTAGTTCAAGTATTCTCAGTATCTTCATATTGCAAATTCATTTCCAGAAGTGTAATATTAGAATATAATGTAAAATAATTATATTCATAGTTATCAAGTTTGAGTTCGATACGATATCGTAAAATAATTAGAATTCGATACGATACAGAAATAATTATATAATTTACCAATTCGAATGGTAAATGTGTTCACTTTCCTGACAAGTACACGTTACTAAGTTATTTGTTTATCTGGTCCACTACATTTTTACAATGGTTGTTAGATGTTGGGACCTAAGGTCAGTGTGAGCCATAGCTATCTAAAGATTCAGGAGGTTGGCTTAAAAACCAAAACCACTATCGGATCGGATCTTCACTCAAGTAAATGCACAGAGTTCCTTCGCTCCATGAACGTCCCACCAGTAAAAGAAACGGTACTAAAAAACCATCCAGCTACCGAAATTTTCAATTTATTTGGTAGATTTGGAAACTATGATTACGTTTATGTGTTGTGTGTAGTCTAAAAAAGAAAAGAGTTTATGTGTTGTGAATAGTTTTTAAAGTAAAAGATATTATAGCAGACTCACTTCACCAACATATATATTTTATGGAATTAAATATAGAGATTTATATTTTTAAGTGAGGAAATAAGTTTTTTTCTAAATTATAAGTTTAGGAACAAGTTTCCTTAATACTATAAGATCTACAATATACTAATTTACAAATACAATGCTGCACAATTAAATTCAATTGCTTATCAATTAACTCTTATTTATAATTTGTTGATGTCATGAGCAACATATTCAAATACATTTGATAACTGAGTTTGTGATAATTGGAATTAATAACTAATCATTTTACTTATTAGAAAACTATTGTGAATAATATATGCATGGAGCTTCTAATTCTTTAACTAATTGTTATATGTATTAGAAAACTATTTGATTAATATATGCATAGAGTTTTTGTTTCATTAACTAATTGTTATATGTATTAGATCTAAATATTATGATTACCCCAATAGGTGTTATATGCCCATGGATAACTAGTAGCTAATAAATGGATAATGAGCACCTCTTGGTATATAAATGTTCGGTGATAGTGTGTAGCTAGGCATGGATAACTCAACCCATTTAACTTTGTCCTAAAAATTGACCCTAGACTACAGAGGGGCAAGCTAGCACAATCTCAACATAACAAACATGAAATGGGGTTTTGTTTTTGTAGTTTATTGGTCTGGATGTTTCATAGTTAGGAAAGTAATCATTCATTCTAAACAAGTACAAACTCATACATAAACTAAATCATGCAAGACATTAAAGTAAGGAGATATTTAACATTTCAAAGATTAAATATAAGCCAATCCAGTCATAAACACAGTACTGGTTTTTTCACAATACATGAGCATTCCATGATTAACATTAAACAAAGAATGAAATCATTAACTGTGGGATCACACTGATCAGAAAAAAAAGCAGTAACAAGATAATAATGGCTTATAGATATATATTCCAATCTCGATCTTTCAAAAAACTTACATGAGAGATATGTATGAGTATGAAAATGTATCAAGGCTTTCACTGTATAGTCCTGCTTGACCCAAAAATCGAACCCTTTTTCCATAGAAGTTCTCACTTTTATATCTTTACAAAAAATGAGTTTGATAACTAACTCTAGACCTATCTTCGAAACAATTACAATTAGAAGTTACAATTTAACTATTCGAATCTTTAAACAACTTATTAACAACTATTATTTATGATAATAAAGAATGAAATACCTGGACAACTGTAGACTGCTGGAGATGAAGTGGTTCATAACTGCTTGGCAGCCTTAGCGAGCATAGCTATGCCTTCCAGGGAATGGGACTTCTTCTCATCTCGAGCCTGCTATGTCTCCAAGTCTTTGATTCTGTTTGATAACTCTTTGTTCTTATTGCTCAAACCTTGAATTTGTTTCTTCAAATCTTCTGTTTGATCTTCAGTCTCCCTCTTCCTCTTCAAAGACTTTTTAGCCACTGCAATCAGCTCTTGGTAGTGTGCATTAATATCATTCAAATCCTTCCTTAGTATGTTATTTGTAGAGATATATCTCTCATTCGACCCACTTAGAAATTGTATCTGAGTCTTTTGTTGTTGGATGACTTTCTTTAGATTCTCCAACTCAGAATCAATATGCATTTCTCCATGTAATGTCGAATCACGATCTTCTGTCCATGGAACATCTAACTTTCCAAAAATCAAATCATCTTCTTGCTTATCCTTTGCTAGTTTCTCTGCAGATGCAACTCCTAAAGACATACCCTGTTCTGGAATGAGAGTAACCTGTTCTTCTGTAACCTCATGGTTCTCCTGAACCAGCTTTGGTGATATTAGTTGATCCTCTTGAACATTCATTCGACCCTGCTGATATTTTGATTGCTTTTTTTGTTCTTTCTCTTCATCAGTCAAGGAATCCTGGATAATTATAACTTTCTCTTTTTCTAGCTTTGGATCCAATATCTTTCTCATATTTAGTCTTAGCTTATTAGTGGGTCTTGTTTTGGGTCGCCATTTGACCTCCCTAAGCTTGCTTAGAGCTTTTATGTCAGCATCAAAATTTGGAGTGTGAAATATATTCTCTTCAGTATCTACAACACGAAGACTTATAGCTGGACTTTCTATCTCCATAACACAACTGTGCATGTCCTGTTTCAAACTAGCAGCTTCCTCATCATTCATAGGAACAATATTCTTTCCTTTATTATCTTTCAGAACATGTTGAGACTGTGTTTCATAAACATTTTCTTGCATTACATTTTCAGGATTTTGAACCTCTTTTTCTACATTAGCACCTTGCAATTCATCTTGTACATCAACAGTCTGTGAATCCTCCTCAATATCTCTTTTAAAATTCTTTATAAACCTGGATTGTTTTCTAGGTACATGTTTCTTTTCCTGTTCTTCTCGTTGAATCACAAATCCTGACCAGTACAGAAATTGTTCCCAGCTACGATTCTCCTTCTGTAACATTGTGCAAACTATCAACTTAATTAAACCATGATGGAAGAGAGACTGGTTATTGCTATTAGCTTGAGTCTTAACCTTCTTAGCCATTTTCTGGAGACTTTTTAACAAGAAAAAAGGTAAACTCATCTTGGACTTCTGAGTTAAATGTTGCAAAAATCGTATATGGTACTTAAAAACTGAAGCAAAGCGGCCTTCACAAGTGATATAACTCTGAACAATCCCAATTACTTCTTTCCACTCAGGTTTAAAATTCTTTATATGGACGCCTTTACTCTAGTCTAGTTCTCCAACTCCTGCTATTAGAAATATGCTAGGATCAAAATCGAAAGGAAAATTTTTAAACCATGATTCACCTTCTGAGGGTACACCCACTACTTCTACAACTAGGGCTTCGGACAACTCGAACCTCAAAGTATCAAATTGCACAATATCTTCCATGAAATGTTGAGCGAATTCATGAGTCACTTTAATGTTAAAGCCTGTAACTCTTTCAAAGAACACAAACCATCCCACGGTTTTGAAAAGTGTAGCACATTCTGGAAACTCGGTTTCCCAGGAGTTGTCGGTCGGTTCGAATTGACTTAGCATGCCACTTCTACCACTCTTTCCCATATCTTCAGTTACACTTAGCAAATTTACAACCCTATTCTCCAACAATTGAATTAAGGAAGAATTCCTCCAACTCTACGTGTCTTAGCTAGGAAAACTAAAACCCCCAAAGCAGAGTTCATGGCATCTAGAAATCTGTAATGATGAAATGGAAATCACCATAAGTTTGTACAAGTGTCATGATGGAATGAACTAGTGTCTTGAAGCATCCCCTTCTATCATCAAACACATTGTTTATGTCCTGCCATCATAACTCCACCAATCTTCATAATTACGGGATTTCTACAGCGCGCCGGAGTATAAAATTTGGGGTTTGTGCTGTGGGAAACACTCAATGTCCAATTTGACATGTAAACTCAATGGTATAGGTTAGCCTTTGGATATAACCTTAGAAAATACCTAGGAAAGTATTCTAAAATATTTTGAAATGAAATATAATCTACATAAGCCACTATCTGTAAAATACTCAAAATCATAAAAATAGAAATTAGAAAACAATCAAAATAACTTTAAAAAACAAAATGAAATAACATAGAAAAAGAAAAATAAAGTAAAAATATTAAAGACAAACATACAAAAACTAGAGACAATTCTAGTGTTAACCGGATGCATGAATGTATGGATAACTTGTAGCTCATGGATGGATAACTCAATGGATAACTAGTAGGTGATGCATGGATGCATGAATAACTTGTAACTCATAAATAGATAACTCAAAGTTCCAAACCAAAAATAAGCAAGCATATTTCAATATTTTCTACCAAAATTGCATTAGGTAGCTAAAGCAAGAAAGTACAAACACATCTCAATACTTTCTACCAAAATTGCATTAAGGTTCCAATGCTACTTGCTAGTGTCCATGAAGTACAAAAAGTGTTGGCAGCTTCTATAGTGCCTTTGCTTCAGCTTTATCGTCTGCATTTTCTGATTAAGAATGGTTTGCCATGGTTCAATAGGAAGAAATTGTAAGGTCTCTGCAATGCTTACATTTTGAAAAAAAAATTAATACGCATATATATAGATATATATATAATAAAAAAAATTAATACGCATATATATAGATATATATAAATGGTAAATTATTCTCAACTTTTGTTTGTTGAGTTGAATTTGATTGTTTGAAATTCTATATATCTTAAATTATGCAAATCATTCGTACCATATTTGTTGGGTTGAATTTGATTGTTTGAAATTTTATATATCTTAAATTAAAATGAAACTTTAGAAATTATGAAAGAAACTAACAAACAACCAGTTCTACTTACCTTCCACCACTTCCTCAATTGGTCTCTCCCTGCTTCTTTTCTACATCTAAATTTCGCACAATATGGATTGCTAATAGTGGGGAAAAAAAATTGAAACTACGGAAATTGTGAAATAAAGAAACAAACAACCAGTTCTACTCACCTTTCACCACTTCCTCGACTTGTCTCTCTCCTGAATCATTTCTGCAACTAATTTTCACTCTTACAATGTGGGTTGCTAATAATGAAAGTAACTGTCATAAATTTAAATTTCTAGATTCACTGCTTTTCAATGATGGTATCCACGTTTTGGCTCGACCATTAGCCATCCATCATGAGGACCTCAGAGAGAGCCGAGACTTTATTATTGTGGTCTTTTCGCAGGTTATTAACGGTTACTGGTTTCTACTTTTTAAGGTTTTAAGTGCGTTGGCAGAGATGTAATCAGCAATCATGAATATATATATATATATAATCTACTAAAATACAAATGGTAAAATTTATAATGTTAATGGAATATATATATATATATATATTAAAAAAAACAGATGTAAATAATTTAATTAAAATAAATATGTCTATGATTAATTTTAGCAATCAATTTAAGATCTAATTAAAATGACATTGTAATTTATATGTAGTTTAACATTGATAAGTGTTTAGATAATAGATAGTTTATGACACATAAGTCATAAAATTATTAATTTATTTAAATATTTCAAAACATCATAATAATAATAATTTAAATATTTCAAAACATAATAATAATAATAATAAATATTTTATTAGTTTACAATATTTTAATTAATTATTAATATTAAATTTACATTTTATCATGTGATATGTTTTATGTAATATGTAAAAATAATTGTAATTTTGTTTTTTATTTTTATTTTTTATTTTTTGAACAAAGTTGTGTGACATATTAAATGAAAATAATATGTATTGAGAGTTTGTAAAGATATTATAAAATAAATTTTTAAATAACCAATAAACTTTTATGATCCATAGGTGTTTATCGGTCACAAATTATGTGCTTAAACATACAATGTTTTCTCAAAAAATAATAAGCCAAAAGCCATACTCAATTATGTCCTATTTAATTTTGAAAACTTTAAGATAATTGAAAATCATTCTAAGTAAAGCTAGAAGCGGAGCCCACTATGGCTATAGAAAATTAAGTCAACCCTAATTGCTAAGTATTAATTAATGATCATGTCTTTGCTAAGTATTAATTAATAATCATGTCTTTTAGTGAATATAGTTGTTATTAGTGAATGATAGTTGTTATATGTGTGGATCTATGGTAATTCTCATATATATTTTTCTCCAAAAGAATTATATATAAATATATATTTTCCCCAAAAACATCATATACTAATTAATAGAAACATTATTTATAAAATAGTACCATAATTTCTTTAATTTTAATGTACATTTCATATTATATTTTGATAAAAACAAATTTATATATATTTTTAAAATAAAAGATCATATAAATACATTATTATGAGATTGGTTTATTTATTAATATAAGTTGTAAAATTGAAGCAACAAGTACTCATTCATTTAACTTTAGGTTGAAGGTGTTTGATAACTAACACTCGAAATGTTTTATTTTTGGTCACTTTGTGGGAATCTCACAAAACACTAGGGTCATATGTTTATATTAATATCATGGTTTTTAAGTTTTTAAAGGCTTTGGTGGATTCGGAGATTGTTGTATTCTAGGGAAAGAGTTCCATAGTCCACCATAAATGGATTTAACAATGACAAGACTATGTATACTAATAGCACTTAAGAGTCACACCTAATTTCATGTATATTAATTAAAGGGGAGGACCGCTTGTTGGCAAGACAACTTTTGATTATTGTTTTGTCCAATAGATTGATAAAGCAAAAACCATAAATATTGGTAAACTATTACAACCAACGATTGATGGATTAGTCATACAAATGAAATCCATTAATAAAAAGCTTCACACGTTTAACAACTATTCGTTCTTGATTCTCAACTATTCTAAGTGTGATATCCCTCGTCCTTGACTCCTATTGTTGTAATTAAATACAAGTGATGTAAAAATATTAATGTACTGTTTCATGGCGTGGAGCTCAAGGCCAAGGCCCCGCCAACGAACATTGTAGCATTGTTATGATTTCGTAGTTAAACCATGCGTTAGCTAAAGCATGGTGATGTCACGTGTTTGATGTGAATTGCAAATGGTGAATTAATGAAATTAAACCTAAGGGATGAATGTGCAAGGAAACCGAAAAGAGATGCAACAATATTCATTAGGAGGAAGGCTAGTCAAGCCTTTGAAATTCAATTGACGATGATCGAAAGTCATCTTGATACCTTTGGGTGTTAAAGGGAAAGCAAGTTGTTAATGTTCGCCTAATTGCCTAAAGTAAAAAACTAGGAACATGAATTTACTGAGAGATATTATCTTATCATTAATTAATAAGGGTGTCATTAGTTAATGATTATTAATTAATTAAACTAAATAGATATTAATTATGAGATTCATAGGGCTTTTCTAGAATTTTTAAGGAAAGTTAATTTCCATGTTGAAAAGTAATTTAATTGTTTTTAATATATATATATATATATATAATTGCTTAATGAATAAGGAATCATTATATACATATAATAGAATTTTCATTATATATATATGAGTAAAGAGAATAATCATTATTAAATGTAATGGATCATTTAGTATAATATTCTTATAAAGAAGCCTTGTTGAAATAAGAATTTTTGCAGTTAGGTTTCCTTTGGGTAACTTACCTCACAAGTTTGGGGGAGATGGTTTCACTTAACAAGAAAGGGAGGAAGCCTTGAGGGAAGGAGGGCTTCCAACGATCATGTCGATCTTGACTGTTGGTATATGGTTTTGTGGAGAAGAAGAAGAGGGGTATTCACCTATTGCATTGGATATCGTTTCATGGAGAAGAAAAACCTCTCCATTATTTTACCTATCATTTTATATTAAGGAGTGGCACTATGGTCTTGGCACAACAATTTTCGTTGAAAAGCGACCTCTATAAGAGAGGAGTATCGACTCCTTCAAACTGTGACTTCACTAACATTACCTTACATAAATACTGTTGTTGAAGTTGCAAATGCAGTTCGTTCTCCTTTACTCCAAAAGTATTCTTGGTAAGCGCTCTAACCGCCTAGATCTCATTTTATTCCAAAGATGTTGTCAAGAACTAAACTTATATATATATCCATTCGATTCCCATAGCATTTTGTAACAATGTACAGTTTGTAGAATGTCCAAACAAATTATTCATGTATCGAATTATGCGAATAAGGGTTGATGTTAAGGGTAGTAGCCCGAGACTTGAGAGACCTGTTCCATGGAGAAGACTTACTTGTTCTTAGTCTCACCTTGTTTTGCATATCTAACTAATATATATTTGAATACTATTTTCCGTCTATGTATGCAGAGAGGAACGAATCCATCTATTGTTTGATTAATAATAGCACAACCACTTAATTTGTGGTTGGTGAACATTGATAGGTTACAAGTTAAGTGTTATGAACAAGTTATTGTAATGAATTGTTGTCTATGCCTCAACTATTGTTCCCTTCTTTAGTTAATTGGTTTGTCTATCACTACCTGTTATCCATGCATGAGTTACGAGTTATCCATGCATCAACTACCAATTATATACATATATAATTGTTTATTTCAAATTTTGAACGATACCCATAAAATCAATTTGGACAGTACACTTATCCCATCCTCCTTTAATTTAGGAAAGCCATAAACCGTAATCCATCCCAAATTCGAAGATATAAAACCTATTAGTGTAAAGGTGAATGGATCAAGAATATTGAACCCAATCATTGTTTAGTTAATAAAGAGTTTGTCCTTTGGGTTTAAAGAAAAGGACAACCTCTCCAAGCAAATCCCATTCATGTTTTACACTTAATTTATATCATGATGTTAGCCTTGCATATGGAGAGAGAGAGGGACAACCTTTCGAGGCCGATGCCATAGTTTCCATTTCAATTTTCTGTTGAGAGTAGAAGCAACCTTTATGGAACCAATTTCGTTCATCATATATATATCGTTTTTTTACTATTGTTGGGGAGGCGGGCGCTATGGAGACAAAGAGTGCTGACTATTTAATACTAATTTTTCCACAAACAATAGAGAGCCAAATGTGTATTTAATATTGTTCATATTGCAGAATAAGGGAAGGTTCCATAGATTATTCGATCTCATATAAGTGAATTAGGACAAGTGTTATTGGGGAAAAATGTATTTAGTTAGGGTTTCCCGAATAAAAATTGATATCCTGGACTCCAGTTAAGGGAGATTTTACTTTGTGTTCTCTTAATGCAAGAAGGAGATAGAAGAAGGATCAGCCTGGAGGGAAAGAACCGACTCCATGCATTGGGTATCCAAAGAGTTGAGAACTCGTCCGTTATATATTTATTTACACGATGGGTTCCCCTAAGGTAGAATAACCTTATTTATGTTTATGCGATGTGTTTTCTTTAATTGAAGGGTAGTTTAACCATTTCCTCATGCACACACACACACACACACACACACACACACACACACATATATATATATTGTAGAGGTTTTCATGTTGGGAGAGTTATTGGTGGATCCTGTTTATTTATTTGTATATATGTTGCAGAAATGGGGGCGACCTTTAATTGACCTATCCGTTTCATTTATTCGGCCTATCCATTCGATCGAACTTTCGATTAACCCTCGATCGAGCATTTGGTTAACCCTCAATCGAGATGTTTTGAAAGGTTGCACAAACGCTCGATCGGGCTATTTAAAAAAATCGATCCAACTAATAAGCTCAATCGAGAGCTTTAAAACAGACTTTTATCCCCCTTCCTTATAATTGTTTTTTCTTGCTCTCTTTTGCATACCTAAACTCTAGCCTAGGATACACCTTATATAGAGGACTTCATACTAGTGGATCCCTCAACGAATCATCTATTCATTGACATAAAATTTGTAAGTTTATGAGTTCATATAATTTTTTTTGTTATTTTCTTCTAAATCTTATACTTACAAAACCATGTCCACAACTTTGAATCAATGCAGAGATAAATCAACAACATAAAAAATACCCAACAAAAAAATTTCAAAAAATACATATGCCCCAGACCAACGCGTGCCCTTCAAAAGGGTATTTTTTATTTTTCGATTTTTGTAACCAGTAAAAAAAATTTACATGCACACACATGTATGAAATGCAATTAAGAGTTTCCACAGTCAATTTCAAAATTTTTTAAAAAAATTCCATCATAAATTAAAAAAATATGTGTGCCCTAGTGCATTTTGTGTAGATTATGTTAATACATTTTTTTTCAAAATTTATGAATTTATCATTAAATTATTTTTCGTCCACACAAGCCACTCATAAAATTTTGCTAAAATTTACAAGAACAACCCTATCATTAAATGCAATTTTGGCATATTAAATAATTTTATTATTTAAAAAAAATATAGGTGGAAAGATGACATAATTCCCTACAATTTGTTTTTGTGTTGCATGTCGAAATTCATGAGGCATACATGAGTTTTGAGGGCTTCGATTTAATGAATGAGTTAAAACTTGAATTTTCACTGTCACTTTTGGCCAAAAAGTGTTACCCATCTTCATGGATTCACCCGTACACCTCCATAGACTTTAGCAGTCCAATCACTGCGTAGAGGGGGTCCCTTGTCCCACAAACAAGGGGGTTTCATACACCAATTTGGTTTCTAGCTAATGATGACCAAGCATTATCAAACAAAACCATTACACATAAAAGGAAAACATGTCCTACAAACTTATTTTGAAATTGAAAACAATATTGCAAGTAGATTTCAAAGTTGCTCTTCCATTTCAAGTTTTATATTGCACATTCACTCCATTTTTATTTTGCGACAAAGAGAATTTTATGATCTTATGATATGAGTTAATGAATGCAATGCAATCAAAGCCTTCAAACCTAATTACAAGAGATTTTAGAGAGAACCTTAGGCATTAAAAACAAGACCTCCTATGCACAAGTTAGTAGTGCATTTGTAATTTTGTTCTCATTGATTAAATTTTAAAATTCACATTGATTGCAATATCACTCCTAAAGAGAGTGTTAAAGGATCATTTTTTCCATTACATTGCAAATCACCAAATATTTCTTTTTATTAAAATCCATGACAAATTAGTGCTTGATTTGAAGCAAGGGTAGTTATATTTCACATGTATTTCTCAACAATTTTGTAATCAATGACTATGAAATTCTTTTGCTTTTGTAGGTTTCAAGTGAGAAGTGGAAAGATGGCATGGAGAAATGAAGGCACCGAGGAGGGTGGATGCATGAATTGGGTTCTAACACCTTTGAAAGTATTCCTATATGAATCCAAGGATGGATGAGGAAAACTTGGCATTTTCAAGTAAAATATTTAAAGGGGATAAACAACTCAAGTTTGTGCGCCACAAATCAAGCGACCAAGTATTGAAATTTCAACAAGAACAATAAAAAATTATTTCCATCCAAGGTTTGAAGAAGAGAGAATAAATGTTCAAACCTCCCAAGAGTATTTTCCCAACATAAAGGGACAAATACGGAAAAATGAATACTAAAAGAGGTATTTGTGCTCTTGCAAAGGGTCCCTCCTTTTGCATTGTAAGTTATTTTTGTATGTGAAATAGAGGACATTGTAAGCTCATTCACTATGCTCTTGTAATATTGTTGATGGTTGTAAGTTATCTTCATGATTCTTCATTTCCTTGGTGCTTGTGATCAAGGAAAATTTTAAGAACCCCCCTAAATTTCTATATATAATAAATGGGCGAATCCCCATGATATGTAGAAAAATACGAAGGCTATTTTATCAATGGTATATTATGATATATAAATTTTTGGTGAATATCTCATTGAATTATATAATCTTGTAAAATCTTGGAAAATATTTCACTAAATTATAAAACCTTGTAAAATATTGGAAAATCTTTCACTAAATTATGGAACCTTGTAAGTCTTAGCGAATATTTTACTAAATTATAAAATATTGTGAAGTTTTGGCGAATTTTTAGATAAAGTATAAAACCATATATAGTAATAGGAAAACATATGCAAAAAATACTAAATAGGAGATAAATATTAATAAATAATCACATAACAAAACCTCTTTTGGTTCTAGTTTGGTACCTCACTCTAACTATCACAATACATAGAAATTCAACATTATACTCTTGGAATATTCTTGGAAAACAAGAATGAAATTTTTCATCACCACGAAAAATAGAATCAATATTAATAACAGGGCCCACCAACAACTCGATCCTCATTTAGATCTCTATCGTATTACAAGGGCCCACCGACACCTTGTTTATGCACACACCTTACCAAATTAGAGTGTTAAAAACTCTAAATGTGTATTGTTTATTTCAATGCACTTGGAACTATTCTAAAAAATAATTGCCACTGTATATGGAATGCATATGTGTGTTCTAAGTTGGTCAACAAATGTTTATTCAAACAAATACTATCCACATGATTCCAAACCTAATTAAAACCCAACCCCGCTATGCATGATATATTTCCATGCAAAAATAAAAAAATGCAAGTCCCTCAAAATGTGGTGATGTCGATACATTGGTTTATGTCTTTAAATCCATGAAAGAAATGCTACAAAACTATGACAAAGCTAGTAGAAGAGTAATGAGGCAAATTTGACTAACCACAAAATACAGTGTCAACCCTAGTAGAAGAGTAATGAGGCAAATTTGACTAACCACAAAATACAGTGTCAACCCTACAAAAATCCTTTGAGAACCATAAAATTCAATAAACAAAAAAAACATGTCAAAATACCTAACAATGCCTAAAGAAAAATAAGCAACAAAGACAATGGGATTCAAGGTTGCTCCAATCGTGGCCTATCATAGAAAGGAGAACACAAACACAAGTAGAAACAAAATGGTAGAGGTTATAAGTAGCGTCATCGACCCCTGAACACCCAAATATGCAGCTATGAACAAATTCCTATCCCCCAGACATGATGCCCCAAACACTCATATAAACGTTATTTTTGCATCGCCGATCATGTGTTTCACAATCCCCATGTTTCTTGGGGAAAATTTGAATACGAGGCAATGGGATTCCAAACTGTCCTAGATGCAAATGGGTTGTAGCTATAAAACCTGATAGTAAATATCAACTGCCCTTCTCATGTGGACATTAAGCAACTTGCAAAACAATATTTAACCCATAAAATTTGGACAAATGTAACTCCGAATTCGATTTCCATGACTGATAGAGGGTGAAAGAGCCCCTAACAACTACCATTTTTGGAAATCAGGGGTGAATGGGAGCTGCCTGGAAATTTTCATGGGTGAACAAAGGTTTAAATCGATTTTCAAAGGGGCAAAATTGTTTTATCTTGGGTCCTCTTTCTAAATTCCATGGGGATAATCTCTTATTCATTAAAAATAATAGTTAAAATGTGGGATAATCATACCTAACTGGTGTTTACTAAAAAAATAGGCCATTAAAAATTTAAAACCCCTAAATTTAGCCCATGGACGAAGATTAGCCCCTAAAATTTTCCATGCTTGTGAGGATGAACATTTTATTTGTTTTGATGTCATGGCATAAAGGGTATATACTTGATTCTTGATGTTCGTGTTTTCTTATCTTACACTATGCTAACTTGTTGAACATGACTATTGAGAAACACAAGCTCTCTTCATGTCCTCCTAGTAAGCTTTGGAGTAATGTGCTATGATAGATGTAATATATCTTGTTTGCTTTTGCATGTCTTTCCTTTATTCATGTTCATCAGTTTTGATGTGAAACATTCTTTTTACTGGTAATTGAAGATATCGTTATGCGTGCATGAAAGGACCTAGTTGACTTATGCAAAGTTGTTATTGGTGTACGCTATCTTTTCCATTCACTACTTCTTTGGTTAGCTAGTTGGATTAGGTACTAACTGTAGGGGTAATATATCTTCCATGATCTCCGTACCTACCCTATGTTTGATATAAAATTGCTTCTATTTAGTGCACATTCTCAATTGAAATGGGATCGTCAATTAGATAGGGTAGATAGAAATATATCAAACTACATATTGCATGTTAGATATTGCATTTGCATCTTAGTTATATCTCACATAAATGCACATAAAAACCATTGGTGAAACAGGTGTCAAGAAATAAACACGTACTTAAATGAATAAACAATGGAACCAGTTGTATCTGGAGGGTTCATCATTCAATAGAGGAAGGTCTAAATGGGCTCTTTCAACTGGGTAAACCTATGTTGTTGACTCAAGTTGTTTTCTTGCAACAAAATTTTGGTGTTACACTACTACATTTGGGGTCAAAATATGTTATGACCCTACCTAGGGTATAATGGGGGGGCCTAGAGGGCCCACTAGGGTAGTAGTGGAGGCCATTCAATGTAAAATGGAAAAGGTCCACTATATTTTTATTATTAAATAAGAACCACTAAGCTAGTAAATAAATGTAATGGGACATCATTAAAGAAGGTCCACTATGCGGTTAGGAGGTTACAAAGTTAGTATTGTATGGTGATTCTATAAATAATGATGGAGTCCTCCTTATGGGATGTTAAGAAGAATATTGTATTTGGAGCATTAACTCATTAGGAGGAACCCCCCTCGAAAGGGAAAGTAAGTAGGGTTGGTTTATCCCATCAAAAGAACCCTTTCCATATTAATATTTAAAGGTTTGATCATATTGCATATCTCTTGTATTGATTGGTATGTTTGATATCTATTGTGTATGATCTTACTTTTATATTGGGTATATAGAAATTGGTATCAAAGCCACCTAGGTGCACAACATTGGATTTTTTTTTTCTCTTTTTTGCAGATTTTTTAAAACAAAAAAAGAGGGCTACGACTCTCAGATGGATTTCTGAGTCTTTTACAACAAAATATCCCAAAACTAATTGTAGATATGAATTCTTCTAAAAAAAAGGAAATTTCAAAAGCATTTGAGGTGACAGTGATGATCATCTTTCATCGATGAACACGACTGCATAGGGCTCGCTGCCTAGGGTTCTGTAGCCTTGGCCGCCTCTCATACGGCTCCTCTGTTAGCCATCGATTGGCCCTCATGTATCCCCCATTGGAATCAAGTCAGGAAGAACGTAGAAAGCATTTGTATGATGCATTTCGAGCTCTAGTTGCCTCGACCCCGTTAGCCCCTCCACCCCCCACGAATCCCGACGACACTAACTTCATCAACGGTCTGCAGCACCTCGCATCCAGATCTTGTTGGAAGCTTCAAGAATTAAAGCACTCACCCTCAACGAACGAGGACTGGTCGACCAGTTTACAGGTATTTGGCCCTCACCCAAAACTATGGATACCTGGATCAATAAAAATTAGATGCCCCTGATCTCAAGGGGGCTCCAACATTGCTTTTGTGGCAAAGGAATTTTTACCTTTCTCTTCGAAAACAAGGACGATCGAGATCTGATATTAAGCAGTGGGCCCTATTTCATGGGCACTCGGGGTCTATATTTAAATCGGTGGAGTCTAAACTTTGATCCGGACAAGGATGTCCCCTCAGCTATCCCAGTCTGGGTGCGCCTCCCACACCGCCCTCTTCACTGTTGGAATGATGAAACTATGCAAGCCATTGGAAACTCGCTTGTCAAATATATAGATAAAGCAGAGCCAAAAGGACCCCTCTTCTCATGTGCTATAATCTGTGTAGAAGTAGATCTCGATAAAGGCCTACCTGAGATGGTAACTCTGTTCATGGATGGTTGGGAACAGACGTAGAAAGTAGACTATGAGCAGTTATCCTTCAAATGGAAAAAATGTCATGAATATGGTCATTTCATGAAGAACTTCCCAAAGACAGCTCAGGAAAGTCAGGAAAAAAATCAAGAAGGTGGATGGAATCCGGTGAAAAAAGATAGAAAAGCAACCCACCAAGAGCCCATAGCAAATGGAAACACAGACAAAGGAAAGACGAAAAAAGGTAATGAGGCTTCTACCAGCAGTCACTTTCAGGCACTACCTTTGGAAGAAGGAGAAATTCCGATCGTTATCTCAGTGGAACCAGTGATTGAAGAACTTCTGGAGACCATAACTCCTGAACCCCCCTCGCCAAAGGTAGATCCCATCGATCCATCTCGTGAAGGATCCACCCCCGGTGGATCCTGGGCATATAAGGTCCGACGTTCAAATCCCCTGGCCATTTCTCCTGAAAACTCGTCGTCACATGAAACATTGGAGGACCACAACATAGCCATGTCGCCTAACACTAGAGGAAGAAATACTCTTTGTTATCATAGAGAAATGGAAGTTGAAATGGAACTGGAAATGGGAAGGCAAAAACGTTTGGAAGAAACAAAATTGCTGCAGATCCCAAAAAACTTAGGAGGAAATAAAGACAATAGGTCCCGGGAAGGACCTCAATCCAACAAAAAATGATGAAAGTAGTGTCCTAGAACTGCAGAGGTCTGGGTGGCTCAATTAAAATTGATGCTTTGAAATCCATGATCAAAACTGAAAAGCCTGACTTTGTGCTTATCCAGGAGACTAAACTGTAGGAGGATGAGATCAAGGCGCTCTCATGCTCCGTTTGGAAATATTGTAATACCTCTGTTGTTAGCTCTAGAGGCGCCTCTGGAGGAATAGTCAACTTCACTTCCAACAATTTTCGTATCTCCATTATAAAAAATAGTCAACATTGGATGCTCAATGAAATACAGGACAAGAACAAATCCAGCACAATTTATATTTGTAACGTATACGGACCAACCCATTACAGAAACAAATCTGTCTTTTGGGATGAACTCATCAATCTAAAAGAGGACAATATTTTATCTTCGCAGGAGACTTTAATGTAACCAAAGGTCAGAATGAAAAATGTGGCGGAAACTTGGTCATATATCTATATGGGGAGAGGCTAGAAGACCTCATCGTTGAGATGAATCTCATGGATATTCAGCTTAAGAACGAGAATTTCACTTGGAACAACAGAAGAATAGGAACTGGTCATATCGCATCCAAGCTGGACAGATTTCTGGTGAGCACCTCTTTCATGTTGAAATATATTTTTCCCACCTCTCTCATTATACCTTCTATAACATGTGATCATACGCCCATTTCCTTAACTCTATCCCCTCCGGTCAGGCTCGGACCCATACCCTTCAGATTTAATCCGCTCTGGATCTAGGATGAAAACTTCCTACCCATTGTCCAAAACACTTGCTACACACCCTGCTTTGGCTCCCCTAGTTATGTTTGGGAAAGCAAACTCGAATCCGTGAGATACGCTTTGAAATCTTGGGCTAAAACCTCATATAAGAAACCTAGGGCGCTGAAACTCTCCCTTCAGTCCAAACTTGAAGACCTCCAGTCTCATATGGAGCACAAAGCCATAATGCAGTAGTTAATTGGCCTTGAAAAGGATCTCAATTATAAAATTCTCACTGTAGCCAAGCAGGAAGAAGAAATGTGGAGAGTAAAGTCAAGACAGCTATGGCTTAAATGTGGAGACAGTAACACCAATTATTTTCATAAACAAGCCAAAGTCCATCTAAGTCACAATACGATTACTGAGCTGAAAGACCCAAATGGGAGCAAGATTACCGATCAGGAAGCTTTAAAAAATCATGCATATGAACACTTCCGTGATCTCTATACGGATAAAAATGAAGCCGACTTGGACGCTCAAGCTACCTTACTCAACAACATCCATCCGCTAATCGCTGATAGTGAAAACAAAGAACTAGCTAGACCAGTTATGGAACATGAGATTATCGATGCCATATGGACTCTTCAACTAGATAAGGCACCATTCCCGGACGGTTTCACCGTAAAGTTCTATAGAGCCGCTTGGGGGATAATAAAGGACAACTTGAAAAGAATGCTCAACTGGACACGTAAAAAAGAAAAGATTGGTGGTGCAACCAATTCTTATTTTCTTACTTTGATCCCTAAAGACAAAAAATCCCTTTTGATTGACTGTTTCAAGCCAATATCCCTCTGCAACACTTCGTATAAAATACTCTCCAAAATATTAGATAGAATGAAAAAAGTTATGAATCGTCTGATCTCAGAAACGTAGGGAGGCTTTATTGCTGGACGATAGATCCTTGACAATATAATAATTATCCAGGAAGCAATCCACTCAAGCATGGTCAAAGACCAGCAAGGTATGGCTGTCAAACTCGATATGGCCAATGCATTTTATAGAGTAAATCATGCCTTTCTGTTTGAAATCATGGTTAAACTTTGTTTTTCTAATAGATTTGTGAGATGGGTTAAAGCTTGTGTTAGCATCCCATGGATATCTCCGCTGGTCAATGGTAGACCTACCAGCTTCTTCAAAGCCTCTTGAAGATTGAGACAAGGTTGTCCTATGTCACCTTTTTTGTATCTGTTGGTGGCAGAATCTTTAAGCAGAAATCTTCATCTCCTGCAAGACTCCGGAGAACTAAAAGGTCTGAAAATTGCCCGTGGAGTAAAAGCTACCAATCATGAGCAATTCGCTAATGACATGATCCTACTTGGAGGGGCCTCCACAATCATAGCTGAAAGATTCAATAATGCTCTGAGAACTTTCCTTAAAGCTTCTGATGGGAAAATAAATAATGGTAAGTCCAAATTCTATGGTTGGAATTGCACGGCAGGGGTAATGGCTCACATAGCCAAAATCTTCGGTTTCGAAGGAACCATAGTATGGAATTATTTTCAATATATAGGTATCCCTATATTTAAAGTAAGAAAAAATGTAGCAGACTGGTATGGTTTAATTGAAAAAAAATAAAAATAAAATAGAGACTTGGGGCTCACATTGGCTGAATCCAGTCGGAAAGCTAATTCTCATCAAATAAATCCTCTCGGCTTATCCTCTTTATGTTTTCTCAATATCCATAGCCCCAAAAACAGGGATAAAAGCTATTTCAAAAGATCTCAATTCGTTTCCCTGGCAGGGAGGCAAGTCTAATCAATCAAAAAATTCCATTTGATAAATTGGGATTTAGTATGCAGTCCAAAAAATAGCGGGGGTGCTGGTGTCAAAGATCCGGTGATCATGAACATTTGCTTAGGAGCTAAAATTCTCTGGCGAATCATCTTTGGGAAGAAATCTTGGTGGAAAGATATCCTGCATAAAAAATACATGCAGGGCAGCAAGAAAAGAAGTGTGGAAAGCATCGATCCGTCTAAAATAGGATCTCCTATTTGGGCACTCTGTCAAGAGGAAACTCCCCTTATCCAGAGCCAACTTCATTGGATCCCGAGAAGTGGCAAGCAAATCAACATTTGGCCTGATAAGTTCATCGACGGACGTCCTCCATTTTCTCAACATTCCTTCCCTGATCTTAAAATGTGGATGGATAATTGTAACATCAACACCCTTTTTTATTTATCCACATGGACAAGGTGAGGACGCTAGGCCGGTTGGAGAGTATTGGAGCTTCCGGAGCATCTTCTCTCTGAATACAATATTCTCACTTCCTCACTGCATGGTTCTATCCCCATAAATCGTAAGTTGTTGGATAAACGGGGTTGGGGGAAGACTGGCCACTATTCGGTCAAAGAAGGATATCACTTAGTTGATTACAGCAAGCACAACTGGATCAGGAACAACAAATGGAATGCGGTCTGGAGCAAGGATGGTCTCCCAAAGGTAAACATGTTCTCTTGGAATCTAGTACATCAAAAAATGCTAACTGCAGAGAATCTCTGGAAAAGAGGAATTGAAGGCCCGACTTGGTGTATTTTGTGCAAAGAAAGGGAAGAGACCATCGATCATCTATTTCTTGAGTGCAAATTTGCCCAAGAAGTGTGGCATAGAGCATACTAATATTTTCCATTTCATTTGACCCTTCCGTCAGCATGGCAAGACCTATTTCTCAGTTGGAAGGACTTCTATCAGGGATCTTTGAATAAGAAACCCAATTTTCAAAGAGCTTGGGAGGCACTCCCAAAGCTAATCTGCTAGAAAATATGGGGTGTTAGAAACCAAGAAATATTTGAGGACAAAAAAACCACTTCGGGCAGAACACTGGCGTTTGCTAAAGCCCTCTGGAAAGAATCCCTCATCTCCAGAGGCATGAAAAATATCAACATTGAAAATATGATCAGTGAAGAAAAAACTTGGGTAGCTGACTTCTTAATCCCCGTCGTTAACAACTATCAGCCTAATCTCCCCAGAAGGCCAAGTCCTAAACAATGGCAAATCAGAATGAATGATGCATCCTTTCAAAATTGGAAAAGTAAGTTAGAATGCATCACACTCTTCTTTGATGGCGCCTCGAAAGGAAACCATAGGATGGCAGGAGTGGGAGGAGTACTCTTTGACTCCGAGGGAATAAAAAAGAACGATTATGCATGGGGCATAGGCAACAAGACCAAAAATGGAGCTAAGTGGCTAGCTCTCATTAAAGGACTTGAGCTGGCTAGAAAGGAGGGAATTGAGAAACTGACAGTCTTCGGCGATTCGATTATGGTCATAGAGGAAGCAAGGAGCCTCGCAAAAGACAAAAAGAAGCCCACCAATAAATTTCAGCATATCCTTAAGCACATTGCTCAGGAATTCAAACAAGTCAACTTCTTCCACATTCTGATATCCAACAACAACTGCGTGGACAAGATGGAAAACTTTGGAGCTAAGTTGGGATGTGGTGCTTTTTTTAGCAACAATCAAGATATAGGAATCGCATGGGTCCCCTAATCCTTAATCGATCTATGGTCCCTTCTATGGTAAAATTTTTGTATTTGTTTGGCCCCTTCGAATGGCATCTTTGTAGCAGGTCCAGCGCATCAAAAAAGGACATAAGGAGGATACAAGACCCACCCACATGAGCGTCCCACATGACCTCCATGCAGGGATTAATGACGGCCTTTCCCCGAGGTGAATTTGGGTTTAAACTTGGCAGAGATGCCACCTCCAATTATTCTTCGAATTGCCCCTATTCTGTCTACGCAGCTTCTCAAACCGAATACCTTGTTTCATACTCTGAATCTCCTATTCTACGCTCCTTAGCAAGGAGTCACGACATTTTCAGGATGGCAGAAAATCAAGCTACATTTTCCTTCCATGGTGGGAAGCAAGTGATTGCTCACGGGAGACCTATCTATGCGAATCTGGCCCAGAACGAACCATTGGCAGCAGGTGCAGATGCTGGAATCAAGAGGGCGAATCCATCACTGAAAACTCATGGGAAAGCTGCCTACCTAGGACAAGGGCTCCATTCAACAAAGGACGGGTTGGGATTCGATAATTTGTCAACAGCTTTCCAGACATATTTGTGTGATTTAGAGGCTCAGATTCAGACTGTCAGCAACGAAAACTATGAACTTAAGAAGGATTTCACCCATGTTTTTTCCTTGTTGAATGAAACGAACATCGAAGTCCGCAGACTTAATGCCAAAATTCCAGTACAGGTAACCTCGTTGGTGGAGGCTAAGCTTGACAACTTAGATGCCAGAATGCACGAAATTCATGGAACTGCAATGGTGGATGTAGAAAAGTTGAAGGAGATTCGTAAGGACATCTGTTAACTAGCTGCAAAGACCAAGGGAAAGAAAAATTGCATTCCTGAGTAATGCTGCGAGTTGCGTCCGGATGACAAGTTTTTTAGTGTGCAGTCTTCGAAAGCCAAGAATCGTTTTATGTTAATCTATGTCTTTAAAATATGTCTTACAAAGCTCAAAACTCCTTAATCTATGACTTTCAAGTATGTTTTATTGCTCGACCAGTTTGTAAAAATCTATAAGCTTCCTAGAATAGAGCTTAATTTTGAGCATAGTAGCACAACTGATAAAATATTTGCAGGCATATCTCTACACCTTCATAGAGAGATTCCCTATTGCAAGCCCTTTTTTGTACACATAGCCTCATTTTTTAATATAAAGTTGATTAAACATTTATGTAAAAAAAAAAAGGAAATTTCAAAAAACAAATCACTCAAATCTAAGTCTGAGAGAGTGAGATATCGTAGTTTGAAATCTGCATATTTTCTAGGGTTTTGGGAGATGACCACATGGACTTTATAGAGGTCATATATCTTGACAATCTAATCAGTTTGTTGCAAGACTAGCGATGTTGGAAAGCTTATTTTTAAAAATTACCTAGCTATATTATATGCCATATTTCTAGTTACTATTTCCTATAATATAGCCCTGAAAAAAATTTCGCCATCCATTGAGGCATTGCAAAGTGGGGGCCCATGCCATGGGAGACACAAATCAGGATCATCAAACTTTTCTAGGAAAATAAATTTATTACAATCAACTCCAAGAAAATTTGGTTAAATTGATGGAATATTTGGTTATTCAATACATCTGGGATGACTATCACTGAGAAATATCTGCCTAGAATGCTTTGGAATATGATTGTGTAGATTGGTATATTGATAGTTGTAATATTTGGGATGCAACTATTTTCGTATTATTTCGATGAATCATTCCTTTCATCTGAATATCAATTGGAGATGAAATAAGAACTTCAATCAACCTCTTCTATAGAAGAGGATATAATCGTAGTTCCATCATTTTCTCACTCTCGGGAGGTTTCATTGGAATTGGATGGTTATACTTCTTTGGCTCCATATGGCCCTCTGGGGAATTACACTCAATAGTTCATGGATCTTCAATGTTAGAGATGGGGTGCCAATTGTAGCACATGGACATTAGCCCTAGGTTTTTAGCTAAGTCCCTTCAACTACTTCATTATGGCCATTATCACTCATTAATGGGAACTAGGCTTATGTGTGAGTTGGTTGGATGACATCAGCATGGTGGCTTGCACTACTCCATGGAACATAGGTTCCTACTTTAACAATACAATCAACATTCACCCACGGGACTTTGGATTATGATTGTACAACTTCACACAAAGCGTCGAGGATGACACTTTCCTAAAGGGGGTGGAGTGTTATGACCCTACCCCCGGGGGGGGGGGGGGGGAGAAGGGCCCATTAGAGAGAGTAGTGGAGGCCAAAGTGGACTAAGTCCACTATATTTTTATTATTAAATAAGGCCCACTAAATTAGTAAGTAAATGTAATGGGACCTCATTAAAGAAGTTCCACTCTGTGTCCAGGGTGTTAGAAAGTTAGTATCATATGGTGATTCTATAAATAAGGTGGAGTCCTCCTTATGGGATGTGAAGAATAATATTATATTTGGAGCATTAAATCAATACGAGGAATCCCCCTTGAAAGGGAAAGTGAATAGGGTTGGTTCATCCCATCAAAAGAACCATTTTCATATTAATAAAAAATTGAGTTCATTGCATATCTCTTGTATTGATTCGTATGGATGATATCTATTGTGTATTATAATAATTTTAATTTGGGTGTGGGATGAAGCAAACCATGTTCACTTTCCTCTTCGAGGTGGATTCCTCCTAATGAAATAAGATAAGAACATACAATAATATTCTTCACATCCCATAAGGAGTACTCCATCCTTATTTATAGAATCACCATACAATACTAACTTCTTGACCTCCTAACCATGTAGTGGAATTTATTTAATGAGGTCCCATTACATTTATTTACTAACTTAGTGGGTCTTATTTAATAATAAAAATATAGTGGACCTAGTCCACTTCACATTGAATAGTCTTCACTACTACTCTAATAGGTCCTCTCCCCCCCCTCCCCCCCTCGTAGGTAGGGTTATAAAAAAATTGCATTTATTATGATACTACTTTTGGTGTGTACCCTTTGTGGCAATTTTTGCCTCAAAATTGACTGTAACTCAAAAGAAAAAATCACTAACGTCAAGTTATCAACACTTCTAATGTCGTATAATCATAATAGTAATGATGATGTTCTTGAAACACTCCAAACATCATTACTACAATGTTTTAACCTAACCATGTTAAGAACGTCATTTTAGCGATGTTAAGTTGTTGATATGTTGATGTCATAGTGTCGATTCAATTGTCTCCACATCAAAATGCAAGTGGGTTGTACACATTGACCAAATGATGTTTTTAAGTAAATAAAAAAGACATAATTAATAAAGAATTATGAATAACATAATAATTAAAAAGGAAATATAGTACTTAGGTTAAAAGGGGGGGAAATAAATATCAAACATAATACATAGGTTTAGAAGGAAACATAGTATGAAAGGGGAATATTTGTACCTATTTCTACTACTTAGTGAAATCATAATATCCCATAACCCCAAATCAAGAAATGTCCAATGGAGATGATGGTGATGCATAGAAAATTTAGAGAAGAGCCAAGGAAATCCTCAAAAGAGTTAGGGCTAATATACGTAAATATTGATTTTGATGAATATGATAATTTTAAATATTATAATACTTATTAAAACCATAGTCAATAAAAATGATCTTGGAAAAGTATTGACTACAAATGTCATTGTTGATGCAAAATATGCAAGTGTATGAAGATATTAATAATTATTATATAAGTAGCTACATAACATTGTAGGAAACAAAATCACCTATTAAAGGGGATTGATTATTATTTGACGATAAAAAGATTACCACAAGTTTTTTTTTCTTTTCACACACACACACATATGACCTCAAGGGGGACACACACACACATACACATATATGACCTCAAGGGGGACATATGTTAAATTTGTAGTATTAAATCACAATACTATAGGATCTTTGCTGAGAGAATAACATCTACAGTATATCAATGCATGACAATCATAATATGACAAGCATCACAAGCATCACAAGAATCAAAAGCATAGAGACAAGAGACACAGAGTTTCCGTGGGGAAAACCCTAAGGTGAAAAACCCCACAACTTCCTGAGAGATAGAGAGAGCAATGGCTCTACCAAAATACAACCAAATAATACAGAGATAGTCTCCTAGCAGATGATCCTCCTCCTCCTCACTAGTGCGCCACTTTTCAGAGAGAGAGATAGATGCTTTTCCGAGTAAAATAGAGATCTCCTATCTCTATTTATACTCACCTTTTTTCCGAGTGACCTACTGGGGCCGACTTGTCTACTTGAGTACATCCACATTATATTATATATTAAATAGGGCCAACCCCATAAGGTGGTCTAATAACCCATCGGCAAGTACACACACTTGCGACACTTGTCAATCCACATGACGACACTTCCTTATAGAGGAATAACACATCTCTTATAAGGGTACAATAAATATATATATAATACACTGATGAAATACATTCCGAAGTTACATATACATCAACACTCCCTCTTAACTAGGAAGGTATTTCTCGACACAGATCTGCTAGACAAGTCTTCTTCTCTGGATCATCGTCATCGATGCATCGTCATCATCATCGTCACTGCTGCTGCTATCTCATCCAATCTCTGTCTCTACTCGTCATAGGAAGTTCTACAGAGCCAGTCCTTTTTCATACTGGATGTAGGCCCACCACCTGCAGGTCTTCGTCATCACTGGCCATACTGTGGAATCCTCAGGACTTTTACGTGCGTCACAAAACCTCGAAAGAGCATTTTCCAGATGTCCCAGGGCACAGATTACATGCCATAGGAAAAACCTCGAAAGACCATCTGCAAATCTCCCAGGGCACAAATTATATGTGACCTCACCACAAAACCTCGAAAGAGAATCCCATGACTGATTACGAGCACACGGCTCAACCTATCGGATATCCCAGGGCACAAATTACATGTGGTCACCACAAAACCTCGCAAGAGCATCCCAGGACTAATTACGAGCACACAGCTCAACCTATCGGATCTCCCAGGGCACAAATTACATGTGGGCATGGAAAAACCTCGCAAGAGCATCCCAGGACTGATTACGAGCACACAGCTCAACCTATCGGATCTCCCAGGGCACAAATTACATGCCATAGGACAAAAACCTCGAAAGAGCATCTGCCAGATATCCGAGGGCACAAATTACATGCCATAGGCAAAACCTCGAAAGACTATCTGCAGATCTCCCAGGGCACAAATTATATGTCCTCCCAAGCAAAACCTCGAAAGAGCATTTGCCAGATGTCCCAGGGCACAAATTACATGCCATAGGCAAAACCTCGAAAGACCATCTGCAAATCTCCCAGGGCACAAATTACATGCTTATCTGCACAACCTGATCCACGGCCACAGAGTATCAAACTGATACTCACCATACATCATCCTGATGTATCCATGATCATCCTGATCATCATCACTGCAACATCCTGCTGCATGTCATCTGGAGCAACATCCTGAAGCTCGTCATCTATGATCATCCTGATCATCAATGCATCTACCTGATGCATACCAAGTATCTACCTGATACATATCATCATACATGATCCTCCTGATCATCAATGTATCCACCTGATACAAATACAAATACATGATACATATCACCATACATGATCCACCTGATCATACAATGTACCCACCTGATACATATACAGATACATGGTCCAAGCATCCAACATGATGCATATACAAAATACATACACATGATCCAACTGATCATATCCAGCATCTACATGATGCATACATACATACAAAAATGATCCAACTGATCATATCCAGCATCCAACATGATGCGTACATACATACAAAAATGATCTAACTGATCATATCCAGCATCCAACATGATGCGTACATACATACAAAAATGATCCACCTGATCATATCCAGCATCCAACATGATGCGTACATACATACAAAAATGATCCAACTGATCATATCCAGTAGAAACCAGAACATCATCCTGATGCTCATCATCCAGCGCTTACAACCACAGCCATGTGAAGGATCCTCCTTCCAACATGCTTGGAATGGCTTCAGCAAATGTGTCCATCACTTCTTCCTTCAAGTGTCCTCGATCTGAAGAACGCCAAGCCTCTCTCTGAAGTACTCGAACTTCACCCTGGCTAGTGGCTTCGTCAACACATCTGCAATCTGCTCGTCCGTCGCAACATACAGGAGCTTCACAGCTCCTCTCTGCACCATATCCCTGATATAGTGATATTTGATCTCTATGTGTTTCGACCTGTCATGAAACACTGGGTTCTCGGACAGCTTCACACAACTCTAGTTATCACAGAAGATACCAGTAGCCTCCAACGGGAGATCAAATAACTCAGACAGTAGCTTCCGTAGCCATACTGCCTCACAACTAGCTGAACAGGCTGCAACATACTCTGCCTCAGCTGTACTTAGTGCTACACAGGACTGCTTCCTGCTAAACCAAGAGATCACACCTGATCCCATACTGAAGCAACATCCAGATGTGCTCTTCCTGTCTGCAGCACTTCCAGCCCAATCTGAATCAACATAACCATGCAGGTTAAACTTTTGATTCGCCTCATACCTTAGCCCATAATCCACTGTACCCTTCAGGTACCTCAGAACATGCTTTACAGCAACCAGGTGAACACTCCTCGAATCCGTCAGGAACTGGCTCAATGTGTTCACAGCAAAGCAAATGTCTGGTCTAGTGTTCGTCAGGTACATCAAGGACCCAATCATCTGACGATACATAGAGACATCAATCGGCTCAGATGAAGCATCACATAGAAGCTTCAAATTTGATGCCATAGGTGTGGCCATAGCCTTGCAGTCCGTCATCCTGAACCTCTTCACGATCTCTACTGCATACTTCCCTTGTCCAAGGAAGATTCCATCACTCTGCCACACCTCCATGCCAAAAACAAATAATGCATCATCCCCAAGTTCTTCATCTCGAACTCGGCAGTAAGCTTCCGCTGCATGTCGGCAATCAATCTATCTTCACCTGTAACAAACAGGTTATCCGCATACAAAAGTAGTATCACTGGATTGCCTTCCTCAACCTTGTAGTCAAGGTTGGAATTCGCTTTACTCTTGGTAAATCCCAAACTGGATAGAAAGCTGTCTATCCTACCATACCAAGTTCTGCACACATATATGAATACACCATGCTGTCTTGAAATCCATCTGGTGCATCTTCTATTTTATCACTTTTATATTTCTCAATGTTCCCATCTGCAACATGCTTGATCTGATAGATCTATTTGGAAGTCATAACAAACTTCCCTTCACATATTGGGACCGCATCCCAAACATCATTCTTCATGATCGACGGATCATGGCATTCTATTTCTTCATCCCAGATCCTGGGAACTTCAATATCTTCAATAGATATCTTTGTTGCTGGAACAAATGTTGTAGTCCTTTTGTAGGTGAAGATATACGGTCTTTCCTACAAAACAGGTTAAATTGCATGATTAGAAACATCTCATAATTTTCAGAACAAATTCTTACACATGAAGAAATATGTCATACAGTCATGCAATTATCTTAGCCAATGCTTCAATACAACATTTATCCATATCCCGTAACTTTCTAGATGCCTTCCAATCTCTACCAGAACATTGTTAAGAGTGTGCACAAATCCCAACATGTCAGCAAAGAGGTTTCATTCTAGATAAGTAGCAATGGAATGTTGTACAGTGCCATAGGCCACTTACCCAACACATGCATATTAGTAGTATACTGTTCATTAATTCAATCATTCTAATATGCATAATACATATCCTAAGTCTAGGAACATGAGCATGTACATCATTGAACAATTTTATTGAAGCAAACAAATATGCAAGAAAATTAAAATACTTATCTTTGTTTGTTTGTTGGGTGGACTCCCTCTGAGTCTTTTCTTCCTTGCAGGAGCTGCTGGAGTCCTTCTACACCTTCTTGTTGTGGAATGTAGAGAGATGGACAACTCCCTCTGAATATCTGCACCCTTGCAGAAACCACTGGAGTGTGCTCCCTCTTGATCTTTGCTTCCTGGATTACCTGTTCTTGAACTCATATTCATCCTTGGTCCCTCTGCATGCTTATTAGTATCATGATTGTGTTATCCTTGTGATCTCATACAAAATCATACATTCATTAAAACTCAAGTATGTATAGTCATGATCATTTCAAACAGAAAATAATAAGCATTAGCATTCAAGGTTTATGTAGAATTCTTAAGGTTAGTCAAACCATAAGAAACATAACATGTCTAAACCTGTAATTACTCAAACCTATGACTCTTCAGGTTAGTTGAATCATCAATCAAGATAAGAGATATATTATGCATAAAACCTGTGATTATTCAAACCTATACCTTCATGATTCTTCTGGTTAGTCATATCATCAATTAAGGTAAAAAACATAATATGCATACAACCATGATTATTCATACCTATGACTTCATGAATAATCATTATCAACAACAGTATAAGATCCTAACACAAGGTAGGATTCTAGCTTGATATAGGAAAAACATACCTGGATTAGCATGCTAGCTATTTATGTTTAACATACTCACATGATGTCTTCTTGTCTTTATTCAATGACTTGTGCTAGTAACCTGTATATCTCATAGATTAACTATTACAAAACCAAGTTATGCATACCTCGTAAATGGATCTTCTATGAAATCCATGACAATGGATGAATCTTTGTCCTCATGTTATCATGATCATATGTTCTTGTACCAGAACATGATTTGTCTTTCTTGGTGTACCTTTCATGTTAGTAGACAACATAAACCTCATACAACACCATAATGCATTAGTACAATCATAAGTGTCAACACCCTAACCAATGAATATCTTCTATCATGCATTCATAATTTTGTTAAGGTGATACGACAAATCTAAAATCAAAATTGTACTAACCGTAATAACATGAAGACAAACATACCATAAACTTAATCATGGACAAATATCGAAACATACCTCGATGAGTCATACCTGTCGAGATCGCTTGTAATCTTCTTATGTAAGGCCTTAGCCTCATCTCCCTCTGAAACAGGAACTTCTTCACTTGATGAGTCATCATCACTATCACTTTCTGCCCTAGCCTTCTTCTTTGGAGGTTCATCATCTTCGGCAGCATGAGCATGAAACCTTCTTTTGCTGCCCTTCTTCTTCTTACTGGAGTTGTTGTTACTATCCCTTTTGTTCTTGGGACAATCTGAAGCAAAGTGACCCTTCTCATTGCATGTGAAGCATCTTAGGTCTTTCTTGTTCTTTTTATAGGATCTATTGTGGCGAGAGTGATCCTTCTTGGCTTTGCTTCTTTTGGTGTGAGTTGCAAGAGCTTGATCTTCACCTCCCATCTTTTCTTCACGAGCTATAAGTCTAGCTTCTTCTTGAGAGCATTCTTCCCGAAGTCTACTGAATTGAGATCAACTTCTTCCTTGCACAAATTCCTTGAATAAAGGAATCCCATGACCTGGGTAGGCCATTTAGAGTGGTCATCACCACTTCACCATTCTCCACCATTTCATCTACTGCTTCTAATTGTTCCTTAATCTGGTTTCTCCATTCTGAAACTTCACTGCTTTCAATTGGTTCTGCAGGGTCATCTTCCGATTTATGTTCTTTCCTTCAAATAGCTTGGTCAAAGATTCAAACATCTCTTTGGGTGTCTTAAGAGAAGACACATGAGGAATGAGATGGTCTTTGATAGAATCAGCAATGATTCTCTTTGCCTTGACCAAGTTCTTCTTGTGCAATGCCTTGGCTTCTTCATCCTCTGGGATAGGGATGTCTTCTTTCACATATCAGTCCAACTCATTCTCTTCCAGGATTAACCCAATCCTATACTTCCAGGCTCGGAAGTTATCAGCCCCTTCAAGCTTATCCTCAAGCTTAGTGTGGAGAGACATCTTTAAGAGTACTTCAAATGGAAATAGAAAAGATTTAGAACTTACCACTTGAAGTGCTGAAAACTGGATCTGGTGCCGGATTAGGGTTTGTCAGAGAAACCCTAAAAATTCAAAATGTGAATTTCAAAATTCCGAAAGGATAGAAAGATGCGCCTTGGAGAGCTGATCAACCTAGTACATTTAGAATTTGAGATCAGTAAGGTCTTGCCCTTCAAAATTGCCTTTTTGTCCTCCCGGGTTCACTCGGGAGAGCCCTGAATTAGGGTTTGAGTTTCCCGGAGATCTACCCAGCCAAAAATCTCGATCCAAAGCTCAAACCTTCGATTTTTGCAAGGAGCTTCCAGCTGTACCTTCAGTTTCCAGAAATTCCTATTTTTGTGGAAACCCTAATTTTTAGGGCCAAAACTGAAAATGCTCGGAACTGAAATCTGATTGGACAGAAAGATGCGCCTTGATGAGTAGATCCAATCTACTATACTGAATTTCAAAAATATGTGGAGAGAAACCCAATAAACAAGGAATACAAGCTTTCGTCACTGCAAAATGTCTTCTTCTCAGTTAAGCTCTGATACCATGTTAAATTTTTAGTATTAAATCACAATACTATAGGATCTTTGCTGAGAGAATAACATCTACAGTATATCAATGCATGACAATCATAATATGACAAGCATCACAAGCATCACAAGAATCAAAAGCATAGAGACAAGAGACACAGAGTTTCCGTGGGGAAAACCCTAAGGTGAAAAACCCCACAACTTCCTGAGAGATAGAGAGAGCAATGGCTCTACCAAAATACAACCAAATAATACAGAGATAGTCTCCTAGCAGATGATCCTCCTCCTCCTCACTAGTGCGCCACTTTTCAGAGAGAGAGATAGATGCTTTTCCGAGTGAGTAAAATAGAGATCTCCTATCTCTATTTATACTCACCTTTTTGCCGAGTGACCTACTGGGGCCGACTTGTCTACTTGAGTACATCCACATTATATTATATATTAAATAGGGCCAACCCCATAAGGTGGTCTAATAACCCATCGGCAAGTACACACACTTGCGACACTTGTCAATCCACATGACGACACTTCCTTATAGAGGAATAACACATCTCTTATAAGGGTACAATAAATATATATATAATACACTGATGAAATACATTCCGAAGTTACATATACATCAACAACATATATGAGGTAAATGTATATGTTATAGGAGTTATCCTAATAAATGACTCACATGTGCAATGAGTTAGAATAGGTATATATAGAGGTCAATATGTAGTCATTATTGGGGGAGGAAGATATGGTTTGGATATATAAAGGTACTCGAGTTATTTGAAGGATGTTCACCTATTCTTATGCTATCATTCCAAATGTTATGTACCAAATACCCAAAATACCATAATAAACTGGAGTACTCACAATGTAAACATGTGAATATGAAGCACAACTCCAAGGAAATAAAATATACAACTTAAGCAATGACTCCTTAAAGAATAGGAAAACCTCCTCCAAATAATCCAAGTACTTTCATATATCTAAATATTTTCTTCCTTTCCTAATAGTGATTATATTGAACTCTATATGTACCTATTCTCACTCATTGAACATGTGGTCCCTTTATTAGGATGACCCATATTACATATACATTTACCCCATAAAATATATATGTCTCCTCATATATGCCTCCCTTGGGGTCATATCATAGTACCCTCCTTTAAAAAACACTATTATGAAAACTTTGTGGTTAAGTGTTTTCATGTTATGAAACCAAGTGTTGATGCCTCAACATCGACATGATTATGAGGGTCAGAACATAATGACCAAGGAAAAAATGTTAAATTTTTTCAATTTGCTATTATGTCTTAACCATGATGTCCATAACGAAGTCCCTTTCCTATCCATGCTTAGTTTTTCCATTTGCACCTCTCATGGGAAGATCGTCATTTATGTCGTCATAGTAAAATTAAGTCCAATTGTGACATTCGTTGATTCTCACTACATGTACTGTCATGTAATCATTTGTGCATCATTAGAATCTAGTGCGAAAGTCTTGTCACACCCGTATTTAATTTCACAAAATCCATTTCCGTTTGACCTCTACATCGCTCGGTTGAAGTTTCGTCATTATGCATCTTATTAGTTAAATTTCACCAATTTTGGTGGGCCATTTGTCCTTTTATAAATTTCTTCATTTTACGTCACACACTTCATTGATGATGGTATTCTCATGCCTATGTCTAGAAAGTTTAAAAAAATCTTCCCTAGGCTCCACCAATGTTTGCCATTATCATTGATGAAGAAGCCCCCTTTATTTTATTTTTCATTGGTTATGCACTCATTATGAAAATCAATTTCCACTCAATTATCCATATTAATTAGAAAATATAAAAATAAACCCTATCCCTTTATCCAACCCCATTTATTTCCATCCTATTCCAAATCCCCCCTAAGTTCATTAGCTTGATGAAAAAAAACTTATGCAAGCATCCAATGCATATACATTGGAAAGCTCCATTGTCGGTTCATAACACAAATGGATTCGAGATTATTGACACCATTTCCAAAAAAAAAGGCTCGTGACTATGTGTACACTTTTTTCAAAGCAAATAGGAGGAGAGTGGAAGTAGTGTAATATATATTATTTTAATATTTCACCAAATTAAGCGTTTCCTTCCACGTTGTAACAATGACATTAGAGCAGCAAGTTACATGGCTTACACGCAAGGTATAACCAACATGCAAACAACTCGGTTGGAAGGAGGTGAACACGCAACAAATAGATACTATCCACGCATAGAGGTTGTGGTTGGAAGAAGGTAAAAACACAGTGAAAAGATCACAGATTCGCAGGGTAAGAGTGTTGATGTATTTTTAACTTCGGAAGATATTCACTTGTATATTGTATGTATTACATTTGTACTTTATTGTATCCCCAACGGAGATGTATTATTCCTCCGATTGGAAGTGTCGTCAGTTGTACTTGCAAGTGTCGCAAGTTATATTGTAAATGTCACAACTTATATTTGATGCGTTATTAGACCACCTTGCTGGGATCAGCCCTATATGAGTTGTGTGGGTCAAAGGGTTATTAGACCATCCTAGTGGGGTCGGCCCAGAGTCAGTATTATGTTATGTGGTTAAGTTGGGGCCAACCTAGTTGAGTAAAGGTCAAGTGAAAGTAAAAGTATAAATAGAGAGTGTGACTCTCTCATTTGACACATTCTATTATTCACTCACTTCGCATTAGTGAGAGAGAGGAGGAGTGCGCAAAAGTGGAGGAGGAGCATGCTGCTGAAGATATATATCTCTTGGTTTTGATCATTGTGATCCTTGTATTGATGCTTATTCTATCTCTGAGGAAGTTGTGGGGTTTTTCACCTTCTTGGTTTTCCCCGGTGAAATGTTTTGTGTCTCTTGTCTCTTGTCTCTTATGCTTGATACACTGTACATGTTGTTCTTTCAGTTAAGATCCTAGATCTATTGAATTAAATGATGAAAAAATAACATGGTATCAGAGCTAGCCTGAAGGAAGGCATGATATGGCATTTATGAGACTTGTTGCACTTGCAACAAATTGGAAGCTAGGGCTTGATATAGAAAAAACCAGTCATCGTGGCACTTTCGCTATAAATAGATTTTGGCGAAGGCTCAGGATCTGAAACTTCTACATTTCGTAGACAACATACCCATGTACCTTGTGTCCAAAGAAAAGCATCTAATTCACTGTAATTTTTTATTTATGATCCGTACAAGTTAGGGCTTATGCCTCTTCTAGATCTCAGTCATAAACCGGTGACCTAGGTAAAAAGGTCACAAATTGGGCTAGGAAGCTCCAAATGAAATTATGTAAAAGTGGAAGGTAGGGAACGAACTGTACTTTAATAGGTCCACTTTTCATATTCTGAAGTTGAACCAGTGACACGTGGCACGCCGTACAAGTTCTCTCTCATGTTTTATCCCATAAACATGTCACATTGCGACACTTGGCATAATTTTCTCTCAGAGAATCCAATTGATGTCAGACCTTTGGGGTTGGAAATATGACAGGTCAGGATACCACATGCCAAAGTTTCAAACCCTTTGGATTCGTAATTTTAGAGATGCATCAGAAACAATCAGGTGCATATTTCTGTCAAAACAGAATTGGATTCTGAGCACCTTCTTTCTTGGCTTGTCACTACTGCGGGAATTTAGGGCTTCGGAGAAAGTTGGAATTTTTGGAATCGGAGTCCACAGCTGAATGCTCCTCATCAAAATAAAAATTTAGAACCAAGATCGATTTTTTTGGTTGGGCAGAAGGCCGGGCTTGATCAAACCCTAGTTCGGGATTTTGATCAGAGAGGTGGAAAATTAGAGCTTCTGCAAAAGTTGGAATTTTTGAAATCTGTGACCACGGCTGGAAGATCCTTAGAAAAATTGAATTTTAGAACACAAGATAAAACCTTTTGGATGGGCAGAAGACCAGGATTTATCAAACCCTAGTTCGGGATCCTGTCCAGAAGATCCGGAAGTTTCAAAGGCATTTTTGAAGGGTCAAATTTTGCAGTTTTCAAAATTGAAGTATACCAGCTTGATCAGCTCAACAAGGCACAACTTTCCATCCATTCAGAAGTTTTAAATTCAAAATTTGAATTTTTTAGGGTTTCTCTGACAAACCCTAATCCAGCTCCAGATCGAGTCTCAGCAAATCAAAGTGGATTGGGTTAATCCTAGAAGAGAATGAATTGGACACCTCCATAAGTGAAGAAATTCCAGTTCTAGAGGGAGATGAGGCTAAGGCCTTACATAAGAATGGTACAAGCAATCTCGACAGGTATGACTTGAGGAGATACAGGTATGTTTTGAAATTTGTTCATGATTAATTTTATGATATGTTTGTCTTCATATTATTTAGGTTAGTACAATCTTGATTAATTTTAGACTTGTCTTATCACCCTAGTAAAAGTATGAATGCATGTGAATGATAGAAGACATTCATTGATTAGGGTTACGACACTTATGATTGTACTAATGCACTATGGTGTTGTATGAGGTTGTTGTTGTCCACTAACATGAAATGTACATCAAGAAAGTCAAATCAAGTTCTGGTTCAAGAACATATGACCATGGTGACATGAAGACAAATACTCATCCATAGCCATTGATCACATAAAAGCTCTACGTATGAGGTATGTATAAATTGGTTATGCAATGGGTAACTTATGAGATATGCAGGTTACTAGCACAAGCCATTGAAGAGAACAAGAAGACATTATGTGGGTATGTTAGACATAACTAGAAAGCATGATAATCCAGGTATTTTTTTCCTATATCAAGTTAGAATCCTATCTTGTGTTAGGATCTCTTATATAAGTATACTTGGCATGATTGATAATGATTATTCTTGAAGTTATAAGTTTGAGTAATCATGGGATTATGCATATTATGTTTCTTACTTTGATTAATGATATTACTAACCAGAAGAGTCCTATGGTCAAACAAGAATATGCATGAGTAATAGAAGTCCTCCCTGAAACCTTGAATACTAATGCTTGTGATAAATCACCCGTGTGTGTGTGAAATAATCATGACCATACATGTTAAGTTTTTTTAGGATCATAATGTTTTGATAGTATTGAGATTATACTAATGTATGTATGGTTATGTATGAGATCTTGAGGATAACACAATGATGACACTAGTGCACACTTAATCATGCATAGTGGTCCAGGATGGATATAAGTTCAAGGACAAGTAATCCAGGAATCAAAGATCAAGAGGGAGCACACTTCATTAGTTCTTGAATGAAACCTCTTTGCTGACATGTTGGGAGTTGTGCACACTCTTAACAATGTTCTGGTAGAGATGGAAGGCATCTAGAAAGTTGTTGGATATGGATAAATGTTGTATTGAAGCATTGGCTAAGATAATTGCATGATTGTATGACATATATTCTTATGTGTAAGAATTTATTCTAAAAACTATGAGAAGTTTCTAATCATGCAATTGAATTTGACTTGTAGGAAAGATCGTGTACAATCACCTAGAAAAGAAGGACAACAACATTTGTTCCAGCAACGAAGTTCAAAGAAAACCATGTATTGAAGATATTGAAGAATATGAAGTTTCCAGGATCCGGGAAGCAATAATGGAAGAATGCCATGATCGAGGAATATCAGTCAATCATGAAGAATGATGTTTTGTATGTGGTCCTGAGACCATAAGGGAAGTCTGTTGTGACCTCCAAGTGGATCTACAAGATCAAGCATGCTGCAGATGGTAGCATAGAGAAATAAAAGGCGAGGTTTGGAGCTCGTGGCTTCTCCCAGAAAAAGGGGATAGATTATGAAGATACTTTTGCACCTGTAGCTAGATACACTTCCATCAAAACAATACTTGCTCTGGCTGCAGTGATGAAGTGGAAGATACACCATATGGATGTCAATACAGCTTCTTGAATGGTGTAGTCAAAGAGGAAGTGTATGTGGAGCAGCCACTTTGTTTTGAGACACATGACAGGGAGTCATATGTGTGCAGGTTGAAGAAAGCCTTGTATGGCTTGAAGCAAGCTCCTAGGACTTGGTATGGTAGGAGAGACAACTTTCTATCCAGTTTGGGCTTTACCAAGTGTAAAGCAGATTCCAACCTTTACTACAAGGTTGAGGAAGGAAATCTAGTGATACTACTATTGTATGTGGATGACCTGTTTGTTACAGGTGAGGATAGATTGATTGCCGATACAAAGAGGAAGCTTGCTGCCGATTTTGAGATGAAGGAATTGGGGATGATGCATTACTTTCTAGGCATGGAGGTGTGGCAGAGTGCAAATGGAATATTACTTAGACAAGGGAAGTATGCAGTAGAGATCCTAAAGCGGTTTGGGATGATGGACTACAAGGCCATGGCCACACCTATGGCATCGAACCTGAAGCTTCTGTGTGATGCTTCATCTGATCCGATTAATGTCACGGTGTATGGTCAGATGATTGGGTCCTTGATGTACCTGACAAACAGGAGACCATATATTTGCTTTGTGGTGAACACATTGAGCCAGTTCCTGACAGATCCCAGAGGTGTTCACCTGGTTACTGTAAAGCATATTCTGAGGTACCTGAAGGGTACAATTGATTATGGGCTCAAGTATGATGCGAATCAAAATTTTAACCTAGAGGGTTATGTTGATTTAGATTGGGTAGGTAGTGCTGCAGATAGGAAGAGAACTTCTAGGTGTTGCTTCAGTATGGAATCAGGTGTGATCTCTTGGTTTAGCAGGAAGCAGTCTTGCGTAGCACTGAGTATAGCCAAAGCAGAGTATGTTGCATCTTGTTCAGCTAGTTGTGAGACAGTATGGATTAGGAAGCTACTATCTGAGTTATTTGATCTCTCGTTGGATGCTACTAGTATCTTTTGTGACAACCAGAGTTGTGTAAAACTGTCTGAGAACATGGTGTTCCATGATAGGTCGAAGCACATCGAGATCAAATATCACTATATGAGGGATATGGTGCAGAGAGGAGCAGTGAAGCTCCTGTATGTTGCGACGGATGAGAAGGTTGCAGATGTGTTGATGAAACCACTAGCTAGAGTGAAGTTTGAATACTTCAGAGAGAGGCTTGGTGTTCTTCAGATTGAAGACACTTCGAGGAAGAGTGATATGACACATTTGCAAGAGCCATTCCAAGCATGGTGATAGGAGGATCCTTCCACTGTTGTGGATGTAAGCACTGTGTGATGAGCATCAGGACGATGCTCCAGTTACTGCTTTGTATATGCATCAGTTGGATGCTTTGTATGATGAGTTGGATCATGTATGATGATATGCATCAGGACGATGCAGTGACGATGATCAGGATGATCATGTGTGATGAGTATCAGGATGATATGCATTAGGATGATTCTATGACGATGATCAGGATAATAATGTGTGATGAGTATCAGGATGATACTCTGGATGATATGCATCGGGATGATCATGTGTGATGAGTATCAGGATGATATGCATCAGGACGATGCTATGACAATGATCAGGATGATCATTGTGATGAGTATCAGGATGATACATTGGATGATATGCATCATGATTATGCTATGATGATGATCATGTGATGATGTACCTCAGGATGATGTATGGTGAGTATCAGGTTGATACTCTGTGGCCGTGGACAGGTTGTGCAGATGAGCATGTAAATTGACCTGGGAGATCTTGCCGGTCGTGCTTCGACACATAAAGGATCCTGGGATACTCTTTCAAGGTTTTTCTCTGGGAGGACATATAATATTTCCCTAGGAGATCTTGTCAGTCGTGCTGCGACACATAAAGGATTCTAGGATACTCTTTCAAGGTTTTGTCCTATGGAATATAATATTGCTCTGGCAGATACGATAGGTTGAGATGTGTGCTCGTAATCAGTCCTGGGATGCTCTTTCGAGGTTTTTCCATGACCACATGTAATATTGCCCTGGGAGATCTTGTCGGACGTGCTTTGGCACATAAAGGATCCTGGGATACTCTTTCGAGGTTTTGTGGTAACCACATGTAATATTTCCCTGGGAGATCTTGTCGGTCGTGCTTCAGCACATAAAGGATCCTGGGACACTCTATCGAGGTTTTGTGGTGGGGATCACATGTAAGTTGACCTGGGAGATCTTGTAGGTCATGCTTCGACACATAAAGGATCCTGGGATACTCTTTCGAGGCATTGTGACGCACGTAATAAGTCATGAGGATTCCACAGTATGGCCAGTGTTGATGAAGACCTACAGGAGGTGGGTCTACATCCAGCATGAAAAGGGGTTGGCTCTTTAGAACTTCCTATGACGAGAAGAATTATGAGATATCCCAACGATTGAGATGTCGAGTACAGCAGCAGTGATGATGATGATGCTCTGTGATCTAGTGATGATGATCTAGCTCCAGAATTGAAGACTTGTGGCGCTATGTATTGATGACTTGTGCCAAGAGAATACCTTCCTAGTTAAGAGGGAGTGTTGATGTATTTGTAACTTCGGAAGATATTCACTTGTATATTGTATGTATTACATTTGTACTTTATTGTATCCCCAACTGAGATGTATTATTCCTCTGGTTGGAAGTGTCATCAGTTGTACTTGCAAGTGTCGCAAGTTATATTGTAAGTGTCGCAACTTATATTTGATGGGTTATTAGACCACCTTGCTGGGGTCGTCCCTATATGAGTTGTGTGGGTCAAAGGGTTATTAGAACACCATAGTGGGGTTGGCCCAGAGTCAGTATTATGTTATGTGGTTAAGTTGGGGCCGACCTAGTTGAGTAAAGGTCAAGTGAAAGTAAAAGTATAAATAGAGAGTGTGACTCTCTCATTTGACACATTCTATTATTCACTCACTTCGCATTAGTGAGAGAGAGGAGGAGTTAGCACAAGTGGAGGAGGATCATGCTACTAAATATATCTATCTTTTGGGTTTGATCATTGTGATCCTTGTATCGATGCTTATTCTATCTCTAAGGAAGTTGCGGGGTTTTTCACCTTCTTGGTTTTCTCTGGTGAAATTTTTTGTGTCTCTTGTCTCTTGTCTCTTATGCTTGATATGCTGTGCATGTTGTTCTTTCAGTTAAGATCCTAGATCTATTGAATTAAATGATGAAAAACTAACAAAGAGTGACTCGCGTGGGCAAGCACAAACCCTAGTAGAGGGCGGTTTCAAAGCAGATTGGGGCATGAATTTTATAGCCAAATAAACACTCCATACGCATAGACTAGAATGCCATGTAGGAAGGAAACCCCACATGGGTGAGAAAAATACAAGCATAGTAGTTGAATGGTAGACTAGCTCATGCAGGCGTACAGGAAACAAAAAACAACCCACAAAAAGTCGTAGGCGGAAGGCTAAAGAAGGATGGCACGAAGATCACAACTAAAAACCGTATAGCTAAAGGAGACCACCACCTTAAAAAAAAAACATAGGTAAAAAACCTAACAGTCATACTTAGGCCAACACCACACAAAACCAATGTAGGTAGTGGTAAAAGCCTAGAAGGTGCCAAAACATGTAGGTGGAGAAGTATAGAAAAAAGGTAATAGCGCATGGCATAAACTTCTTAGGAATACACACAATTAGATTTGATAGGTATGTTGGCACATCGCACATAAACTAAGCATTGAAAAAAACCCTAGCCATGACAATCTAAACATTGCAGAGGTTGCCAACACACACAGAGGCTCGTACAACAAGTTGTCAAAATCCAACATGTAGGCAAGCACACCAGAGTGCACAAAGCACACTAAATGATGTGGCTCCATATGCACACAAAATCTTATTCGACCATTGTAAGAATGCACATGGGGGAAAGCACTTGGCTCTGCACCAAAAGAGATAGACAAGGAAGATAGAAATGCTTGTTCGTAGATTATGTTTAAAGGTTCCACCCAGAACCTGTATCGTTGTGAGACTAGATCTCCATCCATTTTATTCATTTTGTTGGCTATAGAGGCCAATAGAGGAATTGTAGGTTCTTGTTTAAAATCAATATCAGAGACCTTCCCTACACTTCAAGTCATCACTCCCAACCTTAGAAAGTTGAGTGTTTTGGAGGTCATTGAAGATTCAGACGTTGGTATAGTGACTGAATAGGGTATTATGCAATTGCTACCGGATGCAGGGATTCGAGGAGAATGTACTGGACAGGGAGGGGTGTTCAATGCAATGTTTCATGAAAATGTGGACAGTGGCCAAGACAACTTCAAGTTATAACATCAATCCAAGATGCTCTCAAATGCATAAAGGGTACGAATTTAAGTTTCACTCATATGCATCGGGTCTCTTCTGATTTTAATGAGTTTGAGAAGAAGATGACTTCCCATCACAGGAATCACACACTAAACAAAAGTTCGAACCCCGAGAATACAAGAACCCTTAGGAACGATAAGAAGACCAAAATAGGATGCTAGGTAGGTTCAACCAAGCAAAGCATGTAAAAGTATAAAAAACACTTTGTCATGATTTCAAAAGGTCTTGACATATATACATGAGAGAAATAATTTGATGACAAGTTGTTGATTTAACGTTAATGTTATTGTTTATCACTAGTATTGTAGCCAATATCGCTAGTTGTAGCAATAATTCAAACGTTTAGAGCAACATATAAATAACTCAATAAAACTAGTTTAGAGCTGCACAGACCTATTTTTCATTTCACACGGTGAAACAAGACGATACGATGTTCAAGCTCCCCAAATCAATACTTTTCTTTCCCGCACCAATTAGAAGTCGCATCTGTGTTTCATTTTATGTATGAAGGTGAGCGATTCACCTTCTACAAATGCTCATGAATCATCAAATGATTTTGAAATTTCCAAAGCTCCCAAGTAGACGAAACACTTCCCCTACCCCATTCACCTCTTTAAATGCAAGAATTGAAGGCATCACTCACATCGGAGGTAAGGAGCAGGTACTGCTACGTTCCATGCTATTTTTTTCCTTTCATATTCAATTGTCCAAGAACCTAACATTGTGGTGATAGCAAGTAAGACTACGTCCAGGTCCATCAATAAGCCAGAGTGTCCTGTCCTTCTGTAGGGGGTACGTTTTCCTACACATTTTCCAAGTTTTCATGTATATTTTTTATGACTAGTGTATTCAAGCGTGCATGCTACCTTCATAACAATATGAGCGAGGAGTTTTCTGCTGTGTGGGTTTCCCTTGGATGATCCCAAAATGTTGAGAGCAACATAAGATCTCATAAACCTCATGTTCTCAAGGATCACAACCGATCATCTTGTACTTTTACAACTATTAAATTTTAGTCTTAATAAAAAACTATTTGGGCATAACTACACCCTCTCTCCATCTGTTTTATCGTTCAACTTCTCTTTTTCATTTTTTTTGTCATTTGGGATTTTTGTACAATTTGTAATAAATGGGACTGTATGTATTATTTCATTGTTTTTAAATTATACATAAATGACAAGCTTTCATCTTTTAAGCTTGGATGATATTTTTTGCAAAATAAACTAGTTGCAATATATAATTCAATTTTCATAAAATGTTCAAAGCGCAAACATAATTACCTCGCAGTTTATTTTCATGCATAACATTTAATGAACTTATTGGCATTATGCAAATCTGATTTTGAGTTTACTTAGCGTACTTTGTCTATACATATAAAGCAACTAATTAATTTAACATATACATCATAAGATTTCAATTATTTTTTTCTTTTATCAACTTACTTCGTGGTTTAATTTTTCTAAAAAAAAATAAATCCTAAACAATGCATAGTTTATTTTGTAAATATTTTATGAAAATAAATTTAGTTTATTTTCGGTCATTTTCTTTTTTAGAAATTTTTTCATCATTATATTTGATTATCTTGTACATATTTATACAGACTAACGCTTTCAATTTTAAGGTTATCAATGCATTTAATCATGTCAATTTAAAAGCATTTTAATTCATTAATGCACATATATTCATCAATCAACCTTGTGAATTCTATCTATCTGTGGTCTCTAAACACAACCCAAGTTTCCATCCCTTCAAGGGTGTTTTCAATGTTCTTTGCCGAACCACGTTGATCTGAGCATCAACATAAAATGGCAACTCAATTGGGGAAAATTTTCTATATTTCTTTTAAATTTATGTTGGTCCTACTCCTTTGAGTTTTTCTTCATCATTTCTTATTGTCTTAAATCGTCTAATCTTGACTAATGTCTAATGGCATGCATTTATTCCTGTGGATACTCTAGGTGTTCCAAATTATTGCTCGAGAACCTATTGCTTGAACGAAGTTTTCGACCTTCAAAATTTATAGGTCTACCTCGTGAAAATCCTAATGATCATATCAAATGATTCGTCAAATATTGTCATGCCCATCACATTTCTAGTCCTCTTTTGATGGCTTGTATTTTTCTTCATACACTACAAGATAACACAACCAAGTGGTTTTATTCTCTTCCTTATTGTTCGATCCTGCTTTGGGGACAATTTTTCAATGGTTTCAAAGCTGGGTTTGATAATTCAAAACCTTCTTGGTGTAACGTTTGCAATGAGCATCATAATCCCAACGCCCTCAAGAAATTATTTGAATCTAAGAGATTAGATAAGATCAAGCAACATCAGAAGCAATGTGAGGATATGATCCACAATTTTTATCCTAATGATTATCTTGAGCTCTAGAGTCCCCTTGTCAATATGGTCATAAGTATGTATTGATGCCCCTGATCTAGTCTCCCCTCCTGTGCAAGATATTCACAAGGTTTTATATTTTGACAATGATATTTTCCCATCTAATATCAATCAATATTGTCACATTCCTTCTCCACAGGAGGATGCCATCCTACCTCATCCTATAATTCTGTGTTCCCCTAATCCACAAGACGAGGTATTAATTAAATATGAGGCTTGTAATTTGCAATAGACATCTTGTTTTATGAGGATATTACCTGGGATAATTTTGATAATTAAAGGGAAGAGATTGGTCCTTTCGAGGAGGTGATTCATCATGATCTTGAAAAAATTTCCCCTCCTCTTTTTTACTGATAAATTTTCTTATTTGGATGACATTGTGATTGATAATATTGTTGATACCCTCATTGTTCCATAAATCCATGAAGATAGAGATGCTTGGTCCTTCTTGATTATGACCAAGGTGTTAGAGTAAATAACCCTCCTAGAGCATGTGTTGATGAGCATAATGGGCCCAACCACACCCAAAAACACCTCCTGAATAACCCATGAGAGAAAATCTTAGTTTTTGGGGTGCCTACCTTGATTTGGGTGGCACATTACCATATTTTGGGGTTTTTCTCCCCAATTTAAGGAGTGTGTATCAGTTAAGACTTAAATTATTCCACTAACTAAGTCCTAATTGACACCCAACTACCCTAAACACTCATTAGCGCCCCAATTGGTCTAGTGGTGCCCTCTTTTGAGTGATTTTAAGAAACTTCATGCATTATTCAGTTAAACTGAGTGATGAATGAGTTCCTTAATAAGTTAAACTTAGTTTAGGAGTGCATGCATGACTAATTAGGGTTATCTATTGGGTGAATCCATAAAGATGGGTGTCTATTTTGGGGGGTCTTATGAGAAAATAAATCTATTTTTTTCATGTTTTTCAACTTTGGACAAACAAAAGTGATATTTTTGTTTAGAATTTCACTTTTCAGTAAAAACAAAACTTTTAGAGAATTATGTTAGCTTTCTATTCATAATTTTTTCAATTTGTTTTATTGATATTTTATATGTTGATTTGGAAAATGTTTGATAGTGTATTCTTATAAAATGAAATGACTAAAAAATAGTCATGCTTTGTGACGGGCCTAAAATCATTATTAAACTTGTGTTTTGCAAAAAAAAAATATGCTACGACAATCTACACACAATGTACTACTACATGACTATAATTTTGTAACCAATGGATCTATATACTAATTAATATATTTTTTGAATTTGATCAATGGAGAAACCTTGTCGATTTTCAACATGTTTTTTGTGACGGAACTTTTCTCTCAATTGACTATAAAACTAAAAAATATAAGAATGCATATTTTAAGTAGACACTCCAATTAACTACACACTATTTTTTTTAATTTTTTTGGTGGTGTATTTTTAAAATTATGGATTTTTCATTTCACCGCATTTTGAAAAAGATGAAACCAAATTGGACACATGTTAACAAAAAGAAAAATTTAAAAATATCAGATATCATCTATACACAACAAAATCTATACCTATAGAAAGTAGATTTGATGATGAAACTAATGGTATCAAGTCCTATAATCGATTTGTAGTGTACGAGATTGTTTTTACCTTCCAAAAATGAAGAAACCTGAAAACTGTGCAGAACCGTAAAGTTTTCAGGTCTCAGAGATTATTCGGCCGAATCAGCTTTTTCCATTACAGAACCGTTATCTATAACAAAGTTTGTTTGACTAAATAGAGTCATTATTTTTGCACATTTTGTTTTCAGATATGTCTTTGTAAAATATTTTTTAAGGGGTTTTCAAAGAAGATTTCTTTCAAGGAGTGCCAACGGAGTTTTTTTTTCAAGGTATTTTTTCTTTTTATTTCTTTCCAAGGGGCACATTCAAATAGTTTTTTTCCAAGGCATTTTTCCTTCTTATTTTGGTGCAAAGGGTTTTTTCAAAGATTTTTTTTTCTAATGTATTTTTGCAAAGAAGTTATTTTGGTGCAAGGGGTTTTTTCAAAGAGTTTTTTTTTCCAGTGTATTTTTGCAAAGAAGTTATTTCTTTACAATGATATTTTTCAAATAGTTTTTTTTTCCAAGGTATTTTTGCAAAGGAGTTTTTTTTTCCAAAGTATTTTTCAAAGAAGGTTTTTTTCCAAATGGTACATTCAAAGAGTTTTTTCCCAATGTGTTTTTGCAAAGGAGATTTTGTTCCAAGGTATTTTTGCAAAGGAGTTTTTATTCCAAGGTATTTTTCCTTCTTATTTCTTTGCAAGGGGTTTTTTCAAAGGTTTTTTTTTCCAATATATTTTTGCAAATGAGTTATTTCTTTGCAAGAGCTTTTTTCAAAGAGTTTTTTTTACAATGTATTTTTGCAAATGAGTTTTTTTTTCCAAAGTATCTTTCCAAGTGGGTTTTTCAAAGAAGGTTTTTTTTACAAGGCATTTTTGCAAAGGAGTTTTTTTTTTCCAAAGTATTTTTCCAAGTGGGTTTTTCAAAGAAGATTTTTTTTCCAAATGGTACATTCAAAGAGTTTTTTTTCCAATGTATTTTTGCAAAGGAGTTTTTATTTCATTGTATTTTTGCAAATGAGTTTTTATTCCAAGGTATTTTTCCTTTTTATTTCTTTGCAAGGGGTTTTTTCAAAGAGTTGTTTTTCCAAGGTATTTTTACAAATGAGTTATTTCTTTGCAAGGGTTTTTTCAAGGATTTTTTTATCCAAGGAGTTTTTTTTCCAAGGTATTTTTGCAAAGGAGTTTTTTTTTCCAAAGTATTTTTCCAAGTGGTTTTTTCAAAGAAGGTTTTTTCCAAGGTATTTTTTCAAAGAAGTATTTTTTTCAAGTGGTTTTTGCAAAGAAGATTTCTTTACAAGGTGTTCTTTTTTTTTTCCAAGGGGTTTTTTCAAAGGAGATTTATTGTCAACGAGTTCTTATTTCTTTCCAAGAAGTTTTTTTTCAAAGGAGATTTCTTTTCAAGGGGTTTTTTCAAAGGAAATTTCTTTCTAATGAGTTTTTCTCAAGGGGCTCTTACAATATTTTTATGAGATGAAGTAAATTTCAGTTCATGTTTTTATAAATTTCGTAATCGTTTTTAAATCTAAAATTTTTATTTTTTTTACTATAAAGTGATGATTCTTTAATTTAACATTTATATAATAAACAATCATGCGCAGTAAGAGAAATTGTCAAAGCAAAAGTGATCATAAACATGATGGTGATGCTCATAGGGAAAAACAAAAACTCAGATATCAAGCCAAAAAAAAAGGATTGTATAAACAAAAGAGACAATTATTGAAGATACAAATACAAATTTACATGATAATGTTGATGAAATGGAAATTGAAAATAGAGTAGAAGAAAAACAAATTGAAGTTGAAGAGACCATTGTTGAAGATGTAAATAGGGATTTACATGGTAATGTTGATGAATTCAATACTGAAGATCAAGTTCAAGATCCAGAAATTGAACCTGGTATGTATATATCATGTATTTTTCAAATTCATTTTTTATAATGAATTGTATTTTTGGATATATGTTAAATTAAATTTAACTTGATGTATACGTACTTTCACCATTGATGATGAAATGCTAGAAGACATTGATTGCGACAAATATAGAGAAAAAATAGCCTTACATGTTGTACGATATCGTGCTACACAAATTTATGTTGATATTCTCAAAGAATATTCAATAGCAGGACAAGCGCAATTTTTGAGATGTTTATTAGTGTCCAAGAAATTAAAAGGTGCTACGTTATTATTGGGTATTAACAAGGTGACAAAAGAGTCGAAATTGACACATAATGTGATTGAAAATATAGATGATGCAATAAAAAAAATTGAAAAATCCAGGAAGAAAGATACCAGAGCTCCACGTAGAGCAATTGTTTTAGCTAGTACTAGACAAAATCGTTTGACAACACAACTAACAAAAACAATTGGAATCACAAGAAAGACATTATACAAACATAACAAATTTACAATGCAAATAGATGAAAATGATGAACTTGCTTGTTGGGCAATTGTTTGTAGACAGCCTTACAAAACTAGAATGGAAGAAGGTGTTAAAGATATTGTACAGAAATATTGGTTGGCACATGCTCGAGTTTCACCAAATTCAAGGGATGTGATACGACAAAGAGTATCACGAAATGTATATGAAAGTCATCCAAAACATATAACTGAAATGACACAAGTACAATTGTTCAATAAATTCAAGGAGGATCATCGTGGAATTAATATGTCAATCACTACATTTGTGCAAAAAAAACCATGGTATGTTAGACCTATTACTATACGTGGCACATGTTGTTTCCGTTATCATGTGCAATTTCAATTATATTACGACACGTTTCTTAAATTTGGTAAAATGTTTTGGACAAATTCACCACCTCCGCCCACAATATGTGAATTCATATCTCAAATTCTATGTGAGAGAGATCACGATGAAGTATTTTATAATAAGAAATGTGTCAATGGAAAACATTGTCATCGTTGTGGAAATCTGGTTTTATTCCACAATAAATATCCCATCGATAATGATCAGTCGCTGTCAAATGTAACCGTTGATTGGAGAACATATGAATACAACAATTATGCTACACGTTCTAGTGACACACATTCCAAACAAATTGATTTGCGAGAAGATAAAATATGTGTGACAGATTTTCTAAAGAAATTTCAAAGTGAAATTTATAAATACACCAAGCATTCACATAGAGCACGATGGCAAGACCTTCAATTCAAGCAGTCTCGTGAAATTTTTCCACCCAGAACAATTTTGTCTGTGGTTGATTTTGCAGAAAACTACACATTTGTTGCACAAAAAGAGATACAAAGTGAATACTATCATTCTGACCAAGTTTCAATATTTGTCCATGTTCTATATAAACATTCTCAACAGTATGTTGATGGCATTGAAAGCACGTGTCACAATCGAGATGTGATTAAAGAATATCACTTTTATATCAGCAATGATCGTACACACGATACACATTTTGTTTAACATTGTAATGAAAATATTTTCTATGATTCACTAAAAAGAGGTGAAGTTAAATTCAATGAACATTGGATATGGTCGGATGAATGTGCGGGACAATTTAAATCTTCACGATCATTTTTTTGTTATGTCGACTTCATAAAGCATCAAAGATTAAACATCGCTGGAATTTCTTTGAAACTGGACATGGAAAAGGTGAACATGATGGTGCAGGAGATGCATAAAAAGAGCACTTCGAAGATGGCAAATGAACCATTCTTCTGCGCGATTCCATTCAGCTGCAGAGGTTATCCAATGGTGTAAATTACATCTAAGCCATGATTATAATCAGTAATCAAAATATGTGCGCAGGTATGTACACAATTTTTTTAATTTTATATTAATTGTCAATTTAAAAAAATGTTATTTGCAAGTCTATCATTTAAGTATATGTATACTAACATTAAAATTTATCCTTTGTGATTTATCGTATATTGTGTAGGTTCTTTTGGCTTATTGGAATCCAATATATAGATAGATCAATCCCATACGAGGCTAGCACCATGCATGGGACTAGAGATTTACACTCTATTCAAACAAAATCCTTCTAAAATGTGTTTGCATTTGACAGTAGAAAGCGATCATGCTTTTGTCATATTTGCACTGAAAATGTTGAATCTATAGAAGTTTGTGAAAACATAACGAACAACTACGTAAAACATTGGAAACACACAAAGATTAATCCAAAGGAAAAAATGCAACTTGCAAGCTTAGAAGAATTAGAATCAGAAGAAATAGCAATATCATCTGATGGCCATAGAATTTCAGATCTTGTTAGAGAAGGAAATGAACTTACAACTTCTTTGTTGATTGTTCATTGTTTTCCATCACCTTATGTGTATAGTCAATTTAATTGATTTAAAAACCCCGACTTCAATTGTGATTTTCAAAGGAGATGTTTTCACTGTGATTGCACCTTTAGACAACAAAGAAAATGTGAAATATTATTTGATGCGATGCACTGAAGGAAAGATGAAGTTATTGGAAGACTACGATGAACAAGGATTTACATACGAGAGAGGATCCATCATTTTAAAAGGTTATTTTTTTTTCAGCAGACCCATATGACTGAAAATTATGTCTACTTTCAGGATTATGAACCTGATGTTATATGTTGTCAATATAGTCATTTAGTATGTGTATCTCGAATAAAATTGGAACAAGTTCCATCGAAAAAAAAATCAAAAACTAAAAAATGGAAATTGTCCAAGTATGACCATGAATGAATAACTCAGGACGACATTCCATTGTGGTATTTTTAACTATATCGAAAATGAATCGATCGATGTTTTTGTGCATGTCAAATGTTGTGTAAAATATATTTTTATATTTAGAACTATGACTATGATCTTGAATGGGAACATGAATAAGAGTTTAAATGATTGTATTTTGGCATGTTGAAATCGATTTGATAATTATTTGGTAATGAAAACTTTAATAAAAGTTTGAAAAAAGTTGAAAAATGTTATATTTCAGCTATGGAATGTTGAATGCAAATGTAATTTTACAAGTATTAGATTAAGTTAATTGATTCCATTATACTGAGGGATCTATCTAGTATTTAAATATGTGAAGGAAATCCTAAATTGGAACCCTTATCAATTTTGATGTGTATTTGTATAGTTAAAACCATTTGATCTTCATTGAATTTGAAGAATTTTAGGGTAATATGTGTGGTCTTTAATGAGTAATTTCGTCTTAAACTCTTGTTGATGCCCCGAAGATCGCAGCATCAAGCAAAAAGGGATTCTCCTCGGTAGACTATCCCAATTAGATTGTCCACCGTTTGGTATGGGGAATCTGTCCGGTTAACGGTTCTGACAATCGTTAGATTTGGAGATTTGCTTCAATTACACCGGTTATGGCCCGATCCACCATTCTTTTTTGATTTTATGGTTTAAAATGATATGCAAGTGCCTAAGCTAACTTTATCTAAATGCAGAACTTGAAACAAATCTGTATCTAAAACTGAAATAAACCTAAACTATCCCTGCAAGGAGCAAAATTATAAGTATGAGTAATGTGCTGGAAGAAGTATCTGAAGATCAATAGACATCCATTAAATCATAAAGATATATCTACAGCAAGAAAAAAAAATATATAAAAGATAGCTTCCAATTCACATATAACGCATTCCATTACTCATGTAGGAGAAAATTCATTTGCACAAGAAACAGTAAGATCATTCAATACAGAGAAATAATTCAAGACAACAAAGAAAGATCTCACTGTAGAATATGAAAGTCACAAGAATAATCCAACATGCATCCAACATCCATTTACATGCAAAAGACGTCCTCTCCAGGCTCTTATTAGGAAAATTTTATTTTCTTGAAGCAAGTGCAAGATAGCTTGTACAAGTTAAGAAAAATCTTTTCCCTGCCAAAAGTCCTTTAGCCTATTCCCTAAGCTTCTATTTATATCTTTACAAAATGCCTATTGGACTACCACCTGGCTCTTTACACTTGTCCTCTCTAGGCTTTTTTCTCTAAATAAACAAATCATGGCCCTTTTCTTAAAACATAAAATTTCTCAAAATAGAAAAGGGACAGCTGTCTAGTGATTTTACGCTCTAAACATAGGGAGAACAAAAAAATAGGAACAACGCCTCAGGATCAGCGTTTTCACCCTTAGGGAGGCATTTCTGCTGGGAGGGAGGTGCTTGGACTCGCTGCTACTATTGCTGCTGCTTTCTTTTCCTCCTTTGCAATGTAACTGAACTAGATGCCAGTGTATTTGGTAACCACATTTGCTGGTGAAGGGAGCAAGATCTTCTGAGAAGTTATATGCTTACCAAGCTCTTCTTCAATACTGTGAATTTCTGCAATTACTGCTTGGTGGACTTCTTTCAGCAAATGGTTGTATACTGATGACCACGAAATATAATGATGGATATCATCAGTGGATAGGACGTCAATCTTCTTTACATATTCTATTTGAATTTCTAGCTATTCCTTCAAGTCTGATAGACGTTGCTCCTTGCTTGGAAAATCATCGAGGGACTGAGGGAAACTCAACTTACACTTATCATGCACTTCATGAATCTTTTGATATAGGTTGTTACTCTTATCAATTGTTCCCTGGATCTTAGCTATTAGCTTCAGGCCACATTTCCTGCAGAATTCCATGAGGGCCACATCTTCTCTAAAACCATCTACCGACTAGAATGGGAGATGTTTGGGGAAATCAACCTTTCCTTCTCTCCATTCCATTTGGCTCAGAATGTTTGCTTTAACCCGAGTGTACTTGCCTTGAAGCCTATTGGCCTCTGCATTGACTTCCTTCAATCTAACCATCATGGCTTGAGCCTACACACTTCCTCAGAAATCAGCTCCTGTGTGGCGTGCATTTGTCTCAGAATGTCACAGGACAGCTCATGAAAGGGAGACATATCTATTGCTTTGCTTTCTTCCTGCTCTAGTTGTTCAACCATTGCCTGCTTATTTGCTTCCAGATGAAAAAATCTAGCTTCAGAATCATTCTTTTCAGGTTCTAGAACCATCATCTGAATTGCTAGGTGCTCCTTTTCTTCTTCTAAATGGTGGCACTTATCTGACAACTCCTTGTGATCAACAGACAGGCGATTATATTTATTCACTACAAGATCCCTGTAATCCTGCTCATTAGCCACAGTATGTTGCAACATGCGAGATATCCTCTTTTTTGACTCAAATTCTCTGACCATATCGACCACATTGTCCTTTGTTGCTTTTGTTACTGACACAGCGACGGATGCCATGGCTATGGGAGCCTTATTTGTATTTTGCATCACCATGGTCTACTGCTGGGTAACAATATCTTCTTGGAAAAGTCTCTTTATCCTCTCTTCCGAATTCAAGATCACCGCCTTCCTCTTCTTATAATACACAAATTCATCCCATCGGGACATAGTATGATCTTTTGATGGGGTGTAAGGGATGATCGGGAGGTCTATCACATGCACTTCTGCCTCTATGGGCGGGGTCTATTCTGCTTGAGATGTGTCTGTTTTCACATTTTGGGTGCCGGAGCCACCTTCCTGAGATGTGTCTGTTTCCATATCTTGGGTGTCGGAGCCACCTGCCTGGGCATCTTCATTGGTCTTAAGTTCTTCCTCCATCTTTTGGTCCTCTTCTGTTTTACACCTTCTTTCTTCTTCTTCAGCTTGCTGCTGATTTTCACTTTCCTCCCTCTGCTCTCAATCTTCTGCTTCCTTCTGTAGTCTTGCTTCCTCAGCTTCTTTCTGTATCCTTGCTTCTTCATCTTCTTGTTTCAATCTTGCTTCTTCTTTCAATCTTTGTTCTTCAAGGGATAGGGCCTCAGCTGCTTCTCTCTCTTTCTGCAGACTGGCTTCTCGGGCTATGGCAGAGCTAGAGCTAGCTCCACTGCCTTGACGACAAATCTGCAACTCAGTCATGTTGCCGATGCCTTTGAACAATTATTCCTCTGCATCATAGTAATGAGCATATACTTCCTTGCAATGCTCGGCAACCTTGCTCCGCCTATCATTTCTATGGAAGATCATTTCACCGAAGTGGAAAAATTTCAGCTCTTGAACGTATTCCTCAGCTGTTGCAACCCCTAAGAATTTGTAGGCTCCTATGCAAAAGGGAAAAAGAGGGAAGGAAGCCTTATGTTGCTTGTTAAGTACCCCTCCTATTCCATCAAGGAAAACTTGCCTGACTGCTTCCTTGAGGACTACATAATCAGTAGCGTATTTTGGCAAAATGTATGGCGCTTTGGTACCTCCAAACATCGTGACGTAGGTGCCCTGCTCTGAGAAATAAAAATCACCATAGTTTTCCAGGACCTCCATGGCATTTTCTGATAGACAATTGGGCTCTTCCTTGAACATCTGCTCATACAGAGGCATGATGAACTCTTCACAGATGAGCTTATAGTTCGCTCTGTAATTTTGAGCCCACATTATTTTATAGGCAGTGTAGACCGGGGTGTTGGCTTTATCGCATGTGCAACCTAGCCTGGGGAAAAAGAGCTTGGCTAAACTGCAGTCAATGAGATAGGAAGACATGTAAAATTCTGACTTTTTTAAGGCCAGACCTTCTCTTGCAGCAGCCACTGTGGATGCCAAACTGTCTTAAAGGATAGTTTCCCAATCAAACACAGTTCCTTTGAATGCTATGACGTGGATGATGGGAGCCCACTGTATCCTATATACAGTGCTATCGGGCATGCCGAACATTCTGTATAACATCAGGGCGATTAATCTAAAAGGAGGTCTTAGGCTCTGAACATCATATTCATCATTATCTCTCTTCCTTAGTTGCGTGCCTGTGACCAATAATTTTTTGGCCATCTCAGTATTAATCATCTTATTCAACCATTCATCACTTAGAGATTGCTGGGGACGTGAGAATTTGTAGGCTGCTGCAATATACGCTGGATGGAATGAAGCGAAAGGCTCTCCCTTGCTGTCATGCAACACTCTTGTTTGCGGGTTGGAATGTTCCAGTATCCATCCGATCACTTCAGAGCATGGGAACAATTCAGGGCGAGTAGAAGCCCTGGCTATGCCGGAAGTTCTGATGTTGAGGTAGCTTTGTTCTTCTTCCAATAATACATCTGGGATATCCTGGTTCCTAATCATCTGGTAAACATCTCCCCAATGGACCTCAGGAGGAATGCCGGTGGCACACTTAGTGTCTTGGAAAATAGTTTCAGTTCTTAGTTGCACTGGCTCTGGTTCCATCACTTTAGCTTTCTTTCTACCTCCTTTTGGCATCGTGGCTTATCCCTGCCAGTAACCAAATGTGAATCATTACAAAATTTGCAACACGTTATGAGAGTGTAACAAAGAGTAGGACAATTTTAGCATGTTAATGATAAATATAGACAAAATTATAAAGTTGCATGCTGGGGAAGCAAACTAAACATAGATCATTCCAGAAAACAAAATATGGTCCTCAGACTTGATTGTTCTAGGGAGACAATGCCTAGTCAGGAACTTTTGGAATGCTTCCGAAAAGGTAAGCATATGACGTGGAAAAACCTACTTCCTTCCTAGTCCTTGGAGACAAGATGCTCTTCATCATAGCACTTCTAATGGTCAATGGTGGGTTGGCCTGGGGTGGAAAATCCTATGAGTAAACAATGAAAACAAGGAACCGTTTTCCATAGTCATTAACTGATCCGAATAGGTGAGTGGTTGAGTATCTCAACCGACCACTACTGTTATTGATAATACTTGCGAAACGGTATGCAGCCGGTAGGAAGTTTGAGTCTGGGTAGGAAAACGATCGAAACGTGGCCATTGAAAGAAAAATAAGATCGGATGGCTCAGAGACAAATGGCCAACTGGGACCGACTTGGTCACAGCTATGACTCTTGGTTTGCAGTATTGAGAAATTTATGGGGGCACGGGGACAGTAAGGTCTTTTAAAACAATACATACTACCAATACCTATCGGCCATGTTATTAAACGGGAAAGCCCAAGAAATAACTCAACGTGAAGATAAGACAAAGATGACAGTTTAAAATCCTACCTGGAGATGAAACAACGATGGAATGAGGTGGACACGATGGTGGATGCGCTGAGCTGGAGTGAGCCGACGCGGTCTTCCCAACGACATTCTTTGAATAACAAATTAACAATGGGACCAACGCAACTCCATCGCCCTTATATAAATTTATACACATGCGGGCATTTAAACGGGTAGGTGGCGATTTAAAACAGGTTTTAATGCTCGTACGACGCGGTCTTTTCAAGCCGACTTGGAATTTAAGCGCAACCGTCGGTTGCGGAGCGGATTCACAATTTTCGTCCGCAGTTGCGACCAGAATTCATGAGTTCCTCCCGAAAGGCGGGAGACCTTGGTGAGGCATTTGCTTGTTGCGGGAGAGATGGAAAAGACGCTTCGCAGTGGCGGAAAAGTTTGGCGAGTTGTTCCGATGTTTCGGGAGCACTTTGTGAGTTCTTCCGAAATCCACTTTCCCGTAAGTTTATCGTGGCTAGTTTTGCTGAGTTATTCCGAAGTTTCAGAAAGACTCAGTAAGTACTTCCGAAATTCACGAATGACTTTGTTAAGTCTTTATCGAAAATATGAATGGTCGAGTAACCTAGGGAAAAGACCAACTTACGGTGGCAACACTTGGCGAAAGCTTCCGCAATTTCAGGAGATAATCCCAAGTTTCTCCGTAGTTTCGGGTGAGTTCGCTGAGTTGATCCGCAGTTTCGGGAGAGAATTTTAAGTTTCTTCCAAAGCTTTAGAAATGCTAAGTATTTTTCACAGTTTTGGAAGAGAATTTTGAGTTCTTCCGCAGTTTCGGGGAAAAGTTGTGAGTTTTGACTTAGAAGAAAAAATTCAATTTCTTTAAAGGAGATTCCTCAGTTGAAACAAAACCAAGTCCAAAAGTTTTCAAAGGAGACTTAACTTTTAGGCAGTCTTTCTAGGAAAAAATAAAAGAGGGGCCCCAATATCTACAAAAATTTGGGGGGGATGTTGCTGCAACAACAATTGGCGAGTCGTTGGCGAACACAGATCTCTGAAAATATCCCTCTTGTTGATCCGAAACCTTCTTAAAAGATATCCATCTTATATGCAATATTCAGCTGAGCACTTGAATATCGGCGAAGGAAGAAGTCATTTTATCTGCTAGCCATTTGGGAAAGGGGAGCTTTGATAGAGACATCTTTAAAACTTTCAAAGGGCCAACATATGCAGTTCATTTTAGAAGATTCATCTTTCAGATGGCTACTGTTATCGGACTCCACAGGATTTGAAACACCTTCTCATGTACATTATTGTTCTTGTTCCTCATTCCCATGTAGCTTTGCCAAAATTTGGTAAGGACCTATCCATAAATGTTGGAATTTCGTGTGCATCCCTTTTCCTTCATGATTATGATCCCATTTCAGGACTAAATCTCCAACTTCAAAACTTCTTTTACCGGACTTCCTCTTATCGAACCATCTCTTGACTATGTCTTGGTGCTGATGGAATCGATCTTTAGCTTTCTGTCGGGCTTCTTCAAGTTGAAGCAGGGTATTGATCCTGGATTGTAAGACTTGGCTACTAGACCCTCGAGAGGCTTGGGACAACTGTAAGGATGGAAGCAAGATGTTGGGGTGAAGGATGGCTTCCTTTCCATAGACAAGAGTGAAAGGGGAAACCCCTAATGCGTTCTTTGGAGTCACCCTATTTTCCCATAAGGCATTTGGGAGAGCTATATGCCAACTTCGTTGATTTTCTATCACAGTCTTCTTGAGAATTCGAATGAGGTTTTTGTTTGAAGATTCAGCTAATCCGTTTCCTTGAGGGTAATAATTGGCTGAATAATGCAGTTTAATCCACCATTCATAAACAAAATCATTTATCTTAAAAGACGAAAAATAGGGAGCATTATCAAAAACAAGGAAAATTGGAACCCCAAACCTGGTTATGATGTTTTCCTTCAAGAAACTGATGACTGTATCTTCATTGATCTTGCGAAATGGGATAGCCTCCGTCCATCTAGTGAAGTAGTCGGTAGCCGTCAGTATGTATCGATGTTGTAAAGAATAATTTGGATTTATCTCTCCAATAACATCTATACCCCACTATTCAAAAGGTTCAGAGATAATAACTGGCTGCAAGGGTCTTGCTGCCTTAGGTAATTTCCCGGCACTTCTTTGGCATATATGACAGTTCTGTGCATACGCATGGGCATCTCAGAATAGAGTGGGCCAATAATATCCAGCTCTAAGTATCTTGTGAGCTGTTGTCTCCCCTGAATAATGTCCACCAGCGGGGCCATCATGTAATTCTTTAACAACTTTACTTGCATCTTCCTTTTCTAGACATCTAAGAAAAATTCCATCATAATTCTTTCTGAAAAGTATCCCATCAATGATTTGATAAGCTGCTGATTTCAAATGGAGCGCCCTTCTTTTCTTAGAGCTCCAGTGCTCAGGTAGGTATCCTTGCTGCAAATAATGCACCAGATCTCTATACCATGATTGAGGAGTTGTGAAGGTAGGACATACTTCAACTGAGTTTAGCTCAGCTTCATTCTTCCAATGTTGCTCTTCATCAGTCGGATTTCCTGTAAGCAATTTGCACAGGCCTTGTCCTTTGATGATAGTGGCCGGTTTAAATTCTAAATCATATTCTTGAAGAGATGTGACCCAATTTCCCCTCCTTTATCCTAGTTCCTTTTGAACAAAGAGGGATCTAACAGCTGGGTGGGAACTATAACTTTAGTTTTGTTCTTAAGAATATATGGTCTGAACTGTTTGACTGCTTTGAAGACAGCATATGCATGCTTGTCAACCATGGGATAGTTTAGCTCAACCCCTTGCAGACCAGTACTCATAAATGAGATTGGGTATTCGTCCCCTAGCTCCACCTTTTGCGTGAGTACATCCGCGAGGGAGTCATCTGAAGCAAAGATATATAGGATAAAATCCTTATCAAAATCTGGGCTTTTTAAGGAAGGAGCTTTAGCTATGGTTGCCTTAATGTCTCTAAACGCATCATTTTCTAAATCTGTCCACTTGAACTGTATGATTTGTTTGACCATTTGTTGTAAAGGTTTAACAATTTGTGCGAAATCTGGAACAAATCTTCGGATGAAATTGATAGTTCCCATAAAGGACTGCGTGTATTTTTTGTTATGAGGCATTGGAATTCTATTGATAGCTTGTACTCTTTCCTGATCTATTGACACTCCTCTTTTGGAAATGATATGGCCCAAAAGTTTACCTTCGGGAACAACAAACACACTCTTCTTGGGATTCAATGAGATACCATATTTTCGACAACGATAAAAAATATGCTTCAAATGGACAGCATGATCTTCCCTTTTCTTTGAAAAAACTATCACATCATCTAGATAGACAACAACACATTGACCACCCAATCCTCGGAAGGCGATATCCATTGCTCGTTGGAATTTAGCTCCAGCGTTTATCAGGCCGAATGGCATCCTTCTAAATGCGAAAGTTCCCCACTTAGTGCGGAAAGTAGTCTTAAGCTACTAATACTTGATTGTAGGGACAGAGAAACCATCGAGAAGAGAAAATATCTCAGATCCCGACACCATTTGAAGAAATTGTTCCATTGAAGGGACGAGATAGTTGTCTTTATCTGAAGCTCTGTTTAAAGTTCTGAAGTCCACACATAGTCTTATCTCTCCTGACTTCTTTCTTACGGGAACTAAGTTAGCAACCCACTCAGAATGCCAGACCTTAAAGATTATTTTAGCGTCAAGGAGTTTCTTCAATTCCTTTTGAATCAGAGGTTCCAAAGTAGGATGCATCCTTCTTAATTGCTGCTAAAATGGCTTGACACCCACTTTCATAGGTATAACATGCTGAATAATGTGGACGTCATATGTTTTTAGATCCTCATAAGCCCATGCAAAAACATCCTTATATTGTCTAAACAGTTTGATGAACCTATCTCTTTCTCCCGGTGAACAACATTTGCCAAGGTTGACAAATTTTGGTTCAGCCTCGGTACCCAAATTAACTAACTCACGCTGCATTGATGAACTGTTAGTTTGGTATTCACTGGCCTTTTGAACTTACTTTGAAGATCAAACAGCATTTCGAGTGACCTTAGCCCTTTGGGGATGAAATTTCCTTTATTTGCATCCTTCTTTAGCAAATCAGAATCGTGTTCTTCTTCATCTATCACAGCTCCTTGGAAAATGTCTTCGTTCGTTAGAAAACTAATAATCTGTTCGTCATCATCGAAGACCCTGAAGTTTGTGATGTTGTCAAGGACGGAGGGCCTGAAAATTAATTCAATTGAGCATTTGTTATTAGATGGCACCAATCTAGAAGCGGATGTTGCTAACAAATCAGCTGCAGAATTTTGCAATCTAGGAATAGACTTTATATTGAAAGCATCAAAATGCATAGTTAAATCCCATACCTCAGCCTGATAACCTTTCAAATGAGGTGAGAGACAGTGAATGGTATCTCTTACCTATCTCACAACTATTTCTGAGTCACCAAAAACCTTCAAGTATTTAACATTTAAATCGATGGCCTTCTTTAATCCGTGTACCAAAGCTTCATATTCCGCAGTGTTGTTAGTACAATCAAATTCTAACCTACAGGACAAAAAATACTTATCTCTTTCCAGATCCATCAGAACACAACCGGCTCCGGATCCTTCCAGAGTTTTAGAACCGTCAAAGTATAATGTCCAAAACAGATCTTTTGATTCAGCTAAGTTAGTATCTCTATGATCTAAGTCAGTGACTAAACTAACTATATTACAGTCAATGTCATCAGTCCGAGAAAAATGAAGGAGATCGAACTGTTCATCTTATTCATGGCTGATAGTTTCAGACTGATAATTGCCTAGATCAATTTCTAAGAAATAATTCCCCAGAACCGAGGATGAGAAGGTTACAACCTCATTCTTTCCCTCTAGTTGAGTTACATTTTGTTTCATGTGCAGTTCTCTCACGACTTTGATTTGATTCTGTCTATTTTGATAAGGCAACCATAGATGAGACCAATCAGTTGCAAAGTAACCATTCAGCTTTGTGGACCAGTCCCTACTTAAGATCAAGACATAGGCCTCAGGAATATCAACTACCAGTATGTCAATAAACTGACAGACACTAGAGTCGGCTGATAATCTAATGAGGACATCTTTCATTTCCCCAATAACTTTGACAACAGTTCTATCTAACTGAATAATTTGGGCTGGAGATGGAATAGGTTTCCCATTAATTTTTTTACAAATTGACAGTGGCATGACATTTGAAGATGCTCCGGAATCTACCAGACAATTGTGAACATTATGATTGAAAATTTCAAAGGTCAACAGGAATGGCAATGTCTGAGATTTAGATTTCCTGCCGATACTAGCCTCATTAATTTTGGGATCTTCTTGAGTATATGTTAATGGAGTGCTGGGATGGGATTGCAGAGCATGCAGCAGCTTATCTCATTGCTGAGGCAAACTGCACATATCGAATATTGATACATTTGCTTTGACTTTCTTTATATCCTCAATAATGTCATATCCTATATCAGATTCTTTCCCAATTCTGGTCGGATGGTCTATTTTATTCATTGTGACCTTCGGTTGTTGAACTATGGTGTCAATGTTTGGCTGTTTGGCCGCTATTTGGTTAGCTTTAGGTTTCGGTGGAATGATTGCTATATGTCTTCTAGGTATTTCTTTCGAAACTATAGGCTTAGGAGGAGTCGAGTTTGGCACAGGATCCGTAATAGGACCTTTACTGCAAGTATTAATGTTCACAGCAAAGACTGAGCTTTCTACGGGATCTTCTTCTACTAATTCGGTTATAGGTACCCAATCCCATAGCACCATAGTGGTGTCCGGAGGTGGTTCTTCTAATTCAGGGCTCGATTCCTCTAGAGGATCATCTTGATCTGAAATCTGTGAATCCAACATTTGGTTCATGACTAAACTCATAGAGTTAATCCATTGTGGGCAGCTCTTTTCCGAGTGCGGTTCTTGATGAAAGGTGCAGAAGTTTTCCATCCCTATTTCATTGATATTTAAAACAGGAGAAGTGTTCATGGGTGGATGAGGTTGATCGTTGTCTTCCCTCTTCTTGTAAAATGGCTTGAAAGGTTTCCTAGATGTACTGGTAGCTTTATCTTTCTCGAGATATACAATTTTATTGGACAACTTCTGCATCATCTTAACTACGTTCTCCATGTATGTTGATGACTCTTCTTTACTTCTGGTGAGAAGCAAGATTTTTTTACTGGCTGTTGGTTTTGTTTATGCATCTAAGGCATGTTTAGCAATGCTATCCGCTTCTTCTTCCACCTTTCTAGCTTCTTCAAAATTCTCTATCAGGGTGGTTTTCTTAGATCCTTTAACGAACATTGCTATGGGTCCCTCAAGAGCTGTTGTATAATATTCAACCAGAGATTCCTCTGCTTGTTTATTTGCTTCACTGAAATTATTTAAGAGTGTTGTGAACCTTTGGTTGAAGTCTTGAACCTTTTCTTTCTTTTCCATTCTCATGGACAATAATTCTTTCATAAGCATAGCTACAGTTTTTTGGTTTCCATATTTCTTTAAGAAACATTTTCCAAATTCATCCCAGCTTGAGATCTAGCTAGGTTGTAAGCTAAAATACCAAGACGAGACTTTCGGCTCAAATGTTTATGGAAAAATCCTACAGACTACATCTTCATGTTGCACATTTAAAAGATTCAGAGCTAAATAAAAACTCTTGAGATGATCTTCAGCGGAAATGGCTTTCCCTGGTTCGAATTTAGGCAAGACTTTCTCTGGATTTTTTGGAAGACTGTGGAATGACCCAGCTAGATTCAATGCTCCCCTCGCTCTCCAAGCAGGTACAGCCATGTCTCTATGTGGAGAATCAGGTGGAGAATTGTGTGGTGAATTCAATGGAGTGTTCTTTGGAGTAATAAGTTCTCCAAGACTTTCTTGATCTGAAATATTTTCTGGGTTTTTAAGATCGACTTTGTTCAGGGGTTCTTGTTAACACCCAAAAAGTGCTCACTAGCTCATTTACCACATTATATGGCTCATTTGTCCATTTTCCTACCATATTTTCATTAAAAATCCCAAAAAATCCCATTAAAAAGCCTCCAAAAGGCCTAAAATGCCTCCAAAAGGCCAAAAAACCCTCAAAATAGCCTAAAAAGGCTAAAAAACCCCCTTTTCCTCCAAAAATAGCAAAAATCCCCTAAAAAGGGAATAAAAAATATAAAATAATGAGGAAAAGGAGGAAAAAACCCTATACAGTTGCCTAAAACCATGTGTTTCCCAAAACCATGGGTCAGCACTCCACCACCAAAAAACTATAAATAGGTGATGGAGATCCCTTATTCCATATCCACAATCACAAGCACCCTTACTCTGCCAAAATCTCTCTCGAAACCCTAGTTCACCTTTGAACTATTTTTCACCTTGAGAGCCACCTTTGGCCCATTCCCAACATTGGAGAAGGAGAAAGGAGCATTCTGGAGCTTGGAGCATCCTCTTGGACACTGCAAAGGGCTTCACCAAACCTTGACACTCAAGGTAACATCAATACAAAGTCATTCTTTCAATTTAGTGTTTATGCTTCATGCTTGTTCTTAGAAATAATTTAATTTTTGTTTTAGCATAATTAGTTTAATATACTGAACTGCTACTAAGGAGTCCATTCTCCTTAGTAGGTGCTCATTGGCACAAGCTAGGGGTAAAACCCTAGCTACAGTTTTTGGCGACTCCCCTAGTTTTCGAATTTCTGGTTTCCGTTTTTTAAATTTTTTCCTTTCGGCTGTCCCTTTCGGCCGCCGCATACCGCGTATTTTTCCTCTGCAGTCGCGTCCCGACCGCGCCTTTCAGGCCTTTACCCGCGATCCGACCGTGGCTCTCAGACTGCTTCCGACGCTCTGCCGACGGATTCAAGTCTGTTACCTGCGATCCGACCGTGGCTAATCAGCCTGTTTGCCGCGATCTGACGGCGCCTGTCGGCCTTTTTCCTGCGTCGCGACTGCGGCTTTCTGCCTCTTTCGCGCGTCCCGACTGCGCTTGTTAGCCATTTTGCCGCGACCCGACTGCGTCTTTTTCCCTATTTTCCTGCGTCCCGACTGCGTCTGTTGGCCCGATAGCCGCGACCTGACTGTGACTTTTTTCCAGTTTCCTGCGTCCCGACTGCCGCTGTTGGCCCGATAGCCGCGACCTGACCGCCGCTGTTTCCCTAAAACCCGCGGACGGCCTGTTCCAAATCGCCACAGACCCGCGGTCTGCTTTCTGCTCTTTTCCTGTTTTGAGCCCAGCCCCTTTTGCTGCAATATTCTCTGCATTTGAACATCCCTCTGTCCTACCTGCAGCCCACTTCCTTACAGCCTTTCTGCAACCAAATTTCTGTTCCCTTTACAGAGTCTTTTTAAAATTTCAGTATTTTTAATTCAGAAAATTTTGCAAGTTAAAAGAATCATTTTCAGCATTATTGATAGATTGGAAGTTGCCCCCCTTGTGGCACTTCTATTTTTGGGTTCAACACCTCACGAGCACACACTCTGTCACATAAAATCAAGTGAGCCTTAAAAAGTACCTAATTAAACCAACATTCTAACCCCACTTGGGGAACACAAAAGAATCATTGTAGTTAGGTAGGATCAGGGGGATAGGCTTCCAATAACACCCCTTGGTTATTTCACTTGAGACATAGTTGTTGTCCAAATAGGGAGCCAAAATCCCCTAGTACTTTTTGGCACGGTCACGACCAGTTTATCAGAGGGCCTCTCCCTTAGGAGGGTTGAAGTCGGGAGACTGGTTCCGGAGGCCTGAGTGGAATACCGCACTCCATTCAGTAACCGAAGGGCTACCTTTCGCGGTTCGCGGGATATCCCTGTATAGGGGTATTGCGGTCAACGAACTAAACGGCAGATTCACCTTTCTGGACGTGTCATGAACGGGGTATCTTAGTTGCCATTCTTCTAGGATTGACTACCCGGTGTCCCTCCCGGTAGGGGGATATCATAGCCACTTGGATTTTCTACTCATATTGTCTGACTTGGATTTCATCACCTTGCAGAGGATATGTTTAGTTGAGTCAGAATACTTTTAGTTAGGTGTTTGCATGCTCCTTTACCTCCCTTTGGTCTAGTGAGTCCACCATTTTTCTTTTTTAGGAAACCTGCTGCTTGTTAATATTCTGACCATCTTTGTTGTTACTCCACCTATTGTAGCACAGCTGTTGCAGTGGGTGTTTTGAGTTGGTTGTTGGCCTGAGCGCCTTGTTTTTTAGCTCTCCTTCTGCACGCACGGTCGCACTAGGATTTTTGAGCTGCTTTTATACTCACCTCAACCCACAGAGACTAGACACCATCTGTCACCATTGAGTCCCCGAGACATTCTCGGCGCCTCAGGGGCGAGCCCCCACAGCACGGTTCTCTTGACACCACTCGTCGTAGATTCCGATCATTGTCCGTTGATACCACTCATCACAGATCTAAAGCCTTGTCACTTGACTCCACTCGTCAGCGACGTAGGACTCCGTCACCAGATAGTGACGCCCCTTACTTTACCTCTGATTCTGACGAAGAGTCTGAGAACCCTATTTATACTGCCCCTACTAGCCCCATGGCTGGTACGACTTCCACTCCATTTGTCATAGGAACCATTGGTGGCACATCCACCACTACACCAGTTACTACACCTGTTTTTGGTATGCCCTCCATGGGGAAACCATATACCATTCCCCTCACGGTACCTATCCCCACAGCGGGAATACCCATCCCCACTACGTCAGTGGCTCACACTACCCATGGTGGTGCTGGACCATCCTCCACTACCTCAGTTCCCCCACTTGGGGGCACCTCCATAAATCTTGTCCCTCCACTTGGGGGCACTGGCCCCAACTTGGTCCATAGCACTACTGGGTCACACCCTTCTTCCAGTCTGCCATTCATGGCTAGCCTTAACCTACCTGACTTGGCCAGATTGACAAACGATCCCATTCGACACGACCCTACATGGCCTCATATGCCTACCAAGCTCCCCTCGGACATCCCAAAGTTCGAGGGCAAGGACGGTGAGGACCCACAAAACCATATCATGTCTTTCCACCTATGGTGTTCCTCTAACTCCATAGTAGACGACTCTGTTCGCCTCCATCTCTTACAGCGCACCTTCATTGGCTCTGCAGCCAAATGGTATATTGAGCAGCCTCATGGGACCCATGCCACCTTTTCTTCCCTGGCCTCGACCTTCCTGCAGTTCTTCCAGTTGCCTGTCCGCTATGACGCGGGCGTTGAGATCCTTATATCTTGTAGACAAAACACGGCTACCCATATCACGGACCACATCCATGAGTGGCGTCGACGCCGTAGCTTATGCAAGATCAAACTTGACGACCGTATCTTCCTAGATTGGTTCCTCAAATCCCTTCTCCCGGTCATCGCTAAGGATGTGGCCTCAGAAAGACCCCAGTCTGAAGAAGAAGCCATCCTTAAGGCACAATAGTTCGACCTCATTTACGCCCAATCGGGTTACCTTTATACCATTATACCTGACGCCCCTCGCGGCGAGTCCTCCCATCACGATGCGCCGGGGGCATCCCATGCTGCTGATGGTATCATTGGCCGTGTTTCTTCGCATCCCCAACCATTTTCTATAGCACGTCCTACCCCTGGCCCCGACCTGTCGAGGGCTACCTCCCAGTCTGGAGCAACCAACTCATATGCTCCCATGACACATCACCATTCCCATGGACCCTCATGTCCACCTCAGTGCTTCGGGTATGCGACTCCTGCTTATGCTCCTCCAGTCGCCCCTCAGCCTTACTACCATCAGCAGGCTGCCCCTGCTCCTGCGCCTTCACAAGCCCCACCAGCTTATTATCCGCCCCAGACAGCCCCTGCGGCACATCCACAACCTGCTCCGCAGTCCTATCAGCAACCCCCTCAAGTTGCTGCACCTGCTCAGCCTCAACCTACTTATCATCCTCCGCAGCCTGCTCCTGCACCTGCGCAACCTCAGAATCCACCTGCTTCCCAAGGGCAAGTTTACGCCCAACAGAACCCGCAGCAAAACCAAAACAACCAACGTAACCAGGGCCAACAGAACCACGGCAAGGGCCGTAATCGGGGAAACAACCAACCTGCAGACCAAGCTGGTCAACCGGCTAATCCCCCTGACAACAACAATGCGGCCCTCGCTAATCAAAACCCTGATCGCCCGCCCAAGCAGGCTAAAAACCCCAATTTGCGAACGAACCACCCTTGTTCTATTTGCGGGGTCTATGGACACTATACCCATGCTTGCCCACACTTGGAGCGAGCTCGGCAACTCTGGGTTGACGAGGCCCATCGCCAAGGGCATGCGGCTCCCCAAGCGCCACCCAACCCTCCCCAACCTCAACAACCCACTTTGGTGCTGCAAAACCCCTTACCGACCCAAGGCGTAGTGAACACTCAGCCGTTGGCTCCCCATCAAGCCAATGCGGCCCAACAACAACAGATCAATTACGCTGCTCCTGACCAACCCATGTTTGACTCAGGTACCCACCACTTACTGATGATGTCATCCGCTGATGTCAACATCCAGACCCATCGGAACCAATATGGCTCCACCTCTGAAGCCACTCCCATGGATAAACCTACTAACGCCCATCCCACCGATCAGGCGTTACGTATACCTCCGCCTCCCATAGACGGCGCTGCGAAAGCACCTCGTTTCCCACTTCGCCGAATCAACAATAACCCTAATGTGCGCGCTGCGTCAAACTACAACATCGTAGACGACCTAGCCCAATCTCCCGCAGCCATGTCTGCATTAGAAGTCTTGAAGAACTGCCCTTCCCAGCGCAAGACTTTACTTTCCGCCATTGGGGGCATTGACCCAACTAATTCGCATTTGATGGTGTTTGATTTAGACCAGTCTGAACCACGCCTACCTTCCAGCTTAGCCTTCCAAGTTACTGTCTCCGTTAGAAATCTTGTTATCCATCGGTGCATCATCGATGAGGGTGCCTCCACATGCGTTATGTCTACATTTGTATGGCAGAAGCTAGGATCCCCTCCTCTCCAGCAGTCCACCACTGCGTTACGTGCCTACGACGGTCGTTCGGCTCAGCCCCAAGGCCTCCTAGCCAATGTCCCCGTCCAGTTAGGTGGAAAAACTGTCCTTATTGATATAGAGGTAATCAACGCCCAATTGGATTACAACCTTTTACTTGGCCGCAGCTACATGTATGCCATGCGGGCGGTTGCCTCTTCTGTCTTTCGCACCATGATGTTCCCCCATGACGGACGCGTGGTTAAGATTGACCAGCTCACCTACTATGATCCCAGTGCTCCGGCGGCACCGGAAAATGTTCTCCCCATGGTTGAACAACCTGTTTCCCCTGCCACCACCTCGTTTGTTTCCTCTACGGGGCCTGGGGTCTATTCAGACGCGCCGATGACCTCCACCTTTCAATCCATTCCTCCACCGTCATCTACGCCCGAAATGTCTGACTTATGTAACTTGTCCCACGACATCCTACCACCTAACAATCAGCCATCCTTGTTGCCTAAACCACCATTGGTACCTAGCCACATTGGAGTTACACCGATCCATACGATCCCCTTCCTAGTTCCTCCAGCAGGCGTAGTAAGCGCCCCGGTCATGGCTACCCTCAGCCTCCCTGGGTTAACCTTGGGATTACCTGTATGGTATCTTTCGCCTCCAGTTCGCCCGCCGACACCAGATGTCATCCTCCAGCCGGTGCAACCCATGACTACTACCCTAGGGGTAAAACCCTAGCTACAGTTCTACAATTTCTTCCAAGGTTAAATTCACAAGTTCTTCAAAATTCTGCAGAAGAATCGAATCACGGGTGTACTGTCGTTCTTTTCTAGGAGAACTTTTCCTAGGGAGAAAATTTACTGTGTTTAAACCACCTAGCTGTGTAACATAAGATCATGTATGTCTCCTTAAATCCTCTATTTCTGCAAACGACACAGCATACAATACCTCTTGAGGTTCAGAATCAGAGATGAGGTTTTCTTGATTTTCTACTTCAAGACTTGGGCTGTCTGAAATTCCCTTTTTAAGCGGGTTTTCAGTAACATTTTTTACAGTGGGAGATTTTCCTTTATCAGCCATGCACTTTCAGGCCCTCCCTCTAGCGCCAAAAAACTATTGATGACCCGAAGATCACAGCATCAAGCAAAAAGGGATTCTCCCCGGTAGACTATCCCAATTAGATTGTCCATTGTTTGGTATTGGGAATCCGTCCGGTTAACGATTTCGACAACCGTTATATTTGGAGATTTGCTTCAATTACACCGGTTATGGCCCGATCCACCATTCTTTTTTGATTTTATGGTTTAAAATAAGATGCAAGTTCCTAAGCTAACTTAATCTAAATGCAGAACTTGAAACAAATCCGTATCTAAAACTGAAATAAACCTAAACTATCCCTGCAAGGAGCAAAATTATAAGTATGAGTAATGTGCTGGAAGAAGTATCTGAAGATCAATAGACATCCATTAAATCATAAAGATATATCTACAGCAAGAAGGAAAAAGATATAAAAGATATCTTCCAATTCACATATAACGCATTCCATTACTCATGTAGGAGAAAATTCATTTGCACAAGAAACAGTAAGATCATTCAATACAGAGAAATAATTCAAGACAGCAAAGAAAGATCTCACTGTAGAATATGAAAGTCACAAGAATAATCCAGCATGCATCCAACATCCATTTCCATGCAAAAGACGTCCTCTCCAGGCTCTTATTAGGCAAATTTCATTTTCTTGAAGCAAGTGCAAGATAGCTCGTACAAGTTAAGAAAAATCTTTTCCCTGCCAAAAGTCCTTTAGCCTATTCCCTAAGCTTCTATTTATATCTTTACAAAATGCCTCTTGGGCTGCCACCTGGCTCTTTACACTTGTCCTCTCTAGGATTTTTTCTCTAAATAAACAAATCGTGGCCCTTTTCTTAAAACATAAAATTTCTCAAAATAGAAAAGGGACAGTTGTCTAGTAATTTTACGCTCTAAACATAGCGAGAACAAAAAAATAGGAACAACGCCTCAGGATCAGCGTGTTCACCCTTGGGGAGGCATTTCTGCTGGGAGGGAGGTGCTTGGAATGGCTGCTACTGCTGCTGCTGCTTTCTTTCCCTCCTCTGCAATGTAACTGAACCAGATGCCAGTGTCTCTGATAACCACATTTTCTAGTGAAGGGAGCAAGATCTTCTGAGAAGTTAAATGCTTACCAAGCTCTTCTTCAATACTGTGAATTTCTGCAATTACAGCTTGGTGGATTTCTTTCAGCAAATGGCTGTATACTGATGACCACCCAATATAGTGATGGAGATCATCAGTGGCTAGGACATCAATCTTCTTTACATATTCTATTTGAATTTTTAGCTCTTCCTTCAAGTCTGATAGACGTTGCTCCTTGCTTGGAAACTCATCAAGGGACTGAGGGAGACTCAGATTACACTTATCATGCACTTCATGAATCTTTTGATATAGGTTGTTACTCTTATCAATTGTTCCCTAGATCTTAGCTATTAGCTTCAGGCCACAGTTCCTGCAGAATTCCATGAGGGCCACATCTTCCTTAAAACCATATATCGACTTGACTGGGAGATGTTTGGGGAAATCAACCTTTCCTTCTCTCCATTCCATTTGGCTCAGAATGTTTGCTTTAACCCGAGTGTACTTTCCTTTAAGCCTATTGGCCTCTGCGTTGACTTCCTTCAATCTAACCATCATGGCTTTGAGCTTACACACTTCCTCAGAAATCAGCTCCTGTGTGGTGTGCATTTGTCTTAGAATGTCACAGGACAGCTCATGAAAGGGAGACATATCTATTTCTCTGCTTTCTGCCTGCTCTAGTTGTTCAACCATTTCCTACTTATCTGCTTCCAGATGAAAAAGTCTAGCTTCAGAATTGTTCTTTTCTGCTTCTAGAACCATCATCTGAATTGCCAGGTGCTCCTTTTCTTCTTCTAAATGGTGGTACTTATCTGACAACTCCTTGTGATCAACAGACAAGCGATTATATTTATTCACTACAAGATCCCTGTAAGCTTGCTCATTAGCCACAGTATGTTGCAACATGCGAGCTCTCTTCTTTGTTGACTCAAATTCTCTGACCATATCGACCACATTTTCCTTTGTTGCTTTTGCTGCTGACACAACGGCGGATGCCATGGCTATGGGAGCCTTATTTGTATTTTGCATCATCGTGGTCTCCCGCTGGGTAACAATATCTTCTTGGAAGAGTCTCTTTATCCTCTCTTCCGACTTCAAGACCACCGCCTTCTTCTTCTTATAATACACAAATTCATCCCATCGGGACACAGTATGATCTTCTGATGGGGTGTAAGGGATGATCGGGAGGTCTATCACATGCACTTCTGCCTCTATGGGTGGGGTTTGTACTGCTTGAGATGTGTCTGTTTCCACATTTTGGGTGCCGGAGCCACCTGCCTGAGATGTCTCTTTTTCCATATCTTCGGTGCCGGAGCCACCTGCCTGGGCATCTTCATTGGTCTTAAGTTCTTCTTCTGTCTTTTGCTCCTCTTCTGTTTTACGCCTTCTTTCTTCTTCTTCAACTTGCTGCTAATTTTCACTTTCCTCCCTCTGCTCTCAATCTTCTGCTTCCTTCTGCAGTCTTGCTTCCTCAACTTCTTTCTATATCCTTGCTTCTTCAGCTTCTTGTTGCATTCTTGCTTCTTCTTTCAATCTTTTTTATTCAAGGGCTAGGGCCTCAGCTGCTTCTCTCTCTTTCTGCAGACTGGCTTCTTGGGCTGGGGTAGAGCTAGAGCTAGCTCCACTGCCTTGATGAAAAATCTACAACTTAGTCATGTTGCTGATGCCTTTGAACACTTCTTCCTCTGCGTCATAGTAATGAGCATATACTTCCTTGCAATGCTCGGCAACCTTGCTCCGCCTATCATTTCTATGGAAGATCATTTCACTGAAGTGGAAAAATTTCAGCTCTTGAACGTATTCCTCGGCTGTTGCAACCCCTGATAATTTTTAGGCTCCTATGCAAAAGGGAAAAGGAGGGAAGGAAGCCTTATGTTGCTTGTTAAGCACCCCTCCTATTCCATCAAGGAAAAATTTCCTGACTGCTTCCTTGAGGACTACATAATTAGTAGCGTATTTTGGAAAAATGTATGGCACTTTGGTACCTCCAAACATCCTGATGTAGGTGCCCTGCTCTGAGAAATAAAAATCACCATAGTTTTCTAGGACCTCCATGGAATTTTTTGATAGACAATTGGGCTCTTCCTTGAACTTCTGCTCATACAGAGGCATGATGAACTCTTCGCAGATGAGCTTATAGTTTGCTTTGCAATTTTGAGCCCACATTATTTTATAGGCAGTGTAGACTGGGGTGTTGGCTTTATCCCATGTGCAACCTAGCCTGGGGAAAGAGAGCTTGGCTAAAATGTAGCCAATGAGATAGGAAGACATGTAAAATTCTGACTTTTTTAAGGCCAGACCTTCTCTTGCAGCGGCCACTGTGGATGCCAAACTGTCTGAAAGGATAGTAGCCCAATCAAACACAGTTCCTTTGAATGCTATGAAGTGGATGATGGGATCCCACTGTATCCTATATACAGTGTCATCAGGCATGCTAAAAATTCTGCATAACATCAGGGCGATTAATCTAAAAGGAGGTCTTAGGCTCTGAACATCATATTCATCATTATCTCTCTTCCTCAGATGCTTACCTGTGACCTATAATTTTTTGGCCATCTTAGTATTATTCATCTTATTCAACCATTCATCACTTAGAGCTTGCTGGGGATGTGAGAATTTGTAGGCTACTGCAATATACGTTGGATGGAATGAAGCGAAAGGCTCTCCCTTGCTGTCATGCAACACTCTTGTTTGCAGGTTGGCATGTTTCAGTATCCATCCGATCACTTCAGAGCATGCGAACAATTCAGGGCGAGTAGAATCCCTGGCTATGCCGGAAGTTATAATGTTGAGGTAGATTTGTTCTTCTTCCAATAATACATCTGGGATATCCTGGTTCCTAATCATCCGGTAAACATCTCCCCAACGGACCTTGGGAGGAACGTCAGTGGTACACTTAGTGTCTTGGAAAATAGTTCCAGTTCTTAGTTGCACTGGCTCTGGTTCCATCACTTTAGCTTTCTTTCTACCACCTTTTGGCATCGTGGCTTATCCATGCTAGCAACCAAATGTGAATCATTACAAAATTTGCAACATGTTATGAGAGTGTAACATAGAGTAGGACAATTTTAGTATGTTAATGATAAATATAGACAAAATTATAAAGTTGCATGTTGGGGAAGCAAACTAAACATAGATCATTCCAGAAAACAAAATATGGTCCTCAGACTTGATTGTTCTAGGGAGACAATGCCTAGTCAAGAACTTTTGGAATGCTTCCGAAAAGGTAAGCATATGACACGGAAAAACCTACTTCCTTCCTAGTCCTTGGAGACAGGATGCTCTTCATCATAGCACTTCTAATGGTCAATGGTGGGTTGGACTGGGGTGGAAAATCCTATGAGTAAACAATGAAAACAAGGAACCGTTTTCCACAGTCATTAACTGAGCCGAATAGGTGAGTTGTTGAGTATCTCAACCGACCACTACTGTTATTGATAATACTTGCAAAACGGTATGCAGCTGGTAGGAACTTTGAGTCTGGGTAGGAAAATGACCGAAACGCAACCATTGAAAGAAAAATAAGCTCGGATGGATCAGAGACAAATGGCCAACTGGGACCGACTTGGTCACGGCTATGAATCCTGGTTGGCAGTATTGAGAAATTTATGGCGGCACGGGGACCGTCAGTTCTTTTAAAACAATACATACTACCAATGCCTACCGGCCACGTTATTAAACGAGAAAGCCCAAGAAATAACTCAACGTGAAGATAAGACGAAGATGACGGTTTAAAAGCCTACCTAGAGATGAAACAACGGTGGAATGAGGTGGACACGGTGGTGGATGTGCTGAGATGGAGCGAGCCGACGCGGTCTTCCCATTGACGTTCTTTGAATAACAAACTAACAATGGGACCAACGCAACCCCACCGCCCTTATATAAAGTTAGACACGTGCGGGCATTTAAACGGGTAGGTGACAATTTAAAATGGGGTTTAATGCTCGTACAGAACGGTCTTTTCAAACCGACTTGGCATTTAAGCACGACCATCGGTTGCGGAGCGGATTCTCAATTTTCGTCCACAGTTGCGGCCTGAATTCATGAGTTCCTCCTGAAAGGCGGGAGACCTTGGCGAGGCATTTGCTTGTTGCGGGAGAGATGGAAAGGATGCTTCGCAGTGGCAGAAAAGTTTGGTGAGTTGTTCCGACGTTTCGGGAGCACTTTGTGAGTTCTTCCGAAATTCACTTTCCCGTAAGTTTATCGCGGCCGGTTTTGCCGAGTTGTTCCGAAGTTTCGGAAAGACTTAGTAAGTCCTTCCAAAATTCACGAATGACTTTGTTAACTCTTTATCAAAAATATGAACGGTCAAGTAACCTGGGGAAAAGACCAAATTACTGCGGCAACACTTGGCGAAAGCTTCTACGATTTCGGGAGATAATCCCAAGTTCCTCTGTAGTTTTGGGTGAGTTCGCTGAGTTGATCTGCAGTTTTGGGAGAGAATTTTAAGTTTCTTCCAAAGCTTCAGAAACGCTAAGTATTTTTCGCAGTTTCGGAAGAGAATTTTGAGTTCTTCCGCAGTTTCGGGGAAAAGTTGTTAGTTTTGACTTAGAAGAAAAACTTCAATTTATTTAAAGGAGATTCCTCAGTTGAAACAAAACCAAGTCCAAAAGTTTTCAAAGGAGACTTAACTTTTAGGCAGTCTTTATAGGAAAAAATAAAAGAGGGGCCCCAATATCTACAAAATTTGGGGGGGATGTTGCTGCAACAACAAGTCTGTCTAAAGTTCTTTATTTGGGTCCCCATATGTCTATTGGACCACTTAAGGGATGATATAACGGATGTGGTTGTCCCCACACTCCACCCCGGATATTTACTTTTGACCGAATGATGTCAGTGAGGAATCACCGTAAAACCGGCTATATTTTGTATTAATATGATCCATTTCATGCTTCTCTAATGTATTTAATAATGAGAAATTATTATTCTTGATCCATTAGATGGGTTGATCCATTAGTGGCTTTGTGGTGGGTTGATCAACATAACTGGTTAAGTTCACATAAATGATATCATGGCAAATGGAGATAACGATCATTTTTTTTAATCACAAACAAGGATTCCAGGGTTTGTGAAACTTATGCTAAATTAGAGACATGGTTATTTACAACAAACCGATGAAAATTCATCAAATTGTTGTCTGAAATCATTGCTCTAATTTAGCATAAGCTTCACAATCCTGGAATCCTTGCTTATGATTAAAAAACAAAAAATCATTAAATCCCCATTTGACATGATTTCAACAGCATCTATAGTTCACCAACTAACAAAAGTGTGGTACCTGAACATTGAAAATATGAATCATTAGTTAAAAATTGAAAGTATAAATCATTTATATCAAATTCAAGTTATCATTTATATGAAATTCAAGTTTACTGTTGAAACCAAAATCATATATTATCAGACAACCAAAAGGATTGAAACCTTCACTAAATTTTATTTACATCTTAACACTAAAAATATTTTACATCTGCACTCATATATTTTTATATATGCACTCAAAAATTGTCAATACTACAAAAAATCTGCACTCAAGGATTAAATCCTGCAGGTTTTAACATTCCTAACTTTAGGCTAGCATAGACTGAAATTCAAAACTTAAGGCTAGCATATACTGAAATTCAATGATTGAACATTTCAAGATTGAATATACATTGAACATACGAATCATTAGTTAAAAATTGAAAGCATGAATCATTTAAGCTTTAAAATAAAATAGTTTAAATGTATGCACATGTATACTAATATATTTTAAAACCATTTCAAGATTGAACAAACATTCATGAACATCATGCAAAATCATATTTTAAAACCATTTCAAGATTGAACATGAATCATTTAAACATTAAAATAAAGTAGTTTAAACATTAAAACATGTGTAATACTATATTTTAAAACCATTTAAAGATTGAACAAACATTCATGAACATCATGCAAAATCATATTCTAAAACCATTTCAAGATTGAACATGAATCATTTAAACATTAAAATAAAGTAGTTTAAACATTAAAGCATGTATACTAATATATTTTAAAACCATTTCAAGATTGAACAAACATTCATGAACATCATGCAAAATCATGTATTCTAAGCATTTACCACACAAAGTACATGCTATGAAATTAGCCAAAAAATTTAAATCATTCAAAGCAATTACAGAATATATGCCAAGATCAATGTACATGTATATAATCCAAAAAAAACGTTCTTGAACATGTGAGTCCAATGTACATATATAATCCAAAAATAAAGTTCCTAGATGTCCAAAACAACTACATCTTATGTATCAACATGAAGATGTATGCAATATGGTAGTATGGAAAAACAAATAAAGACCAATATAAACCATTCTCTGAATGAAAGTCCACCACTATCATCCACTGGGGTCTTCCCTTTTCCTCGAAGAGACCCAACCTGCAACATGTATAAATGCAAATTATGAATCTCATAAATTAAACAAAAAATTAGGAACTAAATTCAAAAAACAAAATATTAAACTTATAATTTATTTTTTTTGAAAAGAACAACTCAATTATTAACAAGATTACCTCAGTTCCTCTGAATGAAAGTCCACCACTATCATCTATTGGGGTATTCCCTTCGCCTCAAAGAAACCCAACCTGCAACATGTATAAAAACAAATTATGAATCTCATAAATTATTCAAACAATTAGGAAATAAATTCAAAAATCAAAATATTAAACTTATTAAAAAAATTGAAAAGATTAGTTCAATTATTAACAAAATTATCTCAGTGTCAATATCCACTTCCATCAAAGAACCTATATCCTCACCACCAATTTCGATATGTTTTCGTGTTCCTTAAAATTTAAATTTTGTTAATAAATAAAACATTGTGCAAGCAAAATAAACTAAAATTAAACAATTCACTTAAAAACCAAAACAAAAAAATTAAAATCATGAGCTCACAAGAGATGGAAAATCATCAAAAAAATTGGAATCTAAATGAACCTGCATGGATAAGTGACATTAACAATAAGATACATACATAAATTAAAATTCAAAAAAAGGATAAAATATATTTCAAACATAAATATAAATATGTAAATAATAAATATCCCTCTCCAATATTCTCTTCTACATTTTATACATTTTCACTAGTGGAGAGTCGAAAATTATGTTCATTCAACATTCTAGAAAACTGCAACCAATAAACATTTACATAATGTATTTATTACTATACATCAAAAAAGACATAATGTCATAGATATAATGTAACAAAAAGTTCAATTCAAAATGAATAAAAAAATTAAATAGATTGTAAGTACGTAAACAACAAACCTCTCCTATACTCGATGTGTCATTGGATAGGACATCAGAAGCTATATCGCGACAAACCTTAGCATATAATCCCTGAGATCTTCAATGTTCATTCCATCTACCTCATCATTCGTTTTGTAAACAAACTTTTGACGAATAGTGGCTTGAGCCCTCTCTCAAACCAATCCCACCTCAACTCCTATAAATGCCGACGTTAAACCTTTGGTAACAAAATCCCTTGCAGTTGTCCCAAGTTGGGATGTGGGCTCCATCTCCGATTTTAATGTCACAAGCCTGGGTGGGAGAGACATATGGGGTGGAGGTCGAAGAGTTGTGGGATATCTAAGAGCACATTTTCGATCGTATATTCGCCCCTTTCCAACTCCATAAAAGTCAGAATGAACATTGGTATAGTCTGGCTTCATATTTAAAAAAGCTCAGCATAAAAAAATCTGGAAAAATAATTAGGAACCTCATCGTTCCATGGAAACCGACCATAGGCTACAAGGAACCGATCATATATTAGATGTGCAAGTTCAGGCTGCTTGAAATATTGCACTTTCAACATTTTTCGCTTTAGGCCTTCTTTGAAGTTAAACATTGAATTGCCCTGTTCTTTGGTAACTCTCTCCTTCACAACAGTCCACTTATATGTACCCATCACTTGTGCCCTTCGCCTCCACATCAAGTCAATGAAACCATTCGTAATTGGTCCGAGATCCTCATATGCCTTAATGAATTTTTGCAATGATCTCAAAACAATATATAGACTTTGTTTTCTCTCTGGAGGGAGATCCAAACTAGAAAGATCATTTTGCAACTTGTCATAGTGGGATCTACAACTTTCAAGAGTCGTTTGATGAACACCACTTTACCATGGAAGCTCCTCAGGTAAATTAGATGGATAAGTTGTTATGGGTGTACAACCCACCTCTAATTCAACATATGTCATCCTTGCTTGACCTATGTCCCTCTGTGTAGAATTGTGAGCCTCTTCTGAACCTTTCTCTACGCGCACATTTGGTTCAACATCTGTCCTCCTTGCTCAAACTTCATCCCTCTGTGTAGAGTTACGAGCCTCTTCAGAACCTTGCTCTGCTTCAAATAAAAACACAGTTGAAATTAAATATGTACAAACTTTTTGAACACACACAAAATTACAATTGATACATGTATTAAAACATAAATTTTCATACCAACAGTAGGTCAGGATTGACGTTCTCCCATAGAAGATACAGGGGAATCATTTGTACCCCTTTGGCCTCGCCGATGATTAGATTAATGTGAACTATACAATAAGCTTGAATCCCGAGGTGAAACAGGAAACCTTTGATCATCAGTCGAGACACCAATTCCTGATGACCGTGATGACCTCCTACGCTTTTGCCTCAAAGACTCCTCTCTTTCCATTTGATATGATATCTACATTTACACAACTATCAACTCATAAAATATTCAAATTCTACATATTTTGATATTTTAACATTCCAAACATTTAACCTAATCTACCAGAAAAAGATATTATGTTATATAAGACAAAGTAAAGATTGTAAGTGTTGTTATGATTTGTACATATGTAACAACTTAAGAGAAACCTTAAGAAGTGCACTTAGTTCTATGGCAATAATTCGAGAGCGGACTATTGAACTAAACTTCTGCCTTGAAAGAGGGAGTAAAAGTACCTATCTCATTTGATGGGGTTGACATGCAAGGGTCAAATCTCTCATATACTAGTATCCCAAATAAGCTCTCAATGATTACTACAATTAAGCATTATTGATCTATGTATGTTTAGATTAATGGGAATACAAGGTACCTTATTATTCCCTAAGAGTAATATCAGGGATATGGCTATTGGAACACCAACTCCCAATGAAAGGGATGACCTCCTACGCTTTCTCCTCGAAGACTCCTCTCTTTCCATTTGCTAAAGAAACTCTGATCACGGTTAAAAGAAAACATTGATGGATACTTTAATAGATCTATGTTGCTCATATCCTTATGAATCTGCCTTTGTATTTTTTATCAAGGAGTATACATTAGAAAGGACTCGATGGTTCATTTTCATATGTATGTATATACTATGTACTTTAAAAGAGAAGATGTATAAGTACTTGTAGTTTTTTGTAGTATAAGATGTATAAGATGTACTAGTTCTATTATGAATATAAAATACCATCGTAATCAATACAAGCATAGTACAAGATGTTCACTAATCAATGAACCTTGTTAGGCTGAGTAATAACCAGTATAAACAATATCATATAGCATTACTATTATTGGTTTATAGTAATCAATGTTAATGCTTGATGTTATACGATTAGCATATATCGAGAGTGTATCAACACAATGTATTCCCCTAATTATAACACATAAGCTAATATGGGTAATGACTGTGGTATAACATGTAAAGCTGGAGTCCATTGGTTCAACTCTTTTAACCATTGTAATCATAAGTACTAGTAAATAGCTGTCGATTAACATAGGGGTTAGCTTAATACTACAACTCATTCAATATGCAGCTTACTTATATCTAACCTTTAAGTGATATCAATATTAAAGCTTGACCAAGCTATCAGTGTTCATAAGTTAAAACATCTCTCGCTTATTCTATGGGATTGATAGTACGCTAGTGTATTCTCTAATTCCATATAGGCTTATTAGTTATGATACTACATTACAAAGCCAATAATCAGGTATGAGTTTATATATGTGTTCTTGCTGCAACATCCCTCCCCAAAATTTTTGGTAAATGTTAGGGCCCCTCCTTTTATTCTTTGCCGAGAAGCTTGGTTTTGTCCAAGTCCTAGTTACTCCTCTGATTCAAACTTTTATGAAGCTTAATTTCTTCCCTTTTTCCCCCAATGATTTTTTGTCTAAGGCATTTCTTTCTTTAAACACAAAGCGCACTTTTAATTTTCAAAGTATGCGCTAAAGGCGCAGATAGCATGATTAACTTTGTGCCGCAAGGTGCAAGATTTAAACATATATTTTGTGCCATATCAATGCATCTGCCCATAGCTCAAATTCTATCCCTGAAGTCCCCATCATTAGTGCAAAACTTAACCTAAAGTCACCGCTACGTTCGTGATCCCGTTCATTCTGCCATTGGCACATCTTTTGGGTGCAAGACTTAACAATATCTCCTCTGCTCAGCACGCAGAACCTAACCATAACATCACCACCACCATCATTCTCTTTAAATAGACCTTGCCATTGGCACATCTCTTGGGCGCAAGACCTAAGGATAGTTTCCCCGTCGCGATCGCAAGCGCTACGTTTAATAGTGTCGCTGCACCAATCCCGCACCATCACAATTCTTGAGTGTTGAGGATGTCGTTCGATGCCATTCAATACACCCCTGCTGGGTTGATGAGGCCATTTAACTCGGCTTGTGTGGCGTTAATTCGCTCTATTTTTGAGCCCCGTTCCCATCGAACTCACATTAATCCACCCATTGGGAATTAACTCTTCCCCTATAAGCACAGAGAACAGAGTTCAAACAGCTCATTATTCTCAAGGCCGAGAAATATTCCAGGAGCGAACAGTGGACGTTTTATAAGTTTTTATCAGCTTGGATAGACACGCCAACCATGAAAACCACTCTGAAAACACCAGGTAGGAACTCTTCTCCTTCGTTTTCTTGTTACAAGGATTGGCTCCATTTGAGGTTGTATTTTGACAGTCTAAAAGACAAAATTTGTCTCACGCATAGTTTTTTTTTAGACGCCCACATTGTCGTTTTGTCTTTCATTGGCTATACACCCTGTGTGTTTTCTCTGTAGGCTTTAAAATACTGCATCGATAGTGCCAATTCCTGTATCGGCTTGTAATTGTTGATGTATATGTAACTTCGGAATGTATTTCACATATATGTATATTGTATTCCTATAGATATGTTATTATTCCTCTATACGGAAGTGTCGTTATTTATATTGTAAGTGTTGTAACTTATACTTGATGGGTTATTAGACCACCTTGTTGGGGTTGGCCCTGTATAAGTCATGTGGGTCGAAGGGTTATTAGACCACCCTATTGGGGGTTGGCCCACTCAGCATTATGTTATGTGGTAAAGTTCGAGCCTACATGAGTTAGGTAAAAAGGCAAGTCAAGTCAAGTATAAATAGAGTGCGGGAGGCACTCTATTTGCTCACTCACTTCTCACACGTGCACTCAAGGAGGAGTGGCGCACTTATGGAGGAGGAGGATCTGCTGCTAGGTTGTGTCTATCTCTTATGGTTGGTTGTATCATTTCTCTATCTATCTCTGAGGAAGTTATTGGGGTTTTTCACCTTTATGGTTTTCCCCAAGTAAATCTTTGTGTCTCTTGTGTGCTTGCATTATTGTCTCCATGATTGATATCTTGTAGATATGTTGTACATGTTGTTCTCTCAGTTAAGATCCTAGATCAGATTGAAGTAAATTCTGAAAATTTAACATGGTATCAGAGCTAGCCTGAAAGAAGGCATGATATGGCATGTATGACACTTGTTGCACTTACGATGTTAGGGCTTGATATAGAAAAAACCAGTCATCGTAGCACTTTCGCTATAAATTCGTTTTGGCAAAGTTTTCGGATCTTAAATTGTTACAGGACAAATATTAAATCTCTAGGTACCTTGTGTCCAAAGGACAACCTCTAATTCGTTGTACTTTGTGATTTATGATTTGTGCAATATAGAGTTTCTGCCTCTTCCAGATCTAAGTCAAAATCAGGTGACCTTGGGAAAAAGGTCATAACTTGGGCTAGGAAGCTCCAAATGAAATTTTTTAAAAAGTGACAGGTAGTACACAGACGGTACTGTCTCAAAACAGTTTTGCAGAGGCCGAAGTTGATCCAGTGACACGTGGCACGCCGTACAAGTTCGCTCTCTTGTATTATCCCATAAACAGGTCACGTTGCGACACTTGGAATAACTCTCTCTCAGAGAATCCAATTGAGGTCAGAACTGTCAAGATGGAAAGATAACAGGCCGATCTATCTCAGGAAAAGTTTTCAGAGGCCGAAGTTGAAACAGTGACACGTGGCATGCCGTACAAGTTCGCTCTCCTGTTTTATCCCAAAACAGGTCACGTTGCGACATTTGGCATAACTCTCTCTCAGAGAATCCAATTGAGGTCAGACCTGTCAGGATGGAAATATAACAGGTCAGGCTATCTCAGGAAACTTTTTCAGACCCTGTGGATCAAAAAATTTGGAGGTACACCAAAAACAATCAGGTACATATTTCTGTCAAAACAGAATTATTTTTGAGTACCTTCATTCATGGCTTCCGAAATTTAGGGCTTCGTAGAAAGTTGGAATTTTTGTAATCGGAGACCACGGATGGATGCTACTCATCAAAATAGAAATTTAGAGACCAAGATCAGTATTTTTGGTTGGGCAGAAGGCCAGGCTTGATCAAACCCTAGTTCGGGACTTTGATCAGAAAAGTGGAAAATTAGGGCTTCTGTAAAAATGGGAATTTTTGAAATCCGTGACCACAGCTGGAAGCTCCTCAGAAAAATAGAAGCTTAGAGATTTGGATCAAACCTTTTGATTTGGTAGAAGAGTGGGCTTCATCAAACCCCAGTTCAAGGTCACGTCCAGTGAATACGAAAGTTTCAAAGGAAAAATTGAGGAGTGAAACTTTGAAGTTTTCAAATTCTAAATATACTAGCTTGATTAGCTCATCAAGGCGCATATTTCTATCCTTTCAGAAATTTGAAATTCAAAGTTTGAATTTTTGGGGTTTCTCTGACAAACCCATATCTAGCTCCACTCCCAGTTCTTGTAATTCAAGTGGATTGGGTTAATCCTAGAAGAAGATGGATTGATCATCTGCATGAGTGAAGAAGTTCCTGTTTCAGAGGGAGATGAGGCTAAGGCCTTACATAAGAAGATTACAAGCGATCTCAACAGGTATGACTCATCGAGGTATGTTTAGATATTTGTCCATGATTAAGTTTATGATATGTTTGTCTTCATGTTATTACGGTTAGTACAATTTTGATTTTAGATTTGTCGTATCACCTTAACAAAATTATGAATGCATGATAGAAGATATTCATTGGTTAGGGTGTTGACACTTATGATTGTACTAATGCATTATGGTGTTGTATGAGGTTTATGTTGTCTACTAACATGAAAGGTACACCAAGAAAGACAAATCATGTTCCAGTTCAAGAACATATGATCATGATGACATGAGGATAAAGACTCATCCATTGTCATGGATCTCATAGAAGATCCATTTACAAGGTATGTATAACTTGGTTTTATAATGGCTAACCTATGAGATATACAGGTTACTAGCACAAGTCATTGAAGAAGAACAAGAAGACATCATGTGAGTATGTTAGACATAAATAGCTAGCATGCTAATCCAGGTATGTTTTTCCTATATCAATATAGAATCCTACCTTGTGTTAGGATCTTATACTGTCGTGTTGTTTGATAATGATTATTCATGAAGTCATAGGTTTGAATAAGTCATGGCTGTATGCATATTATATTTCTTACCATAATTGATGATATGACTAACCAGAAGAATCATGAAGGTATAGGTTCGAATAATCACAGGTTTTATGCATATTATATCTCTTATCTTGATTGATGATTCAACTAACCTAAAGAGTCATAGGTTTGAGTAATTACAGGTTTAGACATGTTATGTTTCTTATGATTTGACTAACCATAAGAATCCTACATAAACCTTGAATGATAATGCTTATTATTTCTGTTTGAAATGATCATAACTATACATGCTTGATATTATTGTGTTTTAATAGTATACTAATGAATGTATGATTTTATATGAGATCACAAGGATAAATCGATCATGATACTAATAAGCATGCATAGGGACCAAGGATGAATATGATTTGAAGAACAGGTAATCCAGGAAGCAAAGATCAAAAGGGAGCACACTCCAGCAGCTCCTGCAAGGATGCAGATCTTCAGAGGGAGTTGACCATCTTCCTACATTCCACAACAGAAAGGTGTAAAAGAAGCTACTTCAGCAGCTCCTACCAGGAAGAAAAGACTCAGAGGGAGTCCACCCAAACAAACAAACAAAGATAAGTATTTCAATTATCATTTCTTACCTATTTTGTTTGTTTAATAATATTATGCTTATGTTCCTAGACTTAGGAGATGTATTGTGCATATTTGAATGATTGCATTAATGAACAGTATACTACTAATATGCATGTGATGGGTAAGTGGCCTATGGCATTGTACAACATTCCAGTGCTACTTATCTAGAATGAAACCTCTTTGCTGACATGTTGGGAGTAGTGCAAACTCTTAACAATGTTCTGGTAGAGACTGGAAGGCATCTAGAAATTTGTGGAACATGGATAAATGTTGTATTGAAGCATTGGCTAAGATAACTGCATGATTGCATGACATATTTCTTTATGTGTAAAGAATTTGTTCTGAAAATTATGAGATGTTTCTAATCATGCAATTTAACTTGTTTTGTAGGAAAGACCGTATATATTCACCTACAAAAGGACTACAACATTTGTTCCAGCAAGAAAGATATCTATTGAAGATATTGAAGTTCCCAGGATCTGGGATGAAGAAATGGAATGCCATGATCCGTAGATCATGAAGAAGATGTTTGGGATGCAGTCCCAAGACCTGACAGGGAATCATATGTATGCAGATTGAAGAAAGCCTTGTATGGATTGAAGCAAGCTCCTAGAACCTGGTATGGTAGGATGGACAGTTTCCTATCTAGCTTGGAATTTACCAAGAGTAAAGCAGATTCCAATCTTTACTACAAGGTTGAGGAAGGGAATCCAGTGATTCTACTCCTGTATGTGGATGACCTATTTGTGACAGGAGATGACAGACGGATTACAGATACTAAGAGGAAGCTTGCAGCTGAATTCGACATGAAAGATTTGGGAATGATGCACTATTTCCTAGGTATGGAGGTGTGGCAGAATGCAGGTGGAATCTTCCTTGGTCAAGGGAAGTACACAGTAGATATCCTGAAGAGATTCGGGATGATGGATTGCAAGGCCATGGCCACACCTATGGCATCGAATCTGAAGCTTCTATGTGATGCTTCATCTGAGCCGATTGATGTCTCTATGTATCGTCAGATGATTGGGTCCTTGATGTACCTGACGAACACTAGACCAGACATTTGCTTTGTTGTGAACACATTGAGCCAGTTCCTGACGGATCCGAGGAGTGTTCACCTGGTTGCTGTAAAGAATGTTCTGAGGTACCTGAAGGGTACAGTGGATTATGGGCTTAGGTATGAGGCGAATCAAAAGTTTAACCTGCAGGGTTATGTTGATTCAGATTGGGCTGGAAGTGCTGCAGATAGGAAGAGAACATCTGGGTGTTGCTTCAGTATAGGATCAGGTGTGATCTCTTGGTTTAGCAGGAAGCAGTCCTGCGTAGCACTAAGTACAGCTGAGGCAGAGTATGTTGCAGCCTGCTCAGCTAGTTGTGAGGCAGTATGGCTATGGAAGCTACTGTCTGAGTTATTTGATCTCCCGTTGGAGGCTACTGGTATCTTCTGTGATAACCAGAGTTGTGTGAAGCTGTCTGAGAACCCAGTGTTTCATGACAGGTCGAAACACATAGAGATCAAATATCATTATATCAGGGATATGGTGCAGAGAGGAGCTGTGAAGCTTCTGTATGTTGCGACGGACGAGCAGATTGCAGATGTGATGACGAAGCCACTAGCCAAAGTGAAGTTCGAGTACTTCAGAGAGGCTTGGCATTCTTCAGATCGAGGACACTTCGAGGAAGAAGTGATGGACACATTTGCTGAAGCCATTCCAAGTATGTTGGAAGGAGGATCCTTCACATGGCTGTGGATGTAAGCGCTGGATAATGGGCATCAGGATGATGTTCTGGTTTCTGCTGGATATGATCAGTTGGATCATTTTTTTGTATGTATGTATGCATCATGTTGGATGCTGGATATGATCAGTTGGATCATTTTTATGTATGTATGTACGCATCATGTTGGATGCTGGATATGATCAGGTGGATCATTTATGTATGTATGTGCATCATGTTGGATGCTTGGACCATGTATCTGTATATGTATCAGGTGGATACATTGTATGATCAGGTGGATCATGTATGGTGATATGTATCATGTATCAGGTAGATACTTGGTATGCATCAGGTGGATGCATTAATGATCAGGTAGATCATGTATAATGATATGTATCAGGTAGATACTTGGTATGCATCAGGTGGATGCATTGATGATCAGGATGATCATGGATGATGAGCTTCAGGATGTTGCTCCAGATGACATGCAGCAGGATGTTGCAGTGATGATCATGGATGATGAGCTTCAGGATGTTTCTCCAGATGAAATGCAGCAGGATGTTGCAGTGATGATCAGGATGATCATGGATGATGAGCTTCAGGATGTTGCTCCAGATGACATGCAGCAGGACGTTGCAGTGATGATGATCAGGACGATCATGAGTACATCAGGATGATGTATGGTGAGTATCAGGTTGATACTCTATGGCCGTGGATCAGGTTGTGCAGATGAGCATGTCTGGGAGATCCTATAGGTCGGAGTTGTGTACCCGTAACAGCCTGGGATGCTCTTTCGAGACATTGCTCTGGGAGGACATGTAATAGCGCCCTAGGAGATCTCAGGTCGGAGTTGTGTACCTGTAACATCCTGAGATGCTCTTGCGAGGTTTTGTCCTATGGCATGTAATTTGGGCCCTGGGAGATTTCAGGTCGGAGTTGTGTACCCGTAACATCCCGAGATGCTCTTGTGAGGTTTTTCCATGACCACATGTAATTTGTGCCCTGTGAGATTTCAGGTCGGAGTTGTGTACCCGTAACATCCTAAGATGCTCTTGCTAGGTTTTGTGGTGGACCACATGTAATTTGTGCCCTGGGAGATTTCAGGTCGGAATTGTGTACCCGTAACATCCTGAGATGCTCTTTCAAGGTTTTGTGGTGGGGTCACATGTAATAACGCCCTAGGAGATCCTACAGGTCGGAGTTGTGTACCCATAACATCCTGGGATGCTCTTTCGAGGTTTTGTGACGCACATAATAAGTCCTGAGGATTCCACAGTGTTAAAATTCAATATGCTAAGACAGAAAATAGCAGCATTACATTCCATTTCACAATAATAGCATATACAGGATCACTGAAGAAACAACAAGCATAGCATAAACACAAGAGACAGAGATTTATCCTGGGAAACCCTCATGGGGTAGAAAACCCAGCAAAGCTTCCTCAATATAGATGACCAGCAATATACAAATATGAAACCCTGAGACATGATCTCCTCCTCCACAATAGCAGACCTCTCCTCCACAAGTGCGCTATCCTCAAGTGAGTGAGTGTGTGTAAAATGAGGAACACACCTCCTCTATTTATACACTACTCTGACACATCTTTTACACAAGTACACGTAGGCTCGTATTTAACCAATGGGTTAAATACCCCACTACAACTGACTGGGCCGACCCCTCTAGGGTGGTCTAATAACCCTTTGACCCACATAACACATAAAGGGACGACCTCCACTAGGGAAGTCTAATAACCCAAGTTACCACATTCTGACGGAGGAATAAACATCTCCGGATATACAATAAGATCTTTACGGAGGAATGAAACATCTCCGGAATAATAAAGTACAATTATAATATTCTTTGAAGTTACAATATCTCAACACACAGTATGGCCAGTGATGATGAAGATCTGCAGGTGGTGGGCCTACATCCAGTATGAAAAATGACTGGCTCTGTAGAACTTCCTATGACGAGTAGATTCAGAGATTGATTGAGATAGCAGCAGCAGTGACGATGATGATGACTCGGTGACGATTATCCAGTGACGATGATCCAGAGAAGATGACTTGTGCTAGAAGAACTGTGCTGAGAAATACCTTCCTAGTTAAGAGGGAGTGTTGATGTATATGTAACTTCAGAATGTATTTCACATATATGTATATTGTATTCCTATAGAGATGTTATTATTCCTCTATACAGAAGTGTCGTTATTTATATTGTAAGTGTCGTAACTTATACTTGATGGGTTATTAGACCACCTTGTTGGGGTCGGCCCTGTATAAGTCATGTGGGTCGAAGGGTTATTAGACCACCCTATTGGGGGTCGGCCATGTGGGTCAAAGGGTTATTAGACCACCCTATTGGAGGTTGTCCCACTCAGCATTATGTTATGTGGTAAAGTTTGAGCCTACATGAGTTAGGTAAAAAGGCAAGTCAAGTCAAGTATAAATAGAGTGCGGGAGGCACTCTATTTGCTCACTCACTTCTCACACATGCACTCAAGGAGGAGTGGTGCACTTATGGAGGAGGAGGATCTGCTGCTAGGTTGTTTCTATCTCTTATGGTTGGTTGTATCATTTCTCTATCTATCTCTGAGGAAGTTATTGGGGTTTTTCACCTTTATGGTTTTCCCAAGTAAATCTTTGTGTCTCTTGTGTGCTTGCATTATTGTCTCCATGATTGATATGCTGTAGATATGCTGTACATGTTGTTCTCTCAGTTAAGATCCTAGATCAGATTGAAGTAAATTCTGAAAATTTAACAGTAATAACCTCCTTCGCGTATGCAGCGACACTTATCCCGCCACCTGTGACATTGTTTTCAAGAGGAGACTACATCTCGAGACGTCAAAACCAGGTCGCCTTTCTTTTGAATGCATTCATGAGCTGTTATGGCAAGACTATATCTTCTTGGCTCTTTGTTGCACGCTACCAGCGAAAAATAACACCCCTTAGCATAAGGTGAAAGTGCCTCTAATGCCTATAATGCTACATTTGTCTGATGCATAAGTGTTAAGTCAAGTTGGTAAGCAGCAAAACCCGCACTGATGAACCGTAACGTGCGTTGGTTTCTCACCTCCCACCACAATGGCCTTTCCCATGTAATTCCAAGTCAACACTTATGCAACAACTTTGCTTTTCCAAATCATTTAAGAAAATTAGCAACTTTCAATTATATGTTCAAGATACTTACTATTAAATTTTACATGGATGTCATACGACTATTTTGAGCTCCTGCAAACTTTCTAACTCACCTACTGTTGCTTATTTTGAATAATTAGATAATGTCTGCGGTGTTAATTGCTTATGAATATGTCGAATCTGTATGTTTTGCTACCTTAATTAGCGCAGGTTTGACATGCATAGAAGGTCTGCAAGAAGGAAGGCCGCGCAAAAGGTAGAGTCGGATTCAAAAGTGGAGATCCTGCTGGATACGTCACGTGAAACTATGTTGGGTGATATGCAAGCCACCACTAATGTGCCTCTAGGAAGCTCTGCCCCAGAGTTTCAATGGGGCGACTTGTATAGATTATTCAGGGATCAGGAATACCCAAATGGTTCCCTAGAAGACACTTTGGTATATGCAAACATTAAGAAGTCCTTTATACATAAAGAAGCAACCAGACTTGAATTATTTCCATGTTCTGAGGTCCTTGGCTGGTTGATCCCTCATGTCAAAACTAACACCAAGTTCATAAACGACAAGAATGGAATGAATCTGGCATCGTTCCCACCTGAGCATATTGCAGCCGCTTACAAATTGCCCCCGACAAGAGATTGGTTGGACAATAAATGGATAGCAGAATATCCCATGGACCCTCTGATCTCTGTTAGAAAAACGACGATAGACGACAGGCATATAAGGCAAAGATAGACCAATTAATATGAAAGAAACCTTCTGAAAACCCCTTATAGACTCGTTGTTTTGATGCTGAGCCAGATCTCCGGCATGCCCAATGGTAATATATTCAAAGTGAACTGGGTACCAGTAATATTCCATATATCCATGTCAGGCACCGTTTTCAATTGGGCTGATATTATTTCAGAAACCCTGGAATCACAGTTAACCGCTGCCCAAGGAGGAATGACTCAGAAAAAAAGTGGATTTCTTTATGTCTTCCTATTTGATAGATTGCCTGTTGAGCAAGCACGCCTTCCCAGATTTGGGTTTCTCATGGAACAGGAAGGAGACACCTCTCTTCATAGCTTATCAATCCACATGGTCCAGCAAGTACGCAAGTTATTACAAACAACTTTGTGAGAAATTCATCATGCCCTTATATCAACTTATTTTTGTAGAGGAGCCAAATTGCATGTTAGAAAACGCTATGCCCGTCATCGAAGCATATGGTGATTACTACCACTCCCAAGAAGGCACTTACATCTGCATGAGTGGAGGATCAGTATCTCCATTCCTACTTCCCAGATATGCTACAGATTTTGTGATACATAGGGAAGCCATAAGGCAGCTTTTCAACATTGGTGGAGTCAGTAGGATCCTCACCGAAAGGAAGAAAGGGCTTTATCCGCCGATGGCTTTCACTATCGGCGCATATAGCCTACCAAGAGCAAAAGAGGGAGAAAATTATGTTCAAGATTTGGACATTTTTCATTTTGGTACAAAGTTTAATAGAAGGCATGACCCTTGTGGTAGAGTTGCTGAAAATATTAGTGATGTCGGAACTTCCTTCGAGTACACCAATCAGATTGACTTGAATGAAGAGATCTTCTGTTGCGCCAAAAACTTAATAGAACTAGGAAAGCGCTACAACAAGAAGAAAGGTGGGAAAAATTATGCCCCCAAGCCTGTTGGTCTGATACAACTGGAGCAAGAGGTAGCAGCATCCCAAGCCGGAGGTTCGAACGGCATAGAACTAGAAGAAGGTGACACAATTCAAAATAAACAGACTTCCGAATTGCAACAAGAACAAGAGCAAGTTATTAGGTTGCAACAAGAGGAGGAAACTATTAGAATTCAAAAGGAGCAGGAGGAAAGAACCTTGTTGGAAGAAGCAAGCAGGTTCACATCAATGATAGCCAAAAGGTGAAAGAAAGAGAAAGCTGCTAAAATACAGAAAGAGAAGGAAGCAAAAGCTGTGAGAGAAGAAGAGGACAGAATCCTCCAAGAACAAAATACAAAATTACAAGAAGAAGAAAGATTCTTGTTAGAAGAAGCAGACAGATTGCAAGTAGAGATAGAAGCACTAAGAAAGAGGCAAGAGAAGGAAGAAGTAGAGAAAATTACAGAACAAAACCCTCCCAACCCAGTGGCCATGGACTTGGATTCAACAAAGACTTCCAAACCAGGGATAGCTCATGAAGGGGTTGTCTCCACCGAAAAATTAGCACTCACCCCATACAACCCTAGGAAGCAGGGCCAAGTGGCCAACCTGGATTCCTTCTATTTTCATGAACGGAAGAGGGATATTGTTGACAAGAGAGTAAGGAAAATGGAAATTGGGGAGGACTTATATGAGTTCAGAATATCGGAGACCACTGGTCCAAGGGATCGACCTCGATCCGTCATTTCAGGCAGGTTGCACCGTAGCTTCAGCCCAAGCAAGCAAATCCAATATCGATCATTTGATTGAAACTGTTAAGAACTACAGAGAGTTGTGTCTCAAGATAAAAGCTGACAGGAAGAATGAGGTATTAGAAAGCAATGAGATAAAAAGGAAATACAAGCAGCTCGTGGAAGAAAAGGAAGAAACCACTTCGAAAGCCCTGTGGCTTGAAAATGAGAAGAATTCACTTGAAATGCAGCTGGTAATCTCAGAAGATGCGCAAAAGAACTTGAAAGTTCGTATATCCGAACTAGAAAAGCTTGAAGCCAACAGTGCCCAACAGGTCAATTCCTTCAAACCTCAATTCGAAGAATTGGAACAAGAAAAGGCTGGACTATTGGAGCAGCTTGAAAAGGAAAATAAGACGAAAGAAGATCTAGCCACGTTCTATGAGCGAGCTTGTGAAGTACAGGAAAGGATTCACCAACTGCTAGTGTCAATTAATGAAGACGTTTTCAATACGAAGAAAATGATCACAAAGATGAATTCCATCGAAGTTGAAGCACTAAGATTAAGGGACAAATATGAGCAACATATAGAATAACTTGGAGAACAGTTTGAATGGATAAAAGGGAGATCGGGTTTCCCTTCGAGCTTGCGGGATAAAACATATGAAGAATTTGATATGGAAACAGGAGCCCTTGAATTATGCCTGAGGTGCAGTAGCAGATTGAGTACTAAAATCAGGAAAACCATCAAGAAATGCCATGTTATTTACTCTAAAATTTGGGAAGCCCACGGCAAGTGTCATATGGCTCTACCTCAGAATCTTTATGAGTTCCCAAAGAGGGAATCGCACTTGGCAGAATTGAAAGGAAATTTGACCTCAGAGTTGGATTATCTGAAGAAAATAGAGCGTAAAACCCCAGAAGACCTCCATCAATTCATTGAACAAACTGTTGTTCACACTTATTTCCTGGAAAATATTGAGCAAGAAGCTGTTGCAGAGGTGGAAAATATCAAATCAGACTTGCGCAAGCAGGATATAGCACGGAAAGTAATGATCTCAGTGAGAAGTAAAACAATACTAAGGGAAATAAGTCAATGGGCCAGTTATATAGAAGAGGTAAATAAGGCTGCAAAAGCAACCGATCCTGTTGAAGAGTACAAGTCAGCAGAAGAGGAGCGACCCATTGAGACAGTCGAGCCAGCTGGACAATAATTTTCCTTATTCGATTTTGCAAAGTAACTAAAAGTTGTTAATTGTATAATGTCTATACAGATAACTGTCCTTTCTTTTTGTCTCTTATGAAAGAGGATTGGCACAAATCACCATTATTCGATATTTTGAGACTTTTAATGATAAATCGAAATTCCTAGGTTTAAGATACACTTGGCAGCTCAAGGAGAATTTTGTAAAACTATATATAGGAGAATAGGAGAGAAGAGCCTGGAGTTTTGGCAGGTGAATGAAACTTCTTCCTAGTACATGAATTACTTTGCTACTTGCTCCAAGAATTCAATTTTTCCTAATGAAAGCCTGGGGGAATGCGTTTTTTCCTAGAGAATGTGTCAAATGTGTGCTGGATTGTTCCTATATCATTTGCATATTGTTGTGAGATCATTCTTTGCTATCATGAATTGTTTCTATGTGATGAATGCTCTTACATTTTCTTGTGCAAATGTGTTTATCTCAAATGAGTAATGGAATGTATTAAATGAATTGAAGCTACCTTTATTATCTTTCATATTCTGCTGTAGGCACATCTTTATGATTAAATGGCTATCTGTATGATCTTTAGGTGTTTTTAGCAGTTTATTACTCATCTCTATAGTTTTCTCCTTGCAAGGATAGAATAGATTTACTTACACAGTTTTAGATTAGTTTAGGTTAATTGCATACACTTAGCTTAGGGCACTTGCATATCATCTTAAAATAAAATACATAAATGGTGAACCGGGCCGCAACCGGTGTAAAGAACCAAAATCTTTAAATCTTACGGTAGCCGGAACCGTTAACCGGAGGATTCCCTACATCAAATGGTGGACAATCTAATTGGGTCTTTTTACCGGGGAGAATCCCTTGCTGACTGATGCTACGATTTCCGAGGCATCAACAGTAATTGGCGCTAGAAGGAGGGCACCAGTGTATGGCTGATATAGGAGACTCTTCTTTAAGAGGAGATCCAACTGGAAAACCGCTTAGAACAACAATCCAAGATAATTCAGATCTGGAAGTGACAAATCAAGAAAATCCCAACTCTGAGTTTGAAAATCAAGAAACACTCTATGCTATGCCTTTTGTTGAAGTAGCAAATCTAAGAAGACATACCTGTGCTTACGTTAAATAGCTTGGTGGTTTAAACGCGATTCCTTTTCTTCCTTGAAGACGAGCTCCTAGAAAAGAAAGACAGTACACACGTGATTCAGTTCTTGTTCAAAGCTTCGAAGAATTAGTAGACTTATCTTTAGAATAAATTACAGAGCCTCTTGGAGAGATAGAACTTGAGGATTCTCTAGATCTTGAAGAACTATGCACTGCAAAGAATTCTCCACCTCATACTCCTCACGATACTCCACCTAATTCTCCACAAGGAGCTATAGCTGTACCTGCCTGGAGGGCGAGAGGAGCATTAAATTTGGCTGGACCTTTTCACAATCTTCCTAAGAATCCTGAGAAAGTTTTGCCTAGGTATGACCCAGGAAAAGGTATCTCTGCTGAAGATCACCTTAAAAGATTCTATTTAGCTTTGAATCTTTTGAACGTGCAACATGAAGATGTAGTCTGTAGACTCTTTCCTTATACTTTCGAGCCTAAGGTGTCTTCATGGTACTTTAGTTTACAAGCCAGCTCGATAGCCAATTGGGAAGAATTTGAACAATGTTTCTTAAAGAAATATGGAAATCAGAAAACAGTAGCTACTATCGTGAAAGAATTACTGTCCATGAGGATGGAAAAGAAAGAGAAGGTGCAAGAATTGAACCAAAGATTCACCACGCTGTTAAATAATTTTAGTGAGGCTACTAAACCTGCAGAAGAATCTTTAGTGGAATATTACACAACGGCACTTGATCCTCCAATAGCAATGTTTGTCAAAAGGACTAAGAAAACTACATTAATAGAAAATGTTGAAGAAGCTAGGAAGGTAGAGGAAGAAGCAGACAACATTTCTAAGCATGCGCTTGATGCAGAAACAAAAATAGAAACCACTCTTGCTTACCAGGAATAAAGAAGAACCTTTGGCGGATATGGAAAATGTAGTCAAAATGATGCAAAAATTGTCCAATAAAATTGTAGAGCTTGAGAAGGATAAGGTAGCTAACACTTCTAGGAATCCTTTTAAACCTTTCTACAAGAAAAGAGAAGAAAACAATCAGCCTCATCCACCTATGAACAACTCTCCTGTTTTAAATTTGAATGAGGTGGGAATGGAACATTTCTGCACCTTTCATCAAGAACCACACTCTGAAAAAAGCTGTACGCAATGGATAAATTCAATGAGCTTGGTGATGAACCAAATGTTAGACTCACAGATACCAGACCAAGACAATCCTCCAGAGGATCAAATTCCTGAACCTGAAGAGCTGGTCACCGACACTACTATGGTGTTATGGGATTGGGTACCTTTGAACGAATTAGTTGAAGACGATCCCGAGGAAATTCAAGTTTCAACTGTTAACATTAATACTCCCAGGTAAAGTTCCAGTCCCTGTTCCAACCCCAAGCTCGACCACGCCCAAGCCTAAATCCTTCAAAGAGATACCTGAAAGGCACATCACAGTCATTCCACCACAACCCAAACCTAACCAAATGCCTACTAAGTAGCCAAACGTGGAAACAATTCAGCCATCAAAAGTAACTTTCAATAAAACTGACAATCAACCCAAAGTTGAAAAGGAATGTGACACGGGATATGACATCATCGAAGATATAAAGAAAGCAAAAGCTAATGTGTCCATATTTGATATGTGCAGTTTGCCTCAACAACGAAAGAAGTTGTTGCAGGCTATCGAACCACAATCTAGCGCTCCATTAGCAAACCCTCAAGAGGATCCAGAAATAAATGAAGCTAGCATTGGCGGAAAATCTAAATCCCAAACACTCCCTTTTCTGTTAACTTTTGAAATTTTTAATCATAATGTGCATAATTTTTTAGTAGATTCTAGAGCTTCCTCGAATGTCATGCCTCTATCTATTTGCAAAAGGATCAATGGACAGCCAGTTTCATCCCCATCCCATATTATTCAGCTGGATAGAACTGTTGTTAAAGTAATTGGGGAAATGAAGGATGTGCTTATTAGGTTGTCTGTTGATTCTAGAGTGTGTCAGTTTATTGATATAATGGTAGTTGATATCCTTGAAGCTTATGGTTTGATCCTAAGAAGAGATTGGTCGACTAAACTATACGGTTATTTTTCCACAGATTGGTCCGACTTATGGCTGCCCTATCAGAATAGGAAAAACCAAATTAAAGTACTGAGGGAACCACACATGAAAGAAAACGTAACTCAGCCAGAGGAAAAGAATGAAGTCATATCTTTCTCATCTTCCGTCCTAGGGAATTGTTTCTTAGAAATCAAGCCTGAAAATTATCGGTCAAAAGATATCAGCAATGAATCAGATAAACAGTCTGATCTCCTTCAATTTTCTCGGACTGACAATATCGACTGTAACATAGTTAACTTAGTTACTGACTTAGATGGTTTAGATACTGACTTAGTTAGATCAAAGAATGTTTTTTGGGTGTTGTACTTTGATGGTTCCAAAACTCAGGAAGGGTCCGGAGCCGGTTGTGTTCTGATGGATCCCAAGAGGAACAAGCATTTCTTGTCTTGTAGATTAGAGTTTGATTGTACTAATAATACTGCTGAATATGAAGCTTTAGTCCATGGATTGAAGAAGGCCATCGGTTTGAACATTAAATACTTGAAATTCTTCAGCGACTCGGAAATAGTCGTCAGACAGGTAATAGACACAATTCATTGTCTTTCACCACATTTGAAAGGCTATCAGTCTGAGGTATGGGATCTAATTACAAACTTTGAAGATTTTAATATAAAATTTGTTCCTAGATTCTAGAATGTTGCTGCTAACTTATTAGCTACCTCTGCTTCTAGGTTAGTGCCTACTAATAATAAATGTTCTATTGAATTGGTTTTCAGGCCCTCTGTTCCAGATAATATAACAAATTTCAGGGTGTTCGATGATGACAATCAAATCATTAGTTTCCTTACTAATGAAAACATGTTCCAAGAAGTTGTTATAGATGAAGAAAAACATGATGTTGATCTGCAAAATAAAGACACAATCAAAGGAAATTTCATGCCTAAAGGAGTGAGACCCCTTGAAAGTTCATTCGATCTGCAGAGCAAGTTCAAGAAACCAGCAAATGTTAAAACTCATAGTTCTTCTATGCAGCATGAATTGATAAATATTGGTACAGAAGCCGAACCAAAATATGTCAATCTTGGTAGATGTTGTTCGCCGGGTGAAAGAGACAAGTTCATAAAAAAATTTCAGAAATATAAAGATGTGTTCGCTTGGACATATCAAGATCTAAAAACATATGATACTCATATTATTCAGCATGTCATATCAATGAAAGCAGGGGTTAAACCTTTTGAGCAGCAGTTAAGGAGAATGCACCCTACTCTCGAGCCTTTAATTCAGAAGGAATTAAAGAAGTTATTAGACTCCAAAATCATCTTTAAAGTCCAGCATTCGGAATGGGTGGCTAATTTAGTTCCCGTAAGGAAGAAGTCTGGAGAAATAAGACTATGTGTGGATTTTAGAAACCTGAACAGAGCATCTGATAAAGATAATTATCCTGTTCCTTCAATGGAACAAATTTTGTAGATGGTATCAAGAGCAGAAATGTTTTCTCTACTAAATGGTTTCTCCAGTTACAATCAAGTGTTGGTAGCGGAAGAAGGCCATCTTAAGACTACTTTCCGCACTAAGTGGGGAATGTTCGCATACCGAAGAATGTCGTTCGGATTGATAAACGCAGGAGCTACTTTCCAATGAGCAATGGAAATTGCTTTTCGAGGATTAGGTGGTCACTGTGTTGTAGTCTATCTGGATGATGTGACAATATTCTCGAAGAAAAGAGAGGACCATGTCTTCCATTTGAAACATATTTTTGATCGATGCAGGAAGTATGGTATTTCACTAAACCCCAAGAAAAGTGTGTTCTGTTAAATTTTCAGAATTTACTTCAATCTGATCTAGGATCTTAACTGAGAGAACAACATGTACAGCATATCTATAGCATATCAATCATGGAGACAATAATGCAAGCACACAAGAGACACAAAGATTTACTTGGGGAAAACCATAAAGGTGAAAAACCCCAATAACTTCCTCAGAGATAGATAGAGCAATGATACAACCAACCATAAGAGATAAACACAACCTAGTAGCAGATCCTCCTCCTCCATAAGTGCGCCACTCCTCCTTGAGTGCATGTGTGAGAAGTGAGTGAGCAAATAGAGTGCCTCCCGCACTCTATTTATACTTGACTTGACTTGCCTTTTTACCTAACTCATGCAGGCTCGAACTTAACCACATAACATAATGCTAACTGGGCCGACCCCCAATAGGGTGGTCTAATAACCCTTTGACCCACATGGCCGACCCCCAATAGGGTGGTCTAATAACCCTTTGACCCACATGACTTATACAGGGCCGACCCCAAACAAGGTGGTCTAATAACCCATCAAGTATAAGTTACGACACTTCCGTATAGAGGAATAATAACATCTCTATAGGAATACAATATACATATATGTGAAATACATTCCGAAGTTACATATACATCAACACTCCCTCTTAACTAGGAAGGTATTTCTCAGCACAGTTCTTCTAGCACAAGTCATCTTCTCTGGATCATCGTCACTGGATAATCGTCATCGAGTCATCATCATCGTCACTGCTGCTGCTATCTCAATCAATATCTGAATCTACTCGTCATAGGAAGTTCTACAGAGCCAGTCCTTTTTCATACTGGATGTAGGCCCACCACCTGCAGGTCTTCATCATCACTGGCCATACTGTGGAATCCTCAGGACTTATTACGTGCATCAAAAAACCTCGAAAGAGCATCCCAGGATATTACGGGTACACAACTTCGACCTGTAGGATCTCCCAGGGCGCTATTACATGTGACCCCACCATAAAACCTCGAAAGAGCATCCTAGGATGTTACGGGTACACAACTCCGACCTGTAGGATCTCCCAGGGCACAAATTACATGTGGTCCACCACAAAACCTAGCAAGAGCATCTCAGGATGTTACGGGTACACAACTCCGACCTGAAATCTCCCAGGGCACAAATTACATGTGGTCATGGCAAAACCTGGCTGAAGGATCTGAGGCCTTTTTCATCCTGTCCAGATCTCCCAGGAGCAAATTACATGCCATAGGACAAAACCTCGCAAGAGCATCTGCCAGATATCCTAGGGCACCGAATTACATGCCATAGGCAAAACCTCGAAAGACTATCTGCAGATCTCCCAGGGCACCGAATTACATGTCCTCCCAATGCAAAACCTCGAAAGAGCATTTGCCAGATGTCCCAGGGCACCGAATTACATGCCATAGGAAAAACCTCGAAAGACCATCTACAAATCTCCCAGGGCACCGAATTACATGCTCATCCGCACAACCTGATCCACGGCCATAGAGTATCAACCTGATACTCACCATACATCATCCTGATGTATCCATGATCATCCCGATCATCATCACTGCAACATCCTGCTACATGTCATCTGGAGCAACATCCTGAAGCTCGTCATCTATGATCATCCTGATCATACAATGCATCCATCTGATGCACACCAAGTATCCACCTGATACATACATAGATACATGATCCACACAATGTATCCATCAGCATACATGATCTACATGATCATACAAAGATACATGATCCACACAATGTATCCATCAACATACATGATCTACCTGATCATACAAAGATACATGATCCACACAATGTATCCATCAACATACATGATCTACCTGATCATACAAAGATACATGATCCACACAATGTATCCATCAACATACATGATCTACCTGATCATACAAAGATACATGATCCACACAATGTATCCATCAGCATCCAACATGATGCGTATACAAAATACATACACATGATCCAACCAATCATATCCAAGCAGAAGCCAGAACATCATCCTGATGCTCATCATCCATCGCTTACATCCATAGCCATGTGAAGGATCCCCCTTCCAACATGCTTGGAATGGCCTCAGCAAATGTGTCCATCACTTCTTCCTCGAAGTATCCTCGATCTGAAGCACGCCAAGCCTCTCTCTGAAGTACTCAAACTTCACCCTGGCTAGTGGCTTCGTCAGCACATCTGCAATCTGCTCGTCCGTCGCAACACACAGGAGCTTCACAGCTCCTCTTTGCACCATATCCCTGATATAGTGATATTTGATCTCTATGTGTTTCGACCTGTCATGAAACACTGGGTTCTCGGACAGCTTCACACAACTCTGGTTATCATAGAAGATACCAGTAGCATCCAACGGGAGATCAAATAACTCAGACAGTAGCTTCCGTAGCCATACTGCCTCACAACTAGCTGAACAGGCTGCAACATACTCTGCCTCAGCTGTACTCAGTTCTACGCAAGACTGCTTCCTGCTAAACCAAGAGATCACACCTGATCCCATACTGAAGCAGCACCCAGATGTGCTCTTCCTATCTGCAGCACTACCAGCCCAATCTGAATCAACATAACCCTGCAGGTTAAACTTTTGATTCGCTTCATACTTGAGCCCATAATCCACTGTACCCTTAGGTACCTTAGAACATGCTTTACAGCAACCAGGTGAACACTCCTCGGATCCGTCAGGAACTGGCTCAATGTGTTCACAGCAAAGCAAATATCTGGTCTCGTGTTCGTCAGGTACATCAAGGAGCCAATCATCTGACGATACATAGAGACATCAACCGGCTTAGATGAAGCATCACATAGAAGCTTCAGATTCGATGCCATAGGTGTGGCCATGGCCTTGCAATCTATCATCCCGAACCTCTTCAGGATCTCTACTGCATACTTCCCTTATCCAAGGAATATTCCATCTGCACTCTACCACACCTCCATGCCAAAAAAAACAAATAGTGCATCATCCCCAAGTTCTTCATCTCGAACTCGGTAGTAATCTTCCGCTGCGTGTCGGCAATCAATCTATCTTCACCATACCAAGTTCTGCACATATATATGACTACACCATGTTGTCTTGAAATCCTTCTGGTGCATCTTCCATTTCATTACTTTTATATTTCTCAATGCTGCCATCTGCAACATGCTTGATCTGATAGTTCCATTTGGAAGTCATAACAAACTTCCCTTCACATCTTGGGACTACATCCCAAACATCATTCTGCATGATCGACGAATCATGACATTTCATTTCTTCATCCCAGATCCTGGGAACTTCAATATATTCAATAGACATCTTTGTTGCTGGAACAAATGTTGTAGTTCTTCTTTTGTAGGAGATGGCATACGATCTTTCCTACACAACAAGTTAAATTGCATGATTAGAAAACATCTCATAGTTTTCAGAACAAATTCTTACACATAAATAAATATGTCATACAGTCATGCAATTATCTTTGCCAATGCTTCAATACAACATTTATCCATATCCCATGACTTTCTAGATGCCTTCCAATCTCTACCAGAACATTATTAAGAGTGTGCACAACTCCCAACATGTCAGCAAAGAGGTTTCATTCTAGATAAGTAGCAATGGAATGTTGTACAGTGCCATAGGCCACTTACCCATGCATATTAGTAGTATACTGTTCATCAATGCAATTATTCTAATATGCATAATACACAACCAAATTCTAGGAACATCAGTATATACATTATTGAACAATATTATTTAAGAAATGACAATTCCAATACTTATATTTGTTTGTTCGTTCGGTGGACTCCCTCTGAGTCTTCGCTTCCTTGCAGGAGCTACTGGAGTCCTAATCTGAAGTAGCTTCTTCTACACCTTTCTGTTGTGGAATGTAGAGAGATGGTCAACTCCCTATGAATATTTGCATCCTTTCATAAACCACTGGAGTGTACTCCCTCTTGATCTTTGCTCCCTGGATTACCTGTCCTTGAACTTATATACATTCTCGATCCCTATGCATGCTTGTTAGTATCATCATTGTGTTATCCTCTAGGTCTAATATAAAATCATACATTCATTAGTATACTATTAAAACACAATAATATCAAGCATGTATAGTCATGATCATTTCAAACAGAAATAATAAGCATTAGCATTCAAGGTTTATGTAGGATTCGTATGGTTAGTCAAATCATAAGAAACATAACATGTCTAAACCTGTAATTACTCAAACCTATGACTCTTCGGGTTAGTTGAATCATCAATCAAGATAAGAGATATAATATGCATAAAACCTGTGATTATTCGAACCTATACCTTCATGATTCTTCTGGTTAGTCATATCATTAATTATGGTAAGAATCATAATATGCATACAACCATGATTATTCAAACCTATGACTTCATGAATAATCATTATCAACAATAGTATAAGATCCTAACCCAAGGTAGGATTCTATCTTGATATAGGAAAAACATACCTGGATTAGCATGCTAGTTAGTTATGTCTAACATACTCACATGATGTCTTCTTGTTCTTCTTCAATGACTTGTGCTAGTAACCTGTATATCTCATAGGTTAGCCATTATAAAACCAAGTTATACATACCTCGTAAATGGATCTTCTATGAGATCCATGACAATGGATGAATCTTTATTCTCATGTCATCATGATCATATGTTCTTGAACTGGAACATGATTTGTCTTTCTTGGTGTACCTTTCATGTTAGTAGACAACATAAACCTCATACAACAACATAATGCATTAGTACAATTATAAGTGTCAACACCCTAACCAATGAATATCTTCTATCATGCATTCATAATTTTGTTAAGGTGATATGACAAATCTAAAATCAATATTGTACTAACCGTAATAAATGAAGACAAACATACCATAAACTTAATCAAGAACAAATCTCAAAACATACCTCGATAAGTCATACCTGTCGAGATCGCTTGTAATCTCCTTATTTAAAGCCTTAGCCTTATCTCCCTCTGAAACAGGAACTCCTTCACTTATGCAGGCGACCAATCCATCTTCTTCTAGGATTAACCCTATCCACTTGATTTGCAAGAACTGGACCTGGAGCTGGATATGGGTTTATCAGAGAAACCCCAAAAATTCAAACTTTGAATTTCAAACTTCTGAAAGGATAGAAATATGCGCCTTGATGAGTTGATCAAACTGGTATATTCAGAATTTGAAAACTGCAAAGTTTCACTCCTCAATTTTGCCTTTAAAACTTCCGGATTCACTAGACGTTACCCTGAACTGGGGTTTGATGAAGCCCACTCTTCTGCCCAATCAAAAGGTTTGATCCAAAGCTCTAAGCTTCTATTTTTCTGAGGAGCTTCCAGCCGTGGTCACAGATTTCAAAAATTCCCATTTTTACAGAAGCCCTAATTTTCCACTTTTCTGATCAAAGTCCCGAACTAGGGTTTGATCAAGCCCGACCTTTTGCCCAACCAAAAATTCTGATTTTGGTCTCTAAATTTTTATTTTGATGAGTAGCATCCATCCGTGGTCTCGGATTACAAAAATTCCAACTTTCTACGAAGCCCTAAATTTCGGAAGCCATGAATGAAGGTACTCAAAAATAATTCTGTTTTGACATAAATATGTACCTGATTGTTTCTAGTGTAACTCCAAAATTTTCAATCCACAGGGTCTGAAAAAGTTTTCTGAGATAGCCTGACCTGTTATCTTTCCATCCTGATAGGTCTGACCTCAATTGGATTCTCTGAGAGAGAGTTATGCCAAATGTCGCAACGTGACCTGTTTTGGGATAATACAGGAGAGTGAACTTGTACGGCGTGCCACATGTCACTGTTTCAACTTCGGCCTCTGAAAACGTTTCCTGAGATAGATCGGCCTGTTAACTTTCCATCCTGACAGTTCTGACCTCAATTGGACTCTCTGAGAGAGATTTATGCCAAATGTCGCAACGTGACCTGTTTATGGGATAATACAAGAGAGCGAACTTGTAAGGCGTGCCACGTGTCACTGGTTCACCTTCGGCCTCTGAAAACATTTTTTGAGATAGTACAGTCTGTGTACTACCTTTCAATTTTTATTAAATTTCATTTGGAGCTTCCTACCCCAAGTTATGACCTTTTTCCCAAGGTCACCTGATTTTAACTCAGATCTGGAAGAGGCAGAAACCCTATATTGCACAGATCATAAATCACAAAGTACAACGAATTAGAGTTTGTCCTTTGGACACAAGGTACCTGGAGATTTAATATTCATCCTGTAACAATTTCAGATCCGAAAACGTTTCCAAAACGGATTTATAGCGAAAGTTCTACGATGACTGGTTTTTTCTATATCAAGCCCTAGCATCGTAAGTGCAACAAGTGTCATACATGCCATATCATGCCTTCTTTCAGGCTAGCTCTGATACCATGTTAATTTTTCAGAATTTACTTCAATCTGATCTAGGATCTTAACTGAGAGAACAACATGTACAGCATATCTACAGCATATCAATCATGGAGACAATAATGCAAGCACACAAGAGACACAAAGATTTACTTGGGGAAAACTATAAAGGTGAAAAACCCCAATAACTTCCTCAGAGATAGATAGAGCAATGATACAACCAACCATAAGAGATAAACACAACCTAGCATCAGATCCTCCTCCTCCATAAGTGCGCCACTCCTCCTTGAGTGCATGTGTGAGAAGTGAGTGAGCAAATAGAGTGCCTCCCGCACTCTATTTATACTTGACTTGACTTGCCTTTTTACCTAACTCATGTAGGCTCGAACTTAACCACATAACATAATGCTGACTGGGCCGACCCCCAATAGGGTGGTCTAATAACCCTTTGACCCACATGACTTATACAGGGCCGACCCCAAACAAGGTGGTCTAATAACCCATCAAGTATAAGTTACGACACTTCCGTATAGAGGAATAATAACATCTCTATCGGAATACAATATACATATATGTGAAATACATTCCGAAGTTACATATACATCAACATGTTCGCAGTCCTTGAGGGCAAGCTTCTTGGTCACATCATCTCAAAAAAGGGAATTTCGATAGACCAAGAGAGAGTGCAAGTCATCAGCAAGATTCCCATGCCCCACAGCAAAAAAGCTATGCAATCGTTTATGGGCACGATTAATTTTGTTCAAAGGTTTGTTCCTGATTTCGCTCAGACCGTTAAACCATTACAATAGATGGTCAAGAAAAATGTGCAGTTCAAATGAACAGATTTGGAAAAGGATGCATTTAAGGATATCAAAGCATCCATAGCCAATGCCCCCTCTCTATGAAGTCCATATTTTGACAAAGATTTTATTTTATATACCTTTGCTTCAGACAACTCTCTCGCAGGTGTGCTTACGCAAAAGGTGGAATTAGGAGATGAATACCCAATATATTTTATGAGAACTGATCTACAAGGGGCTAAACTAAACTATCCCGTTGTGGATAAATAGGCATATGCCATATACAAAGCAGTAAAGTAGTTCAGTCCATATATCCTTAAGAACAGAACTAAAGTTGTAGTTCCCCATCCAGCCGTCAAATCCCTTTTCATTCAAAAGGAGTTGGGAGAAAGAAGAGAAAATTGGGTCACTACTCTTCAAGAATACGATCTAGAATTTAAACCAGCCACCATTATTAAAGGTCAAGGCCTATGTAAATTACTCACTGAGCACCCAATAGATGAAGAGCGAGATTGGGAAAATGAGGCCGAACTAAATACAGCCGAAGTCTGCCCTATCTTCACAGCGCCTGAATCTTGGTACAGAGACTTAGTGCACTACTTGCAACAAGGGTACCTACCAGAGCATTGGAGTTCTAAGCAAAGAAGAGCACTCCGTTTGAAGTTGGCGGCTTACCAAATCAAAAAAATAAAAATAAAAAAATTATGATGGTATCTTTCTCAGATGTCTAGAGAAGGAAGATGCAAGTAAGGTGGTCAAAGATCTACATGATGGCCCTGCTGGTGGGCATTATTCCGGAGACACAACAGCTCACAAGATACCGAGGGATGGATATTATTGGCCCACTTTGTTCAGAGATTCTCATGCCTATGCACGGAATTGCGATATATGCCAAAGAAGTGTTGGGAAATTACCCAAGGCAGCAGGACCATTACAGCCGGTTATCATCTCGGAACCTTTTGAACAATGGGGCATAGATGTCATTGGAGAGATAAAACCAAATTCTTCTTTGCAACACCGATATATCCTGACAGCCACAGATTATTTAACAAGATGGACAGAGGCTATACCATTGCATAAAATCAATGAATATGCAGTCATTAGTTTCTTAAAAGAGAACATCATAACCAGGTTTGGGGTTCCAATTTCCCTAGTCTTTGATAATGCAACTTATTTCTCGTCTTTTAAAATAAACGAATTTTTTTATGGAAGAGGAATTAAATTACATTTTTCATCCAACTACTACCCCCAGGGAAATGGATTAGCCGAGTCCTCAAACAAAAACCTCATCCGAATTCTCAAGAAAACTGTAATTGAAAACCAAAGAAGTTGGCACGCTGCTCTTCCAAATGCTTTATGGGCGGATAGAGTTACTCCAAAGAATTCTTTGGGAGTTTCCCCATATACCCTTGTTTACGGTAGAGAATCCATCCTCCCTCCTAACCTCTTACTCCCATCTTTGCAATTGGACCAAGCATCCCGAGGAACCAATAGTCAAGCTTTACAGTCTAGAATTGACACCTTACTGAAACTTGAAGAATCTCGGCAGAAAGCCAAAAACCTATTCCACCAACATCAAGACATAGTCAAAAGATGGTTTGATTAAAGGAAATCCGGAAAAAGAAATTTTGAAGTAGGTGACTTAGTCTTGAAGTGGGATCATCCACATGAGGGAAAATAAATGCATACAAATTTCTAACATCTATGGGTTGGCCCTTATCTAATTTCCGAGAAACTTGGTTCATCTACTTACAAGCTGAAACACCTCCAGGGAGGAGAAGTAATCCTTCCTCTCAATGGCCTCGCCGTAAAGCAATACTTTGCATAGTCTCATTGAATACCTTTGTACATAAATAAATGGTTTCTTTTGTTTTGTTTTCATTTCTTTCCTTTCCTTTCTTTGTTTTTTGTTCCCAAAACATTTTCAGGAGTTTAATCTGATTTTCTTGTCCATTCACTTCCTATTTGAGTTTTTTTTCTTTGCTTAATAAGACCCATCGCAGCTTCTGGCGTAAGTGTAGAACAAGAGCTCTCACCAAAACTCAAAATATTGAAAGGCAGAATTTTACTATAAAGAAAACAACCCCGCGACTTTGCCTTTACTGATCAGCCTTCTGTAATGTAGAGGTCGTGTTCTGTTTCGTCAAAATAACCCCAGTTAAATGACTAATGATTCAGTACTTCTCTCTCACTATCTCGCGGTCCCATCCACTTTAATATTAATGTCTGTCCCAAGTTCCTTTTTCTATTATGGACCCATGGAAAGGAAGCATGCCTCACAGGTGTATGGTATTTAAATGATCCCATGCTTCAAATAAAATCCGAAAGTGCTTATATCAAAGAGTCTGATTCCCAGAAATTCTCTCCTCAATTAAAGCATGGTTGAGATGAAGAAAAATTTCCAAATCATAAAGTTGTTCAAATAATTCAGCTCAAGCAAAGTTCTTCTCCATCCGTGAAGCTTGAAAACCAAATAAAATCTCACTCACACAAAAGGACATTATGGATCGAAGAACCAAAATCAAAGGATTGCATTTTTCAAGAAAGTTATTTCTAGGAGGCTCAAACAGCAAAGCTTCCAATTATAAGAACATCCAAGAGGGATGCAGATAGCATGGGAATGAGGAACAAACGAATATCCCTGCGAGGTATTGTTACGATCCTGTGGAGTCTTGTTAGTCAAAGCACCAAAAAGACATATTCTAAGGGAATTAACTCCATACTCTGGCCTTGAGAGAGTTTGAAAGAAACATAAGTCTACGTCCCCTTTCCCAAGTCACCAATATGATAAAGAGATCACTACATCCTTGAAGGTTGAACTGTGAGGCATTTGTTACACTTGCGGCTATCAGTTTAAAAGTCAGTCTGATCTTGACAAGATTGTGTTTCAAAGATCTATGTTCACCAGCGAATCGCCAATTATTGTTGCTGCAACATCCCTCCCCAAAAATTTTGGTAAATGTTAGGGCCCCTCCTTTTATTGTTTGCCGAGAAGCTTGGTTTTGTCCAAGTCCTACTTACTCCTCTGATTCAAACTTTTCTGAAGCTTTATTTCTTCCCTTTTTCCCTTAATGATTTTTTGTCTAAGGCATTTCTTTCTTTAAACACAAAGCACACTTTTAATTTTCAAAGTACGCGCTAAAGGCACAGATAGCATGATTAACTTTGCATCGCAAGGCGCAAGCTTTAAACAAAAATTGTTCGCCATATCAACACATCCTCCCGTAGAAAAACGTATATCCCTGAAGTCCCCATCATTAGCGCAAAACTTAACCTAAATTCGCCGCTACGTTCGCGATCCCGTTCACTCTGTCATTGGCGCATCTTTTGGTCGCAAGACTTAAAAATATCTCCTCCACCTGGCGCGCAGAACCTAACCTTAAGATCGCCACCACCATCATTCTCTTTAAATAGACCTTGCCGTTGGCGCATCTCTTAGGTGAAAGACCTAATGATAGTTTCCCCGTCGCAATCACAAGCGCTGCGCTTAATAGTGTCATTGCACCAATCCCGCGCCATCGCAATTCTTGAGTGTTGAGGACGTCGTTCGATGCCATTCAATACACCCCTGCCGGGTTGATTAGGCCATTTAACTTGGCTTTTGTGGCGTTAATTCGCTCCATTTTCGAGCCCTGTGCCCACCGAACTCACATTAATCCACCCATTGGGAATTAACTCTTCCCCTATAAGCATAGAGAACAAAGTTCAAATAGCTCATTATTCTCAAGGCCGAGAAAGCTTCCAAGAGCGAACAGTGGACGTTTTATCAGTTTTTATGAGCTTGGATAGAGGCACCAACCACGAAAACCACTCTGAAAACACCAGGTAGGCACTCTTCTCCTCTGTTTTCTTGTTACGAGGATTGGCTCCGTTCAAGGTTGCATTTTGACAGTCTAAAAGACAAAATTTATCTCACGCATATTTTTTTTTTAGACACCCACATTGTCGTTTTGTCTTTCATTAGCTATACACCCTGTGAGTTTTCTCTGTAGGCCATGAAATACTACATCGATAGTGCCAATTCCCGTATCGGCTTGTAATAACCTCCTTCGCGTATGCAGCAACACTTATCTCGCCACCTGTGAAATTGTTTTCAAGAGGAGACTGCATCCCGAGACGTCAAAACCAGGTCACCTTTCTTTTGAATGCATTCGTGAGCCATTATGGCAAGACTGTAACTTCCTGGCTCTTTGTTGCACGCTACCAGTGAGAAATAACACCCCTTAGCATAAGGTGAAAGTGCCTCTAATGCCTATAACGCTATGTTCGTCTGATGCGCAAGCGTTAAGCTGAGCTGCTAAGCAACAAAACCCACACTGATGAACTGTAACGTGCGCTGGTTTCTCGCCTCCCACCACAGTGGCATTTCCCATGTAATTACAAGTCAACACTTATGCAACAACTTTGCTTTTCCAAATTATTTAAGAAAATTAGCAACTTCCGATTATATGGTAAAGATACTTACTATTAAATTTTACATGGATGTCATACGACTATTTTGAGCTCCTGCAAACTTTCTAACTTACGTGTTGTTGCTTATTTTGAATAATTAGATAATGTCTACGGTGTTAATTGCTTATGAATATGTCGAATCTTTATTTTGTACTACCTTAATTAACGCAGGTTTGACATGCATAGAAGGTCTGCAAGAAGGAAGGCCGCGCAAAAGGTAGAGTCAGATTCAGAAGTGGAGATCCTGTTGGATATGTCACGTGAAACTATGTTCGGTGATACGCAAGCCACCATTAATGTGCCTTCAGGAAGCTCTTCCCCAGTGTTTCAATGGGGCGACTTGTATAGATTCATTAGGGATCAGGAATACCCAAATGGTTCCCTAGAAGACACTTTGGTATATGCAAACATTAAGAAGTCCTGTATACATAAAGCAGCAACCAAACCTGAATTATTTCCATGTTCTGAGGTCCTTGGCTGGTTGATCCCTCATGTCAAAACTGACACTAGGTTCATAAACGACAAGAATGGAATGAATCTGGCGTCGTTCGCACCTGAACATATCGCAGCTGGTTACAAATTGCCCCCGGCAAGAGCTTGGTTGGACAGTAAATGGATAGCAGAACATCCTATGGACCCTCTGATCTCTGTTACTAAAATGGCGATAGCCAACAGGAAGATAAGGAAAAGATAGACCAATGAATATGAAAGCAACCTTCTGAAAACCCATTATAGACTCATTGTTTTGATGCTGAGACGGATCTTTGGCATGCCCAATGGTAGTATCTTCAAACTGGGATGGGTATTGGTAATATTCCATATAGCCATGTCAGGCACCATTTTCAATTGGGCTGATATTATTTCAGAAAACCTGGAATCACAATTAACTGCTGCCCAAGGAGGAATGACTCAGAAAAAAGCGGATTTCTTTATGTGTTCCTATTTGATAGATTGCCTATTGAGCAAGCACACCTTCCCAGATTTGGGTTGCTCATGGAACAGGGAGACACCTCTCTTCATAGCTTATCAATCTACATGGGCTAGCAAGTACGCAAGTTATTACAAAGAACTTTGTGAGAAATTAATCATGCCCTTATATCAGCTTATTTTTGTAGAGGAGCCAAATTGCATGAAAAAAAATGCTATGCCCGTCATTGAAGCATATGGTGATTACTACCACTCCCAAGAAGGCACTTACATCCACATGACTGGAGGATCAACAGCTCCATTCCTGCTTCACAGATATGTTACGGATTTTGTGATACATAGGGAAGCCATAAGGAAACTTTTCAACATTAGTGGAGTCAGTAGGATCCTCACCGAAATGAAGAAAGGGCTATATCTGTCGATGCCTTTCACTATCGGCGCATACAGCCTACCGAGAGAAAAAGAGGGAGAAAATTATGTTCAAGATTTGGACATTTTTCATTTTGGTATAAACTTTAACAGAAGGCATGACCCTTGTGGGAGAGTTGCTGAACATATTAGTGATGTCGGAACTTCCTTCGAGTACACCCATTAGATTGACCTGAATGAAGAATTCTTCCGTAGAGCCAAAAACCTAACAAAACTAGGAAAGCGCTACAACAAGAAGAAAGGAGGGAAAACTTCTGCCCCTGAGCCTGTTGGTCTAATACAACTAGAGCAAGAGGCAACAACATCCCAAGCCGAAGGTTCAAACGACATAGAACTAGAAGAAGGTGACACAATTCAAAATAAACAGGCTGTCGAATTGCAACAAGAACAAGATTAAGTTATTAGGTTGCAACAAGAGGAGGAAACTATTAGAATTCAAAAGGAGCAGGAGGAAAGAACCTTGTTGGAAGAAGCAAGAAGGTTAAAAGCAGTGATAGCATAAAGGCGAAAGAAAGAGAAAGCTGCTAAAATATAGAAAGAGCAGGAAGCAAAAGCTCTGAGAGAAGAAGAGGACAGAATCCTCCAAGAACAAAATACCAAATTACAAGAAGAAGAAATATTCTTGTTAGAAAAAGCGGACAGATTGCAAGTAGAGCTGGCAGCGCTAATAGAGAGGCAAGAGAAGGAAGAAGCGAAGAAAATTCCAGAACAAAACCCGCCCATCCTAGTGGCCATGGACTTGGATTCAGCAAAGACTGCCCAACCAGGGATAGCTCATGAAGGGGTTGTCTCCACCTAAGAACTAGCACTCACCCCATACAACCCCAGGAAGCAGCGCCAAGTGGCCAACCTGGATTTCGTCTATTTTCATGAACAAAAGAGGGCTATTGTTGACAGGAGAGTAAGGAAAATGGAAATTGGGGAGGACTTATATGAGTTCAGAATATCGGAGACCACACTGGTCCAAGGGACCGACCTCAATCCGTCATTTCAAGCAGGCTGCACCGTAGCTTCATCCCAAGCAAGCAAAGCCAATATCGATCATTTGATTGAATCTGTTAAGAACAACAGAGAGCTGTGTCTCAAGATAAAAGCTGACAAGAAGAATGAGGTATTAGAAAGCAATGAGATAAAAAGGAAATACAAGCAACTCGTGGAAGAAAAGGAAGAAACCACTTCGAAAGCCCTGTGGCTTGAAAATGAGAAGAATTCACTTGAAATGCAGCTGGTAATCTCAGAAGATGAGCAAAATAACTTGAAATTTTGTATATCCGAACTGGAAAATCTTGAAGCCAACAGTGCCCAACAGGTCAATTCCTTCAAACCTCAATTCGAAGAATTGGAACAAGAAAAGGCTAAACTATTGGAGCAGCTTGAAAAGGCAAATAAGACGAAAAAAGATCTAGCCACGTTCTATGAGCGAGCTTATGAAGTGCAGGAAAGGATTCACCAACTGCTGGTGTCGATTAATGAAGAAGTTTTCAATATGAAGAAAATGATCACAAAGATGACTTCCATCGAAGTTGAAGCACTAGATTAAGGGACAAATATGAGCAACATCTGGAAGAACTTGGAGAACAGCTTGAATGGAGAAAAGGGAGATCATGTTTCCCTTCGAACTTGCGGGATAAAACAGATGAAGAATTTGATATGGACACAGGAGTCCTCGAATTCTTCCTGAGGTGCGGTAGCAGATTGAGTACTGAAATCCGGAAAACCTTCAAGAAATGCCATGTTATTTACTCTAAAATTTGGGAATCCCACGGCAAGTGTCATATGGTTCTACCTCGGAATATTTATGAGTTCCCAAAGAGGGAATCGCGCTTGGCAGAATTGCAAGGAAAGTTGACCTCAGAGTTGGATTATATGAAGAAAATAGAGCGTATAACCCCAGAAGACCTCCATCAGTTCATTGAACAAACTGTTGTTCACACTTATTTCCTGGAAAATATTGAGCAAGAAGCTATTGCAGAGGTGGCAAATATCAAATCAGACTTGCGCAAGCATGAGATAGCACGGAAAGTAATGATCTCAGTGAGAAGTAAAACAATACTAAGGGAAATAAGTCAATGGGCCAGTTATACATGAGAGGTAAATAAGGTTGCGAAAGCAACCGAGCCTGTTGAAGACTACAAGTCAGCAGAAGAGGAGCGACCCATTGAGACAGTCGAGCCAACTGGACAATAATTTTCCTTATTCGATTTTGCAAAGTAACTAAAAGTTGTTAATTGTATAATGTCTATACAGACAGTTGTCCTTTCTTTTTGTCTCTTGTGAAAGAGGATTGGCAGGAATCATCAAAATTCGATATTTTGAGACTTTTAATGATAAATTGAAATTCCTAGGTTTAAGGTACACTTGGCAGTTCAAGGAGCATTTTGTAAAACTATATATAGGAGAATAGGAGAGAAGAGCTTGTACTTTTGGCAGGTGAATGAAACTTCTTCCTAATACGTGAATTACTTTTCTACTTGCTCCAAGAATTCTATTTTGCCTAATGAAATCCTAGGGGAAGGCGTTTTTTCCTGGAGAATGTGTCAAATGTGTGCTGGATTATTCCTGTATCATCTGCATATTGCTGTGAGATCATTCTTTGCTATCATGAATTGTTTCTATGTGATGAATGCTCTTACATTTTCCTATGCAAATGTATTTATCTCAAATGAGTAATGGAATGTATTAAATGAATTGAAGCTACCTTTAATATCTTTCATATTCTATTGTAGGCACATCTTTATGATTAAATGGCTATATGTATGATCTTTAGGTGTTTCTGGCAGTTTATTACTCATCTCTACAGTTTTCTCATTGCAAGGATAGAATAGTTTTACTTACACAGTTTTACATTAGTTTAGGTTAATTGCATACACTTAGCTTAGGGCACTTGCATATCATCTTAAAATAAAATACATAAACGGTGAACCGAGCCGCAACCAGTGTAAAGAACCAAAATATTTAAATATTACGGTAGCCGAAACCGTTAACCAGACGGATTCCCTACATCAAACGGTGGACAATCTAATTGGGACTGTTTACCAGGGAGAATCCCTTGTTGATTGATGCTACGATTTTTGAGGCATCAACAATATGGAAATAAGCTTTGTTTGGGTGATAAAAGTAATCATTTAAATGGTATAAGCAAGAGTAATACTGTACATTATGTTGATACAACATTCATTGAGATTATCCATGTTATAGTGATGTATAGGCTTCATCATACATATCATAGATATCATGAACACTTCAGGAACTGATCATACAGTTCATGAACAATTCATGAACTAATCATACAGTTGAGTTCATGAACAAAGTTAATGAACTCATCATGCAGTTCATGAACAGATTTCAACAAGCCCCTTCATTTTGATAATAAGTTGCGGAATACAGAAAAGAGCAAGGTCAACCTTAGTAGCTAAAAATTGTATAAAAGCACTTAAAGAGTATACTATAGGATTGGTTAATTGATGATTAAGTTTGTTCTTACTATCATATTTTGTTGGGTATGTTCGCAAATTTATTGTAAGCTACAAGCTGTAACTATATGAAATATGATGAATGAAAGATAATCTTTTGGGCCACTTTAAACTTTGGTATGAATACGTCTAATGTTATAGCTTGATTGCAAGTTTTAATATATGTTAAATCTGTTATGTTGTACAAGATGCCTGTTATACATTAATGTGTAATGGGAATATGTGTTAGCGTGTTTATATTTTTAGCTTTTATAATGGTGCTCTACCTCACTATTCTAAGTGAAAAAATTAGTGGTTATAAAATTTTTAAAATAAAAAATTGTAAATTGTAAATAATAAGTAATACAAGTTATACACTATATAAGAAAAACTAATATACAAATCTTAAAAATAAAATAAAAAAGTATTATGTTCATGAACAGACTTGTTACTCTGTTCATGAACAGAGTTGTTCATGACGAGTTCATGAACTATGTTCATGAACATAGTTCATGAAGTCATGAACAACTCTGTTCATGAACAGAAAAACCTCATATTTTGGTTATTTAGTTATTTCTAGCTGCTATGAATATTATATGTATGTTAATTAAAGTTATTAATTATTAAGTGAAAGGGTGTAACCCTTCACTATACACGCTCAAGCTTATAAAAGCGATCCTCATTGTAAATTATTAAATCATCCATTATCAATTATATATTATTATTATTATCAAATGGAGTTATTTTCCATTGGAGGATTATTCGCTTGAATAATCACTGAGTATATCCGGACACAGATATAGCATTGGTATAAGAGCCAACGGTTCTCGGCCCCTGCTGATTCTGGCGTTTAGCCATCCTTCTTGGAGATTTCTCCAAATCTGGCTTTTAGCCATAATTTCAGAATTATCTGAATAAGGTTTTGACCTCCCATCCTCCACGCCTACCTCATCCATGCAGCACCATCCTTCGTGGCCACCGCCCATCCTTTACATCTCTCCATATGCAGCACCCACTCTGCTCCCCTTGCTGCCCACATTACTTCCACCCCCATTCTCCAGCTCCAACGCAGCCTCCTCCCACACCGCACCCCCACACCTTCTTCCACACCACCAAACGTCCACAGCCCCCAGCTCACACACCCTTCCGTCTCACACTCCTGCGCGTCCTCTCCACCACACGCCACAGCTCCTGTCACATCCCTTCGTGTCCATCGCACAGCGCCTCACACCTCTGCTACCCTCTCCACCCCCGCGTAGCTCCACATCACCTTCGCGTCCCTCCTCCACACTGCGTGCCCTCCTCCTCCCGCGCAGCTCTCCCCCACGCTCTGCGTCCCCCCTCCTCACGACCACCACCAAACCAGCGCGCCGCTTTCAAACTCTCCACGCTCCTCCACAACAGCCTTCCCTCTTCCCCGTGCTCATCTTCCCCGTCACCTCACTCGCTCGCCCCTCGTTTCACACTTCACCAGCCCCTCCATCCTCCTTTCTTCCACCTGCTCAACTCCTCCTTCATGCATCATCTCCTTTCCCTCTGCCACCTCCTCACCGATCACCTCTCGCGCCTCCACCCTAATCCACCAACTCCCGCCACCATCGACCACCCCTTTCACTCCACGAAAACTTAATTTAAATTTTTTAATATTAAACATTATTATATTTGTTTAATATTTTTAATATTTGAAAAAAAGAACTATATATATATAGTTTATAAAAATATTATTAATAATAATATTATGAAATAATAATTATTATTATTAAAAATATTAATTATTTTTGGAAAAAAAGGGTTATTTAACCTAATAAGAGAAGAACAAAATCAAAGAAAAAACAACATCAAAGAAGTCAAAGGAAGACTCGTTGGTCAAAAGAAGTCGAAGACCAAATCGAAAAAGTCCAAGCAAGACTCCTTATTATCAAAAAAGTCAAAGAACACTTATCATCAAATAAATCAAGAAGAATTCAAAGCAATCATCAAGAAGTCGAGACGTGCGATCATCAGAAAAATCAAAATCAAAGAAGATCATTCCACCGTCGAAGAAGACAGACACCATGGAAGCCGATTTGCGAGAGAAATTAGAAGCCAAGTTAAAGCGTTATCAAAAAGACAATGAAGAATTACGAGACATTAATAGACAATCAGAAATAAAGATTGAACTACATAAGATACAAGAACGGTTCAATGAACAAATAATGTCCAACCAGAAAAATCACATAGAAAAATTATGTGCGCAAATCAAGGAATTAAAAGATGAAAGTGATTTCAATGAGAGATTGAAAAATCAAGATATAAAGAAGGAAATAAATAATTACGAAGCAGAAATAATACGCTTGAACAAAATCGTTAGCGACAAAGATGAAGAACTAATTCAGTTACGACATAAATTAGAAAGTCAAGAATCAAAGGTCGGCCACTGTCGACAACAGATAAAAGTTCTTCAACAACGAAATGACGACTCTAAAAAGACACATAAGTCAGAAATCGCGAAGAGTAATAAAGCATTATCTAACAATGCTGAAGAAATTTTTAGACTAAGAAATCATAACAAGATACTAGTTACAAAAATTAAGAAGTTGAAAAATAGCCGGAAGATAGAACAATCTATGGACGACATTGAAGGGAAACTTCTAGACAAGCAGGAAGAAAATAGTTGTATCAGAAGTCATAATGAAGATCTTAAGGAACAACTTAAGACATCTGAAGATGACAGAAAATCGCAAGTCGAATTGATCAAGAAGTTTCAAAATGATAATAGGCAGTTAGAAAACAAGTTGGAAAAGATACAAAATGAAACCTTAAAACCTAAAGAGACGAAAATAAAACTTCCAACTCAGATCAATGCTCTAAAGGCGACATTCGTAAACGAAAATGACATCGTGAAAGTCCCTTATCGACACCCCAACCATAAAAACCGATATTTGAAAAAGTGGGAAAAGTCGAAAGATAATGGTACTAATGTGATCAAATCTCCTGACGACACATCAGTAGGAAATCCCATCAGTCCACAACAAGTCAATTTGGGATGGATTGATCCGTTGATGTATCGGAAGTTGTGCTCTACACTTAGCAGTTCGTATCGACATGTTTCATCAGCCTTGGCATCGCAAAGAACAATACAACAAAATTATAAGGCTTTGAGGACAAAGCCTTTCTAAGAGAGTGGCAATGCTATGAATATTATATGTATGTTAATTAAAGTTATTAATTATTAAGTGAAAGGGTGTAACCCTTCACTATACACGCTCAAGCTTATAAAAGCGAGCCTCATTGTAAATTATTAAATCATCCATTATCAATTATATATTATTATTATTATCAAATGGAGTTATTTTCCATTGGAGGATTATTCGCTTGAATAATCACTGAGTATATCCGGACACGGATATAGCACTAGCATATACTATCTAATAGAACTATTTAAAAATTTCAACGAAACAATTAATTTATCAAAAATTAAATTGGGACAGTATAGTAAATTTAATATAAACATCATACCTATATTTTATTAATTAAATATGATGTTTTTAAAAATGTCGAATCTAACTAGGGAGTTTTGGAATACCTGTATGAGCCCCAACGATGAAACCGAACGCCAATGCCCATAGCCCAACAACAAGACGAACACCAACAACCAAATCCCAATGAAGCCGAGCACCAAATAACCAAAACCTGCCACATATCAAACCACTGATTAACATATATAAGATAACATTAAAAAAATGACGAAGATTACCTACACTGGACGAACGAGCACCTGCAAATTGGATGCTGCCAACTTCATGCTCCACGTCGAAAGGTGACGAAATGGGTGGAGGAACACAGGGTGGCGAAAGGGGTGTCAAAAGAGCGGCAAAAGGGTGCGGAACAACGACGACGAGCAACTGTCACAATCCACGATGAACAGGCAGGGATAATCCACGACGAACAAGCGGACAGGGCAGACACGGACGAGGCAGGCGGGGTCCAAAAATCTACAGAACGGAAATGACAAATGATGGCCGCAACCGAGCTTATATGCAAAAAACTTATTCGGCCGAATAAACATAAAACCGTGGGTCAAATTTACCGGTCGGCTATGTGTTGCACGCATTTCGAGGTCTCCGTTATTTTAAACGGTTCACCGTTAAAAGTTATTCGGCCGATTAAATATGGTTATTTGGCCGAATAGCTTCCGCTATGTTTCTCGGGCGCCCGATTCTCACGGAAGTGTTACCCAACTTCACGTTTTCACCCTACCCTCTTTTAATCCTGACTAGCCGTCTCTGCATAGCATGAACCCTCTTTGCATGGCATGGACAATTCGAGTTTCTCCTTAACCTAATTCAAATTGTTCATCTATATATTGTAACCTCTTTTCATTCATTCACCACTCTAATAATACAATCATTGTCTTTCTTCTCTTCAAGGTTACTATGTAATGGTTTATGTTAATAATTATTGCACAATTGTTCATGCTTGATTTAATCATCATATCTTTTTTTTCAGCGAAAAAAAACTACTATTGATATTTAAGGTGAATCAAATAGTACAAAGATCATCTTGATTCATAAATAGAACCAAAAAACTCAAAAAAGGACCAGTTACACAAATAGTCCATCAAAGAACTTTCTGATCACAATTTCTCAAAAAGAAGCAAACCATCAAAAAATCAAGTCATTCTTCCCAAAATAGGATGCGGAGAAACTATAATAGCCATCAACAACAAAAAATAAGTATGATCCCCTAAAGTTTAATCAAAAAAGTAGGTGACACCACACTCCAAAATGGCATTATCCAGCCATTCCTCCCAAATAAGATTTCCTTCAGTACCATCAAGAGCGTGTTTTGATAGCTTGTCCGCCAGATAATTATGTTCTCTATAAATATGTTCAAAAGATATATTCTGCTGCATAGAAATTTCTTTTTGTGTGCGGATGCACCGGTGCTACCTCTTTCTAAATATGTTCTAGCATACCGTGGTTGCGTGGTGTCTTTGAGTACCCATGCTTTCTTGCATTTCTCAAGCACATGAAGGATATATTTTCGTGCATCCATCCTCATTGTGAATGCCTTGGAGCGCATTGAAGTTGGAGCTGTTGCTACGTTGGATTGTTGTTGCTAGTCAATGTGTCGGTGTAAACAATGGCCTGAACTCCTCCAGGTTGATTACAAGAGAGTTGATTTCTGAGCTGCGTGGAGCTCTATCATGGAGTAGGAAGTCTCGTGGAATGTGAAGCGTTGGAGTTTTTTGCTCGACATTGAAAAAACACCCTAATTCCTTTAGATTCACTGAAGTGGACTTCTTGGTGGCTGCCTTCCTCATCGACACTCGCATGAACTCTAGCTATGAGTCCCACCAATTTGAATCTTGCGATTGATACCTATGTACTGATCCAACATTGGTATACGTCGAGCAACTATACGTTTCTTCGTCAAACTGGTATATGTTAATTTGCGTGAACGATAGGATTCGCTATGTTTGATGTGAGAGCATTTGCAATATTTGCAATATATTTAATGTGAATGCATTTGCTGTGTATTTAATGTAAAAACATTTTTAATGTATTGAATGTGAAAGCATTTGCCTCTATTTAATGTAAAAACATTTTTAATGTATTGAATGTGAAAGCACACTCAATACAGTCTCCAATCCCACAACAAATGCAGGGAGAGTCTGGAATAAGAAACGTTTCTAGAGCCGTGTCACTGTGTGGGATTCGAACCCACTATCACACCATTGATAGTCTTTGCACAACTTGATCCTTTGTATGTGATGCACGCACTTGTTCGATCTGTCTATTCTCAAGATGTGAGGGTGAGGTTAGCTGCTAGCAATGTAATATCTGTGCTTCTTGAATGTGTTAGAATTAACGTTCAAAATGCATCTCTTCTAAAGCATCCTAGACAAATAGGAGAATCAATAAAGTATTCTGGCATCACTACTTCGCATTCACGTTCAGGCATAATACATCTTCTGCCAAAGTGGTCTCCAATGTTGCAAGACTGAGATTATCTTATCAAAATGTCTGTGGAGATATCGAAAGAAGTCATTCCTTGAACCCTTCTCCAAAGCTCGAATGAGGTTCTCAAAATATTCAAAGATATCTCAAAATGTTTGTGGAGATATCAAATGAAGTCATTCCTTGAACCATTCTCCAAAGCTCGAATGAGGTTCTCAAAATATTCAAAGAGTTTCCTTTTAGCTTGCTCCTCCTAAGAAATGTTGACTCTATTTGTCACTCAAGATTTCAATCTACACAGATTGCATTTGCTGCAAATCAACAAGTGCCTTTGCCTTGGACTATTTTTGTGGGTTACTTTTGCTGGATTTGGTTTCTCCATCAATGGTCTATATATCATCTAAAAGTTTGGAGCATATTTGGGACTGGTTTCGTGTGGCCATTTCAAGGTTGATTAGAGTTGATCTATACGGCATTCAATTTATTAATCTTAATTCAACTTGATGATCATCATCAAATTTTGCATCAAGGTGTAACTTGCAAACAATGAATTGTTATATGTTTTATTGTATTTTTTATACTTGCAATAGTTCTCAAATTGGAATTAATTTGAATTGCATTGTAGTTGGGTGCATACTTGGCTGAGACCAACACCATTTCATTTTCTAAGTTGGAACTTGTTGAGTTTTTGTTAAACATCGGATTTGCAAGAATCCCTTAGTTTGTTGATTGAGTCAATTGTAACTTAGACATACTTGCAAAATGAGGCCTCGTCCTCATAATGTATTGAAATGGAGAAATATTAGAGTTACTAAACACTCTGATACTTATTGTTGTTGACAATTCAATCATGATCAACAAAGCAAGTCTCCAAACTTTTCTAACTCATTTGTAGGATTCGAAATCCAAAGTTGACATTCTTCAACATGATGATATACAACAAAGGATTCAAAATTCTGAACTAGTTCTTGTTCAGAACAACCCTTTTTTTTAATATTAAGATGATTCTCATTAGTTGTCATTGCACGACCAAGTTAGTGAAATTATGACAAGAGACAAAGTCCCTCATGATCATGTTCAACATAATCTTTCCAAGCCCATCATCGTACTTTGGGAAAAACTCACAATCAACAAACACAAAATAGGTATAGTATATGATAAGGAAGTGACCTTTCATATTCCAGATTATTGTAGACCAATCCAATTTTAGAGTTCTATATTTCTTCAAGATGAGTCCTCTTCACCTTTTCTAGTTGAACATCAATGGAAACATTGTCATCGAGTTGGCCGCATGGAAGAGCATTGCTTTGATCTCAATCCTTGTCAACATTGCAGGAAGCATAACCTTTCTTCAGATAGATGTTCAACGCTAAATAAACCTGCAATATTGGAGATTCACTATGGGTGGATTACATATCGCAAAACCTAGTATCAAGTTTTGATACAACTTGCAGCAGAAAAATTTCATGCTTCTCATCTTGTACCTGCCAGGGGTGAATATCTATTAAAAATGGTCATTGATGTCAAAGAGAGATTGTGAAGACATTGAAGCATTGATGAAGCTCGACGTAGACAAAGTGGAAGAGATGAATCTCGTTGTAGGACGAAGGAGACTTTGGAAGCACGCGAATATCAATGTTGGAAGTGCTCAAACTAGATTGAAAGCCCATGATTTATGGTATATTATCCATGGATTGGGGTTCTTACGAGTCATGAATAGTTGGACCAATCAAAATAAAAATCCCCAAGCTAAAATAATTTGTCCCTCAAAATGCAAACATAAGTGTATAACCACAATTTAATTCAATGCTCCTTTGGTGTGCGTGAATGGTGTTGAGTTATGAGGCATGAATAAGGATGAAGATGAAATCAATTCAAGACGAGTTTACAACTTGATTTTATGGTTTTTTAGTTTACTTTGTGCAGACTATAAATCAGTTAATTTCTAGGCTCAATTTGATGTTGCAAAATGCGATTATGCGGCTAAACAAATTATGGGTTTACAAGTGAATGTGCAGAGTTAGAGAAGATGCACGATGTTGCAAAACTGAATGTTATAGCTTGAAATGACACCTCTCCGTCCGTGACGACACTTGCATCCCTTGGTCGCATGACGACACTTCTTGAGATCAAGTTTAGTCACACAACAAGACACTTGTGGATGGAGGAGTCATTTGGGACACTAAAAATGGTTGAAATTACCTTATTCTTGACCCATTTTATGATTACAACCCTTAGGAACATTTTTCCAGACCAAACCATCTCCTGAAAATGAGCAGAAAAGCCTATTTTTGGCCATTGTTTAACATGAGCGCTGGTACACAGGCATGATAGTAGCGTGTGTACCCTACTCTAGTGTACAATAGTAGCGCTCAACCCTCCTGAGCGCTACTCCACTGTGAAATAGTAGCGTACACCTCTGTTTTGGTCAAAATCTTGAAATTTGAGTAAGTTAAGTTGGTTGGGAAACCTCCTCAGTGGTTATAACTTCTTTTCATATCCTTCGTTGACTATATAAGGAGGGTAGAAGGGCCATGTGAGGGGACTAAGCCCAATTACAAATTTATGCTAGAGGAATGGAGACCCTCATCCCCCTCTCTTGTGCTTCAGTTTTGGTAAACCCTAGCACAGTTGATTAGAGGTTGGAATCCTTAGAGAACAGAAGCAGGAGACCTTGAATCTAGGTTTTGTGAAGTGCCAAGCTTGAAGGAAGGTATAACTTTATGTACTTGCTTTCATTCATTAATAAAGATCAGACGTTCTTCTCTTTCCAAATATGACCTGTTAATGTGTCTTGGATTTGATTACAGTTTGTTTATAATCTGATGTCTTCTTCTATTATGAATATCAGTCTTATATATGTAGTCAAATGTATTTGAGAAAGGTATCAAGTTGTTTTGCAGGTTTGGGCATTGCAACACTGGATAAGCATTGAAGAGTGAGGGAGGCAAAGCTAGGATCAACCTTCTGAATAAGGTGCCTACATCTCTAAACCCTAATCTCTTCATTTATTTGTTGTACTTGCAGAATGCTTGTAAGTCTATCTTTATCACCGTAAGTTGGTAGTTTCTCCCCTGAACTATAGGTGCATTTTCCCCACAACACTGAATAACCATAGATTTGAACGAACCTGAAATTGGAGGATCAACCTCAGAAAATTCTGAAAAGTTTGGTTTTCAAGTCATGGACCCGAGGTGATTATTAACCGAATTGGATCAGTCGAGAATTCTGTAACATCAGAAGACACACATAAGAACAACTTTCAAAAGTTATGTTAAAGTTTTGTCGAAGTGTTGAGTAAGAGAAAAGTCATAATAGTAACATTGGAATAGAGACGTGAGATATCAGAATAGTAATATCAAAACAAAGACGTTAGACATTGGAATAGTAACATCAGAACATAGACATCAAATATCAGAAAAGTAACATCGAACATGTACGTCAGACATTGGAACAATGTCATAAAAAATGAGACATTGAATATTGGGCAACAAAATTGTGTTATCAAAATAGTCATTGTAGAACATGAATATCACACATTGCACAATAGAAAAACACATTGAACATCGGGAAATCAAATAGTGTTATCAGAAAAGTCAATGCAAAATAGGAATATCGGACATCAGATGTTCAAAATCATACATTGAAAATCGGGCATCAAAGCATAGATATTGGAACAGTTACAGTGCCACAATGACATTGGATATTGGACATCAAACATCATAAATTGGGAAGGGAATATCAGAATAGAAGAAAATGAATTTGTGAATTAAAATAAGCTATAGAATTAGGGGGTTGGTGCTTGTAAATAAGGGGTTGGTGCTTTTTTCAAGTTGGTGCTTGTAAATTAGGGGGTTAGTATCTCCTTCAAGTTGGAGCGTGAAAAGTTTTAAGTGGGTGCTTACTATAGGGATCAATGTCTTGCAGGTTGGATCATGTAAAAGAATGTAATTCTTGATTTATATAAGAAATATTTCTGTGGTTTTCTCCCTTATTGGGTTTCCACGTAAAATATCCATGTGCGTTGTTTTGTGTTGATCTTTGTTGTTATGATTGATTATGTGTTGTTGATTTAAAAATTGTCAAAGTGAAAAGGTGATGAGATTTGGTGTATACGGATTCACTCCCCCTCTCAGTATACCTGGAAATTCTAACAATATAATGAATTGATAGTCAGGATTCAAGTTTCAAATCCCTATCAATCTGACAACAAGCAATCACAATTCTCTTCACTTCTAGAACAAGCAAGCTTGAGCAAGAACCAAATTCAAATACTAGTTTCAGAGTTGTATCTAGAAGACATAAAGAGATCCATGCTCCAAATCATTCATTGAATCGTGGTATTATGTGTCTAGTCTTGACACTCATAACCACCATGGGATTTTCTACTCCTCACTTTTGTATTGATAGGGGAAATGATGGGTTGTCAAAAAAAAGTGAGAGAGAACAAGCAAGCCTAAACTAGACCCAGATTCATTGCTACAACCTTGTTCCATTTTCTAGAGCCTCGATCCAAATCCACCTAGCAAGAGTCAGAGTTGCATCCAGATCCAAAGTCAAAGCCATGCTCCAATGAGCTTGATTTGGTTTTTGGCCAGCCTAAAACCACCCATTGAGTAGAAGACATCAACCTCTTTTTTCTTCTTCTAGACATCATTTTGTGGTGGTCCTTAAACCACCATTTTCTAGAACGAACTGCTAATCCCTAGAGCCAACTAGATCCAAGTTCCAGAGAGAATCGTTGAGTGGGAACCAGAGTTAGCGCCAAGTTCCATAGGAAATCTTTGAGCTAGAACATGAGTTCTCGCCAAGTTCCATAGTTTGTGGTCATCCTAAAACCACCCATTCACTAGAAGACATCGTCTTCTCCTATATTTCGATTCAAAGAGCACCTTCAACCATTTGCAACTCTATATTTCAACTATTTGCTTGGACTCATATACACCCCTTTGGATTAAGGGGGGGGATGTTGGAACCTAATCCATTAGGGTTAGGTGAAGACAATCAATCTTGAGGAGTCCAAGGGAAATCTTGGAAGATGAAACCAAGCTTCAATTTAGTTTGTTTTAATATGTACATTCTCTTAATGAAATGTATGTGCTTTCATGCCCAATCTATTTTGTATTCGCTTGTATCTGCTTATTTTTGCTTGTCTTCCGAAATGGGCTCACAACACAAATCCTTCTTTGTCACAGGTACTCAATGCAAAATTTTCTGACAACGATCATGAATCAATTTATAATCATCATAACATTAACGATGCATTCATTACAGTAAATGGCACCCGCTATGATCTGATTTTCATCTTTCATGGAAGTAAGAGTAGGCTTACATTTTTAGTCGTAGGTCCTTTTTCTTTCTCATTATGCATTTATTTTTTGTTTCATCACATTAGATCTTCTATTTTTAAATTTCATAGTTTGATGTTTTCATTGCTTAGCTAGTTACTTTCATTCATTTACTTGTCATGTGGTTTCCAAAATAAGTTTTTTAGAATTTGATGTCTTTTAGTGCTATACACCACTATGATTTTTCCCCAAATTGTTTTGTCATTAATATATGACATGATTACATTTAACCATGATATACGGGGGATGGTGACATGACGTGGAGAAAGAGGAGTTATCGAGTGGTTCCTAGTGATCAACTTGGGTACGTTAAAATGCTATTTGATTTCTATTTTGGTTTTCCTAGCACTCATTTTCACCCCTCTACTTCATTCAATGTGGAATAGTAGCCTTACTCTTTTCACTCCCTACCATTTTAATGGATGAATTGAGTACATGTACCTACTTCATGGTTATGTTATCATCATTGAGTCATGTTGGCCAATCATTATTGAGTCGTCATGTGTCATTGTGTTCCTTTCGTTTGTTGTTTGTTTGGCTAAATGTTGATGCCTCAACATCAACATGATTTTGAAGGGTCGAAACATAATGACTGAGGCAGACATAGTAAATTTTGTCTCTTTGTTGTTTTGTATTAACCATGATTTTCATAACAAAGTCTGGACCTTCCTTTCCATGACTATTTTCACCATTTGTGCCTCTTGTGGGAAGTTCGTCATATGTGTCATCATGGTAAATTATGTCCAGTTGTGACATTCATTGATTCTCACTATACATACCATTATGTCATCATTTTTGCATCATTGCATCCATGGAGAAATGACCATCACACAAATATTTCATTTCTCAAAATATGCCTCCAGTTGAATCCCATGTTACTCATTTGAAGTTTCATCATTATGCATCTTATCAGTCAAATTTCTCCAATGTTGGTGGATAATCTGTCCTTTTATAAATTTCGTTTGTTTTGTGTCATGCACTTTGTCGATAATGGTATTGTCATGCTCATCCAGAAAGTTAATAAATCCTCTTCCTTGGCTTCCCCAATGTCCTCCATAATCATTGATGAATACATACCCTCCCCACATTTGTTTCATTATTTATGTGCTCATTATGAAAATCAATTTCCTCTCAATTATCCATGTTAATAAGAAATTATAAAAAAAGAAACATATCCTTTTATTCGACCCCATTTATTACTATCTTATTCCAATGCCACCCTAAGTTCATCAACTTGATAAAAATAAAAATAAAAAATAAAATCAAAAGAAACCTTATGCAAGCATCCAATGCATATACATTGGAATGCTACATTGTCATTTCATAACACAAACGACTTCGAGATTATTGGCACTATTTCAAAAAAATAAAAGCTCATGACTTTGTGCATGCATTGTTCGAAGCACAGAGAAGGTGACTAGAGGTAGTGCAATAAATATTATTTTAAAATTTAATCAAATTAAGGGCTTTCTTCCACATCATAACAATGTCATTGGTGCAACAGGTTATGTGGATTACACACAAGGTAAAACCAGCACGCAGGTGGCCAAGTTGGAAGGGAGTGAACACACAACAAAGAGAGCCTATCCATGTGCAGAGGCTATGGCTGGAAGAAGGTAAAAATGCAGTGAAAATTTGATAGATTCACATGGTAAGAGTGAAAGCGTGGGTAAGCACAAACCCTAACAGAGCACAGTTTCGAAGCAAACCGAGGAAGGGATTTTATAGCGAAACCAGCACTCCATACGCACAGATTGGCATGCCACATAGGAAGGAAGCACCACCCGGTAAAATATTGCATCCTTTCTCTCACTCTTTAATCATTCATTTTTTTAATGTCATTTCAAATTTTTGTACAATCTGTAAATAAATGGGGCTATATATATTATTTCATTTAAAAAAAAATGTACATAAATGATGAACTTTCATGTTTTAGGTATTTTTTTTATTTATTTTTTTTGCAAAGCAAACTAACTTCAATATTCATTTTTTTGTTTTCTACAATCTAGTGCAGATCATCAAATTTAATAATTCCATTTTGAAGCAAGGCTCCCTACGGGATACCTTCTTGCTTAACCATACACACGACACAAAACCACAATGCTTACACAAACAAGGTGTAGAACAAGATGCCAGGAGTGGCTTATATTACTTCTCTGAAATTGGTTACAATGCAAAATAACTGTAAGCAAATAACTAACTATGATCGGCCTCAGCCGTTACAACTTAGAAGTAACTGTGGTGTGTTCTCCCTGTGTGTCGACCTCACCCTCTCCTGGTTCGTCACAGAACTCTGAGCTATGGTTCGATCTCAACTCTCTGCTCTTTGGCCGGTGTGACTCTTCACAACTCTCTCGTCTCTGCTCTCTCTACTCTCTTTCTCTACCTACTTCCTTCAGAATGAAGACCTTTTCTTCCTCTTCTACTCCGTGGGTGTTGTTCTCAAGACTATTGCAATCCCAAGACACGCGTTCCCCTTCGTTCGTCGATCCTGCCAAATCCTGCGAACCTGCACTGTCAGCTTCTAGCCATGTTGTACAACTTCTATCCATGACGTCCACTGTCATGTCCCTTCACCAACTCGTAATAACTGTAATAAATTCCTCAGCAACCCCGAATGACTACTAGGTATAGTTCCTTGACTTTCCGTCCTTCCGACCCTGCTACAATAGTCAGTCACATCTCGACCTTCCTATTGGTTCACTCCTTTCTTAATTACACTTGGCCTTGCCAAATCCTGTCGCATCGTAGTTCAACCACTTGTCGACTACCTGACATCTTACGCCGCTCATCGTCTGTCGACCATTTCCTATCGATTCTCGACCTCTTGTGACATCCGTTGTTCCTTCAGTCAGCTGTACCCCGACTGCTTCTGCCCGAATTGTTGACTTTGACAAGTCAACCTACTATCCACACCAGTGATCATCGACACTCCTACTGGTTGGCTCCCTTCAGTCAATCAACTTCGACTGATCTGCCTAGGTCCCGATGCTCCTGCATCAGACTCCCCAGGTGAAAAAGAATTCAACTGCTCCGCCATTCTTCTGAACTCCTCTTCGAAAATCCACGTCGCTTCCTGCAACTCATCATTTGTTGATCGCACTAAGTATTCCTTCATGCACAATCTACGGGTACGCCCTACTTCGCGTTCGTTGATTACTTCTGTGATCCCTTCTTTATGTCGGTCTGGAATCTGTTCCGTCCAGTCGATACTTGTTCCTTCTTCCTTTCTGCTACTTGACCCTTCTTCAAATTTGTATAGGTCTGCGATGTTGAACGTTGCTGAAATGTTCAAGTCTTCCGGCAATTCCAACACATATGTGTTGTCCGAAATCTTCTTCAGAATCCTGCATGGTCCTATCTTCTTCAACTTCAGCTTGTTGTAGGTTCCTGTCGGAAATCGCTCCTTCCGCAAATAAGCATAGACTAAGTCCCCTTCTTGGAATGACAGTAGCCTCTTTCTCCGGTCGATTCTCAATTTGTAGGCCGCATTACTCTTCTCGATGCGCTTTCGCACATTTTTATGAACTTCATGCATGTGCTCTGCGAATGATTCTGCATCTCTGTTCTTCCTAGTTTTTTTCAACAATTCGACCAAATCTACCACTACATATGCACTCCTCCCTTGAACAATCTGGAATGGGATCAATCCTGTCAATCGATACACATAATTGTTATATGCAAACTCTGCCTATGCCAACACATTTTCCCACTGCTTGGGTCTGTCGGCCGCTAAACATCTCAGAAGGTTTCCCAAACTTCTGTTTACAACCTCGGTTTGTCTGTCCGTCTACGGATGATGTTCCAAGCTAAACTCTAACTTCATGTCGAGTTTCTTCCATAGAGTTCTCCAGAAATGCCCCATGAATTTCATATCTCGATCCGACATGATACTCTTTGGCAACCCATGCAACCTAACTATTTCCTTAAACAATAAGTGATCCCTATGGCATCACTTGTTTTCTTACATGGTATGAAATGTGCCATCTTCGAGAATCTGTCAACTACAAAAAATATTGAGTCGCTCCCCTGCTGAGTCCTTAGTAACCCTAACACAAAATCCATGCTAAGATGCTCCCACGGGTTCTCTGGTACTAGCAATGGTGTATACCCTCCCGTGTTCTGACTCCTTCCTTTTTCCAACTGGAAAATTTGACATTGTCGAACCCATCTTCCGACATCTGTCGACATCCTTGGCCAGAAATACTTCTCATCAACTAGTGCTTTGGTCTTGTTGATCCCAAAGTGCCCTGCTAACCCTCCATTATGAAACTCTCATATTAGGTTCTCTCTCACTGATCCTCTGGGAATACACAGTTGGATTCCCCTGAATAGGTAACCTCCTTGAATGAAATAACTCAAATATGGAGTTCTGTCGATGCTCCAAGGATCCCGACAAGCCTTCCACGCTTTCAAAAAATATTCGTCGGTCTCATGCTCCGTCTTTATCGACTCTATCCCTGTTGCCTGAACAATCACCGTGCCCAACAGCGCAACTCTCCTGCTCAATGCGTTGGCAACTTTGTTCAACTTGCCCGACCTATGTCGCAACACGAATGTATATATTTGGAGTAGCTCCACCCACTTCATGTGTCTCTGATCCAACTTCGACTGAGTATTCAGATACCTCAGTGCTTGGTGATCCGTGTATAACACAAATTCCCAAGGCAACAAATAATGCCTCCATTTATTCAATGCTTGTCTGATAGCATAAAATTATTGGTCATAGAACGAATATTTTCTCTTCGCTCCATTCAGTTTTTCAATGAAGAATGCAATTGGTCGGCCTTCCTGGCTCAACACTGCTCCAATTGCTGTTCCACTTGCATCACAATCGACCTGGAAAACTTTGTCAAAGTCTGGGAGCGCCAACACTGGGCTCTCACTGACCTTTTCCTTCAATTTGTCGAAATCTTCCTGGGCCTTATCTGTCCACTTGAACTCACCCTTCCTCATGCATTATATCAATGGTGCACAAATCCGACTAAATCCCCGAATAAACTTCCGGTAGAAACTAGCAAGTCCATGGAAACTTCTCACTGCAGTCGCACTTGTCGGCTCTGACCAATTTACTATTTCCTTCACCTTCTCGGGGTCCATCTCCAACCCTTTACCTGAAATTACAAATCCCAAGTACACCAATTCCTTCTTCATGAAGAAAGACTTTTGTAGGTTAACCATCAGCTTTTCTTCCTGCAATTTCTGTAATACTTGTCGAACGTGCTCCAAATGTTCTGACTTGGTCCGACTGAAAATCAGAATGTCGTCTAAATAGACTATGACAAACTTTCCTAAGAATGGTTTCGGTACCTCTTTCATAATTCTCATGAATGTACTGGGTGCATTAGTCAATCCGAACGGCATGACTAACCCCTCATATAACCCTTCTCTTGTTTTTAATGTTGTCTTCCATTCATCTCCTTCTCTGACCCTAATCTGGTGATACCCACTCTTTAGGTCTAATTTCGTGAAGTATGTCGCTCCACTCAGGAAATCCATCAAGTCATCCATCCTTGGAAATGGAAATCGATACTTGATCGTGATCCTATTGATCGCTCTGGAATCGGTACACATTCTCCATTCCCCGCCCTTCTTTGGTTTCAATACTACTGGTACTGCACACGGGCTCAAACTTTCTCGGATCAATCCCCAGTCCAACAACTCTTGGACCTGCCGGTTGAGCTCCTGCCCCTCTACGGGACTCATCCTATATGGTGCTTTGTTTGGCAGACTCGACCCTAGAATAAAGTCGATCTGATGGGATATACTCGTTGTCGGTGGTAATCCCGTTGATTTCTCATCAGCCATTATGTCCCGAAACTCTTCGAGCAACTCCTCGACTTTGACCGGAATGTTCTCCTCGTTGGTCGTTCCTTCGACATATGGCCCCTTTGGAATGATTGCAAAACATCCCGACTGTTTCTCTTCCTCTGCGAGGAATTCCTTGGTGGTTCTCATCAACACTCGCTTTTCCCAAAGATTGCTCTCACCGTCCTTACCGTCGGCTGGCTCTTCTTTCCTCAGCTTAAGAGTCCTTTTCACGCCATTATTCCACACTGTGACTGTGTTAGCTCGACTGTCATAGATCATCTTACGATCATATTGCCATGGTCTCCCTAACAACAGATGGCATGCATCCATGGGAACTACATCACACAGTACATTGTCCTCCAATCCTTCAACTCAGAAGTTGATCAGGCATTGTCTAGTCACCTTAACATGGTGCCCTTTCTATAACCATGAGATCTTGTAAGGGTGTGGGTGTTCTCGACATTTCAACCCAATCTTTTCGGTGAATTCTGTCGACACAAGATTCTCTGTACTCCCACCATCAACTATGGTCTTGCAACGCCATTCTCCGATCCGCACCTTCGTTCGAAAGATCGCCTTCCGTTGTGCTGGTTCCATCGGATCACATTGATCTTCCTGGATCAAGGCTCTTTGAACCGTCAGATTCCGGTTCTTCTTTTTCTCACCTCCACTGCTACCTGATGCTGATTCTTCCCTCTCATCGACTTGCTCATCCTTTCAACGTCTGGGTTTCGACTCTTCTGCAGTATGTAGATTTTCTAGGCACTCATATGCCTTGTGTCCCATTCCTCGGCATTTGTAACAGATTGTGGCTGGTCTGTTAGCTCCCTTCTTATCGGATGGACCACTTCAACTATACACGCCTCGACCGTGGTTCTCATGACCATCGCGTCAGTTCTCTTGTGCTCTTTCCTTCATCGATGTCCCTTTTGTGCATCGACTATCTTCGACACCTTCTTTCCTGTAGCTGCTACCTTGACCCTTCACGGAGACAGTCTTTCCACCCCGACCAGTCATCCTGCCTCTGGTTGTTGTGGACTTCCTCGACAGTTTCTCTTCCGCCTTCAGAGCTAACTGATAGGATTCTCCGACTGCTCTGAATATCGACATGCTGAGTTCATCCTAAATAGCGTACTTCAAGCCATTTACATATCTGGAGATAGCTTCTTCTCCTTCATCAGTTTGTCCTGACCGAATCGATAATCGATAGAACTCCTTCGTGTAATCTTTCACGGTCATTTCTTTTTGTCAAAAGTTTTGCAGCTTTCGAAACAAGGAAACCACATAGTCGTTTGGCAAAAACTTCCCCTTCAACTTGGAAACCATTATGTCCCAAGACTTGACTTTCTCCTTTCCTTTCTTGAGTCTGTCAGCCTGTACATTGTCCCACCACAATGAGGCATGACCCTTCAACCTTAAACATGTAGTATTAACCCATTTAGGATCCTTGATCTGCTCTACGTCGAAGTATTTCTCCATCTCTCTGAACCAGTCGATCAAGTCTTTTGGGTCCAGGCTTCCCGAGTACGTACGCACATCTATCTTCGCCCGACCTCTCATTTTTGTCAGAAGCTTGATGATTTTTTCCTCTGGGTCTTCTGCTGCGGCTTCTCGAGCTTCCACTTCCTCGACTTCCTCATTGTTGTGGTCCAGCGCTTCAGGAATGCAACCATGCCTTTGATTTTCTTTGATCACTGCGACTTCATTTGTCAAAGTCCGCTTCGTTCGAACGCATTTGTCGAACATCTCACGATCAACTGTGACGGCTGCTGTGCCACGTGCTCTTCGTCCTCGGACATTAACGCCTCTATCATCCATTTTCAACCTCCGCTGAAAACTCTCATGCTTCCAGACTCCGATACCAACTGACGCAAGTCAGGTTGGTATAGTCGTCTTCTTCAACCGGACTCGCTTCCGGGCTCTGATACCAACTGATGCAAGGCTCCCTACTGGATACTTTCTTGCTTAACCATACACACGACGCAAAACCACAATGCTTACACAAACAAGGTGTAGAACAAGATGCGAGGAGTGGCTTATTTTACTTCTCTGAAATCGGTTACAATGCAAAATAACTGTAACCAAATAACTAACTATGATCGGCCTCAGCCGTTACAACTTAGAAGTAACTGTGGTGTGTTCTCCCTGTGTGTCAACCTCACCCTCTCCTGGTTCGCCACGAAACTCTGAGCTATGGCTCGATCTCAACTCTCTGCTCTTCGGCCGGTGTGACTCTTCACAACTCTCTCTGCTCTCTTTCTCTACCTACTTCCTTCAGACTGAAGACCTTTTCTTCCTATTCTATTCTGTGGGTGTTTTTCTCAAGACTATTGCAATCCTGAGACACGCGTTCCCCTCTATTTGTCGATCCTTCCAAATCCTGTGAACCTGCACTGTCAGCTTTTAGCCGTGCTGTACAGCTTCTGTCCATGACGTCCACTGTCATGTCCTTCACCAACTCGTAATAACTGTAATAACTTCCTCAGCAACCCCGAATGGCTACTAGGTACAGTTCCTTGACTTTTCGTCCTTCCGACCCTGCTACAGTAGTCAGTCACATCTCAACCTTCCTGTCGGTTTACTCCTTTCTTAATTACTCTTGGCCTCACCAAATCCTGTCGCGTCGTAGTTCGACCACTTGTCGACTACCCGACATCTTACACCGCTCGTCGTCTGTCGACCATTTCCTGTCGATTCTCGACCTCTCACGACATCCACTGTTCCTTCTGTCGGTTGTACCCCGACTGCTTCTGCCCAACTTGTTGACTTCGACAAGTCAACCTTCTCTCCGCACCAGTGGTCATCGGCACTCTCACTGGTTGGCTTCCTTCAGTCGATCAACTTCAACTGATATGCCTAGGTCCTGATGCTCCTGCATCACATTTTCATAAAACGTTGAAAGTGCAAAGTTACATACGTTACAAAGCATTTTATTTTCATGCACAACATTTAATGAACTTATTGACATTCCACAAATCTGATTTTGAGTTTAATTGGCATTCTTTTTCTCCACATTTGAAGTAGCTAATTAATTTAACATATACATCATAAAGATTTCAATTATTTTTCCTTTTATCAACTAAATCCATAGGATTAATTGTTCTAAATAATAATAATTATTTCATAAATGTTGCATAGTTTATTTTGTAAATATTTTATGACAATATCTTTATTTGTTTCCAGACATTTAATTTTTTAGAAATTATTTCATAATTATCTTCTATTATGTTGTACATATTTTTATGGATTAATGCTTTCAATTTTATAGTTATTAGCACATTTAATCATGTCAATTTAATAGTGATTTAATTCATTAATGCACATATACATAGATTCACCAATCAACTTTATGAATCCTATCTATCTTAGGGCTCTAAACACAACCTGGGTTTCCATCCCCATCTTCCCCTTGACCAAGCCTCCAAGGGTATTTTCAATGTTCTTGCCCGAACCATGTCGATTTGAGCATCAACACCAAGTAATAGGGTTTCCTTATATTATAGCTCTTTTACTATGATTAATGATGATCCATCCATCCAAGTCAATTTTTTTGGACTTAATCCTTGATAATTGGTTGTTGCATAATTTTCTTTCTTTTGATTCCATGTGTTTTTGTTGTAACTTCTCTAATTTGTTGTAGTTGTTGGTATTTTATGTACCAAATTCCATAAATAGAAAAAATATAAAAAGAAAGAGTAACTCCAAGTCTTGAGAATAAAATAAAGAGAATGAATAAAAAGCCTCTTCGAGGGGGGAACCTCCTTTTACAATATATCAAATGCACAAGATGAGATGATTCTTAAAACTAAGTCTCCTTGGTATATATAGGTGACAAAGGGTACAATTATAGTTAAGTTCATAATCAACCATACAATTACATTTAAGGTCCTAGTTGACCAATAAATACAATATTAATATAATAATATAAATGTAATGTCACATTATCTAGGGCTTAACATGATCCTCCCCTTCAAACAAGTTTTATCATAAATAATTGATTAACGGTGGATGTTTCTTCATGAAGAAATCATCTTCCCATGTGACCTCTTTTATTGGCAAGTTGTTCTTCTAATTGATGGGTACTCAGTAATTGCTCAATTTAGAAATTGCATGATCCATGTTTTAAGGATTGTTTTCAGTTCTAGTATGATTTTCCCTTCTTCATCACTGGTAAAATAATCTAAACAAGAATATTGTCATCGATTACCTTTTTTAGGCAAGAAAAATGGAAGACTGGATGTACATGTGAAGATGGAGGCAACTCCAATTTGTAAGCATACTTCCAATCCTTTGCAACACCGTATATGGACCATAATACTTGGGTGCTAATTTATTGTCCCTATTTTTTTGCTTAGGAACATCTATATGTATGGTTGTAGCCTCAAAATACCCAATCCCCCACATCACATTATCTTTCACTAAAATGTTGATCTACTCATTGTTTCATCCTATTTTATGCTATAGCCAAGTTGTCTTTCAATAATTGGAGAACCTCTTATTGGTGCTCTATGTGATCCTCCACTGCTTGAACCTTAACTTTCTATTTAAAGGATGATTTTATGGAGTGATAATGATAGCCATAAAGTGACATAAATGGGGACATGTTTGATGAAGTATGGAAGGATGTGTTGTACCACCATTCTGCCAAGGGAAACCACTTAACCCATTGTATTTGTTTATCAAATGCATAGCAATGAAGACAAAATTCTTTAAAAAATCACAATCTCAATTTTCCCATCAGATTGAGGATGGTAAGAGGAGCTATGATCCAATTGAGTACCCAAACAAGAAATTTTTTCATCCAAAAATTACCAGTGAAAATTTGATCGCTATCACTTACAATAATTTTGGGGATTCCATGTAGCTTCTAAATTATTTCCATGACTACTACAACTATTGTACTTGCTTTAAAAGGATGAGTAAGAGAGAACAAATGGGCATATTTTGTGATTCCATCCACCACTACCATGATGACATTATTTCCTTCAAAATTTTGTAAAAAATGGATCTCTATCACTTGTAATAATTTTGGGGATTCCATGGAGATTTTGAATTGTTTCCATGAATGTTGCAACTATTGTACTTGATTTAAAATGGTGAGAAAGAGAGTGAGAATAGGAATAATTTATGAGTCGATCCACCACTACCATGATAACATTCTTTCCTTCAAAATTTGGTAAACTTGTTTCTAAACCGTCTCTTCCTATTGTGTTATCAAACCAAACATTTTTCCATAAAATTTTGGACATAAAAACTTTCTAGAAAAAATCCTTCTTGATCATGTGGTAGGTTTTCAAGACCCTAAATGACCTCCTATAGGAGTAGTATGCAATTTCAAAAGGACCCATTATTCGAGTTGGGAATTCTTACATACATATAGGTGATCTTGATACCTAGTGAATCATTCTTCCACACAAATTTATCTAATCTACTAGAGTCCTCTTGTAGTTGTTAAATTATCTTGCATGCCTTCTAATATTACTTCCATTCTATCATTGATTCTTCCACCCAATTTGATTATGGAATAGAAATAACACAAAGTAATCCCTTCATTACTAAATAAATGGGTCTCATTCCATGCTTGTTCAATGTTTTTTGCATCGGAATAACATGACTTGAAATGTTGGTAAAATGTAGATAGCTTAACTTGCTTAAGTGACATTAAAATACATTGAATACAATTAGTTACTCATTACAAACTTATTTCATTACAAACTTGGATTGTACATTAGTTACTCATTAGTGCAATTCCCAAAAAGTGACATTCCCTAATGTTTATTAAACATCTGAAAAACTACATTTCAAGCGTTTGATAAGCTACCTTGAAAATTTATATCGGTCGATTGCACATCCAATAAGCTATGTTTAAAATGAAGAATGAACGTTGGTCTAATGTTCGATAAGCCAGGTCTATAATTTCCTTGAACAAAAGTAATGTTGGATAAACGTCTACTATCCTTTAAGGAATAATTTGACGTTAGAGTTATGCTACCGATGTTCAATCCACATTGCTCATGCATCAAACGAATGAAAAGCCACGTTTATAAAAGGATTGAACAAAACAAAATGTGGATGTAACATCCAAGACTTGTCGAATGAACGTCAATTAACCCATAAGTAATTGACGTTAGAGTTATGCTACTGAAGTTCAAACCACGTTACACTTACATCAAACAAACTTCAATTAAAAGTATGATAAGACAGGTTTATAAATGACTAGAACAAAAATAAATGTGTATGTAACATCCAAGCCTCGCTATGAATGTCGATTAACCCAAACGAATCAATGTTATATTTATGTTATCGACGTTCAACCCACGTCGCTCGTACATCGAATGAACGTTGTTGAAATGTCCGATAAGACACATTTATAAATCGATTGAATAAAAAAAAATGTGGACATAATGTCTAAGCATTGTGGAATGAATTTCAATTAGCCTGTAAAGAATTGGCATGGATTTATGGAACACATAACCCACAGCCTTGTAACGGAATTTTACTGCACTCCTAGATTTGTAGTTATTGTGTTATAGCAAGGGGAGTCACAAAACTCGTATTGCAGTAAATGGGAGTCAAAACTCTTTTTTTACAGCAATGGGAGTTGCAACAAATGGGATTCGCATCTCTTGTGTTACATCAACGGGAGTTGCAACAAATGGGAGTCGTATTTCTTGTGTTACAGCAAGAGGAGTTGTAACAAATGGGAGTCATGGCTCTTGTGTAATAACATCAAGATTTAGTGTCTTAAGCCATATCATTCTCCTTTGGATCCAATAGTCAATGTGTGGATCCTTGAACCATCACATAGGTCCTCCATAGGGAATATTTGGTAAATGAGTGGGATATGGTTCCTATTTTGAGGTATAAAATACTAAAGTTGGTTCTTGATGTCCAATTCATGTTTCAATTTGAAAACCTGTGGTTTTAGGCCATGATCCTTGTCATTGGGGCTCATGGAATTACATCTATCCCCAACTACTTGACATAGCCCCCTTACATCTAGCCCCAACTACTTGAGATATCCCCCTTACATCTTGCCCCAACTACTTGAGATAACCCCCTTGCAAGATGATCCTTGTTACCACCCATGAGAAACTGATTTATAGGCTTGAAAAAAGTCACCTACAGTATAAAGAAAGGAATTATGAATGGTTATGGGAACCAAATTGTCATCTACAACCACAACGAACAAGTTTGGCCTTAAAAGGGAGGAAATCCTGCACTTTTTTTTTCAAGTCTAGGAATTTTGAAGTGGTTATGGGAGAATGTTTGCTATTTGTTTGGGCTATTTCATGAACACAAACCAAACATCAAATCCAAGTGCATAAAATGGTGTACATTTCTTGTAGTATGACGTATAACTCATGAAGATAAATACGTTGGGAGAAAACAATCTAATGGAGGATGGAATCATATTTTCAAATCCAGTTTTGTAAATTCATACCATAGTCATGTATCCACATTCATCCCTTAGATTTTTATTGATGAGGCTACTTGTTATGAGCACTATTGAAGGTTTAGGTATTTTGAGATGAATATAACAACATCCTTGGTTAATTATGTGAAATGAGAAGAAATTCTACAGTAGTATGATTTTTTCTCAGCGATGGCATCTTCCAACTCATTTATGCGTTATTGATAGCACGGTTGCAAATTTATTCAATAGCCACATTTTGGGCCTATCCTTGAGTTTGAAATGAATATGATATCACCTATTGCTTGTAGCAAAGAATAACAAACCCATTAAAAATTTGGGGACACTTTCCATAATGACATGGTAATATGTACAAATATTTGCTTGTTGTATTGAACCTAGGATGAGCAAAGACATTCTGTAGCACATAGACAGGGTTAATAAAGTGTTTCAAATCTTTGAATCAATTGGTTCCATAACACAATGACAAGAGGTTTAGGCTTGGACATCAAAAGGGTGTTGGGATTGTCTCTTATAAAAAATGTGCATGGTGATGAAAGTATATTAAAGAGACATATTGTTTGGCTTTTAGATAAGGTTCTTTGGATTCTAGATAAGGAGGAATATGAAACAAATTTGGGAAAGGTTTGACCCCTTGAAAAAATCAGTGATGGTTCTAATCAGCAACTAAGAGCACTACCACTAGGTCTGGGATGATTTTTAACACATGGTAGGGTTGTAAATATCATGAGAAGGATATATAGGAACTTCTTTGAAGTTACAACACCTTCCAATTAGTGTATAAATCCTTGTTTAGTGTAACACCGAATCTGTTTGTTATGGAGACTCTGTATCCGGATAAAGAAGAGATTCATCTTCATAAATAATACATATTGAATAATAATTGAATTGTGATGATTAATATTACATTGAGGGCCGTTTTATATATTGTTAGGCACCATTTGAGAGGAGTCGTGTCCTCTTATAATTATAATTATTATTAATTAATTGTTAGCTTATATTTATTTATTCTTTTATTTATGTTTGTGACATTGCCTTCCCCTTAAGGGAAGCTTTGTTCTCAAAGCTTAGTTTGTTGATGTCATTTGTTTTATTTATTTATTCTGGCTCTATATCAAACTGATGACTTGAGACATGAAAGTTTGATTATGACCATTACTTCCTTCTGTTTCTTTTGCTTCAGAATCTGTATTAAATCTATATTTGGTGAAGTTTCGTTTATGCTTTTACCACTTGCCTTGTTATCGATCTTAACTCTTCTTGTCGTCAACTGGAGAGACTTGACAAACTTGATGATAATCTTATATTGTGTCTGATTAATCTTATAGTTGTTCTCACTGATGTTCTTTTGAGGTGAGAGGATAGTCAAGGTATAGTTTAAATATGAAACATTTGATTTCTTTTGCACACTGTGGGATCCATCCCTTATCGTTGCATTGATCATTGTTATTGTCAGCAACATTGGCTTGGATCTTCTCGCAAACTTGGTCAATATCATCTCCATCTTTATCATATATATCATTGTTATTTTCACCATCACTATGATGTTCGGCATCCTTGTCTTGTTTAGTATCTTGATTAATATTATTAATCTCAGCTTGATTGCCACAATGATTTTCTATATCTTCCTCATTTTCGTCATTTTTATGTTCTTTATTTGGTTTTTCTTCGAGGCTTTGAACGTCAGATTTAGATATAGGTTCTGAGTCCTTGCCTTGAGAAGCCTTCGATTTTCTTTGTTGGCTTATTTGATTGAAGGTGTCGTCAATATCTTTTTGAGCAGCTTTTATAACTGATTGTTCCATACGATCAAGCATTTCATCCATCTTTTTCTTTTGCTCATCAAAAATCATATCCAATTCTTCCCACATTGACCTCATGGCTAACGTAAAAAATTTCCTAGTGATTTATGTGGAACTTGATTAATTAATAAATGATTATTTATTATTAATGAAATCAAGATAATAATAAGTAATAAAAGAAATATAATAATTATTATTATTATTTGTAAATAATAATATTATTATATGTATTTATTATACAGTTTTTTTTAATAATATCGAGTGACCTTTCAATAAATAACAACCTAATTAAGGTGTGAGTTGGTTTCTTGATAAAAATAAGGGTTGTTTTTATAGAACCAAGGGCTTACAAAACCATGTGCAGTTTTACTTCTTCTTTTTTTACTTTTTTTTTCTTTTTAGGACAAGGTCCTATTTTTTAGGGAAACCCTAATATAATGGTTAAAACCCAAAAGGAATCCAAAGGCTAGAATCAATCCCAAGAAGGGGCTCTGATACCAATGTAACACCGAATCCATGTGTTATGGAGAATATGTATCCGGGTAAAGAAGAGATTAATCTTCATAAATAATACATATTGAATAATAATTGAATTGTGATTATTAATATTACATTGAGGGCCTTTTTTATTTATTGTTAGGCACCATTTGAGAGGAGTCGTATCCTCTTATAATTATAATTATTATTAATAAATAGTTAGTTTATATTTATTTATTCTTTTATTTATGTTTGTGACATTTAGGTTTTGTTTGATCTTCAGACCAAAACATGCAGGATCAAGGAACATGGTCTTGACACAAGTAAGATCAAGGAAAATCATACGTGAGATTGTTTGAGTATACATGAAATTTATGAAAACAATGACTCTATGTGTGATAATATTGGGACCACTATAGATAAAAGAGATCCCAACCTATATCCACAATTACAACAATATATAATGGGTAATGAAACAAGTCAAAAACACCTCTTCAAATGGGATCTTATGCCCTTAACCCAAAATGGTATGATATTAAACAAACAAAGAAGAGGCCTTCTACTGAAAAATAGGTATTGAAGGAATTCATGACATCAATAAAGAATATTTATGGTCCAAATTTAAAGGATGAATCCCTCTGAAATCGATTTTCCCAATTTTCACATGGCTAAGGTGAGTTTGCATAACTTAGGCTCTATGTGACAAGTGTTCTGGCATGCTACCACCTGAAAATGCATGTCCAATTTTCATCTTCAGAGGCATTCTTTTAAGCAACATTCCATCAACATATATGAACTTTGGAGTATGGTATGATTCATTTGAGATGTATGGTATTTTATTCCAAACAAAAATAAGCATGCACAAGGCCCTAGCATGAGAGCCTCACTCTAATACCATAACATAGCAACACAAATACCAAAAACATGAAATGATCACACACACACACACACACCTTGAAATACATATATTGGGGAAACCCATGGGGACCCTCCCCTCATTTTGCAGATGGTACCTAGGGTAAACAAGATTCTTGAAGGATAAAAACTCAAGGAAAATACACCAATATGCTCATAAAGAGATCAACATGTCATTTCTGAGAATTGATGCTAAGTGGGGAGGATGTTTCTCTCTCTCTCTCTCTCTCTCTCTCTCTCTCTCTCTCTCTCTCTCCAAAAGTGGTCACACAAACCCATAATCCAAATACTAAGTCATTCACAAGAAAATATAATTCAACTCATACTCAAAACTACTCAATGTCATCAACCAAAAACTCAACTCTACACTCATGGATACCATGCTAGAAATACAAAGTATAAGCAACAAGAGTTCAACAATTTATCTGCCATTGCCATTCACATAAAAAAAACTAATACCATAATGTTTCACATGGCTTCCATTTAATAATATTCTTGAATGCATTTTCAATTGGATAATGTCGAGTTCAAAACCCAATAAATTTCAACTCTAAGAAACATAGCCTAATGTATCTTCTTGAACATTGCTTCCCAATCCATTCGTGGCATACTTAGCATAACCACGATAAGTAATTAATTATTCAAAAACATATCTCTATGGATGACTATTGTCCATGTGGCCTTTATTGGAATCAAAGAATGCCATCTTTAATAAGAATGGGTTGTTATGTTTACTTAGATAATTATCAAACAAATCTTTCTTTCATTAAGATGTACATATAAAAGAATTCAACAAATTGCATCAATATCCCAGTTTGAAATAGCTTGTTTTTATTTTATTTTCGAAACATAATCACACTTGGTTTTCCATAATTGTTCATATTACAAGAGTCATTTTCCATGAAATGCAACTCAAATATTATGCCTAAAATAGTTTGAATTTACCATTATGAACACAGGTCAGTGGCTTGAGGTAGCCCTCTCCACCTCTTCTATAGTGATTCTATTGCAACATTTCAAGCCCAAGCTAAGAAAATATTAAAGTGTCATTTCATATGGTTGAGAAGTGTTAAATTTTCAAAATTTACTTCAATCTGATCTAGGATCTTAACTGAGATAACAACATGTACAACAAATCTACAACATATCAATCATGGACACAATAATGCAAGCACACAAGAGACATAGAATTTACTTGGGGAAAACCATAAAGGTGAAAAACCCCAATAACTTCCTCAGAGATAGATAGAGCAATGATACAACTAGAATACAAGAGATAATCTTCTCCTAGCAATAGAGCCTCCTCCTCCACAAGTGCACCACTCTCCAAAGTGTGAGTGAGAGAATAGAATGTATAAAATGAGAGAGACACACTCTCTATTTATACACTAACTTGACTTGACCTTTACTCAACTAGGTCGGCCTAAACTTAACCACTTAACATAATGATGATTGGGCTGACCCCCACTAGGGTGTTCTAAAAACCCTTTGACCCACATGGCCGACCCCCAATAGGGTGGTCTAATAACCCTTTGATCCACATGACTTATACAGGGACGACCCCAACAAGGTGGCCTAATAACCCATCAAGTATAAGTTACGACACTTACAATATAAATGACGACACTTCCATATAGAGTAATAATAACATCTCTATAGGAATACAATATACATATATGTGAAATACATTCCGAAGTTACATATACATCAACACTCCCTCTTAACTAGGAAGGTATTTCTCGACACAGGTCTTCTAGCACAAGTCATCTTCTCTGGATTATCATCACTGCTGTTGCTCTCTCAATCAATCTCTGAATCTACTCATCATAGGAAGTTCTACAAAGCCAGTCCTTTTTCATACTGGATGTAGGCCCACCATCTGCAGGTCTTCGTCATCACTGGCCATACTGTGGAATCCTCAGGACTTATTGTGTGCGTCACAAAACCTGGCTGCAGCATCCCAGGCTATTACGAGCACACAGCTCTACCTGTTGGATCTCCCAGGAGCACATTACATGTGACCCATCACAAAACCTGGCTGAAGCATCCCAGGCTGTTACGAGCACACAGCTCTACCTGTCGGATCTCCCAGGAGCACATTACATGTGATCTCACCACAAAACCTAGCTGAAGCATCCCAAGCTATTACGAGCACACAGCTCTACCTGTCGGATCCCCTAGGAGCACATTACATGTGGTCCACCACAAAACCTGGCTGAAGCATCTAAGGCCTTTTTCATCCTGTCTAGATCTCCCAGGAGCAAATTACATGTGGTCATGGCAAAACCTGGCTGAAGCATCTGAGGCCTTTTTCATCCTGTCCAGATCTCCCAGGAGCAAATTACATGCCATAGGACAAAACCTCGCAAGAGCATCTCAGGATGTTACGGGTACACAACTCCGACCTGAAGATCTCCCAGGGCACAAATTACATGTCCTCCCAGAGAAATGTCTCGAAAGAGCATCCCAGGATATTATGGGTACACAACTCCAACCTATAGGATCTCCCAAACATGCTCATCTGCACAACCTGATCCACGACCACAAAGTATCATCCTGATACTCACCATACATCATCCTGATGTACACATGATCATCCTGATCATCATCACTGCATTGTCCTGATGCATGTCATCTGGAGAAGCTCGTCATCCACGATCATCCTAATCATACCATGCATCCACCTGATGCATACCAAGTATCTACCTGATACATATCATCATACATGATCTACCTGATCATACAATGTATCCACTTGATACATACACAGATACATGATCCACACAATGTATCCACCTGATACATATCAACATACATGATCTCAGTATCCACCTGATACATATACGGATACATGGTCCAAGCATCCAACATGATGCATACATACATAAATGATTCAACTGATCATATCCAGCATCCAACATGATGCATACATACATAAATTATTCAACTGATCATATCCATCATCCAACATGATGCATATACATATACAGAGAAGTAACTGGAGAATCATCTTGATGCTCATCATCCATGATCCTCCTGATCATCATAGCATCGTCCTCTTTAGATCATCTCATCATCCATGAAGCATAGCCCAGATGCACATCATCCAGCACTTACACCACCGACATGGGAGAACACATCAACCACCATTCGGGGAATGATCCAGCCCTTACTTTTTCACCATGGGAGAGCACATCTACCACCATGTGAAAAATGGCTCAGCAATTACATCACGACCAAGGGAGAACACATCAACCATGTCAGAAAATCTCATGTGCATTTGCATCTTCCGGACTCATCACTTCCCTTTGGAAGGAACCTCAATCTGAAGTGCACCAAGCCTCTCTTTGAAGTACTCAAACTACACTCTGGCCAACGGCTTGGTCAATACATCTGCAACCTTCTCATCCATCACAACATACTCTACTTCGGCTGTACTTAGTGCTATGCAGGACTGCTTCCTGCTAAACCAAGAGACCACACCTGATCCCTATCTGCAGCACTTCCTTCCCAATCTAAATCAACATAACCCTGCAAGTTAAAATTTTGATTCGCATCATACTTGAGCCCATAATCAATTGTACCCTTCAGGTACCTCAGAATATGATTTACAACAACCAGGTGAACACTCCTCGGATCCATCAGGAACTGGCTCAATGTGTTCACCGCAAAGCAAATATCTGGTCTCATGTTCGTCAGGTAGATCAAGGACCCAATCATCTGACGATACATAGTGATATCAACCAGCTCAGATGAAGCATCACACAGAAGCTTCAGGTTCGATGCCATAGGTGTGGCCATAGCCTTGCAGTCCGTCATCCCGAACCTCTTCAGGATCTCTACTACATACTTCCCTTTTCCAAGGAAGATTCCATCTACACTCTGCCACACCTCCATGCCAAAAAAAAATAGTGCATCATCCCCAATTTATTCAACTCGAACTCGGCATCAAGCTTCCGCTGCATGTCGACAATCAATCTATCCTCACCTATTACAAATAGGTCGTCCATATACAAAAGTAGTATCACTAGATTGCCTTCCTCAACCTTGTAGTAAAGGTTGGAATCCGCTTTACTCTTGGTAAAGCCCAAACTGGATAGAAAGCTGTCTACCATACCAATTTCTGCACATATATGACTCCCTATCATGTGTCTTTGAACCAAGTGGCTTCTCCACATACACTTCTTCTTCAACTACACCATTCAAGAAGGTTGTCTTAAAATCCATCTGGTGTATCTTTTATTTCATCACTTTTATATGCTGCCATCTGCAGCATGCTTGATCTAATAGTTCCATTTGGAAGTCACAACAGAATTCCCATCAGCTCTTGGGATCGCATCCCAAACAGCGTTCTCCATGATCGGCAGATCATGGCATTCTTCCTGTATCCTGTGAACTTCAATATCTTCAATAGATAATTTTGTTTCTTGAACAAATGTTGTAGTCCTTCTTTTGTAGGTGATGGCATACGATCTTTCCTACAAAATAAGTTAAATTGCATGATTAGAAAAAATCTCATAGTTTTCAGAACAAATTCTTACACATAAAGAAATATGTCATACAGTCATGCAATTATCTTAGCCAATGCTTCAATACAACATTTATCCATATCCCGTAACTTTCTAGATGCCTTCCAATCTCTACCAGAACATTGTTAAGAGTGTGCACAACTCCCAACATGTCAGCAAAGAGGTTTCATTCTAGATAAGTAGCAATGGAATGTTGTACAGTGCCATAGGCCACTTACCCATGCATATTAGTAGTATATTGTTCATCAATGCAACTATTCTAATATGCATAATACACAACCTAATTCTAAGAACATCAGTTTATCCACTATTGAACAGTATTATTTAAACAATAAAATATGCAAGTAATGACAATTCAAATACTTATCTTTGTTTGTTTGTTGGGTTGACTCCCTCTCAGTCTTTGCTTCTTTTCTGCAACTCCATTCTTATGTGGATTGTGAGAAGTGGTCAATTCCCTCTAAATATCTGCATCCTTGCAGAAACTATTGAAGTGTGCTCCTTTGCTTTCTTGCAGGAACAGCTGGAGTGTGCTCCCTCTTGATCTTTGCTTCCTGGATTACCCGTCCTTGAACTTACATCCATCCTTAATCACTATGCATGCTTATTAGTATCATCATTGTGTTATCCTTGAGGTCTCATACATAATCACACATTTATTAGTATAATCTTAATACTATCAAAACACAATAATCTTAAACATGTATATTCATGATCATTCACAGATAATAAACATTAGTATTCAAGGTTTCAGGGAAGTCTTCTTTTACTCATACATATTCTTATTTGATCATAGGACTCTTCTGGTTAGTTGAATCATCAATCAAGATAAGAGATATAATATGCATAAAACCTGTGATTATTCAAACCTATACCTTCATGATTCTTCTGGTTAGTCATATCATCAATTATGGTAAGAAACATAATATGCATACAACCATGATTATTCAAACCTATGACTTCATGAATAATCATTATCAACAACACAACAGTATAAGATCCTAACACAAGGTAGGATTCTAGCTTGATATAGGAAAAACATACCTGGATTAGCATGCTAGCTAGTTATGTCTAACATACCCGCATAATGTCTTCTGGTTCTCTTCAGTGACTTGTGCTAGTAACCTACATGTCTCATAAGTTAACCATTGTAAAACCAAGTTATACATACCTCGAAAGTAGATCTTCTATGTGATCCATGACAATGGATGAATCTTTGTCTTCATGTCACCATGAGCATATGTTCTTGAAGTAGAACATGATTTGACTTTCTTGGTGTACATTTTGTGTTAGCAAACAACATAAACCTCATACAAAATCACAATGCATTAGTACAATAATAAGTGTCAAAACCTTAATCAATGAATATCTTCTATTAAGGTAATAAGACAAGTCTAGTAATTAATCAAGATTGTACTGTAATGATATGAAGACAAACATATCATAAACTTAATCATGAATAGAATTCGAAACATACCTATAAGCCATACCTGTCAAGATTGCTTGTAATCTTCTTATGGAAGGCCTTAGCCTCATCTCCCTCTGAAATAGGAACTTCTTCACTTATGCAGGTGACCAATCCATCCTCTTCTAGGATTAACCCAATCCACTTGATTTGTAGGAACTGGATCTGGAGCTATAATAGGGTTTGTCATAGAAACCCCAAAAATTCAAACTTTGAATTTCAAACTTTCGAAAGGATAGAAATATGTACCTTGATGAGCTGATCAAGCTGGTATATTCAGAATTTGAAAACTACAAAGTTTCACCCCTCGAAATTGCCTTTTAGATTTTTGGATTCACTGGGGAGGACCCTAAATTAGGGTTTGAGTTTCCCGGAGCTTCCAGCCGTGGTCACAGATTTCCAAAATGTTAAATTTTCAGAATTTACTTCAATATGATCTAGGATCTTAACTGAGAGAACCACATGTATAGCAAATCTACAGCATATCAATCATGGACACAATAATGCAAGCACATAAGAGATACAGAGTTTACTTGGGGAAAACCATAAAGGTAAAAAACCCCAATAACTTCCTCAGAGATAGATAGAGCAATGATACAACCAGAATACAAGAGATAGTCTTCTCCTAGCAGCAGAGCCTCCTCCTCCACAAGTGCGCCACTCTCCCAAGTGTGAGTGAGAGAATATAATGTATAAAATGAGAGAGACACACTCTCTATTTATACACTAACTTGACTTGACCTTTACTCAACTAGGTCGGCCTCAACTTAACCACTTAACATAATGCTGACTGGGACGACCCCCACTAGGGTGGTCTAATAACCCTTTGACCCACATGGCCGATCCCCAATAGGGTGGTCTAATAACCCTTTGACCCACATGACTTATATAGGGATGACCCCAACAAGGTGGTCTAATAACCCATCAAGTATAAGTTACGACACTTACAATATAAATGATGACACTTCCGTATAGAGGAATAATAACATCTCTATAGGAATACAATATACATATATGTGAAATACATTTCGAAGTTACATATACATCAACACTCCCTCTTAACTAGGAAGGTATTTCTCGACACAGGTCTTCTAGCACAAGTCATCTTCTCTGGATCATCATCACTAGATAATTGTCATCGAGTCATCATCATCGTCACTGCTGCTGCTATCTCAATCAATCTATGAATCTACTCATCATAGGAAGTTCTACAGAGCCAGTCCTTTCTCATACTGGATGTAGGCCCACCACCTGTAGGTCTTCATCATCACTGGCCATACTATGGAATTCTCAGGACTTATTACGTGTATCACAAAACCTCGAAAGAGAATCCCAGGATGTTACGAGCACACAGCTCTCCCTATAGGATCTCCCAGGGCCATATTATATGTGACCTCACCACAAAACGTCGCAAGAGCATCCCAGGCTGTTACGAGCACACAACTCTACCTATAGGATCTCCCAGGGATAGATTATATGTGGTCACCAAAAAACCTCGCAAGAGCATCCCAGGCTGTTACGAGCACACAACTCTACCTATAGGATCTCCCAGGGACAAATTATATGTGGTCATGGAAAAACCTCGCAAGAGCATCCCGGGACTTATTACGGGCACACAACCCAACCTATCGGATCTCCCAGGGACATATTATATGCCATAGGACAAAACCTTGAAAGAGCATCTGCCAAATATCCCAAGGCACAAATTACATGCCATAGGCAAAACCTTGAAAGACTATCTGCAGATCTACCAGGGCCAAATTATATGTCCTCCCAGAGCAAAACCTCGAAAGAGCATTTTCCAGATATCCCAGGGCCAAATTATATTCCATAGGCAAAACCTCGAAAGACTATCTGCAAATATCCCAGGGCCAAATTATATGCTCATCTGCACAACCTGATCCACGACCATAGAGTATCAACCTGATACTCACCACACATCATCCTGATGTACATGATCATCCTGATCATCATCACTGCAACATCCTGCTGCATGTCATCTGGAGCAACATCCTAAATCTCGTCATCCATGATCATCCTGATCATATCATGCATCTACCTGATGCATACCAAGTATCTACCTGATACATATCATCATACATGATCCACCTGATCGTACAATGTATCCACCTGATACAAATACAAATACAAATACATGATCCACCTGATCATACATGATACATATCAACATACATGATCTACCTGATCATACAATGTATCCACCTGATACATATACAGATACATGATCCACCTGATCATACAATGTATCCACCTGATACATATACAGATACATGGTCCAAGCATCCAACATGATGCATATACAAAATACATACAAATGATCCAACCGATCATATCCAGCATCCAAGATGATGCGTACATACATAAATGATCCAACTGATCATATCCAACATCCAACATGGTGCATACATACATATACATATAAATGATCCAACTGATCATATCCAACATCATCCTGATGCATATACATAGCAGTAACTGGAGCATCGTCCCGATTCTCATCATCCACAGCCATGTGAAGGATCCTCCTTCCATCATGCTTGGAATGGCCTCTGCAAATGTGTCCATCACTTCTTCCTCGAAGTGTCATCAATCCTAAGAACACCAAGCCTCTCTCTGAAGTACTTGAACTTCGCTTTGGCTAGTGGTTTCGTCGGCACATCTGCAATCTGCTCACCCATCGCAATGTACACGAGCTTCACAACTCCTCTCTGCACCATATCCATGATATAGTGATATTTGATCTCTATGTGTTTCGACCTGTCATGAAACACTGGGTTCTCGAACAGCTTCACACAACTCTGGTTATCACAAAAGATACCAGTAGCATCCAATGGGAGATCAAATAAATCAGATAGTAGCTTTCGTAGCCATACTGCCTCACAACTAGCTGAACAGGCTGCAACATACTCTGCCTCAGCTGTACTCAGTGCTACGCAAGACTGCTTCCTGCTAAACCAAGAAATCACACCTGATCCCATACTGAAGCAGCATCCAGATGTGCTTTTCCTATCTGCAGCACTGCCAGCCCAATCTGAATCAACATAACCCTGCAGGTTAAACTTTTGATTCGCTTCATACTTGAGCCCATAATCCACTGTACCCTTCAGGTACCTCAGAACATGCTTTACAGCAACCAGGTGAACACTCCTCGGATCCGTTAGGAACTGGCTCAATGTGTTCACTGCAAAGCAAATATCTAGTCTCGTGTTCATTAGGTACATCAAGGACCCAATCATCTAACGATACATAGTGACATCAACCGATTCAGATGAAGCATCACACAGAAGCTTTAGGTTCGATGCCATAGCCTCACAGTCCATCATCCCAAACCTCTTCAGGATCTCTACTGCATACTTTCCTTGTCTAAGGAAGATTCCATATGCACTCTTCCGCACCTCCATACCTAGAAAGTGGTGCATCATACCCAAGTTCTGCACATATATGACTCCTTGTCATGTGTCTTAGAACCAAGTGGCTGCTCCACATACACTTCTTCTTCAACTACACCATTCAAGAAAGCTGTCTTGAAATCCATCTGGTGTATCTTCTATTTCATCATTTTTATATTTCTCTATGCTGCCATCTGCAGCATGCTTGATCTTGATAGATCCATATGGAAGTCATAACAAACTTCCCTTCAGGTCTTGGGACTACATCCCAAACATCATTCTTCATGATCGACGGATCATGGCATTCTTTCCATATCCTGGGAACTTCGATAGATAATTTTGTTGTTGAACAAATGTTGTAGTTCTTCTTTTGTAGGTGATGGAATACGATATTTCCTACACAACAAGTTAAATTGCATGATTAGAAAACAACTCATAGTTTTTAGAACAAATTCTTACACATAAAGAAATATGTCATACAGTCATGCAATTATCTTGGCCAATGCTTCAATACAACATTTATCCATATCCCGTAACTTTCTATATGCCTTCCAATCTCTACCAGAACATTGTTAAGAGTGTGCACAACTCCTAACATGTCAGCAAAGAGGTTTCATTCTAGATAAGTAGCAATGGACTGTTGTATAGTGCCATAGGCCACTTACCCATGTATATTAATAGTATACTGTTCATCAATGCAACTATTCTAATATGCATAATACACAACCTAATTCTAGGAACATAAGCATATACATCATTATGTAAGAAATGACAATTCAAATACTTATCTTTGTTTGGTTGCTGGGTGGACTCCCTCTGAATCTTTGCAACTCCATTCTGATGTGGATTGTGAGAAGTGGTCGACTCCCTCTGAATATATACATCCTTGCAGAAACTACTGAAGTGTGCTCCTTTGCTTTCTTGCAGGAACAACTGGAGTGTGCTCCCTCTTGATCTTTTCTTCCTAGATTACCTGTCCTTGAACTTACATCCATCCTTAATCACTATGCATGCTTATTAGTATCATCATTGTGTTATCCTTGAGGTCTCATACATAATCACACATTTATTAGTATAATCTTAATATTGTCAAAACACAATAATCTTAAACATGTATAGTCATGATCATTCACAGATAATAAACATTAGTATTCAAGGTTTCAGGGAAGTCTTCTTTTACTCATACATATTCTTATTTGATCATAGGACTCTTCTGGTTAGTTGAATCATCAATCAAGATAAGAGATATAATATGCATAAAACTCGTGATTATTCAAACCTATACCTTCATGATTCTTCTGGTTGGTCATATCATCAATTATGGTACGAAACATAATATGCATACAACCATGATTATTCAAACATATGACTTCATGAATAATCATTATAAACAACACAACAGTATAAGATCCTAACACAAGGTAGGATTCTAGCTTGATATAGGAAAAACATACCTGGATTAGCATGCCAGCTAGTTATGTCTAACATACCTGCATAATGTCTTATGGTTCTCTTCAGTGACTTGTGCTAGTAACCTGCATGTCTCATAAGTTAACCATTGTAGAACCAAGTTATACATACCTCGAAAGTAGATCTTCTATGTGATCCATGACAATGGATGAATCTTTGTCTTCATGTCACCATGAGCATATGTTCTTGAAGTAGAACATGATTTGACTTTCTTGGTGTACCTTTTGTGTTAGCAAACAATCATAAACCTCATACAACATCACAATGCATTAGTACAATCATAAGTGGCAAAGCCTTAATCAATGAATATCTTCTATTAAGGTGATACGACAAGTCCAGTAATTAATCAAGATTGTACTGTAATGATATGAAGACAAACATATGATAAACTTAACCATGAACCATACCTGTAAGCCATACCTGTCAAGATTGCTTGTAATCTTCTTATGGAAGGCCTTAGCCTCCTCTGAGACAGGAACTTCTTCACTTATGCAAGTGACCAATCCACTTTCTTCTAGGATTAATCCAATCCACTTGATTTGCAAGAACTGGACCTGGAGCTGGATTAGGGTTTGTCAAAGAAATCCCAAAAATTCAAACTTTGAATTTTAAACTTCTGAAAGGATAGAAATATGCGCCTTGATGAGTTGATCAAGTTGGTATATTCAGAATTTGAAAACTGCAAAGTTTCACCCCTCAAAATTTCCTTTTAGATTTTGGGATTCACTAGGGAGGACCCTAAATTAGGGTTTGATTTTCCCGGATCTTCACCCAACCAAAATATTTGATTCAAAACTCTAAGCTTCGATTTTTCTGAGGAGCTTCCAGCCGTGGTCACAGATTTCCAAAATTCCAATTTTTGCAAAAGCCCTAATTTTCCATCTTTCTGATCAAAGTCCCGAACTGGGGTTTGATCAAGCCCGACCTTCTGCCCAACCAAAAAATCTGATCTTGGTCTCTAAATTTTTTATTTTGATGATTAGCATCCATCCGTGGTCTCCGATTACAAAAATTCCAACTTTCTCCGAAGCCCTAAATTCCGGAAGCCATGAATGAAGGTACTCAAAAATAATTCTGTTTTGACAGAAATATGTACTTGATTGTTTCTGGTGTAACTCCAAACTTTTTGATCCACAGGGTCTGAAAAATTTTCATGAGATAGCCTGACCTGTTATCTTTCCATCCTGATAGGTCTGACCTCAATTGGATTCTTTGAGAGAGAGTTATGCCAAGTGTCACAACGTGACCTGTTTATGGGATAATACAGGAGAGCGAACTTGTACGGAGTGCCACGTGTCCCTTTTTCAACTTCGGCCACTAAAATTTTTTCTTGAGATAGCTTGCCCTGTTATCTTTCCATCCTGATAGGTATGACCTCAATTGGACTCTTTGAGAGAGATTTATGCCAAGTGTCGCAACGTGACCTGTTTATGGCATAATACAGAAGAGCGAACTTGTACGGAGTGCCACGTGTCACTGATTCAACTTCGGCCTCTGAAATATTTTCCTGAGATATTACAGTCTATGTACTACCTGTCACATTTTACGAAATTTCATTTGGAGCTTCCTATCCCAAGTTATGACCTTTTTCCCAATGTCACCTGGTTTTGACTCAGATCTGGAAGAGGCAAAAACCCTATATTGTATAGATCATAAATCCCAAAGTACAACGAATTAGAGGTTGTCCTTTGGAAAAAAGGTACATGGGGATCCGATCTTCGACCTGTAAACATTTTCGATCTGAAAACTTCACCAAAAGCGGATTTATAGAGAAAGTGCTACGATGACTAGTTTTCGCTATATCAAGCCCTAGCATCGTAAGTGCAACAAGTGTCATACATGCCATATCATTCCTTCTTTCAGGCTAGCTCTGATACCATGTTAACTTTTCACAATTTAATTCAATCTGATCTAGGATCTTAACTAAGAGAACCACATGTACAGCAAATCTACAGCATATCAATTATGGACACAATAATGCAAGCACATAAGAGACACAGAGTTTACTTGGGGAAAACCATAAAGGTGAAAAACCCCAATAACTTCCTCAGAGATAGATAGAGAAATGATACAACCATAATACAAGAGATAGTCTTCTCCTAGCAGCAGAGCCTCCTCCTTCACAAGTGGGCCACTCTCCCAAGTGTGAGTGAGAGAATAGAATGTATAAAATGAGAGAGACACACTCTCTATTTATACACTAACTTGAATTGACCTTTACTCAACTAGGTCGGCCTCAACTTACCCACTTAACATAATGCTGAATGGGCCGACCCCCACTAGGGTGGTCTAATAACCCTTTGACCCACATGGCTGACCCCCAATAGGGTGATCTAATAACCCTTTGACCCACATGACTTATACAGGGCCGACCCCAACAAGGTGGTCTAATAACCCATCAAGTATAAGTTACGACACTTACAATATAAATGACGACACTTCCGTATAGAGGAATAATAACATCTCTATAGGAATACAATATACATATATGTGAAATACATTCTGAAGTTACATATACATCAACACAAAATTCCAATTTTTGCAGAAGCCCTAATTTTCCATCTTTCCGATCAAAGTCCCGAACTGGGGTTTGATCAAGCCCGGCCTTCTGCCCAACCAAAAAATATGATATTTGTCTCTAAATTTATATTTTGATGAGTAGCATCCAGCAGTGGTCTCTGATTACAAATATTCCAACTTTCTCCAAATCCCTAAATTTCGGAAGCCATGAATGAAGGTACTCAAAAATAATTCTGTTTTGACAGAAATATGTACCTGATTGTTTCTGGTGTAACTCCAAACTTTTCGATCCACAGGGTCTGAAAATTTTTTCGTAAGATAGCCCGACCTGTTATATTTACATCCCAACAGGTCTAACCTCAATTGGATTCTCTAAGAGAGAGTTATGCCAAGTGTGGCAACGTGACCTGTTTATGGGATAATACAGGAGAGCGAACTTGTACGGCGTAAAATGTGTCACTGGTTCAACTTCGGCCTCTGAAAAATGTTTCTCATATAGTACAGTCTGTGTACTACCTATCACATTTTACGAACTTTCATTTGGAGCTTCCTATCCCAATTTATGACCTTTTTCCCAAGGTCACTTGATTTTGACTCAGATCTGGAAGAGGCAGAAACCCTATATTATACAGATCATAAATCACAAAGTACAACCAATTAGAGGTTTTCCTTTGGACACAAGGTACATGGGGATCGGATCTTCGACCTGTAAAAGTTTCAGATCTGAAAACTTCGCCAAAACGGATTTATAGCGAAAGTGCTACGATGACTAGTTTTTTCTATATCAAGCCCTAACATCGTAAGTGCAACAAGTGTCATACATGCCATATCATGCCTTCTTTCAGGCTAGCTCTGATACCATGTTAAATTTTCAGAATTTAATTCAATCGGATCTAGGATCTTAACTAAGAGAACAACATGTACAGCAAATCTACAGCATATCAATCATGGACACAATAATGCAAGCACACAAGAGACACAGAGTTTACTTGGGGAAAACCATAAAGGTGAAAAACCCCAATAACTTCCTCAGAGATAGATAGAGCAATGATACAACCAGAATACAAAAGATAGTCTTCTCCTAGAAGTAGAGCCTCCTCCTCCACAAGTGCTCCACTCTCCAAAGTGTGAGTGAGAGAATAGAATGTATAAAATGAGAGAGACACACTCTCTATTTATACACTAACTTGACTTGACCTTTACTCAACTAGGTCAGCCTCAACTTAACCACTTAACATAATGCTGACTAGGCCGACCCCCACTAGGGTGGTCTAAAAACCCTTTGACCCACATGGCCGACCCCCAATAGGGTGGTCTAATAACCCTTTGACCCACATGACTTATACAGGGCCGACCCCAACAAGGTGGTCTAATAACCCATCAAGTATAAGTTACGACACTTACAATATAAATGAAGACACTTCCGTATAGAGGAATAATAACATCTCTATAGGAATACAATATACATATATGTGAAATACATTCCGAAGTTACATATACATCAACAAGAAGAGAGATATTACCTGGTGAAGAGTCTTTATCCTTAAGTGAAGGCATTGACATATCTGCAATAGGATTAGGATCATTGAAAATTGGTTTTTATTCATTGTTTTCTATCCTAATCTTCACAGTATTATTTCGTTTAGATATTTCCAAAGGAATAGTTAGGAAATTATCAAATCGATGTGTTGTAGATATTTAGGGATTAAGGATAAAGTTTAACGTCTTTATTGCTCCGGACATCCATAAATAACATGATGAACTCTACGTTGAAGGTCAACATTGGCAAAGGTTTGAGAATGTGTTGAGTATGTCAACCATTGATGTGTAGAAGGAACCCTACTCATGGTGCAAGGTGCCTTAGCCCAAAACTCTACCAATTAGCACAAATTTTCCACTTCCATCTCTATATTTTTTTCTTGCATGCATAAGCACATTTTAGGGAGCTATCATGCCAAGTAAAATATGTGCAAAGTTGTATATTTGGAACAAATATTCATTTCTTGTTTTTAAAATGTGATACAAAATTTTGACATTAATCAACTACCAAGATGTGATGCGAGCGTTTGTTGAAAGGATCAATTTGAAAGGATTAAGAGAAATGAGAAACTAACAACAAATTGCAATGCATGATCGTTGGTGAAGCAACCATGAAAGGGCTTAAGAACTACCTTGAATGGGAACAAAACCCTTATGTTAAGAAAAATACCAAGCAACCATGGTAGATAGAAACATCACCACAAGATGAAAAACACTATGTGCAGAAAATATGAATAGTGGGAGACACTAGAGCAAGTCTAGGATGGAACACAAACTGAGGTAACCAAGAACTAGGGAATGAACTAGATGCTAAAATCTAAAATATTGAATTCCAAATGAATAAGATGTCTCTAACCTTGAAACAATTCAACATGACAGAGTACAACTTTTTTATTTCTTAATAAGTCAAGTACAACTTACATGATATGAACAAATCAAAGAAAATGATCATAAAGAATAATTGCAAAATTATTTTGCTCATACATCAAATGATTCATTCTTTATCATGATAGTATATTAAATAAAGTGAATAAAATATTAATGCATATAAAACATGATCACAAAAAAATATAAATGTAAAACACAGGTACATAAATATAAAGATCGACATATAATCAAATCAATTTTAGGCTATATGAATCCAGGTCCTCTCACAAAAATACATATAATACAATATTGTACACAACAAAATGTGCTTGCCATACATAGTGTTCAATCTCTACTACCCTACTTCCTTATAGGTTTTTTCTTTTTCAGAAGGTCCACAATTATGTCATCGGCATCATCTTCCTCATTCTCTTCTCGGCTAGCTTCTTTTGGTACGTCTAGATCAAGATTACACCGCAATATATGTCTCCTTGTAGGATACCTAGTACTAGGATCGATTTCAACTACAATTAAAGAAAACCATTTATAAATTAGCTCATTTATACTATACATATACCCAAAATAATTAAATTTTATTCAAATCATTCATGGTATCTGCAGGTGGAGTAGGGGTAACCTATGGTTGAGCAGTACCTTTGGTTTCTAAAACTGGCTCCTGAGGAGTACTTAAATATTCTTGTAATGCCTACAATAATATTTGTAGTTGTTGTAGAATAGGACAATCTCGATGTGTACTTTATAATTAAGTATTCAATTAGAATGCATTGAATTGATATACCTCATCGTTGATTGTGGAAGCTGCATTGTCCTTTCTCATTTCAAGCAAGGTGTTATAGCCTCCTTTCAAGGAAACTTTGAGCTCTCCAACTATAGGTATGACATCAAAGTCTGCGGACTACATACCATAACATAACACATTTTGGTAAGGAAATCATTTTAAGCACAATTGAAAATGCAATAACAAGAAGTTTTAAATCTTAATACTTACATATCTCCCTTTCACTTTAATGTAACCCCCTGGGCCAATTTTGTGTTGATCAATCTTCTTAATTTTGGCCTATGTATCCTTTGTGGTGTCTTTGATCCTATGAAAATGGTCAAGTACATGTTTATGCTATTTAAAAATTATGATCAAATATAATATACAATATATAATTTCATTATTCGATACACTATTTTATCTACCTTGGTGGTTCTCTTGCACATGGATGCAAGGATCCCTCTTTTCTCATATCCTTATCCTTGGAATCCTCTATTAGTGCAGCCCACTCCCTTTCTAGAATTAGTCCAAGATGCTCATAATTGGGGTATCAACTGATATTAGTGCAGTAATCATCACATAATAATTTCAAGTACTTTCACACCATGGTTTGAAATGAATTTTGGTTGAATATAGGACCAAACAACGTCATCATGTGTTCCCTCAACTCATCCTTCAAGTATTTTCCAATGTATTTATAACTTGTTCTAATTGCATGTGCAAATAGATAAAATGCCTTTTCTTGTAATTGTTGGTAGAACAAGTTATAGTTTACATTGCAATAAAATATTTTGATTAGATAGATAGAATCAATATAAAAATATTCATTGTTGTATACAATCAAAGTATGCCAATGGATTATATGTAATTACCATGGAGCTTTAGTCCCTTCACTAACACCAATTCATGGTCCATCTGTAAAGAAATTGATAATTTCTTAGTGCTCTTGATGAGTAATCCTAGCATATTCGGACTCATATCAACCTCTAATGAATGAGGCACAGGAGTACTAGACCCAGAGATCATATGTACATATGGGACCTTGGATTGCTCCACACCAACACTAAGTGTATAATTATGGGCAGACACAACAATACGAGGATTTGAGGCATCAATAGCCGATGCAAAAAAAGTAGATGGTACAACCATAGATGCATGTCTGCTACTCTCAACATCGGGTTCTTACTCTCCCAAGAATTCCCGTGAAATACAATTCATTGATTCAAGCTCTTGGATTCATTTAAAAAAATATGACATATTCTTTCAAGTAATTGATGGAATATAATTTTAAAAATACATACATTGTACTTCCTGATGCTTGCCATTAAGAATTGGCTTCTTATTTCGGTCTCGGGAGTCTCTTCAACGCCCACCAATCCCGTAATTTATTTAGCTAATTTATTAACCTTTTTCAAATAACTACAAGAGGGTTGATAGCTTATGATATGTCTACAACTACATTCTGATCAGGATAAGGCAATGTCTGATCCAGCTTTTATGAGCAGAACAAAATGAATACATATTATTATCAGATGCTTAACACAAAATAACAGAGATATAGTAAAACTAGTTTTCTATTCAATAAGGAAATAAGCTAGAACTGTAAAATGCAGCGGAAAACAAGCTTGCTAGAATGGTGGCGGCTTATCTCTGAGAATAGATGTGACGGCTGCGCTCATTTTGAAAGAAGAAGATTACCATGAGGCTCTCAAGGCCTTTTACAATAAATAGGAATGTCAAAAACCCTAGACATCCAAAAACCTAACCTTAGGAGATGAAGTGCCGAAAGTCATGTGGGCCCCATTTGGGTAAGTTAGTACATCAACTTCCCGGGGTCGTAACTTTTGCATACAATCTCCGTTTGGGGCGCTCAGTAGCCCATTGGAAAGGTCTATCCGATATTTACAACTTTTGACTAGAGATAAATGTATGTTGAAGGCAGCCATTTGGACCCCCAAATCTCCAAAAAAGGTCGTTTAGGGCCTCAAAATGGCCCCGGAAGTTCAGGACCCGAAAAACTGCTAAAAATAGTACAATACCAAAATTGCCATAAAACTGTTTTAAGTCAGTTGGAAAGGTGGGTGGCCACCAATATCCACCTGGATAAATCCTCCCTCCTTAGGAAGCAATGGTCTCCATTACGTTGAGTTCCCCCATCAGATGAGGAAATTTCTGCTGAATTTGGCCTCGGGTGAGCCACTTGCCTTGGTGCAGGAGTTGCCCTGCTTTGACAACTCGATAAAGCTGGATCCTTTGATGTCGTGTGCCCTTGATCTGTGTGTCTGCAATATTATCACTAGATTCTTGTTGTAGGCAATCAGGTTTGAGCTCTATTGGTGTCAACTTCTCTGCTATCTCTGAGGTGTCTAATAGTGGTGGGAAATATGGCTGAAGGAGAGCCACGTTGAAGACTGGATGCAGACCAAGGAAGGGGGGAATTGTTAACACCTTAAAAGTGCTCACTAGCTCATTTCCTTATTCACATGACCATTTGTCCACTTTTTCCACCATCTGAGCCTCTAAAGCCAACAAAAGGTCACCAAAAGACCTTAATACACCCTTTTTCCCACTCAAAAAGATTATTTTTCCTAAAAAAGCATAAAAAACCCTCAAAAAGGGTCCAAAATTCCCAAAAATATTAAAAAGGGAATAAAAATATTAATTTTATTCAAAAAAGGAAAAAGGAGGGAAAAGTACCTAAACCATGTTGGTCAATACCATTGGTTTCCACAAAACCACAATGGTATTCCCCACCACCAAAACCTATAAAAAGGTGGTAGGGGCTCCTCATTTCAGATCCATCCATCTTCCTATCCTCATGCTGCCAAAATCTCCCTTGAGCTTTTGGCCATTGTAGCTACCTTGGAGAAAGGACCCTTTGGAGTTTGGAGCTGCTCACCCTTGGAGCTTCTCAACTATCTTCATCACTTGGAGGTATTATTATTGCAAGCACTTGCTTGCCCCCATTTTCAATACAAAATTATTTTTTATATTTCTTGTTCTTGTTTTTTAATTCAAAAATGCACATGCTAGTTTAGTTTAGATTTAGATTTAGTTTATTGTTTTGCTTAATATTGAAACTGCTGCTACTAGTTAGCAGGTGCCCATAGCACTAAGCTTGGTTGCAAAACCAAGCCAACAGTTTTTGGCGACTCCGCTGCTTTCAAATTTTTAGATCTCACTTTTGCTTTAGATCTTAGTTTTTGATAGTATTACTTAGTTTAATTCATAGATCTGCCACCCTAGACAGCAGATCCATTGTTGTTCTAGATCTTGGCCCATTTTTTAGCCATTAACAGCCCGAAATTCTCAATTTTTGGGTTCATTTTTCGACGTCCGCGTACGGCTTTCGCCTCGCGGATTTTTTCCCAACAGTCACGCGGCTCATCGCGACTGCGCGGCATTTTTCCGCGCGGTTCACCGCGGCTTTGCGGCCAATTAGCGCGCTGCACATCGCGGCTTCACGGTCATTTTCAGCGCTGCATATCGCGACTGTGTAACGAAATCCCGCGCGGTGCATCACGACTTCGCAGCCGAAACCCGCGCTTCCCATCGCAACTGTGCGACAGAAACCCGCGCGGTCCATCGCGGCTGTTCTGTCAAAACCCGCGATGCCAATTTTTTCCATTCAGCCAATCAGTTTAAAAAATTATTTTTTTACTGTATTTTCTGCCCACATAGCACATTTTACAGTACTAAAATTCCAGCATTATTTACATCCATAGGAAAATTTTACTATTTAGAATGCACCTTTGAAAAGGTCTTTTTAAAAATTTTCAGAAATTGAAAGAAGGATTTATTTGCATTTTATCTAGATTAAAATTTTTGCTGTTTACTTCTTTGATTTTTTGCCCATAGCAATGTTTGAAAAAGAAATCAATTTATTTCAAAGAAGTCATATTATTTGCTTTCCTATTTCAAAAGATCCTTTGTTTTTTGAATAATCTTTGCAAAGCATTTAATTTCCATTTATTGAAAGAGTCATATTATTTGCTTTTCTATTTCAAAAGATCCTTTGTTTTTTGAATACTTAGCATTTACTTTTTCAATTTCAGTTTAAAATATCACACGTGCACCCACTCAAACACATAATTTAAACTGAGCCTTAAAACTTACCCTAACTTCAACCCACTTTTAACCCCACTTGGGGAACACTAAAAGAACTTTGTAGCTAGGTAGTATTGAGGGGATAGGTGTTCCAATAACACCCCTCAGTTATTACATCTGAGACATAGCTGTTGTCCATTAGGGAACCAAAATCTCCTAGTATTTATTGGCACGGTCATAACCAGTTTATTGGAAGGCCTCTCCCCTAGGAGGGTTGAATTCGCGAGGATGGTTTCAGAAGTCTGAGTGGAATACCGAAATCCATTCAGTAACCGAAGGCTACCATTCACAGTTCTCGGGATATCCCTGTATGGGGGTATTGCGGTAAAAGGACCAAACGACAGATTTACCTTTTCTGGACGTGTCATGAACGAAGTATCCTAGTTGCCATTCTTTAGGATTGATTACCCGGTGTCCCTCCCGGTAGGGGGATATCTAGCCGTTGACTCAACACTCAATATTGTCTGACTTGGATTTCATCACCTTGCAGAGAATATCGTTTGTTGATTCACAATACTTTTAGTTAGGTGTTTGCATGATACAATCCACCTTTGGTCTAGTAGCACCTCTTTTTTCTAAAAGTTGTTTGCATGTTGGTACTCTGACCATTTTTTGCATCCCTCCACTTATTATAGCACAGCTGCTATAATAAGTGCCTTTTTGAGGTTGATTTTTTGGCCTGAGAGCCTTCATTTTCACTCCCCTTCTTGCACCCTTGGTTGCATTAGGGTTTTGAGTTTTTTATACATTACCATTCTACACATAAGATTTTTTCACAAAAAACGTATTTCTCACCATTGAGAATTTTAGACGCTCTCGTCGTCTTCAGGGCGAACTCCCAGAGTTCAGTCCACTTGGCTCGCCACATCACCGACGCCGAGCCTTATCCCTTGACTCGACACATCGTTGTTCAAACAGACAGTCATCCAATTCTGACACGCCTCACTTCACATTAGATTTTGAGGCAGAATCCAAAAACCCTACCGAGTTGTTACCAACCAACCTCATGGCTGGGACACAATTCGACCCACTTTTTACCAGCACCATAGGTGAGACATCCACAGACCCTTCTACTGCGGTGCCATCCATTGCAACAACCACCCCCCTGGGTATGGCTAATATGGGGGACACTCCATTTTTAGGGATTCCCAACACAGGATCACCTCCTATTACGGGTACGCCGAACATAGGGGTCACACCCCCTCTCATTTCCACAAACCCTATCCCAAGAATCCCTACTGCTATTCCTAACCCTAGTGTAACCCATGTTGCATTAGGAAACGCTGGCCCATACCAGACCACACCTATTGGAGGACACATACCTTCAATACCTAGCATACCTTTAGGCGCTACTGGACCCCCACATCATACCACTATGACTAGTCATGTCCCAGTCACTACGCCACATTCATCTGCTAACTTACCATACATGGCAAGTCTGAACTTACCAGACTTAGCTAGGTTAACCAATGATCCGATCAGACATGACCCTGCGTGGCCTCACATGCCCACCAAACTCCCCTCCGACATCCCTAAGTTTGAGGGCAAGGCAGGTGAGGACCCCCATAACCATATCATGTATTTCCATCTATGGTGTTCATCCAACTCCATAGTGGAAGACTCTGTCTGCCTCCGTCTGTTACAGCGCACATTCACTGGCTCTGCAGCTAAGTGGTATATGGAGCAGCCCCATGGGACCCATGCCACCTTTACCTCCCTTGCCTCGACCTTCCTGCAGTTCTTTCAGTTACCTGTCCTCTATGATGCGGGAGTTGAGATCCTACTGTCTTGCAGACAGAACACGGCCACCCACATCACTGACCACATTCATGAGTGGCGTCAACGCCGAAGCCTCTACAAAATCAAGTTAGATGACCACTTGTTGATGATGTCAACTGCCGATGCCAACCTCCAAACCCGTAGAAACCAATATGGCTCCACCTCTGAAGCCCCTCCCGCCAACAAGAACACTAATGTTCATCCCACAGATCAAACGTTACATATACCTCCGGCTCCACTCGATGGCGCTTCTAAAGCACCTCACTTCCCACTTCGTCGCATCAACAGTAATCCCAATGCTCGTGCTGCGTCGAATTACAACATTGTAGACGACTTAGCCCAGTCTCCTGCAGCCATGTCTGCTTTAGAAGTATTGAAAAACTATCCTTCACAGTGCAAGACTTTACTCTCTGCCATTGGCGCCATTGAACCCAATGATTCACAACTAATGGCATTCGATTCGGACCAATCCGAACCATGCCTGCCTTCCACTTTAGCTTTCCAAGTTTCCGTTTCTGTTTGGAATCTTGTCATCCATCAGTGCATTATCGATGAAGGGGCCTCTACATGCGTCATGTCTACATTCATTTGGTAGAAGTTGGGATCTCCTACTCTCCAGCAGTCCACCACTGCGTTGCGAGCCTACGACGATCGTTCAGCTCAACCCCAAGGCCTCCTCACCAATCCCTGTCCAGCTGGCAGGTAAAACCGTGCTCATTGACATTGAGGTCATCAATGCCCAACTCGATTATAACCTCTTACTTGGCCGCAGCTACATGTATGCCATGCGGGCGGTTGCCTCATCCGTTTTTCGTACTATGATGTTCCCCCATGAGGGACGCGTGGTCAAGGTCGACCAACTCACCTATTACGATCCCAAGGCCCCTGCTGCACCCGAAAATGTTCTCCCTATGGTTGAACAACCTATTTTTGGTGCAACTATCTTGTTTGTGTCCTCAGTGGGACTCATACTTTACTCCGACGTGCCGATGACTTCTACATTCCAATCCATTCCACCACCGTCACCAGAGACACATGTCGCTAACCTCTGTACTCTTTCCCACAATACACACACACCCAACAATCATCCACCCTTGTTCCCTAAACCACCATTGGTCCCTAGTCACATTGGGGTTACACCCATCCACACAATCCCCTTTCTATTCCCTCCCTCGGGCGCAGTAAGCGCTCCGGTTATGGCTACCCTCAGTCTCCCCGGGTTAACATTGGGATTACACGTGTGGTATATTTTGCCTCCCGTTCCCTCGCCGACACCAAATGTCATCCTGCAACTGATGCAACCCATTGTCACTTCTACCCAACCACCTCCCGGTATCACTACTCCTTCGTCATCAATGAATCCCCCTCCACTCATCAGGCCCACTGGGGGCATAGGCCCACAACCATACACTGCGGTACCCCCACCCAAGGCAATTAAACCTCCCCCCGTATTCCGTGCTCCTCCAAAATGCTCGTTGTGTGATGAGTTAGGCCATCCAACCCATCAGTGTCCACAGTTACCTGCATTACAGGAACACATGCAAATGATGGACGACGACCCCAACATCCCGATGGTCAAAATTGACTCAAACCCCATGCCTCGTGACAAATCACTGTGTACCAACCACCCATGTGCGATATGTGGTATTTACGGCCACTACTGACATCACTTTCCTGATATCTCAGATTACAGAGCAGCTCTCTATGAGATGAATAATTTGGATCTTGAGACGACGCCCCCTACAATTGAGGAGATCTTCCCTCCCGTACCATCCTCATCCGGAGAGATTAACACCATTTATATGATCTCTTCGACTACCACTTTCAAACCAGAACCCCTTGATTTATGGTCTAACTACTTCCATACTAATGAGCAAATTTTGGAAACACTCACTGCTCCCGACTACCCTTGGGACGATATGCATCATCGCTCATACTTACTTCCAGAGGCGTCTACATCCACGGCATCTGACCAGTTGTCGGTCGAATCGAAAGATTTCATACCCACTAAGGTCGATTGGTTTAATGACCCCATCCAAGCACCGAATGCCTTCGAAGAAGGGAACATGTCCAACATTTCCCCCATTATACAAATTGATATTTCCACCACACCGGGAAAACCTGAGCTCATCTCGCTAGGCGCATCTTGCACTCAAGCAGAAACTCAGGCATATAAAAATCTTTTTCAAGAATTCCGTGATGTCTTTGCCTGGTCCTATACCGAAATGCCTGATCTTGACCCCGCCATTATAGAACACCACATTGACACATGGCCTGATGTCCCCCCCATTCGTCAGAAACAGCGACCCATTCATCCTTCCAAGCTCCCCGTTGTTAAAGCCGAGGTTGAGAAACTTCGCAAAGCAGGATTCATTTATCCTATTGCTTATACCACATGGGTTTCAAACCCCGTTCCCGTCAACAAAAAACAAGGCACCCTTAGAGTATGCACTGACTTCCGTGATTTAAACCGCGCTTGCCCCAAAGACAATTTTCCCATGCCATTCATTGACCAACTCATTGATGCATGTGCGGGACATGAAGTCTTATCTTTCATGGACGGTTTTTCCGGATACAACCAGATTCAGATTCGTAAAGAGGATCAGTACAAGACTGCCTTTACCACCCCATGGGGCACCTTTGCCTATCGTGTCATGCCTTTCGGCCTAAAAAATGTTGGTGCCACCTTCCAGCAGGCCATGACCTATTGTTTTCACGACTTGGTCCATATCCTGCTAGTCTATATTGATGACCTTACAGCTCGTTCCCGGAAATGATCAGACCACCTTAACGACCTCCAGTAAGTTTTCCTACATTGTCGCAAATATAAAATCCGCTTGAACCCACACAAGTGTGTCTTTTGCGTTCCTGCAGGCCGTTTGTTGGGTTTGATTGTTTCCCAGGATGGAATCACTGTTGATCCCCTGAAAGTCAAAGCCATCTTAGACATTCCCTCTCCGCGCATGCTTCGGCAACTCCAAAGTTTGCAGGGGCGGTCCAATTTCCTTCGTCGCTTCGTGCCTGATTACGCCACCAAAGTTCACGGATTCTTACGCCTACTTCACACCCACATACCCTTTGTTTGGGATGAGCAAGCAGACACGGCATTCAAAACCCTCAAGCAAGCTCTCACACAAGCCCCCTTGATCTCCCCTCCGGATTTCTCTCAGGACTTCATCCTTTACGTCTCAGCATCTGAACATGCTGTGTCCGGAGTCTTGGTCCAAGAAGACGCCTCTCACTAAGAGCATGTCATTTATTACGTCAGCCAGACCTTGTCTGGCCCACCCCTACGTTACCCATACGAGGAAATATTAGCCCTAGCTGTAGTCTTTTCCATCCAAAAATTGTGACACTACATTCTGCTCGGTCATACCACGGTCGTCGCCGACTCCAACCCTATGGTATATCTCCTAAACAGGCGGCTCCTACAAGGTCGTGTTGCTAAATGGGTCATTATCCTCCAAGAATATGATCTTACTTTCAAAACTCCCAAGAGCACCAAAGCCCTCGCGCTGGCCCATCTCATCACTGACCTCCCATGCTCTTCGTCATCACCCGCTATCCAAATGGATCTGATCGATGATCACATCTTCATTATTTCGTCTGACAACCCATGGTACAGTGACATCCTAATTTACCTCCGCACGCAGAAATTTCGACCCCACATCGATCGTGACGGACGCCGTCGTATACGTCACCATGCCCCCCGATACCTCTTGTTTGGAGATGTGCTTTATCGACGCGGCATTGATACCATCCTACGACGTTGCCTATCCCATAGTGAGGCAGAACAAGTCCTCAATGATTGTCATAGCGGTGCCTGTGGAGGCCATTTCTCTGGCATGGCCACCGCCCAAAAAATCATTCGTACAGGTTACTTTTGGCCATCATTATTTACTGATTGCATCACCGCAGTCAAACATTGCCAAAATTGTCAACTTTTTGCCCCCAAAGCAAGAACCCCACCCGCCCCCCTTCATCCATTCGTTACTGCTGGACCATTCTGTAAATGGGCCATTGACTTCCTTGATTGCAATCCCACGTCAGCCAGCGGTCACAAACATATTATTGTGGCCGTAGATTATTTCACCAAGTGGGCGGAGGCCATGCCAACTTACAATTGCACAGCCAAAACCACAGCATGATTCTTTCTCAACCATGTTATCGCACGTTTTGGAGTGCCAAAGCAACTTGTCTCAGACCACGGCTCTCACTTCGAAGACGCCGTATGGAAAGAACTATCCACCTTACTGAAATTTGAACACCATTTCTCCTCTGCCTACTACCCCCAAGGAAATGGCCAAGTCGAAGCGATAAACAAAATTTTGAAAACCATCCTCCAGCGCACTGTAGACAAACACAAGTCAAATTGGCACCACATGCTCTTCCCGGCACTATGGGCATACTGCACATCGACTAAAACCGCCACCGGTTTTACCCCTTTCCACTTAGTTCATGGTGTCGAATCTGTCCTCCCCATTGAGTGCCAAATTCCAACCCTACATATGGCCATTGAACTCCTACCGGACACTGCCCCAATTGAGCAACGCTTACTACTCCTGGAGCAGGCCGATGAAGATCGGCGCACAGCCCTTCAAAACATGGAAGCAGCCAAGAACCGATCCAAATTGAATTATGATAAACATGTCCACCCAAGAAATTTTTCTAAAGGGACCTTGTCCTCGCCTACGATCAGGCTCATGACAAAACCAGGAAAGGAAAGTTTGTGTCCATGTGGAAAGGGCCATATATTATACACACTTGCCTCGGACAAGAGGCATACATTCTGACCGATTCAGAAGGAAACCCCCTCCGCAACCCACGCAACGGGTTGTACCTCAAACGATTTTACCCATGATACCGGATGTACACCACCGTCCATTGAAGAACTTCATGATAGTTCTTTCCTTTTCCTATTTTCATCAGTTCCATTTTTTGACCATTTTTTCATGCCCTCGTTGCCTCAGTTTGCGTGCCACATTGGTCGTCATCCGTTTTTGACAAGTCTTATATCGCCAGATTCAGTTTTCCGCGCTCTTGATGATGCTTGAGATCATTTCTCGCTCTCATGCGCTGATTTTTAGGGCATTTTTCCATGCCCCCTTGTCGCCTCGGTTTGCGTGCCACATCGATCGTCGTCCTTTTTTGACATGCCTTATATCACCGAATTCAGTTTTCCGCGCTCGTGATGACGCTTGAGATCATTTCTCGCTCTCACGCCCATATTTTTCGGGCATTTTTTCCCATGCCCCCCTCCTCGCCTCGATTTGCGTGCCACGTCGGTCGTCATCTGTTTTTAACGAACCTTATATCGTCGGATCCAGTTTTCCGCGCTCGTGATGATGCTTGAGATCATTTCTCTCTCTCACCTCCATATTTTTTGGGCATTTTTCCCATGACCCCTCGTCGCCTCGGTTTGCGTGCCACATTGGCCGTTGCCCCCTTTTTGACAATCTTTATGTCAACGGATTCATTTTTCCGCATTCATGATGATGCTTGAGACCTTTTATCGCTATAATCAATCCCTTTTTGTTCGGTATAATTTTACCCCTTTTTCGGGTCAAGCGATCCCTTTTTACGAAAAAGGCACTTAGGGAGTTTCTGTTAAGCTCTTTTCTGACTCCTAAAACAATGAAAAGATCGCCGAGAAACCTTGCTTCCTTTCATGCTCGCTAAACGTATCTGAAAGGGCGTCTACCTGGTATAAGTTTACCCCTTTTCCAGACCTTGTAGACTAATTACGAAAAAGGTATGCTCTAGTCACATCGGCTAGAAGAGTTCTCCATTTTGCATCATTTTATGCTTTTTCGGGCTTTGGAGACTAACTTACGAAAAAGAACACCAATGGAGTCCACTTACCGCTTTCAAACTCTCTAAAACATGAAAGCACCAATGAGCACGAACAGTCCTGGGCTCACAAAATCCACAGGACAGTACCATTTCAGAGCACACTTTTATACCTTCTTGGAGCTCATTAAAACTATGAAGAAGGACCCAATGGTGCTTCTCGGTGCCACAACAGATCACGTCTACTCATATGGCAGCTCCCCCATTTTGGTCTCCTTTGTTCAAAGTATTCTGCAGTATGTCACCCTGAGAACCCCTCGACAGCACCCATCAGCTTGATTCCCCCCCAGAGTCAATACATACCCTTCAGTCCTTAAAAGCAATGATACCCACACCTACACGTCAGTTCCCTACGCTGCCAGGTCAACCATGTCATCATGCTCTAAACAAAGGAAGTTTGAGTCTACCCACTATATGACCCCAGTTACTTCCCATCCCCACAAGTATGTCAGTCCTACCATCAGTACTACCACACTTCAGTTCTACACCTCGCGCTCCTATCAAGGAAACATCATTGCCTTGTTAGTTGCTGGTCTCCCTATATCGACGACAACCAAACTTATTCCAGAGGATAGACCTAGAGGTCCTTGTGTCTTGGACTCATCACCATTTATGATGAGTGCCTACGAATCATTTCGAGAAGAGTCCTCAGTGCCTCTCCAAATGGTTGTTTCTCACATGCTCGACTTCAACACCTTGATCGCATCGTTGAGACTCGCACAGAGCATCGGTCCGTTCAGTTATTAGTCGAAGACCCCGGATACCATCTGACTCCTCCACATTTGAGAGTCTACCTATGGATACAACCAGTTATACTTTTCCTATAGATATTTGGGTTGCGCATGGCGACAGTATTCATATGTACCCCAGTTTTATAGTCCCTCGAGTATATAGTTACATGTACATGTACTTCTCAGAGATGACTCTCAGTCATTGAGTCCCTACAGATGTTGGACACCTTCAGTTTCAGCAGTTCATCACCCTTCTGAGACCTTCGTCAAAACGGTTGTTGCTCTATTCCAGTGTATCAGTTATTCAGATCAGCCATGTTATGATCATGAGTACATCCCAAAATGTTGTCCCCTCTGGACCATTATGATGTACCAGCAGATTTTTTATGTATTTTCTCAGGTCCCCCTTCTTGGGACTAATTGTTTATATATGTCTTGATATGACCATGGGTATGCCCGCCTCGTCCATTATCAGAGAATATTCCTCATTCATATTGAGGCCATGTAATATTGTTTTTTTTTGCAGCTTCCAAGGGCCGCGGATCCAGTCTCCAATCGGTCTCTTCTCCTCCCCAAAACCCCAGAAAAAAAAAGACAAAATAACTATGATGTATATTGGCCATACGATGAGCTCCTGCCCTCATACATCAGGGGGCAATCTGTTAACACATAAAAAGTGTTCACTAGCTCATTTCCTTATTCACATGACCCATTTGTCCACTTTTTCCACCATCTGAGCCTCTAAAGCCAACAAAAGGTCACCAAAAGACCTTAATACACCCCTTTTCCCACTCAAAAAGATTATTTTTCCTAAAAAAGCATAAAAAACCCTCAAAAAAGGTCCAAAATTCCCAAAAATATGAAAAAGGGAATAAAAATATTAATTTTATTCAAAAAGGAAAAAGGAGGGAAAAGTACCTAAACCATGTTGGTCAATACCATTGGTTTCCACAAAACCACAATGGTATTCCCCACCACCAAAACCTATAAAAAGGTGGTAGGGGCTGCTCATTTCAGATCCATCCATCTTCCTATCCTCATGCTGCCAAAATCTCCCTTGAGCTTTTGGCCATTGTAGCTACCTTGGAGAAAGCACCCTTTGGAGTTTGCAGCTGCTCACCCTTGGAGCTTCTCAACTATCTTCATCACTTGGAGGTATTATTATTGCAAGCACTTGCTTGCCCCCATTTTCAATACAAAATTATTTTTTATATTTCTTGTTCTTGTTTTTTAATTCAAAAATGCACATGCTAGTTTAGTTTAGATTTAGATTTAGTTTATTGTTTTTGCTTAATATTGAAACTGCTGCTACTAGTTAGCAGGTTCCCATAGCACTAAGCTTGGTTGCAAAACCAAGCCAACGAGAATGTTGAGCTCAAAATAATTGTCACCCACCGCCTTGGTGATGGTGTACGGCCCATAATGGAGTGGGCGAAGCTTTCGATGGGGCCCTGTAAGGCGTTCTTTCTGCAAATGCAACCAAATTTTGTCGCCCACCTGAAACTTATGTGGCACCCGATGTTGATCATGGCGTTGCTTGTACTTGGAATTAGACTTCTGTAGAATATCCTGAACCTGTTGGTGGATATGATGGATCCGTTCAATGAACCGGGCGACTTTGTCAGCTTCTGGGGACGATTCGGCCGAGGTGGTCGCAAGGGGAAGTGCAACATCCATGGGGCCCAATGGTTGGAATCCCAACCCCACCTGAAAGGGGCTATGGCCAGTTGAGCTATGCAGGGCTCGGTTGTATCTATGTTCGACATAGGGGATACTCTCATCCCATGTGCGGGGGTTTGTTGAATTGTACATGCGTAGCATATGTACGACCATCTGGTTGACAACCTCCGTTTGTCCATCGGTCTGGGGGTGGAAGGCAGTGGATTTGGTGAGCTTGGTATCCAATAGTGACCAGAGGCTCGACCAGAATGAGTTGAGAAACCAACTGTCACGGTCTGAGATAATGGTCTGTGGGATCCCAAAATGTACCCATACTCGTTCAAAGAAGAGCTTGGCAGTGGCTTTTGTTGTGATGTTCTTCTTGCAAGTGGCTAGAATCGCCATCTTGGAAAAGCGATCAACAACCACAAAAACACAGTCGTTTCCCCTCTTGGTGGACGGGAGGCCCGACATGTAGTCCATTGAGATGGATTCCCACGGCCTGTCAGGAGTAGGCAGAGGGGTGTATAGGCCCTATTTCTTAGTGGTCGGTTTGGAAATAGTGCAAGCAGTGCAGGACCTAATATACTTACCAATATCCTGTCGAAGTTTCGGCCAGTAGAAATGTTTCTGCAACACTGCCACTATCTTTTCGACGCCAAAGTGTCCTGCCACCCAACTGTAGTGAGCTTCCCAAATCAGCTTCGTGCACTCGCTTGATGGAACGCAGAGATGGCCTAGACGACACAACAACCCATCCTGAAGATGGAAATTAGCAACCACTGAGTTGGTGCCCAACATTTGATAGGTGGCAGAGAAGTCAGGGTCTGTCTCGTAGAGGTGGGGCCATCCGGAGGTCTCGTGGCCGCAAGATTCTAGCACCCTGGTAAGTTCCGCGACTGGAGGTCTACTGAGGCAGTCAGTAACTCGGTTGGTACTCCCTATTTTATATTTGATGTTGAGGTGGAACTGCTGTAAATATGTTGACCACTTCTGATGGTGGTCATTCTGCAACTTTCCTTGGGTCTGCATGAATTGTAGTGGCTTGTGATCAGTGTGGATGACTTTCTCCTTCCCAAGAATGTAATGTCTCCACTGGCGGTAGGCTTGTACAATGGAGTACATTTCTTTGTCATAGGTAGGGTACTTGCGGACATCTGATAGTGTCTCACTATGATATGCCACGGGGTGGCCATGTTGAGTGAGAACGGCACCCACAGCATAATCTGAAGCATCTGTATCGATCTAAAAGGGATGTTGCAGGTTTGGAAATGAGAGTATCGACGATGAGAACAAATGCTTCTTCAAGTAATCGAAGGCTTGTTGTTGGGATAGGCCCCACACAAATTTTTCCTTACCACCACCCCTGGTCACTTGGCTGAGGGCCCATGCGATATGAGAGAATCCCAGCCCAAACCGGTGATAGAAATTGGCGAGGCCCAAGAAGCTCCGAAGTTCAGTGAGTGTGGTTGGGTTTGGCCAGTCATGGATGACCTGGATTGTAATGTACCCATTCCAATAAGTGCATAGTAAGACAATCCCATCAATCCTACTAGTTTCCTAGGTTGGATGGGCACATGTGGGATGGTAATAAAGAAGCTAATAAATGATATTTAGACATTATATGGGTTCAATCATTTAATAAATATGGGGAATAAATAAATTCAAGATAAATTCTAAGTGGCAAGTGGTTTTGGAGACATATGGAGGTGGTGGGACCCACACTAGCTTGATTTTTCAATGACACATGGTAGCTCTCTCTTGCCAATTCGAATTCATGGGAAGGTGAACACTCTTGGGTGAGTTGGTAAGTCATAACACATGACATTTAGCATATTAGGTCGAAATGGGATGGAATAGTAACCTCCATGGGAGAGGAAGAGTCAAATTGGAGACTAGTGGACACTTGGGCTAGATTCCCTAGTTTTATGACAACAATAATGAAGCATCTATGACATTTATGACAAACTTAAGACCTGACATCTTACACCTGACCATTATGACATGTCATCCCCAAAAATAGGCTCAAGGAAGGCACTCATGGATTTGGGGGAAGCTAAAGAGACTCAAATTCGAATTTGGGAGAAGATGGAAGGTTGGAACTAGGAGACAAGTGGCAAATGAGGAATATTTTCTAAATGAAAATTTATTGAATCTATTGAGAGGATTTCGACCCCTTTAAGGCTAATGTTGGTTATATAATGTAGAAATAAAGCATGAGAATGGCTTTTGATGATTTGAGAAAAATTGCATTTGTGAAGAGAGAACTAGTGGATGACTAGTTTCTTGCCTTAGCCAATTTCGAGGGTGAAAGATTCCCATCCAAGTTGGTGTTTGGAGATGCCACTCAGGTCTTTCATGGTGCTTTAATGGAGTTTTATTTTCAGGTAGAAGCTACAGGAAGTTTCATGGCTTGGTTTAGTGCAGCACTTTCTCTCCACCATTTCCAATTTTGAAGGCATATTCGGGCTCCTTGAGGGATTGCGCTTTGGGTGAGATCTTGCACTCATTGGGAGAGATTCATATGATATTTTTCTGATTGTAATAGCTTCATATCTTCTGTTACTCATATTCAAAAACTCTCAGTTCGAAATACCCATTGAATGTATGCAAAATTATTGATTAATGAGCAAACAATGTCCATTTCCCCAATGCTTTGATGTATGACACTATAAGGTTGTTTATTTCGAATGGATGGATGATTATATGGTATATTTGTGATTCATATAACACCATGGATATATTATACAAGTTTCATGTACTGTACTTCAGCATTTGAATCATTTTTACTCAGTTTGTTTGTATTGAGAGGTGAAATAGTGCCATTTCCCCAAGGGTCGAATTAGGGGTTTTTGCTGTTGAATGTGAGAGAGTTAGAACAGTAGTAAAAATCAATTAATGGTGCATATGAGACCTTAATAACATACTTAACACATTACATACCTCTTTTCATAAATTCGTGGGAGTTTGGAAGCATTTGGAAGCCCATTTGCAGTGTTACCCCGGGGGGATTTGATGCACAAATTACTAGTCAAAATTACATATATTGATCAGAATAAAAATCAAGTTTGCAACAGTATTTGGAGGGCCATAAAACATCCCTGAACCTAATATTCAATTCTAAATACCATTCATACACTCCTATAGAATATTTGGGAGCATTTGGGTTGATTTGAAGGTCAAAACAGTAAAACTAGTCAAAGGTCGAAATAGGGGAAAAAGTGGAAAAATTGGCATTTTAATAAAATTTTAAAAAAGGGTCATTACAAGTGGTATAAGAGCATGTTCTTGGCACTTTATGGTATTAACAATAATCCAAACAAATAAACCACCACCCTTTGAATCAGTAGTTGAAGAAGTTTTGGTTGAAGAAGAGATAGTAGCAGAAAAAGAGTTTTTTTCTAAAACAATGGGTAGAGAGGAGGAGAAAAAATTAAGACATAAGGAGGAATTTATTGAAGCCTTAAAACCATGTTTTAAAGGAATTACCATGGTTATGCTAGATATGAATAAACAAATGATGAAAGGTTTCGAATTATTGGGAAGCCAACTTTCAGGCAAAGGGATGATAGGAGATAATAGTGGTTCACACTCAGGGGAAAATATGAAAGGGAATGAGCATATTTTCTCAAGTACAGGACCTCATAATAGACCTGATGAATTTCAAAGCACACAAAGGCATACTACACCTAAATTTCTCACACCCAAAGAAGATCCCAATCTTGAATTGTATTACAAGAAACTAGTCAATGATTGGAATGATTTGAATAAAGAGTGTAAAAGAGGTGTACCACTCAGTGACTACATTGATGCTATGAAAAAGATTAAAAGGAAGGGAGACAATAGGATTCCATTCCAAAACAAATAATTGAATAGTGCTATTAGAAAAATGTCACTTCCTACTTTTGATGGTTCTTCTCAAAATTCTGCTAACACTTGGGTGCAAAAATTGGATGTATATTTTCAGCTGAATCCTATGTTGGAAGAGGATGCATTAAAAATGGCCATTTTGCATTTGGAAGGAGATGAAAATGAATGGTGGTTTCATGGGATGAAAAACTTGGGTCATAAACAGGTTAAAACATATGGAGAATTTGTTGACAGGGTACTTGAAAGATTTGAACAAAAAGATCTAGAATTGCCTTTCAAAGAACTAGCTCAATTGAAGCAAACTAGGTCCCCTACCGAATATATGTTGGGCTTTCAAAAATTATCAGTCAAGGTGGCTGATGTATCTATGGGAAGATTAGTATTGCTATTCACTGAAGGTTTGGCTGAACCCTTAAGAGGTTTGGTCAAAGCCCACAAGCCAACTACATTAAAAGATGCAATGAACTTGACTAGGGATCTCCAAAATGTGCTTCCTAGAACGAGATTTCCTCCTAAGCCTAGCTACAAATTTGAAAAGAAACCTTGGCAAAGGGATGGATATGATAAGAAACCTTGGCAAAGAGAGTCATTTGAGAGGAATAAAAAAGAGGGACTAACCAGGGATGAACTTAGAAAAAATAAACCGTGCTTCACATGCTTCCGACCATGGACACTGGGGCACAAATGTACCAAAGGAAAGGCTCAATACATCGAAGTATTTTCTGATAATGAGGGGTATGATGGCAGCATGTATGAAGATGGACATATTTCAGATCAAGAAGAGGCATATGAGATAGCAATAGAAGAGGAAAGACAAGAAGAAAATCAGCCTTCACCGGACAAAGCAAGAATGGCAGTGCTTTCAGCAGTACCTCGCTATCATACTATCCGATGCAAAGGTGTGGTACAAGGACAAAGAAATTCAGTTTGGGTAGATGGAGGAGCCACTCATAAATTCATTGATGCAGAGATGGTAGAGAAAAGAAAGATACCTATTGAACCATTTGATGGCTTCTAAGCTGTCATTCCCGATCACAACACAATGCAATGCAAAACATGGGTTCCAAAGCTGCAAGTCACTATACGTAACTATACGTTTGTTGATAGTTCTTATGTGGTTGATGTTGCTGATACTAATGCGGTTTTGGGAGTGAAATGGTTGTATTCAATAGGAGATCATACGTAAATTATCAAATTCCCGAAATGAAATTCCAAGATTCAAAAGGAGTACAAAGATTTGTGAGAGGGCAACACACTTATCCAAATCAAGTAGTAACTTGCAATAGTATGAGATCTATATTGAGGCATGGGGATATAGAATGGGATGCTGAATGTCATATTACATCTCCCAAGCAAACTATAAATATTGTCAAACACCCAAAGGAGATAGAGATACTTTTGCAAAAATATGAAAAGGTTTTTAGAGACCTTCCACATGGTAGGTCACCGGATAGGGGGGTTGAGCACAGTATTATTTTGGAGGAGGGTACTTCACCCATTCAGATACCACCTTATAGACATCCTAAAAATTTCATAGATGAGATTGAAAAATCTATCCAAGAACTCCTAGAGTTGGGACTCATTAGACCAAGCTCTAGCCCTTATGCTTCTTTAGTAGTGCTAGTGAAGAAAAAAGATGGAACATTGAGAATGTGCATAGATTTTAGAGCCTTGAACAAAAAGACTATCAAGAATAGGTATCCTATTCCTAGGATTGATGAGCTCATGGATGAGCTACATGGGGCCAAATACTTCTCAAAAATTGACCTTAGATTAGGGTATCACCAAATTCGAATGAAAGATGAAGATGTGCAAAAGACCGCTTTCCGATGTCATTTTGGCCACTTTGAATTTCTTGTCATGCCTTTTGGGTTAAATAATGCTCCAGCCACCTTTCAAGCATGTATGAATAGGATATTTTGCAAGCAACTAAGAAGGTTTGTTTTGGTTTTCTTTGATGATATTCTCATTTACAGTAAAACATGGGAAGAGCATTTGCAACAATTAGAGATTGTGTTGAAAATATTGCAAGAAGAGTCCTTATTTGCTAAGTTATCAAAATGTGAGTTTGGGATGAAAGAACTATTGTATCTTGGGCACATTATTGGGAAAGAAGGAGTGAAGGTACACATGGAAAAAATTAGGGCTCTCTTGGAATGGCCATCACCAAAAAATATTACCGAATTGAGAGGATTTATTGGCATATGCACCTATTACGGAAAATTTGTGAAAGGGTTCTCCAAGTTGACTTCTCCACTCACTGATTTGACCAAGAAGGATGCTTTCAAGTGGGATGAAGAGGCTGAAATGGCCTTCCAAAAAATGAAAGAGGTAATGAGTAGTTGTCCCATACTTGCACTTCCTAATTTTACTAAACCTTTTGTTGTGGAATGTGATGCTTCAGGTGGAGGAATAGGAGTTGTACTAAAGCAAGGCCAACACCCCATAGCCTTTGAGAGAAGAAAGTTGTAGCCTCATGAAAAAATTTACTCCATATATGATAAAGAAATGTTGGCCATTATGCATGCATTGGCCAAATTCAGACAATACTTGGTGGGCAACAAGTTTGTGGTGAAAACTGACCATAATAGCCTAAGACACTTTCTCACCCAAAAAGATCTAAATGAAAGGAAACAAAAGTGGGTAAGCAAGATTCAAGCTTATGATTTTGATATTGAATATGTCAAAGGAAAGAATAATATAGTAGCAGATGCTTTGTCAAGAAGGCCTTCTTTTTCTCTCAAGGATATTGCCAAGATTTGGAAAAACATGCTGCTAGTTGAATATGCCAAAGACAAATTTGCTTGTGACTTGTTGGATGGAATCAAAGGGGATGATATTTATAGGACTTTGAATGGGATGATATATTATAAGGGAATGATTTATTTAGTTCATAACTCCAAGCTCAAGTACCGAATTTTGCAAGAAGCACATGATTCCCCACTAGTGGGCCATCCGGGGATCTTCAAAACTTATAGACAGTTGAGGCAAAGATTTTTTTGGAAGGGGATGAAGGAAGATGTTCAGAAGTATGTGAATGAATGTAAAGCATGTCAACAAAAAAAATCAGAACTTACATGTCCAGCCGGCCTATTACAACCATTGCCCATTCCGGAGCAAAAATGGGACAGTATTTCCATGGATTTCATCACCGGATTGCCTAAATCCGTGGGTAAGTATTGCATCTATGTGGTAGTTGATAGGTTGACAAAATTTGTTCATTTCTTTGCTATTACATCATCTTTTAGTGTTGCACAAGTTGCTGATATTTTTTTCAAATAAATCTTCAGATTGCATGGGATCCCCAAGAGCATTGTCAGTGATAGAGATAGTAGATTCATGGGTGCTTTTTGGCAAGAACTTTTTAGATTGGTAGGCACTCAATTGACTCCAAGTACCAGCTATCATCCACAAACTGATGGACAAACAGAGAGGGTAAACCAATGGTTGGAAGGATACCTAAGAAACTATTTGGGAGGGCAGCAAAAAGCATGGGCAAAATGGCTACACTTGGGTGAGTTTTGCTACAACGCCGCTTATCATATGTCAATAGGAATGTCTCCTTTCAAAGAATTATATGGTTATGATGCACTTTGTTGATGTATATGTAACTTCGGAATGTATTTCACATATATGTATATTGTATTCCTATGAAGATGTTATTATTCCTCTATACGGAAATGGTTGTATTCCTATAGAGATGTTATTATTCCTCTATATGGAGGTGTCGTCATTTATATTGTAAGTGTCATAACTTATACTTGATCGGTTATTAGACCACCTTGTTGGGGTCGGCCCTATATAAGTCATGTGGGTCAAAGGGTTATTAGACCACCCTATTGGGGGTCAGCCATGTGGGTCAAAGGGTTATTAGACCACCCTAGTGGGGGTCGGCCCAGTCAGCATTATGTTAAGTGGTTAAGTTGAGGCCGACATAGTTGAGTAAAGGTCAAGTCAAGTTAGTGTATAAATAGAGAGTGTGTCTCTCTCATTTTACACATTCTATTCTCTCACTCACACTTGGGAGAGTGGCGCACTTGTGGAGGAGGAGACTCTGCTGCTAGGAGAAGACTATCTCTTGTATTCTGGTTGTATCATTTCTCTATCTATCTCTGAGGAAGTTATTGGGGTTTTTCACCTTTATGGTTTTCCCCAAGTAAACTCTGTGTCTCTTGTGTGCTTGCATTATTGTGTACATGATTGATATGTTGTAGATTTGCTATACATGTTGTTCTCTCAGTTAAGATCCTAGATCAGATTGAAGTAAATTCTAAAAATTTAACACACTTACATTTTCTGACATTATATTTGGTGAGAGTAGAGCCCCAAAGGCTAAAGATTGGGTGGAAGAGAGCCAAGAAATTTTAAAGCTCTTGAAAGACAATTTGCAGGTTGCTCAAAATCAGCAAACACAATATGCTGATAGGCATAGAGAAGAAAGAACCTTTCAAGTCAATGATTTAGTATATTTAAGGTTGCAGCCTTATAAACAAACATCTCTAAAAAAGAATGGAGCAGAAAAATTAAAACCAAGGTACTATGGGCCATACAAGGTAGTGCGGAAGAATGGAGAAGTAGCATATGAACTAGAACTTCCGGAAGGGAGTAAAATCCACAATGTATTTCATGTTTCTTGTCTCAAGAAAGCTCTTGGTCAGAAAATCATCACTTCAGAAATACTTCCTCCTTTGGATGATGAAGGTCAGCTCACACTTGTTCCGGAAAAGATTTTGAAGACACGGGAAAGAAGGTTGAGGAGTAGAATCATCAAAGAATATTTAGTGCAATGGAAGGACTTACCAAATGAAGATGCCACATGGGAAGAGGAGAATATTTTGCAGCATCCAAATCTGAAATTGCTTGAGGAAAAGCAATCTTGGGTGGGGAGGACTGTAATGTCCCCATTCAAATAAGTTCCTAGTAAGACAATCCCATCAATCATACTAGTTTCCTAGGTTGGATGGGCACATGTGGGATGGTAATAAGGAAGCTAATAAATGATATTTAGACATTAGAAGGGTTCAAGAATTTAATAAATATGGTGAATAAATAAATTCAAGATAAATTCTAAGTGGCAAGTGGTTTTGGAGACATGTGGAGGTGGTGGGACCCACACTAGCTTGATGTTTCAATGACACATGGTAGCTCTCTCTTGCCAATTCGAATTCATGGGAAGGTGAACACTCTTGGGTGAGTTGGGAAGTCATAACACATGGAATTTATCATCTTAGGTCGAAATGGGATGGAATAGTAACCTCCATGGGAGAGGAAGAGTCAAATTGGAGACTAGTGGACACTTAGGCTAGATTCCCTAGTTTTATGACAACAATAATGAAGCATCTATGACATTTATGACAAAATTCAGACCTGACTTATTACACATGACCATTATGACATGTCAGCCCCAAAAATAGGCTCAAGGAAGGCGCTCATGGAGTTGGGGGAAGCTAAAGAGACTCAAATTCGAATTTGGGAGAAGATGGAAGGTTGGAACTAGGAGACAAGTGGCAAATGAGGAATATTTTTTAAATGGAAATTTATTGAATCTATTGAGAGGATTTCGACCCCTTGAAGGCTAATGTTGGTTATAAAATGTATAAATCAAGTATGAGAATGGATTTTGATGATTTGAGAAAAATTGCATTTGTGAAGAGAGAACTAGTGGATGACTAGTTTCTTGCCTTAGCCAATTTCGAGGGTGAAAGATTCCCATCCAAATTGGTGTTTGGAGAGGCCACTCAGGTATTTCATTGTGCTTTAATGGAGTTTTATTTTCAGGTAGTAGCTACAGGAAGTTTCATGGTTTGGTTTAGTGCAGCACTTTATCTCCACCATTTCCAATTCTGAAGGCAAATTCGGGCTCCTTGAGGGATTGCACTTTGGGTGAGATCTTGCACTCATTGGGAGAGCTTCATATGATATTTTTCTTATTTTAATAGCTTCATATTCTCTGTTATTCATATTCAAAAACTCTCAGGTCTAAATACCCATTGAATGTATGCATAATTATTGATTAATGGGCAAACAATGTCCATTTCCCCAATGCTTTGATGTATGACACTATAAGGTTGATTATTTCGAATGGATGGATGATTCTATGATATGTTTGTGATTCATATACTGCCATGGATATATTCTACAAGTTTCATGTACTGTACTTGAGAATTTGAAACATTTTTACTCAGTTTGTTTGTATTGAGAGGTGAAATAGTGCCATTTCCCCAAGGGTCGAATTGGGGGTTTTTGCTGTTGAATGTGAGAGAGTTAGAACAGTAGTAAAAATCAATTAATGGTGCATATGAGACCTTAATCACATAATTAACACATTACATACCTCTTTTCATAAATTCGTGGGATTTTGGAGGCATTTGGAAGGCCATTTGCAATGTTACCCCGGAGGGATTTGATGCACAAATTACTAGTCAAAATTACATATATTGGTCAGAATAAAAATCAAGTTTGCAGTAGTATTTGGAGGGCCATAAAACATCCCTGAACCTAAAATTCAAGTCTAAATACCATTCATATACTCCTACAAAATATTTGGCAGCATTTGGGTTGATTTGGAGGTCAAAACAGTAAAACTAGTCAAAGGTTGAAATTGGGGAAAAAGAGGTAAAGTTGGCATTTTAATAAAAAATTTAAAAAGGGTCATTACAAGTGGTATCAGAGCATGGTCTTGGCACCTGATGGTATTAAAAAGAATCCAAACAAATAAACCACCACCCTTTGAATCAGTAGTTGAAGAATTTTTGGTTGAAGAAGAGATGGTAGCAGAAAAAGAGTTTTTTTCTAAACCAATGGGTAGAGAGGAGGAGGAAAAATTAAGACATAAGGTGGAATTTTCTGAAGCCTTAAAACCATGTTTTGAAGGAATTACCATGGTTATGCTAGATATGAATAAACAAATGATGAAAGGTTTCGAATTATTGGGTAGCCAACTTTCAGGCAAAGGGATGATAGGAGATAATAGTGGTTCACACTCAAGGGAAAAGATGAAAGGGAATGAGCATATTTTCTCAAGTACAAGACCTCATAATAGACCTGATGAATTTCAAAGCACACGAAGGCATACTACACCTAAATTTCTCACACCCAAAGAAGATCCCAATCTTGAATTGGATTACAAGAAACTAGTCAATGATTGGAATGATTGGAATGAAGAGTGTAAAAGAGGTGTACCACTCAGTGACTACATTGATGCTATGCAAAAGATTAAAAGGAAGGGAGACAATAGGAGTCCATTCCAAAACAAAGAATTGAATAGTGCTATTGGAAAAATTTCACTTCCTACTATTGATGGTTCTTCTCAAAATTTTGCTAACACTTGGGTGCAAAAATTGGATGTATATTTTAAGCTGAATCCTATGTTGGAAGAGGATGCATTAAAAATGGCCATTTTGCATTTGGAAGGAGATGCCAATGAATGATGGTTTCATGGGATGAAAACCTTGGGTCATAATCAGGTTAAAACATATGGAGAATTTGTTGACAGGGTACTATAAATATTTGAACAAAAAGATCCAGAATTGTCTTTCAAAGAACTAGCTCAATTGAAGCAAACTAGGTCCCCTACCGAATATATGTTGGACTTTAAAAAATTATCAGTCAAGGTGGCTGATGTATCTATGGGAAGATTAGTATTTCTATTCACTGAAGTTTTGGATGAACCCTTAAGACTTTTGGTCAAATCCCACAAGCCAACTACATTAAAAGATGCAATGCGCTTGACTAGGGATCTCGAAAATGTGCTTCCTAGAACGAGATTTCCTTCTAGGCCTAGCTACAAATTTGAAAAGAAACCTTGGAAAAGGGATGGATATGATAAGATACCTTGGAAAAGAGAGTCATTTGAGAGGAATAAAAAAGAGGGACTAAACAGCGATGAACTTAGAAAAAAGAAACTGTGCTTCACATACTTCCAACCATGGACATCGGGGCACAAATGTACCAAAGGAAAGGCTCAATACATCGAAGTATTTTCTGATAATGAGGGGTATGATTGGGGCATGGATGAAGATGGACATATTTCAGATCAAGAAGAGGCATATGAGACAGCAGTAGAAGAGGAAAGACAAGAAGAAAATCAGCCTTCACCGGACAAAGCAAGAATGGCAGTGCTTTCAGCAGTACCTCGCTATCATACTATCCGATGAAAAGGTGTGGTACAAGGACAAAGAACTTCAGTTTTGGTAGATGGAGGAGCCACTCATAACTTCATTGATGCAGAGATGGTAGAGAAAATAAAGATACCTATTGAAACATTTTATGGCTTCACAGTTGTCGTTCCCGGTCACAACACAATGCAATGCAAAACATGGGTTCCAAAGCTGCAAGTCACTGTAGGTAACTATACTTTTGCTGATAGTTTTTATGTGGTTGATGTTGCTGATACTAATGTGGTTTAGAGAGTGCAATGGATGTATTAAATAGGATAGCATACAGTAAATTATCAAATTCCCGAAATGAAATTCCAAGATTCAAAAGGAGTACAAAGAATTGTGAGAAGGCAACACACTTATCCAAATCAAGTAGTAACTTGCAATAGTATGAGATCTTTATTGAGGCATGGGGATATAGAATGGGCTGCTGAATGTCATATTACATATCCCAAGCCAACTATAAATATTTTCAAACACCCAAAGGAGATAGAGAGACTTTTGCAAAAATATGAAAAGGTTTTTAGAGACCTTCCACATGGTAGGCCACTGGATAGGGGGGTTGAGCATAGTATTATTTTGGAGGAGGGTACTTCACCCATTCAGATACCACCTTATAGATATCCTAAAAAGTTCAGAGATGATATTGAAAAATCTATCCAAGAACTCCTAGAGTTGGGACTCATTAGACCAAGCTCTAGCCCTTATGCTTCTTCAGTAGTGCTAGTGAAGAAAAAAGATGGAACATTGAGAATGTGCATAGATTTTAGATCCTTGAACAAAATTACTATCAAGAATAGGTATCCTATTCCTAGGATTTATGAGCTCATGGATGAGCTACATGGGGCCAAATACTTCTCAAAAATTGACCTTAGTTCAAAGTATCACCAAATTCGAATGAAAGATGAAGATGTGCAAAAGACCGCTTTTCGATGTCATTTTGGCCACTTTGAATTTCTTGTCATGCCTTTTGGGTTAACTAATGCTCCAGCCACCTTTCAAGAATGTATGAATAGGATATTTTGCAAGCAACTAAGAAGGTTTGTTTTGGTTTTCTTTGATGATATTCTCATTTACAGTAAAACATGGGAAGAGCATTTGCAACAGTCAGAGATTGTGTTGAAAATCTTGCAAGAAGAGTTCTTATTTGCTAAGTTATCAAAATGTGAGTTTGGGATGAAAGAACTACTGTATCTTGGGAAAATTATTGGGAAAGAAGGAGTGAAGGTACACATGGAAAAATTAGGGCTATCTTGGAATGGCCATCACCAAAAAATATTACCGAATTGAGAGGCTTTATTGGCATATGCACCTATTACAGAAAATTTGTGAAAGGGTTCTCCAAGTTGACTTCTCCACTCACGGATTTGACTAAGAAGGATGCTTTCAATAGGGATGAAGAGGCTGAAAAGTACTTCCAAAAAATGAAAGAGGTAATGAGTAGTTGTCCCATACTTGCACTTCCTGATTTTACTAAACATTTTGTTGTGGAATGTGATGCTTCAGGTGGTGGAATAGGGGATGTCCAAAGCAAGGCTAACAACCCATAGCCTTTGAGAGCAGAAAGTTGCAGCCTCATGAAAAACTTTACTCCATCTATGATAAAGAAATGCTGGAAATTATGCATGCATTGGCCAAATTCAAACAATACTTGGTGGGTAGCAAGTTTGTGGTGAAAACTAACCACAATAGTCTAAGACACTTTCTCACCCAAAAAGATCTAAATGAAAGGAAACAAAAGTGGGTAAGCAAGATTCAAGCTTATGATTTTGATATTGAATATGTCAAAGGAAAGAACAATATAGTAGCAGATGCTTTGTCAAGAAGGCCTTCTTTTTCTCTCATGGATATTGCCAAGGATTGGAAAAACATGCTACTAGTTGAATAAGCCAAAGACAAATTTGCTTGTGATGTGTTGGATGGAATCAAAAGGGATGATAATTATAGGATTTTGAATGGGCTGATATATTATAAGGGAAGGATTTATTTATTTCATAACTCCAAGCTCAAGTACCGAATTTTGCAAGAAGCACATGATTCCCCACTAGCGAGCCATCTGGGGATCTTCAAAACTTATAGACAGTTGAGGCAAAGATTTTTTTGGAAGGGGCTGAAGGAATATTTTAAGAAGTATGTGAATGAATGTAAAGCATGCAACAAAACAAATCATAACTTACATGTCCATCCGGCCTATTACAACCATTTCCCATTCCGGAGCAAAAATGGGATAGTACTTCCATGGATTTCATCACCGGATTGCCTAAATCCTTGGGTAAGGATTGCATATATGTGGTAGTTGATAGGTTGACAAAATTTGCTCATTTATTTGTTGTTACATCTTCTTTTAGTGCTCCACAAGTGGCTGATATTTTTTTCAAAGAAATCTTCAGATTACATGGGCTCCTTAAGAACATTGTCAGTGATAGAGATAGTAGATTCATGGGTACTTTTTGGCAAGAACTTTTTAGATTGGTAGGCACTCAATTGAATCCAAGTACTAGCTATCATCCAAAAACGGATGGACAAACAGAAAGGGTAAACTAATGGTTGGAAGGATACCTAAGAAACTATGTGGGATGGCAGCAAAAAGCATGGGCAAAATGGCTACACTTGGGTGAGTTTTGCTACAACACCACTTATCATATGTCAATAGGAATGTCTCCTTTCAAAGCATTATATGGTTATGATGCACTTACATTTTCTGACATTATATTTGGTGATAGTAGAGCCCCAAAGGCTAAAGATTGGGTGGAAGAGAGCCAAGAAATTTTAAATCTCTTGAAAGACAATTTGCAGGTTGTTCAAAATCAGCAAAAACAATATGTTGATAGGCATAGAGAAGAAAGAACCTTTCAAGTCAATGATTTAGTATATTTAAGGTTGCATCCTTATAAACAAACATATCTAAAAAAGAATGGAGCAGAAAAATTAAAACCAAGGTACTATGGGCCATACAAGGTAGTGCGGAAGGTTGGAAAAGTAGCATATGAACTAGAACCTCCGGAAGGGAGTAAAATCCACAATGTATTTCATGTTTCTTGTCTCAAGAAATCTCTTGGTCAGCAAATCATCACTTCAGAAATACTTCCTCCTTTGGATGATGAAGGTCATCTCACACTTGTTCCAGAAAAGATTTTGAAGACACGAGAAAGAAGGTTGAGGAGTATAATCATCAAAGAATATTTAGTGCAATGGAAGGAATTACCAAATGAAGATTCCACATGGGAAGAGGAGAATATTTTGCAGCATCCAAATCTGAAATTGCTTGAGGACAAGCAATCTTGGGTGGGGAGGACTGTAATGTCCCCATTCAAATAAGTGCATAGTAAGACAATCCCATCAATCCTACTCGTTTCCTAGGTTGGATGGGCACATGTGGGATGGTAATAAGGAAGCTAATAAATGATATTTATACATTAGAAGGGTTCAATCATTTAATAAATATGGTGAATAAATAAATTCAAGATAAATTATAAGTGGCAAGTGGTTTTGGAGACATATGGAGGTGGTGGGATCCATACTAGCTTGATTTTTCAATGACACATGGTAGCTCTCTCTTGCTAATTCGAATTCATGGGAAGGTGAACACTGTTGGGTGAGTTGGTAAGTCATAACACATGGAATTTAGCATCTTAGGTCGAAATGGGATGGAATAGTAACCTCCATGGGAGAGGAAGAGTCAAATTGGAGACTAGTGGACACGTGGGCTAGATTCCCTAGTTTTATGACAATAATAATGAAGCATCTATGACATTTATGACAAAATTCAGACCTGACTTCTTACACCTGACCATTATGACATGTTAGCCCCAAAAATAGGCTCAAGGAAGGAGCTCACGAAGTTGGGGGTAGCTAAAGAGACTCAAATTTGAATTTGGGAGAAGATGGAAGGTTGGAACTAGGAGACAAGTGGCAAATGAGGAATATTTTCTAAATGGAAATTTATTGAATCTATTGAGAGGATTTCGACCCCTTGAAGGATAATGTTGGTTATAAAATGTAGAAATCAAGTATGAGAATGGCTTTTGATGATTTGAGAAAAATTGCATTTGTGAAGAGAGAACTAGTGGATGACTAGTTTCTTGCCTTAGCCAATTTCGAGGGTGAAATATTCCCATCCAAGTTGGTGTTTGGAGAGGCCACTTAGGTCTTTCATGGTGATTTAATGGATTTTTATTTGTAGTTAGAAGCTATAGGAAGTTTCATGGTTTGGTTTAGTGCAGCACTTTCTCTCCACCATTTCCAATTTTGAAGGCATATTTGGGCTCCTTGAGGGATTGCGCTTTGGGTGAGATCTTGCACTCATTGGGAGAGCTTCATATGATATTTTTCTGATTGTAATAGATTAATATCCTCTTTTCTTCATATTCAAAAACTCTCAGGTCAAAATACCCATTGAATGTATGCAAAATTATTGATTAATGAGCAAACAATGTCCATTTCCCCAATGCTTTGATGTATGACACTATAAGGTTTATTATTTCGAATGGATGGATGATTCTCTAATACATTTGTGATTTATATACTTCCATGGATATATTATACAAGTTTCATGTACTGTACTTGATCATTTGAAGCATTTTTACTCAGTTTGTTTGTATTGAGAGGTGAAATAGTTTCATTTCCCCAAGGGTCGAATTGGGGGTTTTTGCTGTTGAATGTGAGAGAGTTAGAACAATAGTAAAAATCAATTATCAGTGCATATGAGACCTTAATCACATACTTAACACATTACATACCTCTGTTCATAAATTCGTGGGAGTTTGGAGTCATATGGAATGCCATTTGCAGTGTTACCCCGGCGGGATTTGATGCACAAATTACTAGTCAAAATTAAATATATTGATCAGAATACAAATCAAGTTTGAAGAAGTATTTTGAGGGCCATAAAACATCCCTGAACCTAATAGTCAAGTCTAAATACCATTCATACACTCCTACAGAATATTTGGGAGCATTTGGGTTGATTTGGAGGTCAAAACAGTAAAACTAGTCAAAGGTCGAAATTGGGAAAAAAGTGGAAAAATTGGCATTTTAATAAAATTTTGAAAAAGGGTCATTACAAGTGGTATCAGAGCATGGTCTTGGCACCTGCTGGTATTAACAAGAATCCAAACAAATAAACCACCACCCTTTGAATCAGTAGTTGAAGAAGTTTTGGTTGAAGAAGAGATAGTAGCAGAAAAAGAGTTTTTTTCTAAAACAATGGGTAGAGAGGAGGAGGAAAAATTAAGACATAAGGAGGAATTTATTGAAGCCTTAAAACTATGTTTTGAAGGAATTACCATGGTTATGATAAATATGAATAAACAAATTATGAAGGTTTTGAATTATTGGGTACCCAACTTTCAGGCAAAGGGATGATAGGAGATAATAGTGGTTCACACTCAGGGGAAAAGATGAAAGGGAATGAGCATATTTTCTCAAGTACAGGACCTCATAATAGACCTGACAAATTTCAAAGAACACAAAGACATACTGCACCTAAATTTCTCACACCCAAAGAAGAGCCCAATCTTGAATTGGATTACAAGAAACTAGTCAATGATTGGAATGATTTGAATGAAGAGTGTAAAAGAGGTGTACCACTCAGTGACTACATTGATGCTATGCAAAAGATTAAAAGGAAGGGAGACAATAGGATTCCATCCAAAACAAATAATTGAATAGTGCTATTGGAAAAATGTAACTTCCTACTTTTGATGGTTCTTCTCAAAATTCTGCTAACACTTGGGTGCAAAAATTGGATGTATATTTTAAGCCGAATCCTATGTTGGAAGAGGATGCATTAAAAATGGTCATTCTTCATTTGGAAGGAGATGCCAATGAATGGTGGTTTCATCGGATGAAAACCTTGGGTCATAATCAGGTTAAAACATATGGAGAATTTGTTGATAGGGTACTAGAAAGATTTGAACAAAAAGATGCAGAATTGCATTTCAAAGAACTAGCTCAATTGAAGCAAACTGGGTCCCCTACCGAATATATGTAGGACTTTCAAAAATTATCAGTCAAGTTGGCTGATATATATATGGTAAGATTAGTATTGTTTTTCACTGAAGGTTTGGCTGAACCCTTAAGAGGTTTGGTCAAATCCCACAAGCCAACTACATTAAAAGATGCAATGAGCTTGACTAGGGATCTCCAAAATGTGCTTCCTAGAACGAGATTTCCTCCTAAGCCTAGCTACAAATTTGAAAGGAAACCTTGGAAAAGGGATGGATATAATAAAAAACCTTGGACAAGAGAGTCATTTGAGAGGAATAAAAAAGAGGGACTAAGCAGGGATGAACTTAGAAAAAGAAACTGTGCTTCACATGCTTCCAACCATGGACACCAGGGCACAAATGTACCAAAGGAAAGGCTCAATACATCGAAGTATTTTCTGATAATGAGGGGTATGATGGGGGCATGGATGAATATGGACATATTTCATAACAAGAAGAGGCATATGAGACAGCAGTAGAAGAGGAAAGACAAGAAGAAAATCATCCTTCGCCGGACAAAGCAAGTATGGCAGTGCTTTCAGCAGTACCTCGTTATCATACTATCCGATGAAAAGGTGTGGTACAAGGACAAAGAACTTCAGTTTGGGTAGATGGAGGAGACACTCATAACTTCATTGATGCAGAGATGGTAGAGAAAAGAAAGATACCTATTGAACCATTTGATGGCTTCACAGTTGTCATTCCCGGTCACAACACAATGCAATGCAAAACATGGGTTCCAAAGCTGCAAGTCACTATAGGTAAATATACTTTTGTTGATAGTTTTTATGTGGTTGATGTTGCTGATACTAATGTGGTTTTGGGAGTTCAATGGTTGTATTCAATAGGAGAGCATACAGTAAATTATCAATTTCTGTGTCTCTTGTGTGCTTGCATTATTGTGTCCATGATTGATATGCTGTAGATTTGCTGTATATGTTGTTCTCTCAGTTAAGATCCTAGATCAGATTGAAGTAAATTCTAAAAATTTAACACACTTACATTTTCTGACATTATATTTGGTGATAGTAGATCCCCAAAGGCTAAAGATTGGGTGGAAGAAAGCCAAGAAATTTTAAAGCTCTTGAAAGACAATTTGCAGGTTGCTCAAAATCAGCAAAAACAATATGTTGATAGGCATAGAGAAGAAAGAAACTTTCAAGTCAATGATTTAGTATATTTAAGGTTGCAGCCTTATAAACAAACATCTCTAAAAAAGAATGGAGCAGAAAAATTAAAACCAAGGTACTATGGGCCATACAAGGTAATGCGGAAGGTTGGAGAAGTAGCATATGAACTAGAACTTCCGGAAGGGAGTAAAATTCACAATGTATTTCATGTTTCTTGTCTCAAGAAAGCTCTTGGTTAGCAAATCATCACTTCAGAAATACTTCCTCCTTTGGATGAGGAAGATCAGCTCACACTTGTTCCGGAAAAGATTTTTGAAGACACGGGAAAGAAGGTTGAGGAGTAGAATCATCAAAGAATATTTAGTGCAATGGAAGGACTTACCAAATGAAGATGCCACATGGGAAGAGGAGAATATTTTGCAGCATCCAAATCTGAAATTGCTTGAGGACAAGCAATCTTGGGTGGGGAGGACTGTAATGTCCCCATTCAAATAAGTGTATAGTAAGACAATCCCATCAATCCTACTAGTTTCCTAGGTTGGATGGGCACATGTGGGATGGTAATAAGGAAGCTAATAAATGATATTTAGACATTAGAAGGGTTCAAGCATTTAATAAATATTGTGAATAAATAAATTCAAGATAAATTCTAAGTGGCAAGTGGTTTTGGAGACATATGGAGTTGGTGGGACCCACACTAGCTTGATTTTTCAATGACACATGGTAGCTCTCTCTTGCCAATTCGAATTCATGGGAAGGTGAACACTCTTGGGTGAGTTGGTAAGTCATAACACATGGCATTTAGCATCTTAGGTCGAAATGGGATGTAATAGTAGCCTCCATGGGAGAGGAAGTGTCAAATTGGAGACTAGTGGACACTTGGGCTAGATTCCCTAGTTTTATGACAACAATAATGAAGCATCTATGCATTTATGACAAAATTCAGACCTGAATTCTTACACCTGACCATTATGACATGTCAGCCCCAAAAATAGGCTCAAGGAAGGCTCTCATGGAGTTGGGAGAAGCTAAAGAGACTCAAATTCGAATTTGGGAGAAGATGGAAGGTTGGAACTAGGAGACAAGTGGCAAATGAGGAATATTTTCTAAATGAAAATTTATTGAATCTATTGAGAGGATTTAAACCCCTTGAAGGATAATGTTGGTTATAAAATGTAGAAATCAAGTATGAGAATGGCTTTTTATGATTTGAGAAAAATTGCATTTGTGAAGAGAGAACTAGTGGATGACTAGTTTCTTGCCTTAGCCAATTTCGAGGGTGAAATATTCCCATCCAATTTGGTGTTTGGAGAGGCAAATCAAGTCTTTCATGGTGCTTTAATGGATTTTTATTTATAGGTAGAAGCTACAGGAATTTTCATGGTTTGTTTTAGTGCAGCACTTTCTCTCCACCATTTCCAATTTTGAAGGCATATTCGGGCTCCTTGAGGGATTGCGCTTTGGGTGAGATCTTGCACTCATTGGGAGAGATTCATATGATATTTTTCTGATTGTAATAGCTTCATATCCTCTGTTATTCATATTCAAAAACTCTCAGGTCGAAATACCCATTGAATGTATGCAAAATTATTGATTAATGAGCAAACAATGTCCATTTCCCCAATGCTTTGATGTATGACACTATAAGGTTGATTATTTCGAATGGATGGATGATTATCTGATATATTTGTGATTAATATACTGATATGGATATATTCTACAAGTTTCATGTACTGTAATTGAGAATTTGAAGCATTTTTCCTCAGTTTGTTTGTATTGAGAGGTGAAATAGTGCCATTTCCCCAAGGGTCGAATTGGGGGTTTTTGCTGTTGAATGTGAGAGAGTTAGAACAGTAGTAAAAATCAATTAATGGTGAATATGAGACCTTAATAACATACTTAACACATTACATACCTCTGTTCATAAATTCGTGGGAGTTTGGAGGCATTTGGAAGCCCATTTGCAGTGTTACCCCAGGGGGATTTGATGCACAAATTACTAGTCAAAATTACATATATTGATCAGAATACAAATCAAGTTTGCAGAAGTATTTGGGGGGACATAAAACATCCTTGAACCTAATATTCAAGTCTAAATACCATTCATACACTCCTACAGAATATTTGGGAGCATTTGGGTTGATTTGGAGGTCAAAACAGTAAAACTAGTCAAAGGTCGAAATTGGGGAAAAAGTGGAAAATTGGCATTTTAATAAAATTTTGAAAAAGAGTCATTACATGGATATTGGCTAGATCCACATGCACACCATGTCGATCAATTATGTATCCTAAGTAATGGACCCTGTCCATGATGAAGGAGCATTTTTCCAAGTTTGCATATAGTTTGTGCTTCCGCAGGGTGTGCAGAACCTACTGAATATGCTGCAAGTGTTCCTCCCAAGTCTTGCTGTAGATGAGGATGTCATCCAGATACACCACTACAAAATTGTTGGTGAAAGGTCATAGGATATCATCCATCATCCTCATAAAAGTTGTTGGAGCATTTGTCAAACCAAAAGGCATGACCAGCCATTCAAAAATAACTTCTTTTGACTTGAAGGAAGTCTTCCATACATCTGTCTGTTCTATTGGGACCTGGTGGTAGCCAGACTTTAGATCAATCTTACTGAAGTATTTGGCCCCCGTGATCTGATCAAGGAGGTCGTCGATTCGGGGAATCGGGTACCGGTTATGGACTGTGATTTTATTCAGGGCCCGGTAATCAATGTAGAGTCGCTAGGTCCCATATTTCTTCCACACCAGCACGATTGGGCTCCCACAAGGTGATGAACTAGGACGGATGTGCCTCTTGTGGAGAAATTCTTAGATATGCCTCTTGATCTCCTTGTTTTCCAACAGAGAGCAGCGATAGACTGGCCCATTGGGTAGCGGTGAGCCTGGGGTCAAATCGATGGGATGCTTGACCTAGCAGTGCAGAGGTACCCCGGTCGGAGAGGAGAAGATATCTTAGTATCCTTCCACCACTTTATCCACTTGCTTCTGTTGTGTGGATAGATCGGTCGTGGAGGCCCGGGATGTGGCTGCGATCTTTCTTTCACTTTGAGAGTGAATCACGAAGAAGACAAATTTCCCGGTCTGAGAGATGACCTTCCTGCATTGCTTGGCAGAGATCAAGGAAATAGCACTAGGAGGGAATGCCTCAAGTATCCTGTACAATTTCATGTTCAAAGAAATAATAACACTACGAGGCCTAGACTCATATACAGCATGACGTCTCCATAAATAAGGTTGTCCCAAAAGAATATATGAAACTTCGAGAGGAGCAACATCACACAATACCTCATCCTTGAAGGGCTTGATGTCGTATGGCAGTCGGCACTGTTGGCTGACGCGGAGATTGCTTCCTTTGCGGAGCCATCCAATGGTGTAGGGTTGTGGGTGCGGCGTTTTCGGCAGGGCCAGGTGCTTGATGACCTCTACTGAGATGAGATTCTTCTGGCTACCGCTATCAATGATGAAGTGCAGCGGGGTGCCTTTTACCCACATCTGTGAATGGAAGAGGCGTTCTCCTTCTTTTGGCTCGTTTGGTTCATCAGGCTGGAGCTTGGTGGTAGCAATGGTGGCACTGGGTTTCACATCAATGGTCCGTCTTCCCCTTTCTGGTTCGAACTCAGAGTCAGAACCCGCATCTGATTCAGATGCTTTCACTTCGGCCACCAGCGACTACTTTGAGCGGCAATCAGCAGTGTTATGCCAAGGGCTCTTATGGAAGTCGCACCACTTCCCGCTATCTTTCTTTATTTTTCCAGTGTCCTTATTTGCTTGTGGCTTGGACTGGTTGTCCTGGTACTGTCCATCTTTGCTCTATCCTTTATTCTGTGGGTTGGGGCCGCCCTTTCCTATCTTTTGCTATGAGGGGTTCCCAAGCCCAAATTGCCACATCTTTTGTTTGAGCTTCTGCTCGATTTTGACGGCATATCGGTAGGCCACGCCCAAGGAAGAGATGTCCAGAAATTCCATTTCGGTCTGGATGTATCTATGCAGACCACCGCGATACTTGAGCACCAGATGTTGCTCTGAATCTTTGATACCCAGCTTGGTGTGCAAGGTATAGAATATATTTGTGAACTCTGGCACTGCTTGGTCTCTTTCTTGTCGCAATGTGGTCCATTTGGTATACAAGTCGTCGTAACTTCCAACAGGGTAGTATTATTGTTCCTTAATGGCATCCCTGAAGGATTCCCAGGTGGCTGTGACTGAAAATAATGAGGCTTCTTCTGTGTCCTTTTGCTCGCAGAATGTTTCCCACCAATCTTTGACATGGGGAATGGCTTTGAGGAGCGTAAAAGTAATATTTTATTTATTCGAAAAGTTATGGACAGAAAAATACCCTTCTAGTAGTTCCAACCACTTATCTACAGCATCTGTATCTATCTGTCCTTCAAATATAGGAATATCGAAGTTGATTTGTACCTTGAAGGGGGTGGCGCCTCCGCTCGAGGAAGATGCGTCGCTTGTTGGTAGTCGCCGAAGGATTTGCACAAAATTATCCATCATCTCGTTCCTCTGCTGCGTGAGGGCTTCCTCAAGCAACATTTTGATAGGATCTCCTGTCCCATCATCTTTCTTTTCTCCTGCCATGAGAGGTCGCTTGGGCATGCGAGAGCTTTTGTCCTCAAGAGAAACAAGCTCGAGACCCAATTCTTTGTACCCTGACCTCGTTGGGTACATGCATTAAGACAACAAGGAGCAGACCACTCTGATACCACTGATCCGGATTTTATGAGCAGAATGAAATGAATACAGATTATTATCAGATGCTTAACACAAAATAACAGAGATACAGTAAAACTAGTTTTCCATTCAATAAGGAAATAAGCTAGAACTGTAAAATGCAGCGGAAAACAAGCTTGTTGGAATGGTGGCGGCTTATCTCTGAGAAGAGATGTGACGGCTGCGCTCATTTCGCAAGAAGAAGATTACCATGAGGCTCTCAAGGCCTCTTACAATAAACATGAATGTCAAAAACCCTAGACATACAAAAACCTAACCCTAGGAGATGAAGCGCCAAAAGTCATGTGGGCCCCATTTGGGTAAGTTAGTACATCAACTTCCCAGGGTCGTAAATTTTGCATACGATCTCCGTTTGGGGCGCTCAGTAGCCCATTGGAAAGGTCTATCCGAGATTTACAACTGTCAATTGGGTCCAAATGTATGCCAAGGGAAACCATTTGGCCCCTCAAATCGCTGAAAAAGGTCGTTTAGGGCCTCAAAATGGCCCCAGAAGTTCAAGACCCGAAAAACTGCTAAAAATAGTACAATACCAAAATTGCCATAAAATTGTTTTGAGCCAGTTGGAAAGGTGGGTGGCCACCAATATCCACCTGGATCAATGACATGGGAGCCTACAAAGAATCATAACATATCGGTTCTATAAATTATGTAACAATAATCAGTGCACTAGGATAAAATACAACAATATGGAATATAATAATGAACATATAAATGGGAATATATTATTTCACCTACCCAAGGTATATGTCTTTCCCCCAATCAAACTATAACATAAACGATGATTTGTTAACCATATATCCAAAGAGGGGTAGAAGTTCTCAATTCCCTTCATCGACATTATGGCATAATAGTATATGTAATGACAAATAATGAATATACAGTAAACATGTTTTTTAGTAAATGATGGATATGAGTGTTAAACCATAGTTACATGATTCCTAGATCCTATTCAAATGATAATTGATCAACAAATCCTTTATCATGGCTATTGATTTTATTGCAATGACCACAACTATGTTTCCATTGTTGTCCTCAAACAAAAAATTGGGTAGTTTGTTTGTGCTTCCAGGACAAGTATTGTTTATAAACCCAACAACATTTCTGGAATCTTTGTGCATTTCATCGATATATATGCAATATCCTTTATCTTGATTGTTTTCTTCCATTTTATTACAATTTGCACAAACTCTGTATATGCACATACTCTTTAGATATCTTGTTAGCCAACCACAATGTCGATAATCATACCTTGAACCAACATAATACATCAATTCCACTTCATAGTTGTATGGAACGTTCACACCATCCATTGTAAAGAACCCCAAACCATGTAAACTAGATAGAGCAATTTGATATGTTTTTCCATTAATACAAAAATCAATGTTTATTTCAGGAAGTGGGTTTGGTTCCCAATTCTTTAAATAATTTGTGTATTTTCAATGTAAATTCCTCATCCCCAATGGTCTAATTGTCATAAGAGCGTGACCATCCTTCAGTGAGAAATAAATCTATACATTTTTTAAATTTTCTTTTGGCATTACTACCTCTAGTTGATATTGACGTATTGCTTGACGCTTCCCCTTCTCCAATCTATTCAGAACAACCATCATTATCTGAATATATATTTAACATATATCTATTTGGTTGTTCTTGTAATTAATATGAAACAAAAATGGTCATGTTTCAATCATATTATTAAGATAGCTAAAGTTGCAATTATCAGTGGGACATAGTGTTCGATAAAACAATGCATATAAATTATGCATTGACATTTTTGCATAACTGTGATAAAGAAATTGATAAGTATCTACATTGCATGGAAAGAATTTTAAAACTAGAGATTGAGCTAAAATACATGTGTTCTTCTATATAATAATCATATATTTTCCATATTGCATTGTTTTCTCTTCATACCTACTCTTGCCAATGAAAAAAATGGTGTTTTCATCTCTATCTCTCATCCATGTAATTATGTTATTCATGTGATGTACCTACATTATCAACATGAAAATAGGTGTTTTCTTGTGTAATAATGTTATGTGAAGAATGTTAAATTTTCCAAGTCTAACTAACATAAATCTTTAAAAAAATCAAGATCAAAACATCAAATCAATAAAACTCACCATTCCTAATTTTCCTCATATAACTCTCTAAATATGAATTCCACTAGGAATAGGTGCATAAGTCATACATGAAACATGGATTTCAAGGGATCCTTTCACTTAATCCATTGGTCATGCATTTTCACAACACTATATTAAGTAACTTAAAAGAACCTAAACTAAGAGCTATAAATTGGATGCTTAGAAAGAAAAAAAAATGAAATTGACACAAGGAAACACACAAATTTCTCTAGAATATAACCTATTAACTTTTGTATTACTTGTAAATAAATGTCTTACATCTCATAACATCAATTGTACTTATACATCTTGATACTAGTAGCCACTGGTTAAGAAATTCAACTCAATTGCAAATGACATAAAGCAATGGAACTAAATACATGAGAATTAAAGACTAACCACATGACTAATTCTAATGGCATCCAAACAAACACTAGAATATTGGCCTAACTTTGAGCTCCTAGATTGAACTTATTATACAAGTGTAACTCTCAATAGTTAAATATATTCTCGGAGGTTGTCATTTGGAGTGAAATCCAAGCCTAGTGAGTTGGAATAACTGCATTTGGAGGGTTCGAAAATATCCTTAGAAGTTTTTTCCTAACTCCTTCATCGATTCCAACATTTATCATCTATTTTTCCAACTATATGCAACCATCATTTCGCTTTTCTTCCTTAGTGCTAGGATCTTGTTAGATTTTTCCTAATTGATGTGAAGGTTGTTTCTATTTTCTATACTTGCCCTACTTTTTATCTTTCTTTTTTATCTATTGGATATTTGATATGTCTATGAACTATCTATGTTATGCAGATTATTTATCAGGATCTTGACATCAAGGATTTACTACAAGGCATATTTATAAACATGCATGTGAACTTGTGGGTTTTCTAAGTATGAACTCTAACATTATAACCACCTACAAGAGTCCAGTTGTGTATAGCTTGGACTTCATGGTTGACTTTTACCTAATAAATCTCTTGTTAGTTCCTTTCATTGAAGCCTATATGAGCTTTCCTGTGAATTTTATACAAATATCCTTATAATTGGATTCCCTCTTTGTACATCTATGGTGGAATAGACACATCTTTATTCCTGGAGTAAGGGTTGAATTCTTAGAGGTTGTAGACTTCTTGTGGAGATGGAATTTGAACAGAAGTTGGACTTATCTCCAATGAAGATGGATTAACCATGGTGGACTGAAATTGTTTGTCTTTCAAATGCATATAAATATTCCAATAAACAAAAAATAAACTAATGGAAACCCTGAAATAACATCTTCTGAAGCGATTTTACAATATGTGACCAAGATTTTGCATGAAAATAAACCCCCAAAATCATAATTCAACGGCTTCCAAATTTGAGATAGAAGTGAACAATAAAGGAAATAGGGTTCACTCATGGGATGTGGAGGCATCATCGACTCTCACTGGTTTTCTCAACCACAATATCCCTTTAGTGCTCCGGATCTCTACTATTCTCCCGTATCCCTTCTCCCTTGTCTGGTCGTCGTTCTCCCTTCTCCTTGGACACAATATCCCATCGACCACAATATCTCTTCTGCTTTCTCCCTTATTTACTTGGTGTGCTCCCTTCTACTTAGTTTCAATCTCCCCTCAACTGCAATCTCCCTGGTCTACTCTGGGTCTCTCCGCAGGAGACACAGGTTCACTAAACTATGATTTACATGAGGTAAGTGTTATTTGTTCTTATTTTTTATTTTGTGTATTTTTTATTTTAATATATATCATATATAAATTCACACACACACACACACACATATATATGATATATAAATCCATATATATATATATATATACACACACACTAAAAAATTAAATTAAATTAAAATTTATTAAAATAAATTAATTTAAAAATTTAATGACAATGTCAGTGATGACAATAATGATGATGACGATGTTAGTGACATTGACAATGTCAGTGATGATGAAGATGATGATTTCAGTGGCGATGATAATTATGATGTTGAATACTTCACCATTTTTGTTATCGTCGTCATCACGACCATCATCGTCATCATAAAGATGGTCGTCATTGTCATCATCATCATCGTCAACAACAACAACAACATTATCATCATCAGAAGAATCGGTATCACCATAATCACCATCCTCATCATCATCATTGGAATCATCATCAACATCATCATCAACAACAACATCATCATCATCATTATCATCGACAACGTCGTCATCATCACTAACAATATAGGGGACATCAATGCTTTGAGGTTATATGGATTATACTAGCTTATAGAGATTATATATTTTATACATTATGAGGTATATGGATTAGTATTAATAGGAGTTATTGGTAATTGGGGGATATAATTTATAATAGATAATGGTTAATCAACCATGTTTTTGCTTGAAGACATGAGGTTCTTAAATTGATGGGTTCCTAAGTTGATGGGTTCCATGTTTTTGTTTGGTCAAAAGGGAATATAAAACTAAGGTAGTAGGCACTAAAGTTATATTATAAGGTTCCAATACCATAAATGAAGGCTTGAACTGCCACACTTTCCCTCTATATGGGATCTTTGGCATTTGACAGTGGATATGGGATCCATTGGAAGGATTCTACCAACAAGGTTAGGTATTGAGGTCGTGCCCATGATCAAGGGAGTAAAGATAGCACTTAGGACACAAAGGAATAATTTAGGTATTCAATCTAGGAACATCACCTTAAATTACCTTAAATCGCATAATTTGAACACTAAGGATGGATATAGGTTCCATCATTACTTCTTTTAGCACTACGAATAGGCCTTGGGTTTTATACATGGTTGGTGTAAGAAATCTATGCCTTTGGACCTAGAGAAAGTGTTTAGACATCTAATTAGCTTGATAAGGGTACATCTAACAACCACACATGACCTCTTGAGAGTATCATTGTCTTATGAGTGGGTTTTTGGAGCCATTAAGTGGTTTTCAGTAGTAGGTATGGGTTATAGGGTATTGAAGATGATAAAGGAAGGAACCATATGCATTATTCCCTAAAGGAATATTTGAGGTTCCCATGGAAATGAATGATACCTTGGAACTCTACATGGGATGTTCAATATGGCTTCAATAGGATTTATGCATGAAGCAGGTGTATGGAAGTCATATTATGGCCAAGAGAGGAAACTGAGGCCTTAATCTCTAAAGATAGATTTTAGTAATATACAACCAAACATGACAAATCCAACCACAATGTAAATCTTGATTATTGTCACATGTAAATATTGATTAAATAAATATAGTATTTAATGTTCATGCATAATATAAATATATTTATTGATTAATGTCACATTATAAACAACACTAAAAGGAAAGTGAAGATTCCAAAATTATGATACAAAGAGTCACGAGGACATTAAATAGACTATTGAGTATGATATAGTATGCTAAGATAAGCCTTGTAGGTGCTCTAAGAATGCTAGTGACAAGAATAAGGATGACAATGGGACCATAAATACACTAAATGGATTATAGTGGGATGTTAATGATACAAGGATGAAACAACAAAGACATATATAGGATGTTAACGAGAACTTTAGGACGTAGGAAGGATGCCAAAATATGAAAAATACATGCAATGGTGTTACACCTAAAATCCTACCATCATGAGATTCAGTGTATACATCCCTAAAGTTTCGATGACTAAGTTATTGGCCTAGAAGAGATATAACCCATTTACACTAGGTTTTGAGAGGTAGTCGCAGGCTGCACTCATGCAACCTGCGACGTCGCATCTTGCTCTCTTGCAGGGTGTGACGATGTCACTTAATGGACAAAAATAGCTCCTTCGAGCCCATTCTCAAATCCAGCTGACATGGGTCCTTATCCATGACCTTTTGGGAGAGTTGGAACTCGGTTCCTAAACTCTTGAAAGGATCCCCTATCTCTCTCCTACCATATCTCAACCTACCCTATCCATACCCTATCCACTTAGTCCTATATAAATGAAGCTCCTTCCCATTCCAAAGGGAGGAAGTCTATAGTGTCTACATGCTGGTGAAATCATATTGGAGAGATCTCTACTCATACATTGAGAGACTCAAACTTCCTTGGGAGGATACAGCATTGGCTTGGATGGAGAAGGATTGCTACATTAAGCCTCAGTTGTAATCGTTCTCTTCTATGTCCTTTCCCTATATTTACAGTAATATAAATTCTTTCCACCAATATTGTTGTGATTGATGATATTGTGTAGTTCACCTCCTTAACTGTTTGCTTAGATCTGTTATCGTTTGGACGTTTTTACTTGATTGTCTTGTTTTGTGCATCTTGACAGGTCTTGCAGCTTAGATCCGATGACCGCAAAGGCGTTGAACAACATCCAGGAAAAGGGACTGCAAATTTAAGGTAAGACATCCAATAACTTGATCCTTAACTAGATCTAGGAAAGTGGTTTATAGTATGTACTATTTTTTCTAGACTCACATTGAGCTAGGGAGATCCGGCTCATGTCCGCTCGAGTGGATTGTCCGTCAAACAAATCTAGCGACCATACTGGGGAAGAACATTGTTTTGTAGTTGTCAATTTGAATGTCATTTTCGGTTGATTTCTTGTTACAAGCCATTTTATTTGTCATTTGCCTCTTAAACTGGTTTCACCATCATATCTTCACTTTGAAGAGTTTGATTACCTTCCTTTAAGTTTGTACTTCTCATTTTAAAACCATTTCATTGCTCATTGTTTGGAGAATTGGTTCATTTTTTAACTTAGATCTCGCCTGTCGCACCTGGTCAGTGGACTCAGAGCAACACTGTGTCATTTTTTATCTTTTTTCTTTGTCTGTGGGCCTATCATCGCAACCCTTTCATTGGTCTACTGCGACACTGTCGCACTTCCCGCATTGGTAAATGGCGACGTCGCACTGTGTACAAGCACAGAATGCACCGATCTGCCAAATTGCCATATAGGCACCCCTTCTCCATTTCTGATTTGAGTTTTGGTTTGTGTGCAAACTCCCTCTGTACTGCAAGATCTAGTCAGAGACCCCATTATGATTTGTATGTTGAAAGTGTTTGGTATTTTGTGTGGATTTGTATTGGGTCCCATTTTAACAAGTTTCAGCTTGGTAGTGGTGGATACTTTGGTTCCCCCACCTTCATCCACTTGACCTTGTTATCCCTCCTCTCCTCACCTGATCTGATCTTTGCACTAGATCTGATCCCAAACTTCTTTTTGCACTTGCCATTCAGCATTGTTTGCATTTGGATTGCTTGTGTTGGCTTTTTGGGTCTTTTGAGATTTGGATTCCTGTTTGGCCCTTTGAGTCAAAACTAGTGTTTTGCTTGCATTTTTAAGCGAAATGGGCTCTATTTTTGACCCATCTCAAATTTTTGAGATCATTCTTGGTTTGGCATGATTGGCTTGTTTTAAAGACTTAAAGAGTGTGGGATATACATGTCTTTTTTAGCCTCTTTTTCTTGAGTTATGTATCTTGTTTCCTTTACATGCTAAGCTATCTAATGATTGTTTGAAAAGATTGATTATTTTTCCACTTTAGTTCAAAGAAAAGCTTGATTTTGTCACTCTTTTCCTATATTCATGAAATTGGAAAACATAAGTATTCTTCTTGCTTTAATTTGATCATTTGGCATTTTTGGTCTTACACTCATAGGAAGAAGAAAAGGTTTGTTTCAGTTTTGTGTACATTTGAGTTAGGCATGATTATTAAGTGATTTTCTTTGTCTTGCATTTGATTGGAAACGTTTGTGGAATCCTTCTTTCTGTAGCTTAGATGTGTCTTTTTCGAAGTGTAAAAAGATAGGAAATGGATTAGAATTATTGCATTTGGTAGATTTTGAGCCTTTCTTGAGTGCCTTTGAGTTGTTTGGGTGCTTGTCATTTTTCTTTGAGAATTTCTGAACGATTAGAGTGTTGTAGATATTCTCTCACTTTTTGTAAGTAGATATGAAAAGTGTTTAGTTATCAAGTTTCATTTTTTATACATGCATTTGAAAATTGAAAGTGCTGCATTATTTTGTCTTATACATTGTTAAGATTCGTTGCATCTTTCATTTTCTTTGCGCTTTTTAGCTGATTATTGCAGAAAGTTAGAGTTATTTCACTTTAGGAAGGAATTCTTCTTTTCGCTACTACTTAAGTACTTTTGGTTTGAAAGAAAGAAAAATCTCTCCTTACCTTAAGCAGTTTTCATTGAAAAGGAAAGGAAAATGTGCATTATCATGTAGTTGAGGATTGCATTATGTTTACATTTACGTACGCACCACATGCATCCACCTAACCGTACAATATAAAATTAACGCTATCTTAGGTTAAAATCATTTAGTAACTGTGTGTAAGTTAGAGACGTGTTACGGCGTCTTTAAGTGTGACAGCTACCATTATTTTCCAGCACTGTATTCCGGGGGTATTGTAGCCTTCCACGTACTTATCGGTATATCGAAGCTCTTTCATGTACCCACCAAGTCCCTTAAGTACTTGGTGTATATCGAAAGGTGTTTCACATACTCAGTAGTATATAGGAAGGTATCGTGCTGTACGATTGTGCATTAGACAACATCACTATGGATTTGAGCTCCCACATACCTTGAGTATATCGGGAGACACCATTAGGATTCCTGATACCAACTGAGTTAATCATTTGGTTGTCTCGGCATCGCAATACACCGAGAACAGCATTCGGGGAGATTACTACGCATGTGCCATCCAAGTAATCGGGTATTCAGGAAAGGGTACGGTCCCAATCCTCCTTGTCACGTTTTACTGTTGGACCCTGCTATATATAGCGAGTTGCAAATCCTTGATAATCCTGTGAGGATCCTGACTTTGAATCCACTCCTATTCACACAGTTTGCTTATTGCTTTTAGACTTGAGTAGTGTTTGATTTGTGTGGTACTTTAGAGACTCTTCCGGGACTACCAACCAAGAGGCCCCTTTCCAGGGTATGCCATTTGTTATTCCCCCTTGTGGAACTGTTGGTCCTCCCTTTATGGCTATGTTGAGTCTTCATAGATTGACGATAGGATTACCAGTATGGTTATTCTCCAATCCAGTTACACCAAGTGCACCAATTGTGTCGAACCTGGGTCCTTCACCACATGAGCATCAATCTCATGGTGACCCTTCTCCTTCTCCATCGAAATTTGAATCAGCTTCTGTCTCTTCCTCTTCTCCTACTGAAAAATCTGATGTTAGTAAGAAGGTGGAGAAGAAGAAGAAGAATAAAGGGAAGATAAAGAAGAAGAAGGATAAGAAAGAGACCGAGCGTCAACCATCTGCCTCCGATGGCACTCATTCTATGAGAACACCTCGTAAGCCCAAGTTCCCTTGCAAACTTTTCAAGGGTGATCACCTTCTCAAGGATTGTCCTGGTCTTTCCCGTGTGTCAGAAGTGTGGTATAGAAACCCCAAACCGCTTGTATCGTCAACCTATGACCATCATGTTGATGACACTCCCTCGACCAGCGACCCGTTGGTGAAAGGTAGGAAGGGTAAAGTCTTGTATCCCTGTTTGATATGCAAGGATATGCATCGTACTTTCCTTTTTCCAAGCATGGATGAAGCTTCACAATGGTTGGAAGATATTACTAGTCCTCGACAGGTGCTTCCAACAAGTGATAGTAAGTTGTCCCTCGACCCCCTGCTGGTTGACCAAGTGATCAATTCAGTTTCATCTGTAATTGATCCCACTCTTCCTTCCAAGAGTGAAGTGATTGAGTCGTTGTCATCTCCACTCGATCCCGTTTTTCTATCAGAGAGTGTTCAGACTGCAACTGTCACCTTGACACAGTCTTCATCTCATCCTACTCTCCCCGATGAGAGTGGATTTATAACCACTGATGTTTTTCTAGTCAGTTCTGGTCATGGGGGGCAAGATTCCATTCCCATGGAACCCCCTCTAAGTACTGAGGTTATTTCATTTGATTGGAATAGTCTAGTGGAATCTCATATCCCCTTAGATGTTCCTTTCCAGATATCTGTAGGTGTTGCCGATAAGGAAATATTTTGCACTATAGTTGACGAGGGAGCTTATGTTAGTATTTTATCCTCAACTGCTTGGAAATATATAAGGTCTCCTCAGCTTGTACTGGTTACCGGCCGGATTTTGGCTTTTAATAGAGGCCTACCGGAGCTTTAGGGATTCTCCCGCAATTACCTGTCACATTGAGAGGTAAAACTGTTTATGTTGATGTCATTGTTTTCCAAGGTCCGTTAGATTTCAATCTACTCCTTGGACGTGATTATGTCTATTCTATGAAATCCGTCGTGTCCACACTCTTTCGAGTGATGTATTTTCCCTATGATGGGAGGATTGTGACTATTATCAGCTTTCCTTCGTGACACCCAATCATCGCATGACTACCATTCAACAAACTTCCTTGAACGTTCCACACGTATTAGTGGTTTCTTACCCTTATGCATGAGGGGTGTATCTCCAGCCTCTGGACATCGCGCTGGGGGGCACACTACCAACCTCTGGATAGGTTCCAATAGTCTGAGCATAGTTCCCTTTCTGTGTCAAGCTCGTTAAAAAATGAAACAGGTTCCCATGAGCACAGATTAGTCTTTGATTCTAAGCTCATTAAAAAATGGAATAGACCCCCTAAGCATAGTTTACCTTTGGTTTCAAGCTTGCATAAAAATGAGACCATCTTCATGAGCATAGTTCCATTTCTGTGTCAAGCTCTTTAAAAAATGACACAAGTCTTTTGAGCAGAGTTCTATTAATTCCCGTGTCAAGCTCGTTAAAAAAAGAAACATATCCTTTCCCTTTGAGTCGATTCTTCTCGTAGACTTAGTACCTGAACCTTCTTTTCATCCGCCTATGCGTCAGGTGAATGCAATGAAGCTTGGGGGGCATGTTTTCAACCTCTGGAAGTTACGTTGAAGTCAACTTGATTGCCTCTCCACACCATGTTGGAGCTAAGTCACTTACTTCTAGCAATTATGCTAGGGGCATGTACCAACCTTTGGATATCATGACGGGAAGAATCCACCAATGGGAACATTTTTCGAGCATACTTTTCTTTTTGGTTTTCGAGCTCATTAAACCATGAAAATAATCCTGAGCTTTTCCTGTATCAAGCTCACTAAAAAATGAAACAGTACCTCTATAATCATGCTAGAAGTAAGCTATCAGTTTCTCGTGTTGGGGGCAAACTTTCCAACCTCTAGCCATCATGTTGGGAAGAAACCTGCCATGGGCATTATCCCGAGCATAGTTCATTTTCTATTACAAGCTTGTTAAAAAATGAAGCAGACATCATGAGCATTCTTCCAACCTATCTTCGAGCTCGTTGAAAATAGTAAGATATTTTTTGAGCTTACTTTTCACTTTTTTCGTGCTCTGATTAAAACATGAAAAGTGGTTTGAGCTTCGTTTTTACTTTTTCGTGCTCTGGTTCAAATATGAAAAATATTATGAGTGCTTTTGATACCATTATCGTGCTCGTTAAAATTATGAGTAAAAAGGTGTGTCTAACAAGTATAGGTTTATCACTTTATCCGGCCTCGCTAGACTATTTACGGAAAAGGAACTGTGCCGAGTTTACTTTTTCCTTTGTCGTACTCGGTTATCAACCTTGACGAAGTTGTTCATGGAGTCCTTTTTAAGCTCTTTTTAGACTCCCTAAATATGAAAAGATCGCCAAGCGAACTTGTCTCTTTCACGCTTGTTAAAGTATTTGAATGGTCGTCTTCCTGGTGATAGTTTACCCCTTTTTCGGACCAGGGGGCACTACTTACGAAAAATGTATACTCCAACCAATCATGACTGGAAGAGTCCTCTCCCGCATTATTTTACCCTTTTTTGGTTGATGAGGTTAAATTTACGAAAAAGGACCCTTGGAGTCTTCTTTAGTTCTTTTCAGACTCTCTAAACATGAAATGACGACCGAGTTTACCTTCTATGGACTCGTTAAATTTTTACATTGCTGGGCCCGCCATGGGACGAACCCCTCCTATCCCAGGTTCGAAAAATATTTGGGATTGGACTCATTTATGAGATGAGCTATACCAAGCATCTAGTTACCTTCATCAAGCTTGTAAAAAACACATGAGGCACTCATCGTTCATGATGGGGAAAAAGGAAAGCTTTTATGTTACACCCTTTATCAGTGGCAGTCCCTAGTCATTTCTTGAACATGGAACTCATTTGCATTTGCATACTGCACTTGGATTATCTGTTTGTCCTCGAGTTTCACCTATTTCCTGAGTCTTGTTACTCCTTTGAGTCATTCAAAGAACGCTTCCATCATCAGTTGCATTAGGAGTTGGTATCATAACTCGTCAAGTCAATATTGCCAAGGCATTCCATGCCCATGTTCAAGAATAATATCACTACTCATTATCTGCAGTCAGTACACCTTCCATCATGTCTGTCTACTCCGAGTCAGTCTTGCATGTCACTGCACTATCCGATATGCTCTACACATCCTTTATCGTGTTTCATGTCGATGATGGGGGATTCATCATGGCCCTCCTTCGACGAATTCATCCTTTTCGACTTCAACACATCATCCGAGGATCAAATCTACAAACCAACCAAGTACCTTGGCCCTGCATGCCTCAATGGCAGGTTACCTCGCTTTCAACATGAGTTTACATCATTGACTCTTGATTGAAATATTTCATCTCGCATTCGACTTCAACTCATTTATTCACGCTTGATGATATGTATTGTGATACCTTGGGAATCATTGACATTAATGGTGATTTCCCTCGTGCTTGTTAACGGTATACATCAATGACCGGTAATCAAGTGGTTTCTACCATGTTCGATGTCAATACATTTGTAATCACATGGATAGATTTGTATCATTGTGGGTTCAGCTTGAAGACCCTGGGGAGTCATGTTTTACCCAGGTTGCGATGGAGTTTGTATTGATTCATATCGTACAGATCCACATTTGTATTGGTCGTGGTTGTGTTATCATCTCATCATGGATCTACACTTGTGTCTAGTATCCATGATTGTGTTCAGTCGGTCATTACTACCATGGATCTGCATTGTATTGGTCGGCATCCATGTTGTATGTCATATGAGACTGTGTACTCAGATTCAGTTGTACTGCAGTAGTGTCCTTTGTCCGACAAGCCATTGCCATTCCTTCTGTCAAAGCATTTCACCTATCCAAATTTCAAACAACTTCGTGCTTTGGGGGGCATTTCGTTACACCTAAAATCCTACCATCATGAGATTCAGTGTATACATCCCTAAAGTTTCCTTGACTAATTTATTGGCCTGGAAGAGATATAACCCATTTACACTAGGTTTTGAGAGGTCATCGCAAGCTGCACTCATGCAACCTGTGATGTCGCATCTTTCTCTCTTGCAGGGTGAGACGATGTTAGTTAATGGACAAAAATAGCTCCTTTGAGCCCATTCTCGAAGCCAGCTGACATGGATCCTTATCCATGACCTTTTGGGAGAGTTGTCACTAGGTTCCTAACCTCTTGGAAGGATCCCCTATCTCTCTCCTACCATATCTCAACCTACCCTATCCATACCCTATCCACTTAGTCCTATATAAATGAATCTCCTTCCCATTCCAAAGGGAGGAAATCTATAGTATCTACATGCTGGTGAAATCATCTTGGAGAGATATCTACTCATCCATTGAGAGACTCACACTTCCTTGGGAGGATACGGCATTGGATTGGATGGAGAAGGATTGCTACGTTAAGCCTCGGTTGTAATCGTTCTTTTCTATATACTTTCCCTATATTTACAGTAATATAAACGCTTTCCACCAATATTGTTGTGATTGATAATATTGTGTAGTGTACATGCTTAACTGTTTACTTAGATCTGTTATCGTTTGGAGGTTTTTACTTGTTTGTCTTGTTTTATGCATCTTGGCAGGTCTTGCAGCTTAGATCTGATGACCGCAAGGCATGGAACAACATCAAGGAAAAGGGACTGCAAATTTAAGGTAAGACATCCAATAACTTGATCCTTAACTAGATCTAGGAAAGTGGTTTATAGTCTATACTATTTGTTCTAGACTCACATTGAGCTAGGGAGATCCAGCTCGCGTCCGCTCGAGGGGATTGTCTATCAAACAAATGGGACATTGTTAAGACAATTAGTAGGATGCATGAGAAAGACACAAAAAAGGATTCTTTCCTATTGCATATTATTTTGTGTCTCAAATTCTCAATGAAAAAAATATAATAAAAAATAAAGACGACAAGGAAATTGGATGCAAAATGACCATATCATATTAGTGAAATGGTCAATGTGAGTTGAGGATTAATGGGTTGTTTGGGTCCCTAGGTTAGGAGTTTTGTGGGTGATGGGATAATCAGGTTGCATGATTAATGGATTAATGGAATATAAGTGGCCATGAATTTAGTGGGTGAGAAAGTTGGGGGCTAGTGTTCCAATGTGGTTATTATCTTAAAGCATTATGAGTATGGTTTATAGAGTCAATATTATTGTGAACATGATTCTACCATGATCAATTATGGTCAAGGATGTCGATGGTAGTTTATATGGTCAATGGTGGTTAATCTTAGTGTGTTTAGAGATTATAGTGGATTAAGTGGTCAACTCGCTAGTTAATGAGTTAGGGGTAGGTGTCTAGTTATGGTAGGAAACCGATGTTGATAGGGGTTCAACATTATTCAATGTTATAACTTTCTATCTAGGGGGGTGTGGTCAAGGTCATAATGTATTAGGGGTTAATTGTGTCAAAGTTCATAATACTCAAAGGGTATGCTATTATCACATTGGTTAGGTATGATCATATTAGAGACCATAATGGTTAGGATATATATTGTGTATTGGGTCATAATGATTAGGTGTCATGTTAGATTAAGTGTTTTCTAAATTCAAGGTTCACAATGTGTCAAGTGATGACTCTGTTAAGGGCCATAACAGATCAAGATGGTTAGTGTGTACATGGTCATAATGGCTATAATGTGAATAATACATAATAAATAATATTGACTGCAATGTAAGGGGTGAACATGTCATTGGTCAAATTGAACCTTTATAGTCCAGAGTTCCAATGTCACTACTTCGTCAACCAACCAAAGCCCCATTAGAATTTTATCATTCATGTTATTATTATTTATTACTATTGGTGCCTATTATTTATTATGTATAATTTAATATTATCATTTTTTTTTAATATTATTAGATTGGAACCTTAATTTCTAAGTGTTGTGCCCCAAAAAAATAAAAAAAATAAAAAATCCTAGTTTGTGAAAACTCTTTCCAAGGGCACAACTAGGCAGGTACTGTCTGAAAACCATTTTATGGTAGACAATACTAAAAAAAAAGAGGTGTTCTATGTTGCTACAACACTGCGCCTTTTCTTCTACAACATTGTACATTGCTACAACACCATGCCACTTTGTTGCAACATCAAAATATTGTGCATGGATACAACACCGAAACACTTCTGCTTCCCCACGACATGGATGCACCGTAAAAATGTATTTCCTCCCTACCATTTCAATTATCACATGGATAAGTGAGTAAGGTATGTTTATCTCACACAATGCATTTTTCACAGGATGACATGACTTTAATGTGAATTCGTTACTTCCTACCTAGCATATGTACTTGTATTTAATTACCACAAGTGGCACTCCTTACAGGAAAAAGGAAAGGCCGACAAAACCTTCCACTTGTATTCCACTCAATCTCTTCCCATCCTCACACCATTAAGACTCATCATACTCCACATCAAACATGTCCATTTTTATCTCTAAATTATACCACTACATACATGATGTCTATTTCAATTTGAATTTATAAATCTTGTTTGTCACTTCTCCCCCACAATTCGAAGCATTGTTTTATCCCCACTTGAAACCAATAACAACCATGGGTGGCTTGCACATTTTCCATGAACCTGATATAGCGCTCATTAGGGCCTATGGTGAAGCGCTACAAATATTTCAGGCCACAGGGTGGATATAATATTTTGAGAAGCTACAGGGATTCAATGAGGAAGTTGCTTTGGAGTTTGCTCAAAATATACAGGAGACTACAACTATGGTGAAGGGAATGCAAATTACAGTAGATGAATAAATGTTGGCTACAATCATCGAATTGCCACGAACCAGAGAGAAATGGCTATCATGAAAGAATTTGCTTCCCGATGTCAGGGGCAATTTCCTACAACAAAACTAAGTGCTTGAGAAAAATGGAAAGGGTTTTGCAAGGAATTCCTTGCCACCACCATGGGAAGACATTGCCTACCTCATTCTGAAGTGTATTACCATCAAAGGATGGAAAATCATTATATTTTAGTATAATTTAAAGCTCTTAAAACATCTTTGGAACCAAAGGACAATAAGCTGGCCTACTTCCTCTAGTGGTTGCTTCAACAAATGGAAAAATCATTCAAAAGGAAATAAAACCTACAAAGTGTGTTTCCAATCATGTCGTGGTCAAGCTTATTGTCATCAATGCCCTTGAATTATAGGGATTCACTTGGGAGGATTTCGTCGACCAACCGATTGGAATTGTGCCAGAACAGAAGGCAAGAGAAGAAGATACATCAACCTCAGAACACCACAAGTTCAAGAACAACCCTCAGCAAGTGAATCAAAGGCACATGACAGTGACTTGGAAATAACTGGTATTTCCCCTCTAAAAAGAATAAATCAGATTGCAAAAAAAATGAATTCCAAGGGATGTCTCTCTCTTGAGACTCCTAAGAGGAAGAGAACTTTCTTTTCTACGGGATCGAATGAGACAACCTCTACTAGAACACAGGAACCAGAAGGAGGAAACCCATAAGAAACGGTCCTTGCTGCAACATAGGAATCAACATAAGAGAAATCTAAAGAGACAACTTATGTTGTAACACACGAACCAATAGAAGGAAAAAGGGGAGAAACAATTCATGTTGAAACACAAGAACCAATAGGAGAAATGGAAGAAATAGTCCCTATTGCAACACAAGAATCAATAGGAGAGAAATATAAAGAGACAACCTATTATACAATACAAGAACCAACAGAAGAAAATATGGAAGAAACAATTCCTACTACAATACAAGAACCTACAAGAGAAATGGAAGAAACGGTCCCTGCTGCAACATAGGAATCAACAGAGAGAAGGATAAAGAGATAATCTCTTATGCAACACAAGAACCAACAAAAGGAAAAATGGAAGAAATAATTCCTACTGCAACACAAGAACCAACGGGGGAAATGGAAGAAATAGTCCCTGTTGCAACAAAGGAATCAACAAGAAAGAAAGATAAAGAGAGAACCTTTGTTGCAACTGAAGAACGAACATAAGGAAAAATGAAAGAAGCAATTCCTGCTACAACACAAGACCTAGAAGGAGAAATGGGATAAATGGGGGCCTACAACAACACAAGAATCAACGAGAGATAAAAATAAAGGGACAACCTCTGTCATAACACAAGAACCAATAGAAAGATAAATGGAAGAAACAACTCCTGCTGCAACACGAGAACCAACATGAGAAATGGAATAAATGGTCCTTGATGCATGTTAGGAACCCATGTCAACCCTTATCTTTACTTTGTTAGTATATTGTTATTGGACGCATATGCTTTGTAATTCATCCTGTAGTATTTGTTGATCCATAGTTTGTATTATTGTTGTTGGACGCATATGCTTTGTAAGTCGTCCTGTGGTATTTGTTGATCCATAGTTTGTACTGACCCATGGTTTTTACCCATAGTATTGGTGCCTAGACTTAGTATATAAGTCTGTTTTGAGGACAATGAAGGCACCGTGAAGTTATTTTGTATTGAGCTTGCTCAAAGGAGGTTTCCCCCTCGAAGTGGCCTGTGATCAATAAAAGTATTCTGTGATCTGATATATCGTGTATTCGTCAATTAATTGTTGCAGGTTCTTCACATCTGGTATCAACGCACTTTCTTGGGCTCATTGGGTGAAATTTCTGCCAAAAATTGTTTTTTGCATCTGTTGCAGGTTTGGATATGGGAATAATCCCTATCCGCTTAATTGTGGGAAGTACTTGGGCATAAGACCTAAAACTCATTGTGAGGAGTACCATGGGAACCCTGAAGTAGCTAGCCCATTGAGAGGACCTGCCAGCGAAAAGGGCAATGACCTCTACCTGATTGACTAGTTCCCACCCGTGAGGTAAACCAAGAGTTGTCATTTTTGGCAAAGCAGTTATCAGTTTTACATGAGCCATGGAGTGAGAGGTATTTCCCCAATACGCAAGTCGTCAGACAGCATTGGTGGCCGAGTGAATCCCTTGAACCGTTAGGGAGCCGAGAATACCTAGGGTCCATATCTATTTTCAGCTACAAAATCGCAGATTTCCTCTACCCAGAACTATTTCCGATCACTTCCACATCGTTGCAGATCCATCTGTTGCTGATCACTTCCGCGTCATTGCAGATCCCTCTGTTTCCGATCACTTCCACACTGTTACAGATCTATCTGTTTTCGATCACTTCCGCATCGTTGCAGATCTATCTATTTTCAGTCTGTTTCCCTTGAAACTTCCCTGACACCCCTGTAATCCCATTCTTCGTATTTCATTCCTGAGGGCCCTATCCCAAATTCCACTTCCCAAATCCCACATTTGTCTATTTTTAGGGTTTTCCATAACTTCTTCGACTTTCACCCAATCGCCTTCAAATTTTACCACAAAGTTTCTTTCCTAATTCTACTTCTTTGTCCCTCTCTACCAAATTTTCTCATTCTTTCACCCCGCTTCTAAAATCCTCCTTTTTTGCTTCCCTGTCCATTCGACAGTGTCCAAAACCTAGTCAAACCCAAATTACTCTTCTGATTTTTTCCCAAATCCATATTTTCCTTTACTGAAACAGTTTTTGTTTTTGTTTTTCTACCCACTCAAAAAAAAAACTCTTGGTTATGGTTGTCACCCATGCAAGAGAAAAAACCATGGAGGAAGCACTTGCAGCCATCCAAACCAAACTCCAAGATATGGATTAAAAAAAATTCGGCCTCCATCTTGAGCATTCAGCCATGAACAACAAACAATAGTCTAAGTCTTCATCAGACAATGGGTTCTCTTCTTCCAGCAATTTTCGTGGTCCGAAGCTTGATTTTCCTCACTTCAATGGTACTGATCCTACTCGATGGATCTATCATGCAGAATAGTATTTCATTCTGCATAATACTTTTGATGTCAACAAAGTTCCACTTGCATCCTTTCATTTGGAATAGGAATCTCTTCAATGGTACCATTGGTACATCAAGGATCATGAAGAGCCAAAATGGACAGATTTTTGCCAGCTCCTTTTGCAACAATTTGGTCCTAGTTCTTTTGATGACTTCATAGGAGCACTCACTAAACTTCGCCAAATTGGAATTGTGAGAGAGTATCAAACCAAATTTGAGAAACTAACCAACCACACTGAAGGATTCCCTGATGACTTCTACCGGAGTTGTTTTATCAGTGGTCTAAAGGATGCAATCCGCTCTGAGGTCAAAATGTTCTGTCCCAACACAATGATGGAAGCCCTGGGGTTGGCTAATTTGGAAGAAGACAAGATTGCAGCCCCAACAATGCTTCAAACCCACTTTTGTTCCCTTCCAAAATATGGGTTATCAACGACCTCCCATCCCGTCAGCTCCTTGACCAACTCCTATCAAGCATTTGTCTGAAACAGAGATGCAGGCACCCAGAGAAAAAGGGCTTTGTTATAATTATGATGAGAAATTCACTCGGGGACATAGATCTGTTCAGCAAAAGCTCTATCTCTTGGATGTGGATTTTCCACCTGCCTCTAAAATTGATGAAAAATCCTTAGATACAATGGATGCTCAGGTCGACATTCAGGAGCCACCTATTGACCCTCTGTCTCAGGACGACCAGCTAGAGATATCTCTCCATGCTTTAGCTGGAATTACCACTCCCCAAACAATGCGGGTCAGGGGTTACTTCAAGAAGCTTCCTCTTACAATCCTCATTGATTCTGGTAGCACTCATAATTTCATTGACCCTCGGATCGCCAAATAGGCTGATTGTTTTATCCATCCTTGCTCCAACTTTGAAGTCATGGTTGTCAATGGGAGCACCTTACCTTGCAAAGGGAAGTGTCATAATGTGCGTATATCTATGGGAGATTATAACATGCACTCTAACATGTTTTCCTTGACCTTAGGCGGATGTGATGTGGTTTTGGGCGCTCAATGGCTATGCACACTTGGCCCCATCTTATGCTATTTTGTTGAACTTTGGATGCAGTTTTCCCCTAATGGACAAAAACACACAGGGTCTCTCAGCATCATAAATTTACATCGCATGGAAAAACTACTTAAGAATAATTTGCATGGTATCATCGCTCAAATCCATTCCATTCAGATGCAACCATCAGTGGTCTCCACTACTCCTTTGGATCTACAACAAATTTTGGATCGATATACAGGTGTATTTGTTGAACCAGTGGGATTTCCACCTTCAAGGAAGAGGACCATCGTATTCAGATCCTTCCTGGAAGCGTTCCTCCCAACATCAGGCCCTATCGCTACCCATTTCACCAAAAAACAGAGATTGAAATGCTCATTCGGGACTTACTAAAACAAGGTATTATTCTCCCAAGCACTAGTTCCTTTTCTTCACCAGTTCTTCTTGTCCGCAAAAAATATGGGTCATGGCGCCTCTGCATTGACTTCTGAGCACTTAATCACCTCACCATCAAGGATAAGTTTCCAAATCCTGTTGTTGATGAGCTTCATGGTGCTCAATTTTTCCCCAAGTTGGATCTTCGTTCTGGGTATCATCAAATTCGAGTTCATGAGGATGATATCCCTAAAAACGCTTTCCACACACATGATGGACACTATGAGTTTTTGGTCATTCCCTTTGGACTAACTAATGCTCCTTCCACATTTCAGGCCTTGATGAATAAAATATTCCAGCCCTACTTGCGGAAATTCATTCTGGTATTCTTTGATGATATCCTCATCTACAGTAAAACATGGGTTGAACATATCCAGCATCTGGATCTTGTAATGCAACTTTTATCTGACCATCATATCCATGCCAAACAGTCTAAATGTGTTTTTGGACAAAAGTAAGTTGAGTATCTTGGGCACATTATCTCAGCACAAGGGGTTTGCATGGATCCTACCAAAATCGTTGCCATGAACAATTGGCCGCATCCTCAGACACTCAAGAGCCTTCGTGGTTTTTTGGGGTTGACTGGCTACTACCGAAAGTTTGTCAAGGATTATGGGAAGATTGCATCTATATTAACTGCTCTATTAAAAAAGGATGCATTTACATGGACACATGTTACTGAGTGTGCATTTGACAAACTGAAACAAGCTATGTGTACTACACTGTCCTAGCTATGCCCGATTTTTCCAAGCCCTTCACTATTGAGAGTGATGCTTGCGGTAATGGACTTGGTGTTGTTATCCTTCAAGATGAACACCCCATTGTGTTCACCAGCAAAGCCCTTTTAGGTAATAATTTATATTCCTCTACATATGAAAAGGAAATGATGGCTATTTTGCATGCAGTACAGAAGTGGCGACCATACCTATTAGGGAATCATTTCTGCATCAAGATTGATCACCAGAGTCTAAAATATTTCCTAGAACAGCGTGTATCCTCCCCATCACAACAGAAATGGGTTAGAAAACTCATGGGTTATGACTATGAGATCACTTACAAGAAGGGTAAGGACAATATTGTGGCGAATGCTCTTTCTCACACATTTGATGACCACGATTCTCTTTCATCTATTTCTATGCCTGTTCCAAATTGGTTGCAATCTGTTCAACAGGGATATGTCAATGACTCTTCATTATCTCAGATCATCCAACACTTGGCCAACAACCCTTCTGTTGTATTACATTCCTCTTGGGATGGTGCTTCCCTGATATACAAGGGTCGTTTGGTGATTCCCCAAAGCACAGATCTTCAACAGACTGTCTTTTATGAAATCCATGCTTCTCCATCGCCAGGGTACTCTCGGTTCCTCAAAACATATGAGCGAGCACGGCATAACTTATTTTGGCAGGGCATGAAAAGGACAATTCAACAGATGGCGGTTGAATGTGATACCTGCCAACTCAATAAGGGTGAAACAACACTTTTTCCGGGATTGCTCGAACCCTTGCCCATACCTACACGGATTTGGACAGATATTTCTATGTATTTCATTGAAGGGATCCCTAAATATGGATGGAATACAGTGATTTTGGTTGTGGTTGATCGCCTCTCCAAATATAGTCAATTTTGTGCTCTCATCCATCCCTATACAGCCTCCTCAGTCGCTCAAATTTTCCTGGACCAGATCTTTCATCTTCATGGAATCCCTTCTTCCATTGTCTCGGATCGTGATGCGAATTTCACTAGTCATTTTTGGATAGAACTATTTCACCACATTGGCACCAAACTGAAGATGAGTTCAGGGTATCACCCACAAACAGATGGTCAGACTGAAATTATCAATAAATGCTTGGAAACTTATCTTCGTTGCTTCACCTCTGAACAACAACATCAGTGGGAAAAGTGGCTCCCTTTCGCTGAATGGTGGTACAATACCTCTTACCACACAACCTCTAAAATGACTCCATATGAAGTAGTTTATAGTCAGGAACCGCCAGTTCTTCTTCCATACACCCCCAGCAGTTCACCAGTTCAGGCAGTTGACACAGTCCTTCGAAACCGCGATCAGATTCTTAGCATTTTGTGGGAAAATCTTCACATGGAAAGAAATCGCATGAAGCAACAAGCCGATCAGCACCATTCTGAGCGCACTTTTGAAGCAGGTGATATCGTTTTTATTCGTCTCCATCCTTACAAGCAATCCTCCCTAAAACTCAAAGGGAGTCATAAGATCAGTCCAAAGTTCTATGGTCCATATAGGATTCTTTAGAAGATTGGATCCGTTGCTTATAAATTGGAACTTCCTCCTTCTTCCTGCATTCATCCAATATTTCATATCTCTTGTCTGAAGAAATTTCTTGGCACCAACATCAGAGGACAAACTATTTTACTAGAATTGGATAATCAAGGATCCATCCTTTTGGAGCCAGTGTTCGTCCTCAATAAGCGCACTCGTCAGCTTCGCTCTCACTCTATCACGGAGGTCTTAATTTAGTGGCACGGAATGCAACCAGAGGATGTTACATGGGAACCACTCCCTCAGATTCAACAACAATTTCCACATCTAAATATTTGAGGACAAAAACATTTCTAAGGGGGAGGGGATTTTAGGAACCCATGTCAACCCTTCTCTTTACTTTGTTAGTATATTTTTGTTGGGCGCATATGCTTTGTAAGTCATCCCATAGTATTTCTTGATCCATAGTTTGTATTATTATTGTTGGATGCATATGCTTTGTAAGTCGTCCCATAGTATTTGTTGATCCATAGTTTGTACTGGCCCATGGTTTTGACCCATAGTATTGTTGAGATATTGTAACTTCAAAGAATATTATATTTGTACTTTATTAATCCGGAGATGATTCATTCCTCCGTGAAGATCTTATTGTATATCCGGAGATGTTTATTCCTCCGTCGGAATGTGGTAACTTGGGTTATTAGACTTCCCTAGTGGGGGTAGTCCCTGTATGTGTTATGTGGGTCAAAGAGTTGTTAGACCACCCTAGTGGGGTCGTCCCATTCAGTTATAGTGGGGTGTTTAACCCAGTGGTAAAGTTGGGGCCGACCTAGTTAATATAAAGTACAAGTTAGAGATGTGTATAAATAGAGGAGGTGTGTTCCTCATTATACACACACTTCCCTCACTCAGAATGTAGCGCACTTGTGGAGGAGAGGTCTGCTGTGGTGGAGGAGGAGATCATGTCTTTGGTTTGCATCTTTGTATATTTCTGGTCATCTATATTGAGGAAGCTTTGCTGGGTTTTCTACCCCATGAGGGTTTCCCAGGATAAATCTGTGTCTCTTGTGTTTATGTTGTGCTTGTTGTTTCTTCAGTGATCCTATATATGCTATTATTATGAAATGGAATGTAATGCTGCTATTTTATGTGTTAGCATATTGAATCTTAACATGGTATCAGAGCTAACCTGAAGGAAGGAAATGTATGGCACTTACAACACTTGCTTCACTTGCGACAATTTGAAGGTTTGGGTTTTACATAGAAACAACCAGTCATCGTGGAACTTTCGCTATAAATCCATTTTTGCAAAGGTTCAAGATCTGAAAAGTTTATAAGTCGTAGATAACATCCCCAGGTACCTTGTGTCCAAAGGAAACCCTCCGATTCGTTGTACTTTGTGAGTTATGATCAGTACACGTTAGGGTTTCTTCCTCTTCCAGATCTCAATCAAAATCAGGTGACCTTGGAAAAAAGGTCATAACTTGGGCTAGGAAGCTCCAAATGAAATTTTGTAAAAAGTGACAGGTAGTACACAGACTGTACTATCGTAGGAAACGTTTTCATAGGCCGGAGGTTAACCAGTGACATGTGGTACGACGTACAAGTTCGATCTCCTGTTTTATCCCATAAACATGTCATGTTGCGACACTTGGCATAAATCTCTCTCAGAAAATCCAATTGAGGTACGACCTATCAGGATGGAAAGATGACAAGTCAGGATACCACAAAAAAAAAATTTAGACCCTGTGGATCGAAAAGTTGGGAGTTAAAACAAAAACAATCAGGTACATATTGTTGTCAAAAAAAAAGTATTTTTGGAGCACCTTCATTCATGGCTTCCGAAATTTAAGGTTTCGGAGAAAGTTAGAATTTTTGGAATCGGATTCCATGGCTGAATGCTACTTAGGAAAATCAAAAATTTAGAGACCAAGATCGAATTTTTTGGTTGGGTAGAAGACCGGGCTTGATCAAACCCCAGTTTGGGATTTTGATCAAAAAGATGGAAAATTAGGGCTTCAGCAAAAGTTGAAATTTTTGAAGTCTGTGACCATGGCTGGAAGCTCCTTAGAAAAAATAAGTGTTTAGAACCTTGGATCGAACCTTTTTATTGGGAAGAAGGGTGGGCTTCATCAAACCCTAGTTCGGGATCCTGTCTAGAAGATTCAGAAGTTTCGAAGGCAATTTTGAGGGGTCAAATTTTGGAGATTTCAAAATTGAAGTATGCTAGTTTGATCAGCTCAACAAGACAATCCTTCCATCGATTCAGAAGTGTGAAAGTCAAAGATTGAATTTTTAGGGTTTCTCTAGCAAACCCTAATCAAGCTCCAGTTCAAGTTACAGGGGGAGTTGAGGCTAAGGCCTTACATAAGAAGACTACAAGAACTCTCGACGGGTATGACTTAAGGAGGTTCAGGTATGTCTTGAAATATGTTTGTCTTCATATTATTTATTAGTACAATCTTGATTAATGTTAGAATTGTCTTATCACCCTAGTAACAGTATGAATGCATGTGAATGATAGAAGACATTCATTGATTAGGGTTATATGATTGTACTAATGCACTGTGATGTTGTATAAGGTTGATGTTGTCTGCTAACAAGATACAGGTACGTTACGAAAGACAAATCAAGTTCCATGACCATGACAACATGAAGACAAAGACTTATCCATAATATTTGATCACATGGAAGTTCTACTTGCAAGGTATGTATGACTTTGTTCTATTATGCTTAACCTATTAGATATGCAGGTTCCAGCATAGGATCCCTAAATCATTGAAGAGAACAAAGAAGATATTGATTAGGTATGTTAGACATAAGTAAGCAGGTATACTAATCCAGGTATGTTTTCCTATGCCATGTATTAGGATCCCTTATATAAGTATACTTGGTATGATTGGTTATGCTTATTCATAAAGTTAGTAATCAAGGGTTTATGCATATTATGTCTCTTATCTTTATGATTTAATTAACCATAAGAGTATTATGATCAAACAAGAATATGCATGAGTAAAAGAAGACTTCCTTGAAACCCTCAATACTAATGACTATACATATTCAAGATTATTTAGAATTATGATGTTTTGATAATATTGAGAATATACTAATGAATGTATGTTTGTGTATGAGATCATGAGGATGACACTAGTGCACACTTGAGCATGCACAGTGGTACAGAATGAATAGAAGTTCAAAAGACATATAGAAGATCAAGCGGGAGGCAACCACACAAACATAAAAGATAAGTATTTGAGTTGTTATTTGAAATAGTAAATGATACTGCTTGTATGCATATTTGTATTCCTAGAATATATCATGCTGAGTGTAAACATTCATAGAGCATTGAACAATATACTACTAATATGCATATGATTGGTAAGTTGGACAAACATGCCATTGTTGCTTGTCTAGAATGAAACCTCTTTGCTGACATGTTGAGAGCTTTGCACACTCTTGATAGTATGTTCTGGTAGAGATGGAAGGCATCTAGATAGCCACTGTATGCATACAGGATATGGAAAAGTGTTGTTCCAAAGTATTGGTCAAGATAGTTGCATAACTATGTAAATGATATCTGTATGCATAATAGGTTATCATGTCAACATGATTTCATGATTATGAAGTATTACTAATCATGTACTTAATTTTGATTTGTAGGAAAGATCATGATGAATGATGAAACACTGAACAAGTGATGGATGTTCAACAAGAAGATTTACAAATCAAACAAAATATAGAAGGCTCGTGGCTAGAAGATTCTCTTAGAAATAAGAAGAGAATCATGACGGGATGTTTGCTCCAAGTGGCTAGATAAGACCATTCTCTTAATGGTGTAATTAAAGAAGAAGTGTGAATCAGGTTCTGTATGGGTACCCAGGATCGATAGTCAATTGATGAGCTTAATGATCATCATGGGTGATGTGGATCACAACCTTTGCTACAAGGTTGAATATGGTTTCTATACACAGATGAACTGGATGCAAGAAGGAACTCACCACAGAGTTCTAATGATGTTGAGGCTTATATCAGTAGACCCATCTGATGAGAGATGGCACAGATAGATGGCTGCAGAAATGAAAATGAAATATCTCATATTGATGCATTACTTCCTAGGTCTGGAAGTATGGCAAGGATCAGAAGGAATATTTCTCAACTAGGGAAAGTATGTCGAGAAATATTAAAAGGACTTGAGGTGTTGGAATGGCCACTCTTATGGATTCCAACTTGAAGCTGTTAGGGGATGACTCATCAAAGTTAGTGGATATAACTCTATACAGTCAAATTATTGGGTCATTGATGTATCTAACATATACTAGGTTAGATATATGCTTTGCTGTGAACACCTTGAGTCAGTATCTAGTGGAAACTAGATGTGTTCACCTGATAGTTGCAAAGCATGTGATGAGGCACCTAAAGGATACGATAGACTTTGATCTATGCTATCTTGGAGATCATGACTTCAGATGACTACTCAGATGTTGATTGGGCAGAAAGTGTATCAGACAGGAAGAACACATCGAGAGGATGTTATTGTCTAGGATCAGCCATGATCTCGTGGTTTAGCTGGAAGTAGTCTAGTGTGGCTCTCAGCACAAGCGGAATATATGGCTGCTTGCTCTACTAGTTGTGAAGAAGTTTGGCTTCAGGATTGTTTGACTTAGAGATAGAACCAACTGTGATCCTATGTGACAAATAGAGTTGTATCAAGATGACAAAGAATCCAGTGTTCCATGATAAGTCAAAGAACATAGGGATCTAACAAGATATGATGCAGAAAGGAACTATAAAGTTTGAATTTGTAACAGGTTACCGATGTACTAACCAAACCTCTACCTCAAGTGAACAAGTTACCAACATACTAACCAAACCTCTACCTCAAGAAAAGTTTGAGTATCTCCGAGACAAGCTTGGAAGGATCCTCCTCGAAAGGGGGAGTGATGTGGTCACTGATGATGAGATTGCCTCATCGACAGCAAGGTCAATGATGTGGATACTTGTTTACTACACTTGGATACTTAGATCATTTAGACTTAGGACTCTTATACTTAGAATATTTTTTACTTGCTTTTACTTTGATGGTTGATGTATCGATGAGGATACATGTGTTGTTGATGTATTGATCAGGATACATGTTTTGTTGATGTATCGATGAGGATACATGTTTTGTTGATGTATCGATGAGGATACATGTTTTGTTGATGTATCGATGAGGATACATGTTTTGTTGATGTATCGATGAGGATACATGTGTTGTTGATGTATCGATGAGGATACATGTTTTGTTAATGCATCGATGAGGATACATGTTTTGTTGATGTATCAATGAGGATACATGTGTTGTTGATGTATCGATGAGGATACATGTGTTGTTGATGTATCGATGAGGATACATGTTTTGTTGATGTATCGATGAGGATACATGTGTTGTTTTTACTTCAGTCCCTTGAATTGATCCGTAGATGTATGGTCTCCGAGAATGAAGTCCTTAGTGGACAGGTGGGGATTGTATCATCCCCGGACTTCAGTCCCTTGAATTGATCCGTAGATGTATGGTCTCCAAGAATGAAGTCCTTAGTGGACAGGTAAAGGATTGTATCATCCTCGAACTTCGATCCCTTGAATTGATCTGTAGACGTATGGTCTCCGAGAATGAAGTCCTTAGTGGACAGGTGGGGATTGTATCATCCTCAGACTTCAGTCCCTTGAATTGATCCATAGATGTATGGTCTCCAAGAATGAATTCCTTAGTGGACAGGTGGGGATTGTATCATCCTCGGACTTCGGTCCCTTGAATTGATCCGTAGACGTATGGTCTCCAAGAATGAAGTCCGTAGTGGACAGGTGGGGATTGTATCATCCCTGGACATCGGTCCCTTGAATTGATCCCTAGACGTATGGTCTCCGTGAATGAAGTCCTTAGTGGACTAATGGGGATTGCATCATCCCGGAACCACTAGTTCAAAATGTACGTGATGGGGATTGCATCATGTCGGAACCACTAGTTCAAAATGTACGTGATGGGGATTGCATCATCCCGGAACCACTAGATAAAAATGTACGTGATGGGGATTGCATCATCCTGGAACCACTAGTTCAAAATGTATGTGATGGGGATTGTATCATCCCCGAACTTCGGTCCCTGAATTGATCCGTAGACAGATGTCTCCGAGAAGTGGTCCCTAGTGGACGAGAGGGGATTGTATCATCCCTGGACTTCAGTCCCTGAATTGATCCGTAGACATATGTCTCCGAGAAAGTGGTCCTTAGATTTTGTCTAAGTTGACGAGTGGACTGTATCGTCCCTAGACATGTTATGGTGTCTTAAATGAATCATGTGTTTTGCAGAGTATGTTGTTATTGAGGATACTTGTATTGATATTGATGATATTCTTGTATTGGTGTGGATACTTGTATTGATATTGATGATATACTTGTATTGGTGTGGATACTTGTATTGATGATGTGTATACTTGTATTGGTGTGGATACTGTAAGTTTTAAACCTTAACAGTGAAGTACAAACTTATACGATTCTTAAGCATTTACAGAAAATACACAATGGCACACACATTACACAGAGATTTTCACCTGGAAACCCTTAACCGGGAAAAAACCAGCAAAACTTAGAGCCACATAGCTCCTTTTTCATTATATGTTTTATTTAACCATGTACAATACAATAAATGGTATTCGGCAGCATCTAAAACCCTAATTCGTTTACCCGAAATTAGGTTACAACCCTAATCCCTTTTACCGGGATTAGATAGAGTACAATGGGTCAAAAATTGCGAAAAAGCAAAAAAGCAACCCAAACTAGTGCCGTAGGGATCAGGTTGTACACGCAGCGACCATGTGAAGAGATATAACATACCCAACAGATACTTGTATCGATGATGTGTATACTTGTATTGGTGTGGATACTTGTATTGATGATGTGTATACTTGTATTGGTGTGGATACTTGTATTGATGATGTGTATACTTGTATTGGTTTGGATACTTGTATTGGTTTGGATACTTGTATTGATGATGTGTATACTTGTATTGGTGTGGATACTTGTATTGATTATGTACTTGTATTGGTGTGGATACTTGTATTGATGATGTGTATACTTGTATTAGTGTGGATACTTGTATTGACAATGCTGCTGATCGTTATGGTCTAGATGACGATGTTGATGATCGTGTGATGACGATGATGATGACGATGATGATGATCGTGTGATGACAATGCTGATGATCGTGTGATGACGATGATGATGATCATGTGATGATGATGATGATGATGATGATGTTTATGATCGTGTGATGACGATGCTGATGATTGTGTGATGACAATAATGATGACGATGTTGATGATCGTGTGATGACGATGCTGATGATCGTGAGAATCCAGATGATGATATTGTTGTAGCTGTTCAAGTGCTACAGAAGATAAAGACTCGGTACTGAAGATGTTGATGTTCCAGTATTGAAGATGTTCCAGTAACTGTTTGAGTTACTGATGATGTTGAGAAAGCTTCCAATGATTTATAGATGTATCATGTATGACGTTGATGACTCCTTGCTCGTGCAGATGCTGTTATAATATCCTTCTCGTTAAGGGGGAGTGTTGAGATATTGTAACTTCAAAGAATATTATATTTGTACTTTATTATTCCGGAGATGATTCATTCCTCCGTGAAGATCTTATTGTATATCCAGAGATGTTTATTCCTCTGTCGAAATGTGGTAACTTGGGTTATTAGACTTCCCTAGTGGGGGTCGGCCTTGTATGTGTTATGTGGGTCAAAGGGTTGTTAGACCACCCTAGTGGGGTCGAACCAGTCAGTTATAGTGGGGTGTTTAACCCAGTGGTAAATTTGGGGCCGACCTAGTTAATATAAAGTACAAGTCGGAGATGTGTATAAATAGAGGAGGTGTGTTCCTCATTATACACACACTTCCCTCACTCAGAATGTAGCGCACTTGTGGAGGAGAGGTCTGCTATGGTGGAGGAGGATATCATGTCTTTGGTTTGCATCTTTGTATATTGCTAGTCATCTATAATGAGGAAGCTTTGCTGGGTTTTCTACCCCATGAGGGTTTCCCAGGATAAATCTGTGTCTCTTGTGTTTATGTTGTGCTTGTTGTTTCTTCAGTGATCCTATATATGCTATTATTGTGAAATGGAATGTAATGCTGCTATTTTATGTCTTAGCATATTGAATCTTAACAAGTATTGGCGCCTAGACTCAGTATATAAGTTTTTTGTTGAGGCCAATGAAGGCACCGTGAAGTTATTTTGTATTGAGCTTGCTCAAAGGAGGTTTCCCCCTCGAAGTTGCCTACGATCAATAAAATTATTATGTGATCTGATATATCGTGTATTCATCAATTAATTGTTGCAGGTTATTCACAATGCAACAAAGGACTCAAAAAGAGAGAAAGATAAAGAGACAACCTCTACTGCAACATAAGATCCGGCAGAAGGTCAAATGAAAGAAACAATTCATGCTGCAACAAAAGAATGAACAACAGAAATGGAATAAACAATCCATGCTTCAACACAAGAATTAACAGGAGGAACAAGAGAAATGGACCCTGCTGCAACACAAAGGACATAAACTCAGGAAACGATAGGGGTCGAAATTTAGAAGGAAACATAACTTGTTGTTACACCAAAACAAGCAAAAGAGGTAGATTTTATAGATATAAAACCTAGCATGATCATCAAGTGGAAGGCTATAAATGTGCAAAAACAGAAGCAACCTACTAATTCAGGTAAAATTCACTCACTACCTCTCTATGCTACTATTATCAAACATAATTATAAATTAAATAAGGTCAATAAAAAATTTAAAAAGAAGAAGAAAATTCAGAATTTAAAAGGAAAACTGTAAGCTTGCCAATAGAAAGGAAAATCAGATTCCCTAGCACAAGAAGTTGAATATCTTAAAGGGTCAAAAAAGGTTGAGTCCATAGTGGTCCCAAAATACAACAACATCAATGTTGAAACCCACATAGAGGAAATTTGTGCTGGAGATGAGGGGGAATCAAAAAGTTGAAGCTAGCCCTATTGTATAGAGTATTGCAGTACAAACAGACTCTGATAGTGATTGTTGGATAATATCTCAATTGGGAAAGCGAAAGAGTGTATCCATGGCCCATGAAAGAGGGACAATGCATTTATAAGAATGCAGTAAAATAACATATAATCTAAGGCAAAGGTCGGATGATCAATTAGCAATTCATCGAGACAAGTGGGACAAATGGAATAAAGATATAGATAAAGCCTCTGTGATACAATCCCAAATGAATAATCTTAAGGAAGATAAATAGTATATGAGCTCTCTAATAGATCCTATTCTCATATGTAGGGAACCCTCTCCTTTATACGTTGTGTTCTTAATTGAAAGACATTTTTTGTTTAAATTTAGGGCCTTAGCAACATGGAAATGTCGTAATATAACATCACCCCAAACATTTCTGAAAGTTTATTATGAAAAAAACTATTATACAAATTGTATTAGCATAACATCCTTCTTGGCTTTGACCCAATACGAAACCCAACACCCTTTGTTGGAGATATACAGTTAAGATATTTCACATCATTTTTGAATAACCATCTACATTGGAATATTGCTTAGTTTGTAGCTCAAAAGAATCTGAGTTGCAACCTCTAGATAAGAAGTGAAATTTACAAGCTCGTTACTCTCCTCATCCCACATTGTGCTTGGGCCAATTCTCATGTTGATTATGCAAACTTCATGGCTAACACCAGACAGGAGGCCATCTCCTGTTGTACAAAAGATATAGAGTATTTAAAAAATAATTTCATGGAAGGGTGAATTGAAAGGTGGGAACAAATCAAAAATAAAATGAGAAGGAGGGATGCCTTCAATTACATCAACCTCATATTATCCCTACAGAGGGTCAATAGGTATATCCAGTGCATGAAAAAATGTGGGAATTATTGGGTTGGACTTTGATTCCAATATATAATGATCTAGATGCCTACACCGAAATACTGATTTGATTATGACCTTGATGAGGAGGTAGAAGCCAACTGCTGCAAGGAAATAGAATCCAATGGAGGATATTATCTAGCCAGTGCTCAAGGACATGGAGATTACAGCATTAGTAACCTACATTACCATGCATCTTGTGAAGACTCTAATTCCAACTGATTCATCACGTTTGTCCATTATTCCATCCATTCCTTGAGTTGATTCCTAACAATAATGATACATTATGTTGAAGGCATGCCCTCCTGCAATTCTTGTCATTTTAAGTGATGCTAGTAATTGAGGGAAATTAACCTTGCTATGTTAATTCATGAAGATGCACAACTAACATCCCAAATTTATTATGTGCAAGTTGCTTCTACATAGTTTCTCTTACACTCATTTTTGTTGTTGTGATGTTGCTACACCGATGCAGTTACACTAGTGTGATGTTGATAGATTGTTATAGTTATACTATCCCAATGTTGCTACACTGTGGAGATTACACCAAACATCACGATGTTGCTATATTGTGGCAATTACACCAAACATTGTGATGCTGCTACACCATTGATCTTGATGTTGCTACACAAGTTGTTGGATGCCATACAATGATGTTGTTCATCATGTTGGTAGAATATCAGTATGGATAACTGACAGTTTTCCACTAAGTGTATTCATGGGCACAGTTGGATCTTCCATGTGTAGTTCAGACAGTTGCAAGAATTCAAGAGTCCAGTTGAAGGTTGTTTTGAAATAGTTGTAACAACATCACGCTTTTAGCTGAATGTTAGAACTAAATGCCTATTTTGGGGGAAAAGGTGGAACAACCTTAGAATCATATATTATCATGGTTGTCCACGAATCTTCTTATGCTCGGGATAGTTTTTTTTAGAATGTATAAGTATTCCATCTCATTTGAGATACAGAGTTGAAGAATATATTATAACGCTACTTGTTAAATTTTCAGAATTTACTTCAATCTGATCTAGGATCTTAACTGAGAGAACAACATGTACAGTAAATCTACAGCATATCAATCATGGACACAATAATGCAAGCACACAAGAGACACAGAGTTTACTTGGGGAAAACCATAAAGGTGAAAAACCCCAATAACTTCCTCAGAGATAGATAGAGCAATGATACAACCAGAATACAAGAGATAGTCTTATCCTAGCAGCAGAGCCTCCTCCTCCACAAGTGCGCCACTCTCCCAAGTGTGAGTGAGAGAATAGAATGTGTAAAATGAGAGAGACACACTCTCTATGTATACACTAACTTGACTTGACCTTTACTCAACTAGGTCAGCCTCAACTTAACCACTTAACATAATGCTGACTGGGCCGACCCCCACTAGGGTGGTCTAATAACCCTTTGATCCACATGGGCGGCCCCCAATAAGGTGGTCTAATAACCCTTTGACCCACATGACTTATACAGGGCCGACCCCAACAAGGTGATCTAATAACCCATCAAGTATAAGTTACAACACTTACAATATAAATGATGACACTTCCGTATAGAGGAATAATAACATCTCTATAGGAATAAAACCACTTCTGTATAGAGGAATAATAACATCTCTATAGGAATACAATATACATATATATGAAATACATTCCGAAGTTACATATACATCAACACTCCCTCTTAACTAGGAAGGTATTTCTCGACACAGGTCTTCTAGCACAAATCATCTTCTCTTGATAATCATCATTGAGGCATCATCATCGTCACTGTTGCTGCTATCTCAATCAATCTCTGAATCTACTCGTCATAGGAATTTCTACAGAACTAGTCCTTTTTCATGCTGGATGTAGGCCCACCACTTGCAGGTCTTCATCATCTATGTGAACGGTCTGATAGAGGTGGCCTCTCAGGACTAATTTTATGTGCGGATGCAATACCGGAAAGAGTATCCCAGGAACATTTATGTTCCTAAGCACAATCGGAAAGATCTCCCAGGACTGATTGCATGCATCTCCTCCACAATACCTTTAAAGAGCATCCCAGGAACATTTATGTGTTGTAGCACGTCTGGAAAGATCTCTAAAGAGAATCCCAGGACTTATTACGAGCACACAGCTCAACCTCTCGGATCTCCAGGAATGATTACATGTGGATAGACAAAACCTTTAAAGAGCATCCCAGGAACATTTATGTGCCGCAGCACGACCGACAAGATCTCTAAAGAGCATCCCAGGACTAATTACGAGCACACAACTCAACCTCTCGGATATCCGGGACTAATTACATGTCTCTGTAGTAATACCTCATCCCAGGACTGATTACGAGCACACAGCTCAACCTATGGGATATCTAAGGAGTGATTACATACTACATAGCAATACTGGAAAGAGTATCCCAGGAACATTTATGTGTCGCAGCACGACCGGAAAGATCTCCCAGGATTGATTACATGCTATTTGCACAACCTGCCACATATCATCTCTGACCTCCAAGTATCAACCTGATACTCATGATCCAATGGATCATCATTGCACAAAGCATCATCTTGATGCTCATGATCACACTGATCATCATCACTATACCATCCTAGTACATATCATCTGGAGCAACATCCTGAAGCACGTCATCATGATAATCCTAATCATACAATGCTTCCACCTGATGCATACCAAGTATCTTCCTGATACATATCATCATACATGATCCACCTGATCATACAATGTATCCACCTGATACATACATAGATACATGATCCACACAATGCATCTAACTGATATATATCAACATACATGATCTACCTGATCATACAGTGTATCCACCTGATACAAATACAAATACATGATCCACCTGATCATACCTGATACATATCAACATACATGATCTACCTGATCATACAATGTATCCACCTGATACATATACAGATACATGGTCCAAGCATCCAACATGATGCATATACAAAATACATACAAATGATCCAACCGATCATATCCAGCATCCAACATGATGCGTACATACATATAAATGATCCAACTGATCATATCCAGCATCAACACGATGCGTACATACATACAAATATGAATGATCCAACTGATCATATCCAGCATCCAACATGATGCATATACAGATTAGTAACTGGAGCATCGTCCTGATGCTCATCATCCATGATCTTCCTAATCATCATAGCATCGTCTTCTTCAGATCATCTCATCCTCCACGAATCACAACCCAGATGCACATCATCCAGCACTTACACCACCGACATGGGAGAACACATCTACCACCATTCGGGGAAGGCTCCAGCCCTTACTTTTTCACCATGGGAGCACACATCTACCACCATGTGAAAAATGTCTCCAGCCCTTACATCTCCACCATGGGAGAACACATCTACCACCATGTGAGAATGGATCAGCAATTACATCACGACCATGGGAGAACACATCAACCATGTCAGAAAATCTCATGTGCATCTGCATCTTCTGGACTCATCACTTCCCTTTGGAATGAACCTCGATCTGAAGTGCACCAAGCCTATCTCTGAAGTACTCAAACTGCACTCTAGCCAATGGCTTGGTCAATACATCTGCAACCTGCTCATCCGTCGCAACATACTCTGCTTTGGCTGTACTCATTGCTACGCATGACTGCTTCCTGCTAAACCAAGAGATCACACCTGATCCCATATTGAGGCAACACCCATAAGTGCTCTTCCTATCTGCAGCACTGCATGCCCAAGCTGAATCAACATAACCCTGCAGGTTAAACTTTTGATTTGCATCATACTTGAGCCCATAGTCAACCGTACCCTTCAGGTACCTCAGAATATGCTTTACAGCAACCAGGTGAACATCTCTCGGATCCGTCAGGAACTGGCTCAATGTGTTCACCACAAAGCAAATATCTGGTCTCGTGTTCATCAGGTACATCAAGGACCCAATCATCTAATGATACATAGTGACATCAACTAGATCAGATGAAGCATCACAAAGAAGCTTCAGATTCGATGCCATAGGTGTGGCCATGGCCTTGCAGTCCATCATCCCGAACCTCTTCAGGATCTCTACTGCATACTTCCCTTGTCCAAGGAATATTCCATCTGCACTCTGCCACACCTTCATGTCAAAAACAAATAGTGCATCATACCCAAGTTCTTCATCTCTAACTCAGTAGCAAGCTTCCATTGCGTGTCGGCAATCAATCTATCCTCACCTGTAACAAACAGGTCATCCACATACAAAAGTAGTATCATTGGATTGCCTTCCTCAACCTTGTAGTAAAAGTTGGAATCCACTTTACTCTTGGTAAATCCCAAACTGGATAGAAATCTATCTATCCTACCATACCAAGTTCTGCACATATATGAGTCCCTGTCATGTGTCTCAGAACCAAGTAGCTGCACCACATACACTTCTTCTTCAACTACACCATTCAAGAAAGTGTATCTTCCTCTTCATTACTGCAACATGCTTGATCTTGTAAATCCTCTTGGAAGTCACTACAGACTCCCCTTCAGGTCTTGGGATTGCATCTCAAACATCTTCGTGATTGACTGGTACTCCTCGATCATGGCATTCTTCCCAGATCCTGAGAAATTCAATATCTTCAATATTTTCAATAGATAACTTTGTTGCTGAACAAATGTTGTAGTCCTTCTTTTGTAGGTGATGGTATACGATCTTTCCTACACAACAATTTAAATTGCATGATTAGAAAACATCTCATAGTTTTCAGAACAAATTCTTACACATAAAGAAATATGTCATACAGTCATGCAATTATCTTAGCCAATGCTTCAATACAACATTTATCCATATTCTGTAAATTTCTAGATGCCTTCCAATCTCTACCAGAACATTGTTAAGAGTGTGCACAACTCCTAACATGTCAGCAAAGAGGTTTCATTCTAGATAAGTAGCAATGGAATGTTGTATAGTGCCATAGGCCACTTACCCATGTATATTAGTAGTATAATGTTCATCAATGCAACTATTCTAATATGCATAATACACAACCTAATTCTTAGGAACATAAGCATATACATCATTGAATAACATTATGTAAGAAATGACAATTCAAATACTTATCTTTGTTTGGTTGCTGGGTGGACTCCCTCTGAATCTTTGCAACTCCATTCTGATGTGGATTGTGAGAATTGGTCAACTCCCTCTGAATATCTGCATCCTTGCAGAAACTACTGAAGTGTGCTCCTTTGCTTTCTTGCAGGAACAACTGGAGTGTGCTCCCTCTTGATCTTTGCTTCCTAGATTACCTGTCCTTGAACTTACATCCATCCTTAATCACTATGCATGCTTATTAGTATCATCATTGTGTTATCCTTGATGTCTCATACATAATCACACATTTATTAGTATAATCTTAATACTATCAAAACACAATAATCTTAAACTTGTATAGTCATGATCATTCACAGATAATAAACATTAGTATTCAAGGTTTCAGGGAAGTCTTCTTTTACTCATACATATTCTTATTTGATCATAGGACTCTTCTGGTTAGTTGAATCATCAATCAAGATAAGAGATATAATATGCATAAAACCCATGATTATTCAAACCTATACCTTCATGATTCTTCTGGTTAGTCATATCATCAATTATGGTAAGAAACATAATATGCATACAACCATGATTATTCAAACCTATGACTTCATGAATAATCATTATCAACAACACAACAGTATAAGATCCTAACACACGGTAGGATTCTAGCTTGGTATAATAAAAACATACCTGGATTAGCATGCTATCTAGTTATGTCTAACATACTCGCATAATTTCTTCTGGTTCTCTTCAGTGACTTGTGCTAGTAACCTGCATGTCTCATAGGTTAACCATTGTAGGACCAAGTTATACATACCTCGAAAGTAGATATTCTATGTGATCCATGACAATGGATGAATCTTTGTCTTCATGTCACCATGATCATATGTTCTTGAAGTAGAACATGATTTGTCTTTCTTGGTGTACCTTTTATGTTAGCGAACAACATAAACCTCATACAACATCACAATGCATTAGTACATTCATAAGTGTCAAAACCTTAATCAATGAATATCTTCTATTAAAGTGATACGAAAAGTTTAGTAATTAATCAATATTGTACTGTAATGATATGAAGACAAACATATGATAAAATTAACCATGAAACATACCTGTAAGTCATACCTGTCAAGATTGCTTGTAATCTTCTTATGGAAGGCCTTAGCCTCATCTCCCTCTGAGACATGAACTTCTTCACTTATGCAGGTGACCAATCCATCCTCTTCTAGGATTAACCCAATCCACTTGATTTGTAGGAACTGGATCTGGAGCTGTAATATGGTTTGTCAGAGAAACCCAAAAATTCAAACTTTGAATTTCAAACTTCCAAAAGGATAGAAATATGCGCCTTGATGAGCTAATCAAGCTGGTATATTCAGAATTTGAAAACTGCAAAGTTTCACTCCTCAATTTTTCCTTTGAAACTTTCGGATTCACTGGACGTGACCTCGAACTAGGGTTTGATGAATCCCACTCTTCTACCCAATAAAAAGGTTTGATCCAAAGCTCTAAGCTTCTATTTTTATGAGGAGCTTCCAGCCGTGGTCACAGATTTCAAAAATTCCCATTTTTGCAGAAACCCTAATTTTCCATTTTTCTGATCAAAGTCTCGAACTAGGATCTGATCAAGCCCGGCCTTCTGCCCAACCAAAGATTTTGATCTTGGTCTCTAAATTTCAATTTTTATGAGTAGCATTCAGCCGTGGTCTCTGATTACAAAAATTCCAACTTTCTCTGAAGCCCTAAATTCCGGAAGCCATGAATGAAGGTGCTTAAAACTAATTATGTTTTGACAGAAATATGTACCTGATTGTTTCTCGTGTAACTAGGAACTTTTCAATCCACAGGGTCTGAAAAATTTTCCTGAGATATCCCGACCTATTATATTTCCATTCCAATAGGTATGACCTCAATTGGATTCTCTTAGAGAGAGTTATTCCAAGTGTTGCAACGTGACCTGTTTATGGGATAATACAGAAGAGAGAACTTGTACGGCGTGCCACGTGTCACTGTTTCAACTTCGGCCTCTAAAAATTGTTTTTGAGATAGTCCATTCTGTGTACTACCTGTCACTTTTTACGAAATGTTATTTGGAGCTTCCTAGCCGAAGTTATGACCTTTTTCCAAAGGTCACCTGATTTTGACTCAGATCTGGAAGAGGCAGAAACCCTATATTGTACAGATCATAAGTCACAAAGTGCAACGAATTAGAGGTTGTCCTTTCGACACAAGGTACATGGGGATCTGATTGTCGACTTGTAAACGTTTCAGATCCGCAAACTTCTCCAAAATAGATTTATAGCTAAAGTGATACGATGACTAGTTTTTGCTATATCAAGCCCTAGCATCGTAAGTGCAACAAGTGTCATACATGCCATATCATGCCTTCTTTCAGGCTAGCTCTGATAACATGTTAAATTTTCAGAATTTAATTCAATCTGATCTAGGATCTTAACTGAGATAACAACATGTACAACAAATCTACAGCATATCAATCATGGACACAATAATGCAAGCACACAAGAGACACAGAGTTTACTTGGGGAAAACCATAAAGGTGAAAAACCCCAATAACTTCCTCATAGATAGATAAAGCAATGATACAACCAGAATACAAGAGATATTCTTCTCCTAGCAGCAGAACCTCCTCCTCCACAAGTGCGCCACTCTCCCAAGTGTGAGTGAGAGAATAGAATGTGTAAAATGAGAGAGACACACTCTCTATTTATACACTAACTTGACTTGACCTTTACTCAACTAGGTCGGCCTCAACTTAACCACTTAACATAATGCTGACTGGGCCGACCCCCACTAGGGTTGTCTAATAACCCTTTGACCCACATGACTTATACAGGGCTGACCCCAACAAGGTGGTCTAATAACCCATCAAGTATAAGTTACAACACTTACAATATAAATGACGACACTTCCGTATAGAGGAATAATAACATCTCTATAGGAATAAAACCACTTCCGTATAGAGGAATAATAACATCTCTATAGGAATACAATATACATATATATGAAATACATTCCGAAGTTACATATACAACAACACTACTACTATGTAACTCAATTCCTATTTAATAAAGAAAGATGAGTGATGTGCCTATGTTTTCTTGAATATTTAACATAGCGGTTGTTGTTTGTTTTTCTAGTACCTTGTCTAAGGAGGTAGAGCCTCTCCTTGGTCAAGCACTATTATATTTTTAGGTACATTAGTTGTTTCACAGTTTGTTTCGGTTTTTCAGTACTAAGTGCAAGTATGCTTATTATTTTGTTGTTGTAGCTTCAGAAGGTTTATAATTCTGACTATCATTTTTATTATTTTGTGTGATTCAATTAATTACTTATCGAAAAAATATGGTATGAATGAATGAGTGGATTCCAATAAAGCTTATCAAAGTTTAAGACAAAATTTTAAACTAGTTTACTATATTAGAACTTATCTTGAGTCCAGTATTTTTCTAATTGCAATTAAAGGGTTGATGAATATAGATTAATAGGGCCATCTTATATTTCTTTTCTTGTTCCTATAAGTTATATCATTTTTAACATCAAATAACTTATAGAATATAACTTTAGTGCCTAAGGCCTTAGCTTCATATTCCCTTTTAACTAAACAAAAACATGGAACCTGTCAACTTAAGAACCTCATACTTCATGATTCAGTTTTAGTATTTGGAACAAACCATAAGAGTTTCTTTTCATTGATGCCCAATTTCCATCGAAATATGAGGCATGACTATAATGACTATTCTTTGTATCAACATTATGAGAGATAATCAAATCCAACGACCCTTTGTCGACATTTATTCTATGGTATTGATGTTAAGTCAAACGTCAATAACATATCATAGATGTCAATGAAGTGTCTCTTAAGCGATGTTAAAAACTCTAGACATAAATCTAGAACAATGCACCCTTTGGAAGAATGGTTTATATCCATGAAATATTGCAAATGAAAATGGATTTATTGTTAGGTTAAGCATTAATACGATGAATTTGATCTATATAGACTTGGATTGATTGTTAGGTCAATCATCAATACAAAGTCAAATGATAATGTGAAACCTCATTCATTTCTATATATCCTTATGGTTTTTAATCAGTAGAATTATCATTGAGGTACACCATGGTCAATAGAAAAATCATTATCCCAAATCAAGTTGAAATAGTTAATAGTTTGTGGCGAAGGGTAGGGTTTGGTCAGTCAAAAGTATTTATTGAGAAACATATACCATCCTTATGTTCAAATTGTTACCTCAATCATGACTACATTCATATTTTAAAAGTTAGATTCCTTAATGTTTTTCCCATTTAGGAACAAACATACATAATATACCAAATCCTAATGAGTGATATAAGAGCATATTTTGTTATTTGCTTCCTTGAATTTTAAACTCTTTCAAATTGTTTTTGTTGGAAATAATGAGTTGCTTGTTTGCAAGGACAACATAATTAATATTCTTATAAACAACACTTCAATTAAGAAATTTCGTTCAGGGCACAATCTCATGGCAGTTATAGTATCAATAATCTATAGGTAATTTGGTGACAATTATGCATTGAACAATGTTACATGGAATTTCTTCATAGATGCAGTGACTAAAGGGTTCCATTGACATGAATGGGACATGATAATTCTAAGTTCAATTTTAAGCAGGAGGAAAACCAGAAGAAATAATACCTGCTACAAAAAAATAATCAATAGGAATTAAAGCTAAAGAGACAACTTATGTTGCAACACAAGAACTAGAAGAAGGACAAATGCAAGAAACAATTCCCGTTGCAACATGGGAACCAACATGAGGAAAACCAAAAGAAACAATCCCTGTTGCAACACATGAATCATTAGGAGAAAATATAAAGAGACAACTTCTGTTGCAACACATAAGCCAATATAAGGACAAGTGGAAGATACAATTCTTGTTGCAACACAAGAACCATCAGGAGAAATGGAATAAACAGCCCCTATTTCAACAAAGGAATCAACAAGAGAGAAAGATAAAAATACAACCTTTATTGCAACACAAGAACCATCAAAAGGAAAAATGGAAGAAACAAATCATGTTGCAACACAAGAATCAGCAAGAGAAATGGAAGAAACAATCCCTGTTGCAACACAGGAATCAGCAGGAGGAACAAGAGAAATGGACCCTTCTACAACACAAAGGACATAAAATCAATAAACAACATGGGAAAAAATTCAGAAGGACAAAGAACTTGTTGCTACACCAAAACATGAAGAAGAATCAGTTGTTACAGATACATACCCTAGCATGATCATCAAGAGGAAAACTATAAAGGTGCAAAGATAGAAACAACCTACTACTTCAGGTAAAATTCACTTATGGCCTATAATTTCATCATAGATACAATTATTAAAGGGTTCCATTGGCATGCATGGGACATGATAATTCTAAGTTCAAATTTAAGTTATGATCACATAACTCTAGATGCACATATGGGAACAATACTTTTAGGTAAAAGCTATACAATTGGTCCAATTCTTGAGGGCTCAACTCCTAAGTGTGCAATGCCTTAGGTCCTACTCTTCTTCATGAAAACAAACATTAGTTAAGTGATTTACTCCATGTTCATATTTCCAATTATTTAATCAACATATAAAGAGCTAGCAATGAATAATAAGTGACCATTTATAAGTTCAACGGGGCTCCACTTCAATGAAGTGATTGTTAAGGAGAGATGCATTGAATATGATCTATTACAATTCCATATCATATTGATCTGAACTTCATACAATTCAACATCTGAGTCATGAAGATCAAAATTTGTATCCAACCCTTCAAAATCATTGTAAGGATTGTCCAAAACAACATCTACGACATCTAGCACTAAGTCGTCATCCTCAATATGTGAAGCAATGACTATTTGGTCAACTTGATTCTCCTCTTTGTCTAAGTACATGTCTTCCTCCATATCTCCATATACATCTTCTTCTTCTTTATCATGAACATATTATTCAGGAAAAGTATACATTGCGGGCCTTTCTCTTGGATCAAATCTAACAGCAAATGACCAACCTGCTCTACTTGATAGATCTAAAAATAATACTTGCTCACATTGACTTGGAAGTACGCAGTGATCTGTATTTGACTGATACATATTAGTAGTAATCATGGTAAATCCATTTTCATCATCAATAATTGTCCTACCATCACCTTGTAGCAACAATCTGTACTACCTCACCTTAAAGAGAACCACTTTGAAGGATTTAAAGTCTATATCCAATATGTCTTCCAAATAGACATAAGACCTCAAATCTGATGTGACTGAATGTCTATCACCCCTATGGGAAATATTAGTAACCTAGAAAATTGCAAGTATCCCACTATCACACGTTTTCCTCCTGTCATCCAACTGTTTGGTGTGAAATTTTCTACCATATTCTACCATATTTACACCACATAGCCTTATGATGTTTCACCTACATAATCAACATGTTATAAATGTATTGTCAGGAATTGATAACTACATGTATAAAATACTTTGGTCGAAAAAAATGGGATTTGAATTGTAAAAACGAAAGTGCGATATTGCTTGCATTTCTATCTTTTGCACCATATGCTAGATCAATTTCCTCCTAGGTCATATTTGTATCATGATCCAAAAAATATTTTATGATCAACTCTGCCACCCTATTCCATGATGAAGTATGGTAAAAAAAATTCCATTGTTCTATCCATCTCTTCATCCAATCAATATTATTTGCAATGTATAAATGAATTGCATATCCCACTCTATACTACCTATATGAAGGTCAAAAAAATATTTAGTTAACCAACCAAGCTACTAACCTATATACCACAAGCATGTATGGAGATATTAAATATAATAAAATATTTTACCTTTCACTTTTCTCCAACTACCTTTCCCCAACAACACCTCCCCTTTAAAATTGTTGGTGGAATTGACATCCCAAAAGAGTGGCACATCCATATCACCCAATACTTGGGGTAAGTACTCATTAAAATATACAATGAAATGATATAGCATGTATCATTCAACCATTGAGCCCTTTGGACGTGATCTTTGTCTAACAAAGGCATTCAATGTTTTCAAGTGCCTCTCCACCAACCACACTGACCTTGTGTGTACGGGTCCATATATTTCAATCTCTTCAACTAGGTGAATGAGGTAGTATTCATGTACATGGAAAAAGGTTGGAGGCAAATACTTTTTCATTTCACACATTAGTTTGGAAATTTCTCTCTTCCAATAGTTGATATCTTCTTTATGTATTTCCTTAGATGACAACCACCTACAAGTACAAAGAAATTTGATGTGTCAACATCAAAATATATAAGGAAAGCAAAGCAAGTATTGATGATGTATACAATCAATAATTCAACTATTACATACCTCATGTACTTTCCAAGATCATAAATAACTTTCTTTATGATGTTGTCAAAGCTATTAGGCAAAGCTAGAGGTAGAATATACGGCAACAAAGATGCAACATGTATTACTAACAAATAAGGTATATATCATAACATATAATTTGAATATATACAAACTTGTATTAATAACAAATAATGTATATATCATAAGGTAATAAATATTGGAAACCATTGAACCTTGATAAAGGTATGCCAATCATGATTTTTAGCCCAACAAAAATCATCTTGCTTTGTTAATATATTATTTATGTTCTAAGAAAAACTAGTGGGAAACTTTTGATTTTTTGTACAACCTCTTTCACAACAACTCTCTCTTTCTCTATTAATAACAATAGAAGATTGGTGGAATTTGCATTACCATAGCAATGAGTCAAATGTTGCATTGAATCGCATTCCTCAATGTCAATAATAAATTTAACGATTTTTGTATGTTATTCCTCCCATCTATAATTTTACACAAGCTCTCTATGACATTATTTACAATATGCATTGTGTTAAACAAATGAACTACTTGTAGGTGCTCATAGTATGGAAACTGATTGAATTGGGTAGAGTATTGTTTCAAACCTCATGGAAGCTAACCATGACAACCTTTGAGAAGTATCAATGGAAGATTATTTTTTATTAATCAAGGTAAGTATGAAAATATAAAAATAAATACAAGTGACAAAGAACCAAGTAACTAAAACCAACTGCTTACCATGGATCTTCTCAAATTCCTTTTTCCATAGTTAAGGCGTCATTCTTCTTGGTTTTATCCCACTACCTTCCTTCGCATTAAAGTCATTTTTCAGGAACTTGATACTATGGTCCTTATGGAGAAAAATCCTACACTCATTGTACACCTCCTTTCCTAAACTTCTTGAGCGTCTAGATATTGTTCTTGGACCACATACTGGACATGTATATTTTCCATTTGTTTGGATCCCTGAAAGTTATGGAATAGATTTAATATATAGAATTTAAAAAATTATAAAAGTAGGATGAATAATAAATGATACATAGAGATACATGAGAAAATTACATACCACAAAAATGTGTAAGCCCAAGTGCATCGTGAATTGTCCATATAAGTGTTCCATAGAAATGAAATTGTTTTTTTCCTGTAGTTTTGGATATGTCATACATATTGATGTCGGACCATAATTTTATAAGTTCATATATAAGAGGCTCAAGATATACATCCATTGTTAAATTTTCTGAATTTACTTCAATCTGATCTAGGATCTTAACTGAGAGAACAACATGTACAGCATATCTACAGCATATCAATCATGGAGACAATAATGCAAGCACACAAGAGACACAAAGATTTACTTGGGGAAAACCATAAAGGTGAAAAACCCCAATAACTTCCTCAGAGATAGATAGAGCAATGATACAACCAACCATGAGAGATAGACATAACGTAGCAACAGATCCTCCTCCTCCATAAGTGCACCACTCCTCCTTGAGTGCATGTGTGAGAAGTGAGTGAGTAAATAGAGTGCCTCCCGCACTCTATTTATACTTGACTTGACTTGCCTTTTTACCTAACTCATGTAGGCTCGAACTTAACCACATAATATAATGCTGATTGGGCCGACTCCCAATAGGGTGGTCTAATAACCCTTTGACCCACATGGCCGACCCCCAATAGGGTGGTCTAATAACCCTTCGACCCACATGACTTATACAGGTCCGACCCCAACAAGGTGGTCTAATAACCCATCAAGTATAAGTTACGACACTTACAATATAAATGACAGCACTTCCGTATAGAGGAATAATACCATCTCTATAGGAATACAATATACATATATGTGAAATACATTCCGAAGTTACATATACATCAACACTCCCTCTTAACTAGGAAGGTATTTCTCAGCACAGTTCTTCTAGCAAAAGTCATCTTCTCTGGATCATCGTCACTGGATAATCGTTATCGAGTCATCATCATCATCACTGCTGCTGCTATCTCAATCAATCTCTGAATCTACTCGTCATAGGAAGTTCTACAGAGCCAGTCCTTTTTCATACTGGATGTAGGCCCACCACCTCCAGGTCTTCGTCATCACTGGCCATACTGTGGAATCCTCAGGACTTATTACGTGCGTCACAAAACCTCGAAAGAGCATCCCAGGATGTTACGGGTACACAACTCTGACCTGTAGGATCTCCCAGGGAACTATTACATGTGACCCCACCACAAAACCTCGAAAGAGCATCTCAGGATGTTACGGGTACACAAATCCAACCTAAAATCTTTCAGGGCACAAATTACATGTGGTCATGGCAAAACCTCGAAAGAGCATCTCAGGATGTTACGGGTACACAACTCCGACCTAAAATCTCCCAGGGCCCAAATTACATGCCATAGGACAAAACCTCACAAGAGCATCTCAGGATGTTACGGGTACACAACTCCGACCTGAAATCTCCCAGGGCACAAATTACATGTCCTCCCAGAGCAATGTCTCGAAAGAGCATCCTAGGCTGTTATGGGTACACAACTCCGACCTATAGGATCTCCCAGACATGCTCATCTGCACAACCTGATCCACGGCCATAGAGTATCAACCTGATACTCACCATACATCATCCTGATGTACTCATGATCGTCCTGATCATCATCACTGCAACGTCCTGCTGCATGTCATCTGGAGCAACATCCTGAAGCTCATCATCCATGATCATCCTGATCATCACTGCAACATCCTGCTGCATGATCCACCTGATCATCAATGCATCCACCTGATGCATACCAAGTATCTACCTGATACATATCATCATACATGATCCTCCTGATCATACAATATATCCACCTGATACATGATACATATCACCATACATGTTCCACCTGATCATACAATGTATCCACCTGATACATATACATATACATGGTCCAAGCATCCAACATGATGCATATACAAAATACATACACATGATCCAACTGATCATATCCAGCATCCAACATGATGCATACATACATAAATGATCCAACTGATCATATCCAGCATCCAACATGATGCATACATACATAAATGATCCAACTGATCATATCCAGCATCCAACATCATGCATACATACATAAATGATCCAACTAATCATATCCAACATCCAACATGATGCATACATACATACATAAAAATGATCCAACTGATCATATCCAAGCAGAAACCAGAACATCATCCTGATGCCCATTATCCAGTGCTTACATCCACAGCCATGTGAAGGATCCTCCTTCCAACATGCTTGGAATGGCTTCAGCAAATGTGTCCATCACTTCTTCCTTGAAGTGTCCTCGATCTGAAGAACGCCAAGCCTCTCTCTGAAGTACTCGAACTTCACTCTGGCTAGTGGCTTCGTCAGCACATCTGCAATCTGCTCGTCCGTCGCAACATACAGGAGCTTCATAGCTCCTCTCTGCACCATATCCCTGATATAGTGATCTCTATGTGTTTCGTCCTGTCATGAAACACTGGATTCTCGGACAACTTCACAGAACTCTTGTTATCACAGAAGATACCAGTAGCATCCAACGGGAGATCAAATAGCTCAGACAGTAGCTTCCGTAGCCATACTGCCTCACAACTAGCTGAACAGGCTGCAACATACTCTGCCTCACCTGTACTCAGTGCCATGCAGGACTGCTTCCTACTAAACCATGAGATCACACTTGATCCCATACTGAAGCAACACCCAGATGTGCTCTTCCTGTTTGCATCACTGCCAACCCAATCTGAATCAACATAACCCTGCAGGTTAAACTTTTGATTCGCCTCATACCTGAGCCCATAATCCACTGTACCCTTCAGGTACCTCAGAACATGCTTTACAGCAACCAGGTGGACACTCCTCTAATCCGTCAGGAACTGGCTCAATGTGTTCACAGCAAAGCAAATGTCTAGTCTCGTGTTCGTCAGGTACATCAAGGACCCAATCATCTGACGATACAAAGAGACATCAACCGGCTCAGATGAAGCATCACATAGAAGCTTCAGATTCGATGCCATAGGTGTGGCCATATCCTTGTAGTCCATCATCCCGAACCTCTTCAGGATCTCTACTACATACTTCCCTTGTCCAAGGAAGATTCCATCTGCACTCTGCCACACCTCCATGCCAAAAAAAAATAGTGCATCATCCCCAAGTTCTTCATCTCGAACTCAGCAGAAAGCTTCCGCTGCGTGTCGGTAATCAATCTATCTTCACCTGTAACAAAAAGGTTATCTGCATACAAAAGTAGTATCACTGGATTGCCTTCCTCAACCTTGTAGAAAAGGTTGGAATCTACTTTACTCTTGGTAACGCCCAAACTGGATAGAAAGCTGTCTATCCTACCATACCAAGTTCTGCACACATATATGACTACACCATGCTGTCTTGAAATCCATGTGGTGCATCTTCTATTTCATCACTTTTATATTTCTCAATGCTGCCATCTGCAACATGCTTGATCTGATAGTTCCATATAGAAGTCATAGCAAACTTCCCTTCAGGTCTTGGGACTACATCCCAAACATCATTCTTCATGATCGACGGATCATGGCATTCCATTTCTTCATCCCAGATCCTGGGAACTTCAATATCTTCAATAGATATCTTTGTTGCTGGAACAAATGTTGTAGTCCTTTTGTAGGTGAAGATATACGGTCTTTCCTACAAAACAGGTTAAATTGCATGATTAGAAACATCTCATAATTTTCAGAACAAATTCTTGCACATAAATAAATATGTCATACAGTCATGCAATTATCTTAGCCAATGCTCCAATACAACATTTATCCATATCCCGTAACTTTCTAGATGCCTTCCAATCTCTACCAAAACATTGTTAAGAGTGTGCACAACTCCCAACATGTTAGCAAAGAGGTTTCATTCTAGATAAGTAGAAATGGAATGTTGTACAGTGCCATAGGCCACTTACCCATGTATATTAGTTGTATATTGTTCATCAATGAAACTATTATAATATGCACAATACATATCCTAAGTCTAGGAACATGAGCATAGACATCATTGAACAATTTTATTTAAACAAACACATATGCAAGAAATGATAATTAAAATACTTATCTTTGTTTGTTCATTGGGTGGACTCCCTCTGAGTCTTCGCTTCCTTGTAGGAGCTGCTGAAGTCCTAATCTGTAGTAGCTTCTTCTACAACTTTCTGTTGTGGAATGTAGAGAGATGGTCAACTCCCTCTGAATATCTGTATCCTTGCAGAAACTACTGAAGTGTGCTCCTTTGCTTTCTTGCAGGGACAACTGGAGTGTGCTTCCTCTTGATCTTTGCTTCCTTGATTACCTGTCCTTACATTCATCCTTGGTTCCTATGCATGCTTATTAGTATCATGATTGTGTTATCCTTGTGAACTCATATAAAATCATACATTCATTAGTATACTATTAAAACTCAATAATCTTAAGCATGTATAGTCATGATCATTTCAAACAGAAAATAATAAGCATTAGCATTCAAGGTTTATGTAGGATTCTTATGGTTATTCAAATCATAAGAAACATAACATGTCTAAACCTGTAATTACTCAAACCTATGACTCTTCAGGTTAGTTGAATCATCAATCAAGATAAGAGATATAATATGCATAAAACCTGTGATTATTCAAACCTATACCTTCATGATTCTTCTGGTTAGTCATATCATCAATTATGGTAAGAAACATAATATGCATACAACCATGATTATTCAAACCTATGACTTCATGAATAATCATTATCAACAAAAGTATAAGATCCTAACACAAGGTAGGATTCTAGCTTGATATAGGGAAAACATACCTGGATTAGCATGCTAGCTATTTATGTCTAACATACTCACATGATGTCTTCTTGTTCTTCTTCAATGACTTGTGCTAGTAACCTGTATGTCTCATAAGTTAACCATTTTATAAACAAGTTATACATACCTTGAGAGTAGATCTTCTATGTGATCCATGACAATGGATGAATCCTTGTCTTCATGTCACCATGATCATACATTCTTGAAGAAGAACATGATTTGTCTTTCTTGGTGTACTTTTCATGTTAGTAGACAACATAAACCTCATACAACACCATAATGCATTAGTACAATCATAAGTGTCAACACCCTAACCAATGAAGATCTTCTATCATGCATTCATAATTTTGTTAAGGTGATACGACAAATCTAAAATCAAGATTGTACTAACCGTAATAACATGAAGACAAACATACCATAAACTTAATCATGAACAAATCTCAAAACATACCTCGATGAGTCATACCTGTCGAGATCGCTTGTAATCTCCATATGTAAAGCCTTAGCCTTATCTCCCTCTGAAACAGGAACTCCTTCACTTATGCAGGTGACCAATCCATCTTCTTCTAGGATTAACCCTATCCACTTGATTTGCAAGAACTGGACCTGGAGCTAGATATTGGTTTGTCAGAGAAACCTCCAAAATTCAAACTTTGAATTTCAAACTTCCGAAAGGATAGAAATATGCGCCTTGATGAGCTAATCAAACTGGTATGTTCAGAATTTGAAAACTGCAAAGTTTCACTCCTCAATTTTTCCTTTGAAACTTCCGGATTCACTGGACGTGACCCTGAACTGGGGTTTGATGAAGCCCACTCTTCTGCCCAATCAAAAGGTTTGATCCAAAGCTCTAAGCTTCTATTTTTCTGAGTAGCTTCCAGCCGTGGTCACAGATTTGAAAAATTCTCATTTTTTATAGAAGCCCTAATTTTCCACTTTTCTGATCAAAGTCCCGAACTAGGGTCTGATCAAGCCCGGCCTTCTGCCCAACCAAAAATTCTGATTTTGGTCTCTAAATTTTTATTTTGATGAGTATCATTCATCCGTAGTCTCCGATTAAAAAAATTCCAACTTTTTCCGAAGCCCTAAATTCCGGAACCCATGAATGAAGGTACTCAAAAATAATTCTGTTTTGACAGAAATATGTACCTGATTGTTTCTGGTGTAACTCTGAACTTTTCGATCCACAGGGTATGAAAAAGTTTCCTGAGATAGCCTGACCTCTTATCTTTCCATCCTGACAGGTCTGACCTCAATTGGATTTTCTGAGAGAGAGTTATGCCAAGTGTCGCAACGTGACCTGTTTTGGGATAATACAGTAGAGCGAACTTGTACGGCGTGCCACGTGTCACTGTTTGAACTTCGGCCTCTGAAAACATTTCTTGAGATATCTCGGCCTGTTATCGTTCCATCCTGATAGGTCTGACCTCAATTGGACTTTCTAAGAGAGAGTTATGCCAAGTTTCACAACATGACCTTTTTATGGGATAATACAGGAGAGCGCACTTGTACGGCGTGCCACATGTCACCGGTTCAACTTCGGCCTCTGCAAAACCTTTTTGAGATAGTACAGTCTGTGTACGACCTATCACCTTTTACGAAATTTCATTTGGAGCTTCCTATCCCAATTTATGACCTTTTTCCCAAGGTCACCTGATTTTGACTCAGATCTGGAAGAGGCAGAAACCCTATATTGTACAGATCATAAATCACACAGTACAACGAATTAGAGGTTTTTCTTTGGACACAAGGTACCTAGAGATTTAATATTCGTCTTGTAACAATTTCAGATCCGAAAACTTTGCCAAAACGGATTTATAGCGAAAGTGCTACGATGATTGGTTTTTGCTATATCAAGCCCTAGCATCGTAAGTGCAACAAGTGTCATACATGCCATATCATGCCTTCTTTCAGGCTAGCTCTGATACCATGTTAAATTTTCTGAATTTACTTCAATCTGATCTAGGATCTTAACTGAGAGAACAACATGTACAGCATATCTACAGCATATCAATCATGGAGACAATAATGCAAGCACACAAGAGACACAAAGATTTACTTGGGGAAAACCATAAAGGTGAAAAACCCCAATAACTTCCTCAGAGATAGATAGAGCAATGATACAACCAACCATGAGAGATAGACATAACGTAGCAGCAGATCCTCCTCCTCCATAAGTGCGCCACTCCTCCTTGAGTGCATGTGTGAGAAGTGAGTGAGTAAAAAGAGTGCCTCCCGCACTCTATTTATACTTGACTTGACTTGCCTTTTTACCTAACTCATGTAGGCTCGAACTTAACCACATAATATAATGCTGATTGGGCCAACCCCCAATAGGGTGGTCTAATAACCCTTTGACCCACATGGCTGACCCCCAATAGGGTGGTCTAATAACCCTTCGACCCACATGACTTATACAGGGCCGACCCCAACAAGGTGTTCTAATAACCCATCAAGTATAAGTTACGACACTTACAATATAAATGACAACACTTCCGTATAGAGGAATAATACCATCTCTATAGGAATACAATATACATATATGTGAAATACATTCCGAAGTTACATATACATCAACATCCATATCTTTAACTTGGTTCTTACTTAGTAGTTATTTCAAAAGTAACATACATAATTAATAAGTTCTTGTACATGCAATAATGAAAAAAGGGATTGCTTATATGGTGTTAACATTCTTAAAAATAAGTACCTAGAATAATTAATGCCAACATGATGTGCTCCCTTTTTATTGTCATCCACGGAGGAAGGTTATTGAATATAACAAAAACTGTCTGAACTGAGTAATTGGTTTTTATCTCTCCAAAGGGATTGAAACCATCATTTGACATTGAAAGTATAACATTTTGTGGTTCTTCTTTAAAAATTGGTCATCTTTCCTCAATGTCTCTAAATGAAAAACCATCTCTAGGCATTCACATGACACCATATTCACTTCTATGTCATGCATGATAATCCATAAATTCTACAATGTTTTTGCACCTAAACAATCTTTAAAAATGTGGAATTATCGAGATATGGCAAAGAACTTCGTGGGGAACCTTATTTGTTACCTTATCAATACGATATCTACTAATTCCACATTAAGGGCACTCACTTTTTTATGCATGTTGTCGATAATATATAATATGGTCATTAGGGCATGCATCAATTGTGTTATATTCCATTGCTAAATCTTTTAGAACTGTGCACATTACTCTGTATGTGTGAGGTAAAGTATCTAACAGTGGTAGAAGAGTATCACCTAACAATCTACCAAAAAAATGGAAAAACGAAAGTATCGGCCTATATACTACAAACATAAATAAATAACAAATAATTGCAATTATATAGATAAATGTTGCATACCTTAACAATTGTGTCATTCCTATGTTTGAAATACCATTGATTACCTTCAAGTTGGCTAGCAACAAAAGAGCATAGAGAAGACTTTCCTTTGAGTCTTTGTATAAGGATTTTTGTGCCTTATCAATAATAGGTAAATCATGAATATTTCTATAGATCTCATTCATAAGTGCATTCTCATCGGTGGAAACAAATACATGTCATAGATCAACCTATTTATCCCTTCATTTGCAATAAGATTACATTCATTTTATTCCATTGTATCAACATCAATGTCATCACCCTCGCCATCTCTAGTATGAATTGTAGAAGGTATATTTCCAAGCATTGGTGGTTTTGTCTGTGTAATAATTTGTCAAAATATATCCAATTAGTATTGAAATAGACATAAATATTAATATTGAAAAATGACAAAAAAATGATATCTTGCCAAGGGATGATATTATTTTCCACCTTCCAAGTGCTCATGCTTTAAGCAATGTTTCATGGTCATTTCCTTAACAACTCTAATTCTCTTTATCCCTTTGCATTACGTACAAGGGAAATAACATTTTCCATCATCGATTATATCTTGATAAATATTGGCTTGGTTCTAATCATATTTTTTACCATGGTTTCTTCTGTCACAGAATACAAAATCGACAACCTCCTACATAGCAGCATCTCCTTCGGATCTACTAGCAAATCGGCAGACATGTTCTCTATCTCAATAAAATATAGTATTAAACCAATAGTATAGTAAGAATAAAGATAGAGAAATCATTAATCCAAGAAAAAAAAAAAATTCAAGGGATAATCTCATTATCCCACAAGAAAATTTAGCTCTAATTAGAGTTCTCCATCCTCCAAATTTTTTCGAGAAAGTATTAATTTATTCCATCCAAATTGATTTTTAATCTCGCGTAATTGACCAAAAAAAACTAAATACATTCAGGACGTCACTTAACATACGTTCACAAATAAATGCACTTTTCAAGTGACGTCAATGGTGGTACATCGCTTAAGCGACTCTGTGGATCAAGAGACAATGTATGGCATCGCTTAAGTGATGCATGGCCATAATCGACATGAAATTGGAAATTTTCAAAAAAATCCCACCTAGTTGACGCCTTTTCGACTTTGAGAATTGATATTTAACTCCAAATGTGGAATTTGGGCACCAAATGTAGTGCTTTGTGTCTTCTTCTTTCCTTAAAAGTGCGTCTTCCACCACATTATATATATATATATATATATATATATCCCTGTGGGGTATCTTAGTTAGTTGGGGCCTCTGAGACCAAGTCGTTACGAGGTCGTGGTCGAGGGTTCAATTCTTTGGGTCCTACGGGGTTAGGCACCCAAGTTGGTGCTGGGTATAGGCTCCAAAATAGCCTAACAAGGTGAGGCCCCTTCGGGTGGTCCCCTTGGAAGTTTTTCGTGGATGTAACGACCCAATCTAATCATCCAATAATTACTTAATACTATGATGAAGTGTCTTCCTATTAAGTAAGGGAACCATTTCTTAATTGCATGCAATATTGCCAACATTTCATTTTCATAAATTGGTTTGAGTAAAAATTTCATTTGAGTTGGAAACTTTCAAACGTAAGGGCCCTTCCTTCTTGCATTAAAACTGCACCAATGTTATGCCCCGAGGAATCATATTCCATAATAAAGGTTTTTGTGAAGTCGAGCATGCGAAATACAAGTATTGTACACATAACCTCTTACAGTTTTTCAAAATATTTGGTTTCGAGTCCAAGAAAATGACTCCTTTTTCAATAACATTGTTAGAGGTGTGTGATGAAAGTGTAGATGTCAAATATATTACAAAAAAAAACACAGAAAGAGATAATTGAAAGGGATAAAATGGCTCTTATATATTCCCAAATGAAGAGAACAACCTTCTTTATAATAAAGAGAAGACATAAACCCAAACTATTGCACAAACTCTATGATGACTTTTTTGTACTTTAATAAAATACTTAAACATAAATTCACTAAATGAATTTATTAATACATCCAATTCTATAATCTAAATGACCTTTATATTCTTACGCCCTCCCGTAATGGTCAATCTACAAAAGTTTGTCCCTGTATTTTTTACATTTTTTTATCTGGACACAAAGACTTGGTGAGAATGTTTGCAATTCAATCCTATTTAGGACAATATTGTAACTCAATTATTCCATCTACAAATTGTCATATGACGCGACAATGAACATCATTAATTGTCTTCAATTTGTAGTATATTTTCTTGTTTAATAAATCATTAATTGTTGTTAATTTGTAGTATATTTTCTAGTTTAATGAGTTATTAATTGCCATCAAATTTTAGTATATTTGTTAGTTTAATAATTGTAAATTGCTATCAATTTGTCATATATTTAATCATGATAGTTATTGTTGTTATATTATAATCATTACATTGATATATTATTTATTAGTTGCATAATAATTATATTTATTACTAGTTTAATAATTTCATTCTCATTTTACTTTTGTTATTCATTATTATTCAATATAAATTTATATGATGTGAATATTTTATTAAATACCATGAAATTGCGTAATGTTATTGTACAATATTGATGTCCATTCAATATTAACTAATATATTTATACAATAAATAATAAAACTCACATGAAAACATAAAATCAATTGTCACAACTTTCATTAGATAATATTATACATAAAATCAATTGTTCTTACGTGTAAAAACAACTTTGAAGGAGATTTATAATACATACAATATGTAAACTTATATTAAAACATAAAATCAACTAAATGTCACACATATGAATGAGAAATAAATTAAATTATAAGTAATAAACTCACATTAAACAATAATACATAAAACCAAATACAAACATATGTGTAACTTAAACAAGTCCACACACACACACACACATATTAAAGGCTATCATGTGAAACTTCATTCCTTCTCTTGAAAATGAATACATCCATCTTGCTTCTCCTCATAAGAAAGGGGGATATTATTTGTGACCTTAATAATATTGACATTTCCATCTTCAAGACTCAATTTCACTCCATGGATTATAAAAAGTGAGTGACTATATCCAATGCCAATAGTAGCACCATCATATTGATCTAACAGTAATTGACTTTATCACCTTATTGGATGTTATGTTAACATTGCTGCAAAACATAAAAATATACATATATATATGTTAGAAAAGTGTTACAACTGCAATTATATTTAAGTGTATTCTTGAAATAAAATTGAATGCACTCACCACATCAACATTTGAAATATGCCTTCCTAGTTCCAATACTAATAAGACAACATCAAATTTAATATTACTATTAATTTCATCATTTAGTTCTTCGACCATGATGACATGATATTTTCATTTGATATCATGCATGTAGTTTCATCATGCAAAAATCAAATAGAATTTGATAGCAATATTGTTGAATAACATTTAAAAATAAACCAATCAATAAAATGTAGCTACATTACAAGCTCAAACAATGATCTAAATGAATCATTATAACATAAACGACGTCACAAAGCATAAAAAACTAACAAAATCCCATGGCCAAGTTATTGAACAAGACACTTGGAAATAGAAGGTACATATATTAAGGGCCAAGGAAAAGAAACCATTGACATAACCATGCCAATTGTGGTCACATATTACTACTAATTATCAAACCATATGATCATTGAGGAATCATCATAGTCATAAGGAATGGTTATAGTAACCATGATGGTTATATATGACAAAATAAATAGTGAAACTATCGACTATGTTTTCAATGGTTACAAGGCCTCCACAAAATAATATATTTCTTAAGCTCCATCAAATTTCATAATATTATGCCTAATTGTTGAAATGATCTAACTCACAATGGCTACTTACCCTATTTGAAATTTGGGATAAATATTTTCAATAAGGATTTAGAAATCCCACATGTCAAGGGTGAATACTTTGATAAATAAGGCACGTCCATCTGTTTACATGCTTGCATGCACTCCCTATTTCCATCAAAAGTAAACTATGTATGTCTTATATAGCATGATATTTTCCTTTGATGTCTTGCGTGCACTTTCATCATGCAAAATCTAAATAGATTTTGATAGAAATATTGTTGAACAACATTTAAAAGTACACAAATCAATAAAAAAATGCAGATACATTACTAACTCAGACAAATATCTCATGGAATCATTGTAACATAAATGGCATCACAAGGCATAAACAAGTAATATTATCTCATGGTTAAGTTGTTGAACAAGACACCTAGAAATATAGGGTAAAATATTAAGGGCCAAGGAATGGGAAAGAACCATTGACATAACCATGTTAATTATTGGCACATATTACTATCGATTATCAAACTCAATGATCATTGAGGAATAATCAAAGTCCTAAGGAACAATTATAGTAACCCTGTTGATGCCCCGAATATCGCAGCATATAGCAGAAAGGGATTCTCCCCAGTAGACTGTCCCAATTAGATTGTCCACCGTTTGGTATGGGGAATCCGTCCGGTTAGCGGTTCCAGCAACCGTCAGATTTGGAGATTTGCTTCAATTACACCGGTTATGGCCCGATCCACCATTCTTTTTTTATTTTATGGTTAAAAATGATATGCAAGTGCCTAAGCTAACTTATTCTAAATGTAGAACTTGAAACAAATCTGTGTCTAAAACTGAAATAAACCTAAACTATCCCTGCAAGGAGCAAAACTATAAGTATGAGTAATGTTCTGAAAGAAGCATCTGAAGATCAACAGACAGCCATTAAATCATAAAGATACATCCACAGCAAGAAAGGAAGAATATAAAAGATATCTTTTAATACATGTGAAAGCAGTCTATTACTCATATGAGAGAAACATTATTGCACGGAGCATAGTAAAATCATTCATTGCACAGAAATAATTCGAACAGCAGAGAAAGATTTCACTATAATATGTATGAATGTCACCAAAAGAATCCAATAGACATCATACACACATTCTCAAGCAAAATGCGTCCTCTCCAGGCTCATATTAGGCAAATTTACTTTCTAGAAGCAAGTGCAAAATAGTTCGTACAAGCTTAAGAAAGTTCCTTTCCCTGCAAAAAGTCCTTTTTACACTATTCCCTAAGCCTCTATTTATATCTTTACAAAATGCCTCTTGGGCTGCCACCTGGCTCTTAAACTTGTCCCTTAGAGATTTTTCCCAGAAATAAACAAATCGTGGCCCTTTTCTTATAACAGAAATTTTCTCAAAAAATAGAAAAGGACAGTTATCTAGTAACTCTGTGCTCTAAACACAAGGAAAACAGATGAAAATAGGAACAACGCATTATGACTAGCGTGTTCATCCTTGGGGTGGCGCTTCTGTTGGGAATGAGGTGCTTGTGCTGGCTTCTACTGCTGCTGCTGCTTTCTTTTCCTCTTCTGCAATGTAACTGAACCAGATACCAGTGTCTCTGACAACCACATTTTCTAGTGAAGGGAGCAAGATCTTCTGGGAAGTCACATGCTACCAAGCTCTGCTTCAATACCATGAATTTCTGCAATTGCTACTTGGTGGATTTCTTTAAGCAAATGACTGTATATTGATGACAACCCAATATAGTGATGGAGATCATCAGTGGCCAAGACATCAATCTTCTTTACATATTCTATTTGAATGCCTAGCTCTTCCTTCAAGTCTAACAAATGCTTCTCTTTGCTTGGAAACTCATCGAGGGACTGAGGAAAAATCAGCTTGCATTTATCATGCACTTCATGGATTTTTTGATACAGGCTGTTACTTTTCTCAATTGTTCCCTGGATCTTAGCCATCAGCTTGAGGCCACAGTTCCTACAAAACTCCATAAGGGCTACATCTTCCTTAAAATCATCTATAGATTTGAATGGGAGATGCTTGGGGAAATCAACCTTCCCTTCTCTCCATTCCATCTGGCTCAGGATGCTTGCTTTAACCTGAGTGCATTTGACCTTAAGCCTACTGGCTTCTACACTGACTTATTTCAACCTAACCATCATGGCTTGGAGCCTGCACACTTCCTCAGCAATCAGCTCCTGTGTGGCGTGCATTTGTCTCAAAATGTCACAGGACAGCTCATGCAAGGGAGACATCTCTATTGCTCTGCTTTCTGCCTGCTCTAACTGTTCAACTATTGCCTGCTTATCTGCTTCTAGATGAAAAACTCTAGCTTCAGAATCGTTCTTTTCCACTTCTAGAACCATCATATGGATTGCCATGTGCTCCTTTTCTTCTTCTAGATGGCGATACTTATCTGACAACTCCTTGTGATCAATAGACAGGCGATTATATTTATTCACTACAAGATCCCTGTAAGCCTGCTCATTAGCCACAGTATGTTGCAACATGCAAGCTCTCCTCTTTGTTGACTCAAATTCTCTAACCATATCGACCACATTGTCCTTTGTTGCTTTTGTTGCTGACACAGCGGCAGATGCCACGGCTATGGGAGCCTTATTTGTATTTTGCATAACCGTGGTCTCCCGCTAGGTGACAATATCTTCTTGGAAGAGTCTTTTTATCCTCTCTTCCAACTTCAAGACCACGGCCTTCCTCTTCTTATAATACACAAATTCATCCCATCGGGACACGGTATGATATTCTGATGGGGTGTAAGGGATGATCGTGAGATCTCTTACATGTACTTTTGTCTCCATGGGTGGGGTCTGCACTACTTGAGATGTGTCTGTTTCCACATTTTGGGTGTCGGAGCCACCTACTTGAGATGTGTCTGTTTCCACATTTTGGGTGTCGGAGCCACCTACTTGGTCATCTTCATTGGTCTTAAGCTCTTCTTCCACCTTTTGTCCCTCTTCAGCTTTACGCCTTCCTTCTTCTTCCTCAACCCGCTACTGATTTTCAATTTCCTCCCTCTGCACTCGTTCCTCTACTTCCTTCTGCTGCCTTGCCTCCTCAGCTTCTCTCTGCAACCTTGCTTCTTCAGCTTCTCTCTGCAACCTTGCTTCTTCAGCTTCCTGTTGCAGTATTTCTTCTTCTGCTTCCTGTTGCAGTCTTGCTTCTTCTTTCAATCTTTGTTCTTCAAGGGCCAGGGCCTCAGCTGCTTCCCTTTCTTTCTGCAGACTGGCTTCTCGGGCTGTGGCAGAGCTAGAACTAGCTCCACTGCCATGACGACAAATATGCAACTCAGTCATTTTACTGATGCCTCTGAACACTTCTTCCTCTGCATCATAGTAATGAGCATACTCAAAATGAGCATATACCTCCTTTCAATGCTCGGAAACCTTGCTCCACCTGTCATTTCTATGGAAGATCACCTCACGAAAGTGGAAAGATTTCAACTCTTGAATGTACTCCTCGGTTGTTGCAACCCCTGAGAATTTATAGGCTCCTATGCAAAAATTCAAAGGTGGGAAGGAAGCCTTATGTTGCTTGTTAAGCACTCCTCCTATTCCATCAAGGAAAAATTGCATGACTGCTTCCTTGAGGACTACATAATCAGTAGCATATTTTGGAAAAATGTATGGTGCTTTGGTACCTCCAAACATCCTGATGTAGGTGCCCTGTTCTGAAAAGTAAAAATCACCATGGTTTTCCAGGACCTCCATGGAATTTTCTGACAGGCAATTGGGCTCTTCCTTGAACATCTGCTCATAAAAAGGCATGATGAACTCTTCACAGATGAGCTTGTAGTTTGCTCTGTAATTTTGAGCCCACATTATTTTATAGGCAGTGTAGACCGGGGTGTTGGCTTGATCCCATGTGCAACCTAGCCTGGGGAAAGAGAGCTTGGCCAAAATGTAGTCAATAAGATATGAAGGCATGTAAAATTATGACTTTTTTAAGGCCAAACCTTCTCTAGCTACAGCCACTGTGGATGCCAAACTATCCAAAAAAATAGTAGCCCAATCAAACACAGTTCCTTTGAATGCTATGAAGTGGATGATGGGAGCCCACTGTATCCTATATACAGTGCCATCAGGCATGCCGAAAATTCTGCATAACATCAGGGCAATTAATCTAAAAGGAGATCTTAAGCTCTGAACGTCATATTCATCATTATCTCTCTTCCTCAACTACTTTCCTGTGACCAACAGCCTTTTATCCATCTCGATATTATTCATCTATCCCAACCATTCATCGTTTAGAGCTTGCTGGGGACATGAGAATTTGTAGGCCACTGCAATATAAGCTGGATGGAATGAAGCGAAAGGCTCTCCCTTGTTGTCATGCAACACTCTTGTTTGTGGGTTGGCATGTTCCAATATCCATCCAATCACTTCAGAGCACGGGAACAATTCAGGGCGAGTAGAAGGCCTGGCTATGTCGGAAGTTCTAATGTTGAGGTAGATTTGTTCTTCCTCCAATAACACGTCTGGGATATCTTGGTCCCTGATCATCCGGTAAACATCTCCCCAACGGACCTCGGGAGGAATGCTGGCGGTACACTTAGTGTCTTGGAAAAGAGTTTCAGTCCTTAGTTGCACTTGCTCTGGTTCCATCACTTTAGCTTTCTTTCTACCACCTTTTGGCATCGTGGCTCATCCCTGTCAGCAACCAAATGTGAATGATTATAAAATTGTAACACATTATAAGGGTGTAACATAGAGTAAGACAATTTTAGCATGCTAATGATAAATATAGACAAAATTATAAGGTTGCATGCTGGGGAGGCAAACTAAACATAGATCATTCAAGAAAACAAAATATGGTCCTCAGACTTGATTATTCTGGGGAGACAATGCCTGGTTAGGAACTTTTGAAATGCTTCTGAAAAGGTAAGCATACGACGTGTAAAAACCCACTTCCTTCCTAGTCTTTGGAGATAGGATGTCCTCCATCATGGTACTTCTAACTGCTAATGGTAGGTTGGCCTGGAGTGGAAAATCCTATGAGAAAAATGAAAACATGAAACCATTTTCCACAATCGTTATCTGAGCTGAACAAGTGAGTGGTTGAGTATCTCAACCGACTACTACTGATGCTACCTTAGGTTTGATAATATTTGAGAAGCGGCATGCAGCCGGTATAAAACTTGGGTTTGAGTAAATCTGGGTAGGAGTACGACCAAAATGCAGCCGGTGGAAAAAAACAAGTTCAAACGACTCAGAGACAAAGGGCCAACTGGGAATGACTGGTCATCGTTATGACTCCTAGTTGGAAGCAATGAGAAACTTATGGGGGCCACGGTGGCCGTAAATTCTTTAAAAGGATACATGTTATTAGTGCCTACCAGCCACGTTATGAAATGGGAAAACACCCAAGAAGTAACTCAACTATAGATAAGACAAAGATAACGGTTGAAAAGCCTACCTGGAGACGAAATAGTGGTGGAGCGAGGTTGACACGGTGGTGAATACACTGAGCTGGAGCGAAACGACGCAATCTCCCAAACGGAGTTCTTTGAATAAAAAAATTAACAATGGGAACAATGAACCCCACCGCCCTTATATAAATTTTGGTACATGCGAGCATTTAAACGGGTAGGTGACGACATTAAAACGGAGTTTAATGCTCGTACGGCGCGGTGTTTTCAAACCAACTTGGCATTTAAGCGTGACCGTCAGTTGTGGCGAGGACTCACAAGTTTCGTCCACAGTTGCGTCCAGAACTCATGAGTTCCTCTCGAAGGGCGGGAGACTTGGCGAGGCATTCACTTGTTGCGGGAGAGATGAAAAAGACACTTCGTAGTGGGGAAAAAGTTTGGCGAATTGTTTCGACATTTAGGGAGGACTTTGTGAGTTCTTCCGAAATTCACTCTCCCGAAAGTTTATCGTGGCAATTTTTGCCGAGTTGTCCCGAAGTTGTGGAAAGACTCAGTAAGTCCTTCCGATATTGACGAATGACAAAGTTATGTATTTTCCAAAACGTGAACGGTCAAGTAACCTGGGGAAGAAAACAACTTACTACGGCAACACTTGGTGAACGCTTCCACAATTTCGGGAGAGAATGTTGAGTTATTCCGTAGTTTCAAGTGAGATTGTTGAGTTCATCTGCAGTTTCGGGAGAGAATCCCAAGTTCTTCTGTTGTTTCGGGCGAGAATTTTGAGTTTTTTTTTTAAGCTTCAGAAACTCTAAGTGTTTTCGCTATTTTGGGGAGCAACTTTAAGTCTTTCCGCAGTTTGGAGAGAGAATCCCAAGTTCATCCGCAGTTTCGGGAGAGAATTTTGAGTTTTGACTTAGAAGAAAAACTTCAATTTTTAAATCAGATTCCTCAGTTGAAACAAAAACTAAGTCCAAAAGTTTTCAAAGGAGACTTAACTTTTTTAGGCAGTCTTTCTAGAAAAATAGAAGGAGGGGCCCCAATATCTACAAAAAATTTTGAGGGGATGTTGCTACAACAACAATTGGCGAGTCACTGGAGAACACAGATCTCTAAAAAAATCCCTCTCATTGATCCGAAACCTTCTTAAAAGATATCCATCTTATATGCAATATTCAGGTGAGCACTCAAATCTCGGCGAAGGAATAAGTCATTTTATCTGCTGGCCATTGGGGAAAGGGGAGCTTTGATGAAGACATCTTTAAAACTTTCAAAGGGCCAACATATGGGGTTCATTTTAGAATATTCATCTTTCAGATGGCTACTGCTATCGGACTCCACGGGATTTGCAACACCTTCTCATGGACATTATTGCTCTTGTTCCTCATTCCCATGCCGCCTGCATCCCTTTTGGATGTTTATACATTTGACAGCTTTGTTGTTTGGGCCTTCCAGAAATATTTTCTTTGTTAAGATTCAATATGCTAAGACAGAAAATAGCAGCATTACATTCCATTTCACAATAATAGCATATACAAGATCACTGAAGAAACAACAAGCACAGCATAAACACAAAAGACACAAATTTATCCTGGGAAACCCACATGGGGTAGAAAACCCAGCAAAGCTTCCTCAATATAGATGACCTGCAATATACAAATATGCAAACCAAAGACATGATCTCCTCTTCCACCATAGTAGACCTCTCCTCCACAAGTGCGCTACATTATGAGTGAGGGAAGTGTGTCAAATGAGGAACACACCTCCTCTATATATACACATCTCCGACTTGTACTTTATATTGACTAGGTCGGACCTAACTTTACCACTGGGTTAAACACCCCACTACAACTAACTGGGTCGACCCTACTAGGGTCGTCTAACAACCCTTTGACCCACATAACACATACAGAGCCGACCCCAACTAGGGAAGTCTAATAACCCAAGTTACCACATTCCGACGAAGGAATAAACATATCTGGATATACAATAAGATCCTCACGGAGGAATGAGACATCTCCGGAATAATAAAGTACAAATATAATATTCTTTGAAGTTACAATATCTCAACACTCCCCCTTAACGAGAAGGATATTATAACAGCATCTGCACGAGCAAGGAGTCATCAACATCATACATGATACATCTATAAATCATTGGAAGCTTTCTCAACATCATCAGTAACTCAAGCAGTTACTGGAACATCTTCAATACTGGAACATCAACATCTTCAGTACTGAGTCTTTATCTTCTGCAGCACTCGAACAGCTACAGCAACATCAACATCTAGATCCTCACGATCATCAGCATCGTCATCACACGATCATTAGCATCGTCATCACATGATCATCAGCATCGTCATCTAGACCATCACGATCAGCAGCATCGTCATCCTAGACCATCACGATCAGTAGCATCGTCATCTAGATCATCACGATCAGCAGCATCGTCATCTAGATCATCATGATCAACAACATCGTCAATACAAGTATCCACACTAATACAAGGATACACATCATAAATACAAGTATCATCATCAATACAAGTATACATATCATCAATACAAGTATCCTCATCAATACATATCATCAATATCAATACAAGTATCCTCATCAATACAAGTATCCTCAATAGCAGCATACTCTGCAAAACACATGATTCATTTAAGACACCATAACATGTCTAGGGACGATACAGTCCACTCGTCAACTTAGACAAAATATAAGGACCACTTTCTCAGAGACATATGTCTATGGATCAATTCAGGGACCGAAGTCCAGGGATGATACAATCTCCTCTCGTCCACTAGGGACCACTTCTCGGAGACATCTGTCTACGGGTCAATTTAGGGACCGAAGTCCGGGGATGATACAATCCCCATCACGTACATTTTGAACTAGTGGTTCTGGGATGATGCAATCCCCATCACATACATTTTGAACTAGTGGTTCTAGGATGATGCAATCCCCATTAGTCCACTAAGGACTTCATTCACGGAGACCATACGTCTACGGATCAATTCAAGGGACCGAAGTTCGGGGATGATACAATCCCCACCCATCCACTAAGGACTTTATTCTCTGATACCATACGTCTACGGATCAATTCAAGGGACCAAAGTTCGGGGATGATACAATCCCCACCTGTCCACTAAGGACTTTATTCTCGAAGACCATACATCTACGGATCAATTCAAGGGACTGAAGTCCAGGGATGATACAATCCCCACCTGTCCACTAAGGACTTTATTCTCGGAGACCATACGTCTACGGATCAATTCAAGGGACCGAAGTCCGGGATGATACAATCCCCACATGTCCACGAAGGACTTCATTTTCGGAGACATATGTCTACGGCTCACTTTAGGACTGAAGTCCAAGGATGATCCAATCCTCACATGTCCACGAAGGACTTCATTCTCGAAGACATACGTCTACGGCTCTCTTTAGGACTGAAGTCCAGGGATGATCCAATCCTCACATGTCCACGAAGGACTTCATTCTCGAAGACATACATCTATGGCTCTCTTTAGGACTGAAGTCCAGGGATTATCCAATCCTCACATGTCCACGAAGGACTTCATTCTCGAAGACATACGTCTACGGCTCTCTTTAGGACTGAAGTCCAGGGATGATCCAATCCTCACATGTCCATGAAGGACTTCATTCTCGAAGACATACGTCTATGGCTCTCTTTAGGACTGAAGTCCAGGGATGATCCAATCCCCACTTGTCCACTAAGGACTTCATTCTCAAAGACATGTGTCTACAGATCCTTTTAGAACATGTGTTCAAGGATGATGCAATCCCCTTGTCAACTTAGACCCTGTCTAAGGACCATCCACCAACCTCTCTGTCGGCATCACCAATATAGGTATCCACATCATCGACCTCACTGTCGATGCAGGCAATAGCATTATAAGTGACCACATCACTCCCCCTTTCGAGGAGGGTCCTTCCAAGCTTGTCTCGGAAATACTCAAACTTTTCTTGAGGTATAGGTTTGGTTAGTATATCGGTAACTTGTTCACTTGAGGTAGAGGTTTGGTTAGTACATCGGTAACCTGTTACAAATTCGAACTTTATAGTTCCTTTCTGACCATATCTTGTATATAGAAATGTTAGATCTCTATGTGCTTTAACTTATCATGGAACACTGGATTCTCTGTCATCTTGATACAACTCTGTTTGTCACATAGGACCACAGTTGGGTCTAACTCTAAGTCAAACAATCCTGAAGCCATACTTCTTCACAACTAGCAGAGCAAGCAGCCATACTAGACTGCTTCCTGCTAAACCACAAGATCATGGCTAATCCCAGACAATAACATCCTCTCGATGTGCTCTACCTGTCTGATACACTTTCTGCTCAATCAACATCTATGTAGCCATATGAAGTCATGATCTCCAAGATAGCATAGATCAAATTCTATCGTATCCTTTAGGTACCTCATCACATGCTTTGCAACTATCAGGTGAACACATCTAGTTTCCACTAGATACTGACTCAAGGTGTTAACAACAAAGCATATATCTGACCTAGTATTTGTTAGATACATCAATGACCCAATAATTTGTCTGTACAGAGTTATATCCACTAACTCCGATGAGTCATCTGCTAACATCTTCGAGTGGCCATTCCAACACATCAAGTCCTTTTAATATTTCTCAGCATATTTTCCCTGGTTGAGAAAGATTCCTTCCGAGCCTTGCCATACTTCCAGACCTAGGAAGTAATGCATCAATCTGAGATATTTCATTTTCATTTCTGCAGCCATCTATCTATGCCATCTCTCGTCAGATGGGTCTACTGATATGAGCCTCAATATCATTCGAACTCTATGGTGATTTCCTTCTTGTATCCATGTCATATGTGTATAGAAACCATATTCAACCTTGTAGTAAAGGTTGAGATCCACATCACCCATGGTGATCATTAAGCTCATCAATTGATTATCGATCCTGGGTACCCATACAGAACCTGATTCACACTTCTTCTTTAATTACACCATTAAGATAATGGTCTTATCTAGCCACTTGGAGCGAACATATCGTCATGATTCTCTTCCTCTTTCTAAGAGAATCTTCTAGACACGAGCCTTCTATATTTTGTTTGATTTGTAAATCTTCTTGTTGAACATCCATCACTTGTTCGGTGTTCATCATTCTTCATGATCTTTCCTACAAATCAAAATTAAGTACATGATTAGTAATACTTCATAATCATGAAATCATGTTGACATGATAACCTATTATGCATACAGACATCATTTACATAGTTATGCAACTATCTTGACCAATACTTTGGCACAACACTTTTCCATATCATGTATGCATACAGTGGCTATCTAGATGCCTTCCATCTCTACCAGAACATACTATCAAGAGTGTTCACAGCTCTCAACATGTCAGCAAAGAGGTTTCATTCTAGACAAGCAACAATGAAATGTTTGTCCAATTTACCAATCATATGCATATTAGTAGTATACTGTTCAATGCTATATGAATGTTTACACTCAGCATGATATATTCTAGGAATACAAATATGTATACAACTATTACAAGCAATATCATTTACTATTTCAAATAAGAACTCAAATAATTATCTTTTATGTTTGTGTGGTTTCCTCTCACTTGATCTTCTATATGTCTTTTGAACTTCTATACATTCTGTACCACTGTGCATGCTCAAGTGTCATCCTCATGATCTCAAACATACATTCATTAGTATATTCTAAATAATCTTGAATATGTATAGTCATGATCATAGATAATAAACATTAGTATTCAAGGTTTCAGGAAAGTCTTCTTTTACTCATGCATATTCTTGTTTGATCATAGGACTCTTCTGGTTAGTTAAATCATCAATCAAGATAAGAGACATAATATGCATAAACCCTTGATAACCAGCTTTAAGAGTAAGCATAACCAATCATACCAAGTATACTTATATAAGGGATCCTAACACAAGGTAAGATTCTAACTTGACATAGGAAAACATACCTGGATTAGTATACCTTCTTAGTTATGTCTAACATACCTAAACAGTATCTTCTTTGTTCTCTTAGAGATCTTGTGCTAGATCCTGCCATAGGTTAAGCATAATATAAATACCTCGTAAGTAGAACAAATATTATGGATGAGTCTTTGTATCCATGTTGTCATGGTCATGGAACTTGATTTTTCTTTTGTGATGTACCTGTATCTTGTTAGCAGACAACATCAACCTCATACAACACCATAGTGCATTAGTACAATCATATAACCCTAATCAATGAATGTCTTCTATCATTCACATGCATTCATACTGTTACTAGGGTGATAAGACAATTCTAACATTAATCGAGATTGTACTAACCTGAATAATATGAGGACAAACATATTATGAACTTAATCAAGAATCAGATTTCAAGACATACCTGTATCTCCTTAAGACATACCTGTCGAGACTTCTTGTAGTCTTCTTATGTAAGGCCTTAGCCTCAACTCCCCCTGAAATTGGATCTGGAGCTTGAGTAGGGTTTGTTAGAGAAACCCTTAAAAATTCAATATTTGACTCACACTCTTCTGAATGGATGGATAGATGTGTCTTGCTGAGCTGATCAAACTAGCATACTTCAATTTTGAAATCTCCAAAATTTGACCCCTCAAAATTGCCTTCGAAACTTCTGGGTCTTCTGGACAAGATCCCGAACTAGGGTTTTATGAAGCCCACTCTTCTGTCCAATCAAAAGGTTCGATCCAAGGCTCTAAACTCTTATTTTTCTGAGGAGCTTCCAGCCGTGGTCACAGACTTCAAAGATTCCAACTTTTGTTGAAGCCCTAATTTTCCATCTTTCCGATCAAAATCCCGAACTGGGGTTTGATCGAGCCCGGTCTTCTACCCAACCAAAAAATTTGATCTTGGTCTCTAAATTTCGATTTTCCTGAGTAGCATTCAGACGTGGACTTCGATTCCAAAAATTCTAACTTTCTTCGAAACCCTAAATTCCGGAAGCCATGAATGAAGGTGCTCCAAATATGTTTCTGTTTTGATAGAAATATGTACCTGATTGTTTCTGATGTAACTCCAAACTTTTCAATCCACAAGGTCTGAAAACTTTCTCTGTGGTATCCTGACCACTCATATTTCCATCCCGATAGGTTTGAACTCAATTGGATTTTCTGAGAGAGAGTTATGCCAATTGTCGCAACGTCACCTGTTTATGGGATAAAACAGGAGAGCGAAATTGTACGGCATGCCACATGTCACTGGTTCAACTTTGGCCACTGAAAACGTTTCCTGAGATAGTACATTCTGTGTACTACCTGTCACTATTTACGAAATTTCATTTGGAGCTTCCTATCCCAAGTTATGACCTTTTTTCCTATGTCACCTGAATTTGACTGAGATCTGGAAGAGGCAGAAACCCTAACTTGTACTGATCATAACTCACAAAGTACAACGAATCTGAGGGTTCCCTTTGGATACAAGGTACATGGGGATGTTATCTATGACCTGTAAACTTTTCAGATCCTGAATATTTGCCAAAATGGATTTATAGCGAAAGTTCCATGATGACTGGTTTTTGCTATGTAAAACCCAAACCTTCAAATTGTCGCAAGAGAAGCAAGTGTCGTAAGTGCCATACATTTCCTTCCTTTAGGTTAGCTCTGATACCATGTTAAGATTCAATATGCTAAGACATAAAATAGCAACATTACATTCCATTTCACAATAATAGCATATACAGGATCACTGAAGAAACAACAAGCACAGCATAAACACAAGAGACACAGATTTATCCTGGGAAACCCTCATGGGGTAGAAAACCCAGCAAAGCTTCCTCAATATAGATGACCAGCAATATAAAAATATACAAACCAAAGACATGATCTCCTCCTCCACCATAGTAGACCTCTCCTCCACAAGTGTGCTACATTCTGAGTGAGGGAAGTGTGTCAAATGAGGAACACACCTCCTCTATATATACACATCTCCGGCTTGTACTTTATATTGACTAGGTCGGCCCCAACTTTACCACTGGGTTAAACACCCCACTAGGGAAGTCTAACAACCCTTTGACCCACATAACACATACAGGGACGACCCCCACTAGGGAATTCTAATAACCCAAGTTACCACATTTCGACGGAGGAATAAACATCTCCGGATATACAATAAGATCTTCACGAAGGAATGAAACATCTCCGGAATAATAAAGTACAAATATAATATTCTTTGAAGTTACAATATCTCAATATTCTTTAAACATGATCTTTGATTTTGGCTCCTCAATCCATAATGTCCTTTTGTGTGATTGAGAGATTTTATTGATTTGATCAAGCCTCACAGACGAAGAGGAGCCTAGCTTGAGCTAAGTCCTTTGGATAGCTTTCTTGACTTATACACTTTGCTTTTGTCTCAGCCATGCTTCAATTGAGGCGAGAATCTCTGGAAAGTAGACCCTTGATTATAAGCCATTTTGGTTGTCATATTTGCAGCATGGTGTCATTTCAATACCCTATTCCCTCGAGATGTGCTACTCTCCGTGGGTCCAACTTCAGTGACCTTCTTGAGATGCCTTTAAGTGTGAGAGTGGATGGAGCCCGAAGATAGTAATAAATATAGTCATAGATCTCTGCTATTTAAACAAGGGTTAGTGTGACTAACAGAATAGGCTTCCTTCCTTTTGGAGAACGTTCAGCAAGAGAAAAATACATAGATAGACTTTCATTTGAGGGTATTTTCGGCTTCATTATTTGTGAGATTTCTTCGAGAGATCTATCTTGATGAGGAACCCGACCGCAGGTGCTTTCAGAAAACAAACTTTGTACAAAAGGTTCAAATGCTGAGAAAAGAAACAACATAGCTGAAAACAATGAAAACAAGGGGCTAAAGCAACATAAAAGAAAAGTTTTATTTATGTACAGAAATTCTCAGTGAGACTACGCAAAGTATTGTTTCAAGGCGAGGCCATTGAGAGGAAGGGCCCTTCCTCTCCTTGGAGGTCTGTCAGCTTATAAGTGGACGGGCCAAGCTTTGCTGAAATTTGGTAAGGGCCTATCCATAAATGTTGGAATTTCGTGTGCATCCCCTTGCCTTCATGATTATGATCCCATTTCAGGACTAAATCCCCAACTTCAAAACTTCTTTTACCGGACTTCCTCTTATCGAACCATCTTTTGACTATGTCTTGGTGCTGATGGAATTGGTCTTTAGCTTTTTGCCAGGCTTCTTCAAGTTGAAGCAAGGTATTGATCTTGGATTGTAAGACTTGGCTACCAGACCCTTGAGAGGCTTGGGACAACTGTAAGGATGGAAGAAAGATGTTGGGAGGGAGGATGGCTTCCTTTCCATAGACAAAAGTGTAAGGGGAAACTCCTAATACGTTATTTGGAGTCACCCTATCTGGCCATAAGGCATTTGGGAGAGTTATATGCCAACTTCGTTGATTTTCTATCACGGTCTTCTTGAGAATTCGAATGAGGTTTTTGTTTGAAGATTCAGCTAATCCATTTCCTTGAGGGTAATAATTGGCTGAATAATGTAGTTTAATTTCCCATTCATAAACAAATTCATTTATCTTAAAAGACAAGAAATAAGGAGCATTATCAAAAACAAGGGAAATTGGAACCCCAAACCTGGTTATGATGTTTTCCTTCAAGAAACTGATGACTGCATCTTCATTGATCTTGCAAAATGGGATAGCCTCCATCCATCTGGTGAAGTAGTCGGCAGCCGTCAGGATGTATCGATGTTGTAAAGAATAATTTGGGTTTATCTCTCCAATAACATCTATGCCCCATTATTCAAAAGGTTCGGAGATAATAACCGGCTGCAAGGGTCCTGTTGCCTTAGGTAATTTTCCAGCACTTCTCTGGCATATATCACAGTTCCGTGCATACACATGGGCATCTCGGAATAGAGTGGGCCAATAATATCCAGCTCTAAGTATCTTGTGAGCTTTTGTCTCCCCTGAATAATGTCCACCAGCGGGACCATCGTGTAATTCTTTGTCAACTTTACTTGCATCTTCCTTTTCTAGACATCTAAGAAAAATTCCATCGTATTTTTTTTCTGAAAAGTATCCCATCAATGATTTGATAAGATTCTAACTTCAAACGGAGAGCCCTTCTTTGCTTAGAGCTCCAGTGCTCCAGTAGGTATCCTTGCTACAAATAATGCACCAGATCCCTATACCATGATTGAGGAGCTGTGAAGATAGGACATACTTCAACTGAGTCCAGCTCAGCTTCATTTTTCCAATGCTGCTCTTCATCAGTCGGATTTTCTGTAAGCAATTTGCACAGGCCTTTTCCTTTGATGATAGTGGCCGGTTTAAATTCTAAGTCATATTCTTGAAGAGCTGTGACACAGTTTCCCCTCCTTTCTCCTAATTCCTTTTGAATGAAGAGGGATCTAACAGTTGGATGGGGAACTATAACCTTTGTTCTGTTCTTAAGAATATATGGTCTGAACTGTTTGACTGCTTTGAAGACAGCATATGCATGCTTTTCGACAACGGGATAATTTAGTTCAGCCCCTTGCAGACCAGTGCTCATAAATGAGATTGGGTACTTGTCCCCTAGTTCCACCTTTTGTGTGAGCACAGCCGCGAGAGAGTCATCTGAAGCAAAGGTATACAGGATAAAATCCTTGTCAAAATCTGGGCTTCTTAAGGAAGGAGCTTTAGCTATGGCTGCCTTAATGTCTCTGAACGCATCCTTTTCTAAATCTGTCCACTTGAACTGTATGCTTTGTTTGACCATTTGTTGTAAAGGTTTAACAATTTGCGCGAAATCTGGAACAAACCTTCGGATGAAATTGATAGTGCCCATAAAGGAATGCACGGATTTCTTGTTATGAGGCATTGGAATTCTATTGATAGCTTGTACTCTTTCCTGATCTATTGATACTCCTCTTTTGGAAATGATATGGCCCAATAGTTTACCTTCGGGAACAGCAAACACACTCTTCTTAGGATTCAATGAGATACCATATTTCCGACAACGATTAAAAATATGCTTCAAATGAACAACATGGTCTTCCATTTTCTTCGAAAAAATTGTCACGTCATCTAGATAGACAACAACACATTGACCACCCAATCCTCGGAAGGAGATATCCATTGCTCGCTAGAATGTAGCTCATGCGTTTATCAGGCCGAATGGCATCCTTCTATATGCGAAAGTTCCCCACTTAGTGCGGAAATTAGTCTTAATACGATCTTCTTCGGCTACTAATACTTGATTGTAGCTAGAGAAACCATCGAGAAGGGAAAATAGCTCAGATCCTGACACCATTTGAAGAATTTGTTCCATTGAAGGGACGGGATAGTTGTCTTTATCTGAAGCTCTGTTTAAATTTCTGAAGTCCACACATAGTCTTATCTCTCCTGACTTCTTTCTCACGGGAACTAAGTTAGAAACCCACTCAGAATGCCGGACCTTAAAGATTATTTTAGCGCCCAGTAGCTTCTTCAATTCCTTTTGAATCAAAGGTTCCAGAGTAGGATGCATCCTTCTTAATTGTTGTTGAAATAGATTGACACCTGCTTTCATTGGTATGACATGCTGAATAATGCGGACGTCATATGTTTTCAGATCCTCATAAGTCCATGCAAAAACATCCTTATATTGTCAAAATAGTTTGATGAACCTATCTCTTTCTCCCGGTGAACAACATTTGCCAAGGTTGATAAATTTTGGTTCAGCCTCGGTGCCCAAATTAACTAACTCATGTTGCATTGATAAACTATTGGTTTTGGTATTCGCTGGCCTTTTGAACTTACTTTGAAGATCAAACAGCATTTCGAGTGACCTTACCCCTTTGGGGATGAAATTTCCTTTAGTTGCATCCTTCTTTTGTAAATCAGAATCCTGTTCTTCTTCATCTATCACAACTCCCTGGAAAATGTCTTCGTTTGTTAGAAAACTGATAATCTGTTCATCGTCATTGAAGACCCTGAAGTTTGTGATATTGTCAGGGACAGAAGGCCTGAAAATTAATTCAATTGAGCACTTGTTATTAGTTGGCACCAATCTGGAAGTGGATGTTTCTAACAAATCAGCTGCAGAATTTTGCAACCTAGGAATAGACTTTATATTGAAAGCATCAAAATGCATAATTAAATCCCATATCTCAGCCTGATAACCTTTCAAATGAGGTGAGAGACAGTGAATGGTATCTCTTACCTGTCTCACAACTATTTCTGAGTCACCAAAAACCTTCAGGTATTTAACATTTAAACCAATGGCCTTCTTTAATCCGTGTACCAAAGCTTCATATTCAGCAGTGTTGTTAGTACAATCAAATTCTAACCTATAGGACAAAAAATACTTATTTATTTCCGAATCCATCAAAACACAACCGACTCCAGATCCTTCCAAAGTTTTAGAACCGTCAAAGTATAATGTCCAAAACAGATCTTTTGATTCAGCTAAGTTAGTATCTTTATGATCTAATTCAGTGACTAAACTAACTATATTACAGTCAATATCATCAGTCCGAGAAAAATGAAGGTGATCGGACTGTTCATCTGATTCATGGTTGATAGTTTCAGACTGATAATTACCCGGATCAATTTCTAAGAAATAATTCCCCAAAACTGAGGATGAGAAGGCTACAACCTCATTCTTTCCTTCTAGTTGAGTTACATTTTGTTTCATGTGCAGTTCTCTCAGGACCTTGATCTGATTCTGTCTATTTTGATAAGGAAACCACAAATGAGACCAATTAGTTGCAAAGTAACCATTCAGCTTTGTGGACCAGTCCCTACTTAGGATCAAACCATAGGCCTCAAGAATATCAACTACCATTATGTCAATAAACTGACAGACTCTAGAGTCGGCTGACAATCTAATGAGGACATCTTTCATTTCCCCAATAACTTTGACAGGAGTTCTATCTAACTGAATAATTTGGGCAGGAGATGGAATAGGTTGCCCATTAATTTTTTTACAAATTGACAGTGGCATGACATTTGAAGATGCTCCGGAATCTACCAGACAATTGTGAACATTGTGATTGAAAATTTCAAAGGTTAAAAGGAACGACAACGTCTGAGATTTAGATTTCCCGCCGATACTAGCCTCATTAATTTCAGGATCTTCTTGAGTATCTGTTAATGGAGTGCTGGGCTGGGATTGCAGAGCATGCAAAAACTTATCTCGTTGCTGAGGTAAACTGCACATATCGAATATTGATACATTTGCTTTTACTTTCTTTATATCCTCAATAATGTCATGTCCTATATCAAATTCTTTTACAATTCTAGTCGGATGATCTGTTTTATTCATTGTGACCTTCGGTTGTTGAACTGTGGTGTCAATGCTTGGCTGCTTGGCTGATGTTGGGTTAGCTTTAGGTCGCAGTGGAATGATTTCTATATGTCTTCTAGGTAGTTCTTTTGAAATTTTAGGCTTGGGAATAGTCGATTTTGGCATAGGATCTGAGATGGGACCTTTACTTCTAGTGTTAATGTTCACAGCAGAGGTTGAGCCTTCCACGGGATCTTCTTCTACCAATTCAGTTAAAGGTACCCAATCCCATAGCACCATAGTGGTGTCTCGAGGCGGTTCCTCTACCTCAGGGCTTGATTCCTATGGAGGATCATCTTGATCTGGAATCTGTGAATCCAGCATTTGGTTCATGACCAAACTCATAGAGTTAATTCATTGTGGGCAGCTCTTTTCCGAGTGCGGTTCTTGATGAAAGGTGCAGAAATTTTCCATCCCTATTTCATTGAGATTTAAAACAGGGGAAGTGTTCATAGGTGGATGAGGTTGATCGTTGTCTTCTCTCTTCTTGTAAAATGGCTTGAAAGGTTTCCTAGATGTACTATCATCTTTGTATTTCTCAAGATCTACAATTTTATTGGACAGCTTCTGCATCATCTTAACTACGTTCTCCATCTCTGCTGATGAATCTTCTTTATTTCTGGTGAGCAGCAAGGTTTTTTTACTAGATGTTGGTTTCGTCTCTGCATCTAAGGCATGTTTAGCAATGTTATCTGCTTCTTCTTCCACCTTTCTAGCTTCTTCAAAATTTTCTATCAGGGTGGTTTTCTTATATTTTTAACGAACATTGCTATGGGTCCTTTAAGAGCTATTGTATAATATTCAACCAGAGATTCCTCTGCTAGTTTATTTGCTTCGCTGAAATTATTTAAGAGTGTCGTGAACCTTTGCTTGAAGTCTTCAATCTTTTCTTTCTTTTCCATTCTCATGGACAATAATTCTTTCATTAGCGTAGCTACAGTCTTTTGGTTTCCATATTTCTTTAAGAAACATTTTTCAAATTCATCCCATCTTGAAATCGAGCTAGGTTGTAAGCTAAAATACCAGGAAGAGACTTTCGGCTCAAATGTGTATGGAAAAAGTCTACAAACTACATCTTCACGTTGTACATTTAAAAGATTCAGGGCTAAATAAAAACTCTTGAGATGATCTTCAGCGGAAATGGCTTTTCCTGGGTCGAATTTAGGCAAGACTTTCTCTGGATTTTTAGGCAGATTGTGGAATGGCCCAGTTAGATTCAATGCCTCCCTTGCTCTCCAAGCAGGTACATCCATGTCTCTATGTGGAGAATCAAGTGGAGAATCAAGTGGAGAATTGTGTGGTGAATTCAATGGAGTGTTCTTTGGAGTAATAAGTTCTCCAAGACATTCTGGATCTGAAATATTTTCTGGGTTTTCAAGATCGACTTTGTTCATGGGTTCTGCAATTTCTTCCAAGGTTAAATTCACAAGTTCTTCAAAATTCTGCACAAGAATCGAATAACGGGTGTAGTCGTTCTTTTCTAGGAGAACTTTTCCTAGGGAGAAAATTTACTGAGTTTAAACCACCTAGTTGTCTAACATAAGATCATGTATGTCTCCTTAAATATTCTATTTCTGCAAAAGGCACAGCATACAATACTTCTTGAGGTTCAGAATCAGATATGAGGTTTTCTTGATTTGCTACTTCAAGATTTGGGCTGTCTGAAATTCCTGTTTTAAGTGGGTTTTCAGTAACATTTTTTACAGTGGGAGATTTTTCTTTATCAGCCATGCACTTTAGGCCCTCCTTCTAGCGCCAAAAACTGTTGATGTCCCGAATATCGCAGCATCAAGCAGAAAGGGATTCTCCCCGGTAGACTATCCCAATTAGATTGTCCACCGTTTGGTATGGGGAATCCGCCCGGTTAGTGGTTCCGGCAACCATCAGATTTGGAGATTTGCTTCAATTACACCGGTTATGGCCCGATCCACCATTCTTTTTTTTATTTTATGGTTAAAAATGATATGCAAGTGCCTAAGCTAACTTATTATAAATGCAGAACTTGAAACAAATTTGTGTCTAAAACTGAAATAAACCTAAACTGTCCCTGCAAGGAGAAAAACTATAAGTATGAGTAATATGCTGAAAGAACCATCTGAAGATCAATAGACAGCCATTAAATCATAAAGATACATCCACAGCAAGAAAGGAAGAATATAAAAGATATCTTTTAATACATGTGAAAGCAGTCTATTACTCATATGAGAGAAACATTATTGCACAGAGCATAGTAAAATCATTCATTGCACAGAAATAATTTGAACAGCAGAGAAATATTTCACTATAATATGTATGAATGTCACCAGAAGAATCCAACAAACATCGTACACACATTCCCAGGAAAAATGCGTCCTCTCCAGGCTCATATTAGGAAAATTTACTTTATAGAAGCAAGTGCAAAATAGTTCGTACAAGCTTAAGAAAGTTCCTTTCCCTGCAAAAAGTCCTTTTTACACTATTCCCTAAGCCTCTATTTATATCTTTACAAAATGCCTCTTGGGCTTCCACCTAACTCTAACGCTTGTCCTTTAGAGATTTTTCCCAGAAATAAACAAATCGTGGCCCTTTTCTTATAACAGAAATTTTCTCAAAAAATAGAAAAGGACAGCTGTCTAGTGACTCTGTGCTCTAAACACAAGGAAAACAGATGAAAATAGGAACAATGGATTATGACTAGCGTGTTCATCCTGTTCGGATATCCACATCATCTATTTCGGGATACATCATCTATTTCAGGATCTTGCATGATCTATTTCAGGATATGATCTATTTCAGGATTCTGCATGCACAGGCATGCATCCCAGTCACCAGTTTGATGCCTCCAGCACCTTATCCACCTTCTTCTAGCACCCGGGAGCCACCTACCATAGAGTTTTATCCCTCCTAAGCTGAAAGGCGCCCACTTCTCACCTACTGCCAGAGAAGGGCGCACTTGTTCACCTACCACTGCAGTTCCACTTCAGTTACATTCAGTTAGCTCCGATTCTCCCTGATTTGAGGCTAGTTTCACTCCCGACTGACTGTATCACTTTCGTTTGACCTCCAGTTTGATTAGGTGACTTGTTCTGACTTCAGTTAGCCTCCCATGCACCCCCACTGAGCCTCCAGATCCTATATCAGTGCTACACACTTCAGTTACATTTATTACACTCAGTTAGACTCAGTTTGACACCTGGATGACTGGTTGTTGTGATTGATGAGCACCACCGATGATTGATGAGGACTCCTAGATAGAGTCAAGCTACTCCATTCAGTGATTCGAATGACCTCCTTAGGCAATTCGAATTGCTCAGTCATTGTGACAGTTTGTATTGTAATTCATTCACCCTTTCTGGGATAGAGAGCACTGCTGCATGTTTTGCACAGTTTTGCACCATATTTTCTATGTTCATCTGTTGTGATTGATTTACTTGTTCATTAGATCTGCTGTGACTAATTTTACATGGTATCAGAGCCATTGCAGGGACAAGATCTCTTTTCTACATGTGTTTATACAAGAATATTTGACTGAATTGCTAAAAATTGCAAAAAGTTTGGCATGAGATATCTCAAGGGCATTCGCTCCTGTGCATGCAAAGCTTGAAAATTATTCCAATACCACTCCAGAAGCTTGAGTTACCACATAATTCCTGGATCTGATACATTGGACCTATTCAACATTGCTTGAAATCCAATCCCAGGTGTGATGCAACTCTCAAAGGGTGGATTGTTCGACCTTATTGTGGTTGTTTTGATGTGATTTGCAGGTTTATTGTCTCCTCCAATTGCACTCGCTACCTTCTGCATGCAAGCCTTTCTACAGCAATTGCATTCGCTATAGTCTGCATGCAAGCTTCCTCTTCATCAGTTGACTCAATCCTTGCAATGGAATACTCTTCTTCAAATCCTATCCTCACCCCATTCAATTATTTTGATTGGAAAGATGATATGGAGATCATATTACGTTCAAAAGGTTACTACCGAGTCACTCTTGGTCTTGAATTGGAGCCAAACAATGTAGCAGAAAGAACTAAACACTACAACAAGCTTGATGAAGCTTACGGTCTTCTTTGTCTCTCCATCTCCAAGGATCTTCACTTCCATCTCAGCGGATTGAAGACTCCAAAAGCCATATGGGAGCAACTTGAGACACTATTCGGCAAGCAGGATGAGCTTAGGGCTGTTCAATTAGAGAATGAATTGATTGGCCTTAATCCTGAGAATTTCGAGACCATCAATGAATTCTTCACAAAATTCAAGAACTTGAACTTGCAATTAAAGAACAGTGGTGTTATCAAAGAGGATAAACAGTTGATCCTCTCCATTCTAAGCAAGCTTGGGAAAGATTATTCGGTATTTGTCTCTACTTTCAATTCCGGTCGGCTAACTACCCCGAATTGGAAGATGCCTACCTTGAATGCCTTCATTGAGTCCGTTACGAAAGAGCATGACAATTTGATTCAAATGGGGTCCATAAGCTCCAAAGATTCATCCCTATTTGTTCAAGGACCCAAGATCTCGAATGGTAAAGGAAAGCTAAAGAAGGAGAAGCCCAAATTCGAGCCTCACAAGCAAAAAGACAAAGGCAAGCAAACGGATGCACCATCCAGTTCGAAATCCAAGCAAAAGGGCAAAGAAGGTAACCAAAAATCTAAATGTACTTATTGTAACCGTGGCTTTCATCCCGAAATTTCATGTATGAAGAAGACTATAGATCAAATGGCCCTCCTTTTGGAAAAGAACAACATAACCCTTCCTGACGGTGCAAGGAAGAAGGATCGGAATGATGATCATGAAAGAGGACAAGCACTCATGGCAACGGTTTCGAAGCCCTCAACTCTCTTGATAGATTCGGGTGCATCAAATCATATGGCTGCAAATATTGATTCTTTTTCCTCATTCGATCCAAACAGCTCCATCCCCATCCATTTGGGAGATGACTCAAAAATTTCTTCAAAGGGCAAAGGTACGATTCATGTAGAACATGGATGCTTTCAGAATGTTCTCTATGTGCCTTCCTTAGCTTCGAATCTCCTTTCTGTGTATCAAATGACACATACTGGTGATCCAAAGAAATTCACATTCAGCCCTAATACAGTTGAAATTTCTGATATCAAAAGTGGAAGACTAGTTGCGGTTGGAAAGGCAAACCACACTGCAAAATGTTATGAGTTTTCGCACTTTATACCGCTTGCAAAGCCCACTGCTCTTCGCACACATGGTAATGAGGTTAGTAGGCTTTGGCATGAAAGATTTGGACATCTAAATTATAAGTATTTGCTGCTGCTATCAAATAAATCCATGGTAGATGGGCTTCCACAACTCCGTTCCTCGAAGGGAATATGCACCGGTTGCATTATTGGGAAGCACCCCGAGCACAGATTCGACCGCGGCAAGGCTAGCAGAGCCTCTACTATTTTGGGATTGATCCATTCTGATATCAGTGGTCCGCTTCCCCATATGTCATTAAATGGTTCAAGGTATGTTTTGACATTTATTGACGATTTTTCCCGCTTTACATGGGTATTCTTCTCAAAAACAAGTCAGAAGTGCTTGGAAAATTTAAGGATTTTAAGGCTTCTGTTGAGACCACCACTGAGAGAAAGATCAAAGCTCTTAGATCTAATAATGGTGGGGAATATATCAAGTCCGATTTGCTGCAACTTTGTGCCCAAAGCGGAATCAAGATCCAACATACAGTTCCCTACACACCCCAGCAGAACGGTGTAGCGGAAAGGAAAAACCGGTCACTGAAAGAGATGGCTACATGCATGATTGAATCAAAAGGTTTGGCTGCAAATATTTGGGCTGAAGCAATCAATGTTGCTGCATATATACAGAACCGAGTTCCACATTCATCCGTGAAAGGTATGACTCCTTTCGAAGCATTCTTTGGTCACAAACCGGATGTGTCAAATTTGAGAGTTTTTGGCTCTACTGCATGGGCTAGAATTCCTTCTGATAAGAGACGAGCTTTGGATCCACAAAGTATCGAGTGCGTATTGATAGGATATGGGGAAGAATCAAAAGCATATAAACTCATGGATATCATATCTAAAAAGATATTCATAGAGCGCAGTGTGCAGTTTGAAGAACCGCTTCAAGAATTGCAACTAGTTGAGGAGAAAACTGCCGATTCACCGCCTTCACCAGAAGAAGATTCGAGCAGCGATAATGAAGGTATGAGTTCTGATATTTCTGATATTGTAGCAGCATATGATGATCATGACATATCAGGTTCGGAATCCGACCATTCAGATCCCCCTCAGTTACCAAAGTGGGCCCAAAACACTCTACAATCTGCTGGTTCGAATCTTGGAAATCCTGCTGATCCGAGACGAACAAGAGGAGACTTTCAAAGGGCAGGTATGGCTCTTTCTATTGCTGATCCATTTCTTCCTGAGATTTGTTATTTGATGGCTGGTTCAGATCCCCAATCATACTATTCAGCCCATCGAGATCCGAGATGGAAAAGTGCCATGGATGAAGAGTACAGTTCTCTTCAAAAGAACAATACATGGGAGCTAGTTTCTCTTCCACCTGGAAAAAAATTAGTGAAGTGTAAATGGGTCTACCGTACTAAAGTTGCTGCTGATGGCACTATCAGCAAATATAAATCAAGGTTGGTGGCAAAAGGTTTTTCCCAAGTCCAAGGAGTGGACTACACAGAGACCTTTGCACCGGTTGCAAAGATGGATTCCATCCGCCTTGTTTTAGCCATTGCCGCATCCAATCACTGGGAGGTGCATCACATGGATGTGAAGAGTGCATTTTTACATGGAGACCTTGCTGAAGAGGTCTATATGCAGCAGCCAGAGGTTTATACATCAGATCCATCATTGGTTTGTAGATTGAAGAAGTCTTTGTACGGGTTAAAACAGGCCCCAAGAGCTTGGTACGCAAAGATGGACTCCTTCCTTCTTTCTCAAAATTTCCAAAGATGCAAATCTGATCCGAATGTCTATCTTCAGCGAGTTAAAGGTAATTTGTTGGTTATTTTACTTTATGTTGATGATCTGCTTATTACTGGTAGCACACTTACTTCAATAAACAAGCTAAAATCTGCCTTAAATCTAGCTTTTGACATGAGCGATTTGGGCTTGCTGAGTCACTTTTTGGGCTTGGAGATAGCTCAAAATTTCGATGGGATCACTATATCTCAGAAAAAATATGCTTCCGACCTGTTATTGAAGTTTAATATGGCTGAATGTAAGGCAGCCCCGTTCCCATTCCTCTCAGGAATCAGTCTTGAGGAGGGAGATTCCACACCGCTTGCAGATTGCAGTATGTATCGACAGTTGATTGGTTCACTACTTTATTTGACACATTCACGGCCTGATATCTCATATGCCGTGAGTGCCGTGTAAAGATATATGCAGCAGCCACATGAGCTTCATTGGAGAGAAGCCAAGCGGATCTTGCAGTATGTGCAAGGTACGAGACAGTTTGGCATACATTATGCTGCAGATTCTGAGCTAGATTTCATTGGTTTTACTGATTCAGATTGGGCAGGTGATAGCATTGATCGAAAGTCCACTTCCGGTTATGTTTTCATGATTGGTCATGGTGCTATTTGCTGGTCCAGCAAAAAGCAAGCAGCCATTGCACTTTCTTCAGCAGAGGCAGAGTATCGAGGGGCAGTCAATGCCTGCATTCAGGCAGTTTGGTTGCAGGGTATTCTTTCCGAGTTTGGTTTTGGTGGCACTACTTCGACTGTCCTATTTTGTGACAATCAAAGTGCTATCAAGATCTCCACAGATCCAGTTCAGCGGCTGAGGACCAAACACATTGATATTCATATGCATTACATTCGACAGTTGGTGCACGACCGCACCATCATTCTGCAATATTGCCCTACTGATGAGCAAATTGCAGACATCTTCACCAAGAGCTTCACTAAGAAGAAGTTCTCTTACCTCCGTTCACTGTTGGGGGTGAGTTCCATCATGGTGGAGACAGATTGATTCACTATTATGCTTTAGCTTGAGGGGGGGCTTTCTTCCCACTAGGTTTTCCCTCTTTCCTCACTTAGTTTATTTTCAGCATTTTTTGGATTATTGTATTGGGGTGACCTTTGGTCTTAGTTACCAGGGCCCCACATTATTTTAGTTGGCACATCATAGTCTAGCTTGAGGGGGGGTGTTCGGATATCCACATCATCTATTTCGGGATACATCATCTATTTCAGGATCTTGCATGATCTATTTCAGGATTCTGCATGCACAGGCATGCATCCTAGTCACCAGTTTGATGCCTCCAGCACCTTATCCACCTTCTTCTAGCACCCGGGAGCCACCTACCAAAGATTTTTATCCCTCCTATGCTGAAAGGCGCCCACTTCTCACCTACTGCCAGAGAAGGGCGCACTTGTTCACCTACTACTGCAGTTCCACTTCAGTTACATTCAGTTAGCTCCGATTCTCCCTGATTTGAGGCTAGTTTCACTCCCGACTGACTGTATCACTTCCGTTTGACCTCCAGTTTGATTAGGTGACTTGTTCTGACTTCAATTAGCCTCCCATGCGCCCCCACTGAGCCTCCAGATCCTATATCAGTGCTACACACTTCAGTTACATTTATTACACTCAGTTAGACTCAGTTTGACACATGGATGACTGGTTGTTGTGATTGATGAGCACCACCGATGATTGATGAGGACTCCTAGATAGAGTCAAGCTACTCCATTCAGTGATTCGAATGACCTCCTTAGGCAATTCGAATTGCTCAGTCATTGTGACAGTTTGTATTGTAATTCATTCACCCTTTCTGGGATAGAGAGCACTGCTGCATGTTTTGCACAGTTTTGCACCATATTTTCTATGTTCATCTGTTGTGATTGATTTACTTGTTCATTAGATCTGCTGTGACTAATTTTACACATCCTTGGGGTGGCACTTCTGCTGGGAATGAGGTGCTTGCGTTGGCTTCTACTTCTTTATTTTCCTCTTCTGCAATGTAACTGAACCAGATATCAGTGTCTCTGACAACCACATTTGCTGGTGAAGGGAGCAAGATCTTCTGGGAAGTTGTTAACACCTAAAAAGTGCTCACTAGCTCATTCCCTTACTCACATGACCCATTTGTCCACTTTTCCACTTTTCCACCATCTGAGCCTCTGAAACCAACAAAAGGTCACCAAAAGACCTTAGTACACCCCTTTTTCCATTAAAAAAGATTATTTTTCCAAGAAAATCATAAAAAACCCTCAAAAAGGGTCCAAATTCCCAAAAAATATTAAAAAGAGAATTAAATTATTATTTTTATTCAAAAAAGGAAAAAGGAGGGAAAAGAACCTAAACCATGTTGGTCAATACCATTGGTTTCCACAAAACCACAAATGGTATTCCTCACCACCAAAACCTATAAAAAGGTGGTAGGGGCTCCTCATTTCACATCCTTCCATTATCTCATCCTTATGCTGCTGAAATCTCCCATGAGCACTTTTGGCCATTGAAGCAACCTTGGAGAAAGAGACCTATTGGAGTTTGGAGCTACTCATCTTGGGAGTTGCTCAACATCAACCTTCACCATTGAAGGTAATATCGCAAGCACTTGCTTGCCCCCCACTTTTCAATACAAAAAATTATTTATTATGTTTCTTGTTCTTGATTTTGAAATGTTTACATTATTTGCTTAGATTCTTGTTTAGATCCATGAAAAGTATTGTTTATTTAGTTTATTGTTTTTATTTCTATTGAAACTGCTACTACTAGTTAGTAGGTGCCCATAGCACTAAGCTTGGTTGCAAAACCGAGCCAACAGTTTTTGGCGACTCCGTCTTCCGCACCATGATGTTCCCCCATGAGGGTCGCGTGGTCAAAATTGACCAACTCACCTACTATGATCCCAACGCCCCTGCAGCACCGGAGAATGTTCTCCCCATGATTGAACAACCCGCTTCTAGTACAATTACCTCCTTTGTGTCTTCTGTGGCACCCGGACTTTATTCGGATACACCAATGACCTCTACATTCCAGGCCATCCCACCACCGTCACCGGAGACCCAAGTCGCAAACCTCTGTACTCTCTCGCAAAATACGCAAACGTCCGGGGGTCAACCACCATTGATCCCCAGTCACATTGGTGTTACGCCCATCCACACCATCCCCTTCCTATTTCCTCCTTCGGGTGTAGTAAGCGCCCCGGTTATGGCTACCCTTAGCCTACCCGGGCTAACATTGGGATTACCCGTGTGGTATATTCCGCCTCCCGTTCGACCACCGACACCAAACGTCATCCTCCAACCGGTACAACCTATTGTTACCACAAATCAGCCTCCTCCTGGTGTCGCAATCCCTTCGTCGTCAATGAAACCTCCTCCTGGTCTCACGATTGCTTCGACGTCAAAGGATCCCCCTCTTCTTGCTAAGCCCACTGGGGGCAGAGGTCCACAACCATACACTGCTATACCACCTCCTAAGACAGCCAAACCCCCACCGGTGTTTCGAGCTCCCCCCAAATGTTCATTATGCGATGAAATTGGCCATCCAACTCATCAATGCCCACACTTACCGGCACTCCAAGAGCATATGAATATGTTGGACGACGACATCGGCATCCCAGTAGTCAGATTAGAGCCACCTCTACAGCCTCGCGACAAATCACTGCGCACTAACCATCCTTGTGCTATATGCAGTGTTTACGGCCACTACTCTCACCATTGCCCAGATCTACCTGACTATAGAGCAGCGTTGTACGAGTTAAACAATGCCGACTTAGAGATATCTCCTCCCCTCATCGAGGAGATCCATCCCCCACCATCATCCTCGTCAGAAGAAGTCAATACGATATATATGATTTCAACAACCTTCAAACCAGAACCCCTTGATTTATGGTCTGACTACTTCAATACTGATGAGCAGATTTTGGAGACACTCACTGCACCCGACTACCCTTGGGATGATATGCATCACCGCTCGTACTTCCTCCCGGAAGCATCTACCTCCACCACATCCAACCAGCTATCAGTCGAGTCGAAAGACTTCATACCCGCTAAGGTCGATTGGTTAAAGGACCCCATCCCAGCACCGGATGCCTTTGAAGAAGGGAACATGTCAAACATTTCCCCCACTATACAGATAGACATTTCCACAACACCAGGGAAACCTGAGCTCATCTCGCTGGGCGCATCTTGCACTCAAGCAGAAACTCAGGCGTACAAAAAACTCTTTCAAGAGTTCCGAGACGTCTTTGCCTGGTCCTATACCGAGATGCCTGGTCTCGACCCCGCCATTATTGAACACCAGATCGATACATGGCCGGAAGTACCCCCTGTTCGTCAGAAACAGCGACCTATTCACCCTGCCAAGCTCCCCGCTGTTAAGGCTGAGGTCGAGAAACTTAGAAAAGCAGGGTTCATCTACCCTATTCCGTACACCACCTGGGTGTCGAACCCCGTTCCTGTCAACAAAAAGCAAGGCACCCTTAGAGTATGCACTGACTTCCGCGATCTAAACCACGCTTGTCCAAAAGACAATTTCCCCACGCCATTCATTGACCAACTCATTGATGAGTGTGCGGGCCATGAGGTCCTATCCTTCATGGACGGGTTTTCCGGATATAACCAGATTCACATCCGCAAGGAGGATCAGTACAAGACTGCCTTTACCACCCCATGGGGCACCTTTGCCTATCGGGTCATGCCATTTGGCCTTAAAAATGCTGGTGCCACTTTCCAGCGAGCCATGACCTATTGCTTTCACGACTTGGTCCATATCTTGCGAGTCTATCTCGACGATCTCACAGCTCGTTCCCGAAAACGATCAGACCACCTTAACGACCTCCGGCAAATTTTCCTGCGTTGTCGCAAATATAAAATCCGCTTGAACCCACACAAGTGTGTCTTTTGCGTCCCTGCGGGCCGGTTGTTGGGTTTCATTGTTTCCCAAGACGGAATCACTGTCGATCCCCTGAAAGTCAAAGCCATCTTAGAACTTCCCCCTCCTCGCACGCTTCGACAGCTTCAGAGCTTGCAAGGGCGGTCCAATTTTCTTAGGCGCTTTGTTCCTGATTATGCCACCAAAGTCCACGGGTTCTTACGCTTACTTCGTACCCACATACCTTTTGTTTGGGATGAGCAAGCAGACACAGCATTCGAAGCCCTCAAGAAAGCTCTCACACAAGCCCCCTTGATATCCCCACCGGATTTCTCCCAGGACTTCACCCTTTATGTCTCGGCATCGGAACATGCTGTGTCCGGAGTTTTGGTCCAAGAAGATGCCTCCCACAAAGAGCATGTGATTTATTACGTCAGCCAGACCTTGTCTGGCCCACCTCTACGTTACCCATACGAGGAAAGATTAGCCCTAGCTGTAGTCTTTTCCGTACAAAAACTACGACACTACATTTTGCTTAGTCATACCACGGTCGTGGCCGACTCCAACCCCATGGTCTACCTCCTCACCAGGCGGCTCCTTCGGGGTCGTGTCGCTAAATGGGTCATCATCCTCCAGGAATATGACCTTACTTTCAAGACTCCCAAAAGCACCAAAGCCCTCGCGCTTGCTCACCTCATTACGGATCTCCCATTCTCTTCGACATCACCCGTTATCCATACGGACCTGATTGACGAGCAGATCTTCGTCATTTCGTCGGACGACCCTTGGTACGGAGACATTTTGACTTACCTTCGTACGCAAAAATTCCGACCACACATCGATCGTGATGGACGCCGTCGCATACGACACCACGCCCCCCGATACCTACTTATTGGGGATGTACTTTACCGACGAGGCGTCGATACTATCTTACGCCGCTGCCTATCCCATAGTGAGGCAGAACAAGTCCTCAATGATTGTCATAGCGGTGCCTGTGGAGGCCATTTCTCCGGCATGGCTACCGCCCAGAAAATCATTCGAGCCGGTTATTTTTGGCCATCATTGTTTACTGATTGCATCACCGCAGTCAAGCATTGCCAGAACTGCCAGCTATTTGCCCCCAAAGCAAGAACCCCTCCTGCCCCCCTTCATCCAGTCATCACTGTTGGACCATTCTGCAAATGGGCCATAGATTTCCTCGACTGCAACCCCCCGTCAGCCGGCGGTCACAAACACATAATCGTGGTCGTAGATTATTTCACCAAGTGGGCAGAAGCCATGCCGACCTATAACTGCAAAGCCGACACTGCAGCGCGGTTTTTCTTCAACCATGTTATCGCTCGTTTCGGAGTACCACAACAGCTAGTCTCTGACCACGGCTCTCACTTCGAAGATGCCGTCTGGAAGGAATTATCAACCATGTTGAAATTCGAACACCATTTCTCTTCCGCTTACTACCCCCAAGGAAACGGCCAAGTCGAAGCGATCAATAAAATCTTGAAGACCATTCTCCAACGCACTGTAGACAAGCACAAATCCAATTGGCATCACATGCTTTTCCCAGCACTCTGGGCTTACCGCACATCAACCAAAACCGCCACCGGTTTTACCCCTTTCCATTTAGTTCACGGTGTCGAATCTGTCCTCCCTATTGAGTGCCAGATCCCAGCTTTACACATCGCCGTTGAGCTCCTACCGGATACTTCCCCGATCGAGCAACGTTTACTGCTCCTAGAGCAGGCCGATGAAGATCGGCGCACAGCCATTCAAAACATGGAAGCTGCTAAACAACGATCGAAACTAAGTTACGAAAAACGCGTCCACCCAAGAACCTTTTCGGAGGGAGACCTTGTCCTCGCTTACGATCAAGCTCATGATAAAACCGGAAAGGGAAAGTTCGTGTCTATGTGGCAAGGCCCCTACATCATACACACCTGCCTCGGGCAGGGGGCATACATTCTGATCGATTCAGAAGGCAACACCCTGCGCAACCCACGCAACGGGTTGTACCTTAAACGATTTTACCCATAGAAAATCTCATGGACACCATCGTCCATTTTTAGTATAGGCATACGTTTTTCGTTCACAAAAAATTGAAAAAACCTAAATATTTGTTTTCTCTGCATGACCACAGATGGAGCCTCTTCCACTCTGCCATGTCGGTTTCGCTGATGGTGCAAGCCGTTGGTCTCCCAATCTCGCCTCCGCAGCTTGGGTAATATACTCCCCTTCACATGAGTTAATTCACATTGATGGAGTATGTTTAGGTGCCGCCACCAATAATCAAGCAGAATACGATGTCGTGACCGGTCTCCTGGCCGCTGCTCTCCAGATGAGCATACGTCACCTCAACGTTTTCTTGGACTCACAGCTCCTAGTTTCCCAGCTCAACAATGATTACCAGGTACGCGATCCCTGTCTGTTCAGAAAATTCCTGCGCACTAAACAAATGGTTAGACAGTTTGAATCCATTACATTCACACATATCCCAAGACACCTCAATGGTGTAGCAGATAATATGGCCAACAGTGTCCTCGACTGGCACACCAATCACATCATGTCATACCCATAAACAAAAATGCATCCATGTGCAAAACATGTGCCTCCATGGGCATATACAAAAACCAATATTGCATCCACGTGCATAACATGTGCCTCCACGGGCATAAAAACAACCAAAATAATGCATCCATGTGCATAACAAGTGCCTCCACGGGCATACATAAATCAATATATACACTGCATCCACGTGCATAACATGTGCCTCCACGGGCATATAAGAAAGACAATGTGCATCCACGTGCATACACGACAATAGATCTAAAATATATATCCACATATATATACAAATCAAATAGTCTACATGTCATAAGTGCCCTCAGCACTCGATATACAAAAAATATATCTGTCCTACAAAAAATGCTTCCCCATATGCTCATGAGCATTTGGGGGCAATACAATGTCGTCTACTCATCTGGATCCTCAGGATCCTCGGGCTCCTCCTCCGGCTCCTCCTCCGACTCCACCTCCGCCGGCCCAGCCGGGTCAGGACGACCCCGAACTCGCCGCTCTGCTGGCCCTGCTGGATCGTCCCTCAGACGTATCCTCCCCGGTGCCAGCCCTGCCGGAGCATCTCCTCTACCACCCCCGTGTCTCGCAGCAAGCACCGCTGCCCTCAACAACAGTGACTGCCACTCAGGCGGTGCACCTAGACATCCCTGCAAAATGTCCCGATCAAGGTCCCTCCAGCCATCCTCCGGAAGCCTAGCTACGATCCGGGCTAAAGTCCGTCGAACACCATCTATAGCATCGTCCTGAGGGCCAACCCCTCGCCCACGGGATCCATATCCTCCACCACGAGGAGGACGTACAGGTACTGGGGGACGAGCAACCACCATCGCCCGCCCCTGCCGAGCCACATAGTCAGGTGGTGGTACTGGACCTATATCTGCACAAAGAAAGTAAAACCATCAGATACTATACAACAGATATCATCATGATAACTCATAAATCATATGATATAACATAACATAATACACAAAAACATACCGTCTAAGCTCCAAGCCTGTCCTGGGGCACGTGGCATCTCTGGGTCTCCCCGGTAGTCCATGCCGGCGTAAGGATAGTCCTCGATCACCAGCGGCATCTGCTCCCACTGCTGGTAAAAGTCCTCTGTGAAGAAGCCACGGATACCACCGCCAGCACGGGGCATCATCTGCCCCCACCTCATCATACGAGGCTCACTAGGAAGACCAGCACGAACGGGTACGTGTGGCCGTAAGGTCGGCACCCGCTCAAAGAAAAAACAGCATAAAAAAGAGGCGTAACAGAACTCACCTCCCTCTCTCACGGCCTTGTCCAGATCTCTCCGGACACCGGCCAAGAACATCTGAGCCCAAGCGTAGTAAGTACCCCGTAGAACGGAGTCCACCATCATCGTCTGCCCCCCAGACATACGATGTGGTGCAGCAGCACCCAAAACCCTCAGAACACAGGCACCAACAGCCCGCATATCCCACTCACGTAGGAACTTCAGACTAATAGAGTTGTTTACCAAAACAGCGTCATCCCCACAGAAGGTCTATAAGAGGTCCTCCATATCCACACCTGGAGGCAACCTCGGAGAAATATCACCCACCTCACCCAAGCGAGGCAAACCGGTCAAAAAATATACATCAGTGAGAGTAATCTCCAACCTCTCACCACCAATAATGAAGGCACCCTCTGCCGGCACCCACCACTGCACGAGCTTGTTCAGGAGTCTCCTCACTGAACGGATAGGAGGTATCTGAGCGAACTTCAAGAGTCCGCTCATGGCTAGGGTCTGTCTCACCCCCCCATCATTCTCGATCCTCGCCATAATCTCGGCATCAATCTCTCTCTCCCGCCATACGGACTGAGCCCTCCGCAACATCCTGCCAAGAAAACACAGAAAATTTTAGCCCCAGCATAAAAATTTTAGAAAAAATCCCATCGCGGCTTTTACACAAAAAGCCGCGATGACCATCGCGGTTTTTCCACAAAAAGCCGCGATGACCATCGCGGGTTCCATGAAAAAACTCGCGATGAACATCGCGAGTTTCGTCCAGACAGTCGCGATGAACATCGCGACTGTCACCCATAAACACGCGATGAACATCGCGGGTTCCGACCTCATAGTCGCGATGAACATCGCGACTGTGAGTCTAAAACCCGCGCGGTTCATCGCGGGTTCCGCCCCGAAACCCGCGCGGTTCCACGTTGGAGAGTCAACGTGGAGTTTCGCGGCCTTCGGGGGCCCACCGCCAAATAAAAAAGACATAATTGACTAGGTTAAGGCGAATAGAGTTACCTGCAACTCGCTAAATCGAAAACCAACGGTGAAATCTCCCGGAAATCGAGAAATAGCTCTGACTGCTCTATAAAACTCGCACGTAACAATGACAAGTCATATTGGGCCCCACGTCCTATTTATAGGAATTCCACAAATTTCAAACAACCATTGCGGTGTCATACGAAGTCCATTTCTCAAACCGTTGGTACCGTTGGGATCAGCACAGCGAGAACTTCATAGAGGTTCCTTCCGTTTCCCGTTTTCACGAGGTCCATTTTTTGACCATTTTTTAGCCTCTCTTATCGCCTCGGTTTGCGTGCCACATCAGCCGGTCTCCGTTTTAGACGTGCCTTATATAGCCGGATTCAGTTTTCCGCGCTCGTGATGATGCTTGAGACCATTTCTCGCTCTCACCTTTAGATTTTCCGGGCATTTTTTCCACGCCCCCTCGTCGCCTCGGTTTGCGTGCCACATCGGTCGGTCTCCGTTTTAGACGTGCCTTATATAGCCGGATTCAGTTTTCCGTGCTCACGATGATGCTTGAGACCATTTCTCGCTCTCACCTTTAGATTTTCCGGGCATTTTTTCCACGCCCCCTCGTCACCTCGGTTTGCGTGCCACATCGGCCGTTCTCCGTTTTCGACAATCCTTATGTCACCGGATCCAGTTTTCCGCACGGATGACGATGCTTGAGACCTTTTCTCACCCTCATCAATCCATTTTTGTTCGGTATAATTTTATCCCTTTTTCGGGCCGAGCAAACCCTTTTACAAAAAAGGCACTTAGGGAGTTTCTGTTAAGCTCTTTTCTGACTCCTAAAACAATGAAAAGATCGCCGAGCAATCTTGCTTCCTTTCATGCTCGATAAACGTATCTGAAAGGGCGTCTACCTGGTATAAGTTTATCCCTTTTCCGGACCTCGTAGACTAATTACGAAAAAGGTATACTCTAGTCACATCGGCTAGAAGAGTTCTCCATCCGCATCATTTTATGCTTTTTCGGGCCTTGGAGACTAAACTACGAAAAAGAACACCAATAGAGTCCACTTACCGCTTTCAGAGCACACTTTTATCCCTTCTTGGAGCTCATTAAAACTACGAAGAAGGAAGAAGGGTGCCTCTTGGCGCCACGACAGATCATATCTACTCACATAGCAGCTTCCCCATTCTGGTCGCCTTTGTTCAGAGTATTCTGCAGTATGTCACCCGGAAACTCCCTCGACAGCTACCATCAGCTTCACCCCCCCAGAGTCAGTACATACCCTTCAGTCCCTAAAAGATGATCCCCACACCTACAGTCAGTTCCCTACGCTGCCAGGTCAACCACGTCATCTTACTCTGAACAAAGGAAGTTTGAGTCTACCCATGTTTGACCCAGTTATTTCCCATCCCCACAAGTATGTCAGTCCTACCAGCAGTACTACATCACTTCAGTTTACACCTCGCGCTCCTAGCAAGGAAACATCATTGCCTTGTTAGTTGCTGGTCTCCCTCTGTCGACGACAACCACATTTATTCCAGAGGATAGACCTAGAGGCCCCTGTGTCTTGGACTCATTACCATTTATGATGAGTGCCTACGAATCATTTCGAGAGGAATCCTCAGTGCCTCTCCCAATGGTTGTTTCTCACATGCTCGACTTCAACACCTTGATCGCATCGTTGAGACTCGCACAGGGTATTGGTCCGTTCAGTTATTAGTCGAAGACCCCGGATACCACCGGACTCCTCCACATTTGAGAGTCTACCTATGGATACAACCATTTACACTTTTTCTATACATATCCGGGCTGCGCAGGGAGACAGTATTCAGATTCACACCTGTTTCATACTCCCTTGAGTATACAGTTACATTTATTCCCAGATTTGACTCATAGTCTTTGAGTCCCTACAGATGTTGGACACCTTCAGTTTCAGCAGTTCCACAGTTGATCCAGTGTATCAGTTATTGAGATCATTCATGATCATGAGTATATCCCACAATCATGTCCCCTCTGGACCATTATGATGTACCAGTATATTTCTTCACGTATTAGATCCCCCTTCTTGGGACTAATTGTTTTGCCTATGTCTTGATACGAGCATGGGAATGCCCGCCTCGTCCTTTATCAGAGATTATACCTCATTCATATTGAGGCCATGTAATATTTTTTGTTTTTGCAGCTTCCAAGGGCCGTGGCTCCAGTCTCCAAACGGTCTCTCCTCTCCCCTAAAACCCAGAAAAAGGACAAAAGAACTATGATGTCTATCGGCCATACGATGAGCTCCTGCCCTCACACATCAGGGGGCAATCTGTTAACACCTAAAAAGTGCTCACTAGCTCATTCCCTTACTCACATGACCCATTTGTCCACTTTTCCACTTTTCCACCATCTGAGCCTCTGAAACCAACAAAAGGTCACCAAAAGACCTTAGTACACCCCTTTTTCCATTAAAAAAGATTATTTTTCCAAGAAAATCATAAAAAACCCTCAAAAAGGGTCCAAATTCCCAAAAAATATTAAAAAGGGAATTAAATTATTATTTTTATTCAAAAAAGGAAAAAGGAGGGAAAAGAACCTAAACCATGTTGGTCAATACCATTGGTTTCCACAAAACCACAAATGGTATTCCTCACCACCAAAACCTATAAAAAGGTGGTAGGGGCTCCTCATTTCACATCCTTCCATTATCTCATCCTTATGCTGCTGAAATCTCCCATGAGCACTTTTGGCCATTGAAGCAACCTTGGAGAAAGAGACCTATTGGAGTTTGGAGCTACTCATCTTGGGAGTTGCTCAACATCAACCTTCACCATTGAAGGTAATATCGCAAGCACTTGCTTGCCCCCCACTTTTCAATACAAAAAATTATTTATTATGTTTCTTGTTCTTGATTTTGAAATGTTTACATTATTTGCTTAGATTCTTGTTTAGATCCATGAAAAGTATTGTTTATTTAGTTTATTGTTTTTATTTCTATTGAAACTGCTACTACTAGTTAGTAGGTGCCCATAGCACTAAGCTTGGTTGCAAAACCGAGCCAACAGAAGTCACATGCTTACCAAGCTCTGCTTCAATACCATAAATTTCTGCAATTGCTGCTTGGTGGATTTCTTTAATCAAATGACTGTATACTGATGACAGCCCAATATAGTGATGGAGATCATCAGTGGCTAGGACATCAATCTTCTTTAAATATTCTATTTGAATTCCTAGCTCTTCCTTCAAGTCTGACAAACGCTACTCTTTGCTTGGAAACTCATCGAGGGACTGAGGAAAAATCAGCTTGCATTTATCATGCACTTCATGGATTTTTCGATACAAGCTGTTACTTTTCTCACTTGTTCCCTGGATCTTATCCATCAGCTTGAGGCCACAGTTCCTGCAAAACTCCATAAGGGATACATCTTCCTTAAAATCATCTGCAGATTTGAATGGGAGATGCTTGGGGAAATCAACCTTCCCTTCTCTCCATTCCATCTGGCTCAGGATGTTTGCTTTAACCCGAGTGTATTTTCCCTTAATCCTACTAGCTTCTGCACTGACTTCTTTAACCTAACCACCATGGCTTCGAGCCTGCACACTTCCTCAACAATCAACTCCTGTGTGGCGTCTATTTGTCTCAAAATGTCACAGGACAGCTCATGAAAGGGAGACATATCTATCGCTCTGCTTTCTGCCTGCTCTAACTGTTCAACTATTTCCTGCTTATCTGCTTCTAGATGAAAAAATATAGCTTCAGAATCATCCTTTTCCGCTTCTAGAACCATCATCTGGATTGCTAGGTGCTCCTTTCCTTCTTCTAGATGGCGATACTTATCTGACAACTCCTTGTGATCAACAAACAGGAGATTATCTTTATTCACTACAAGATCCCTATAAGCTTGCTCGTTAGCCACAGTATGTTGCAAGATGCGAGCTCTCCTCTTTGTTGACTCAAATTCTCTAACCATATTGACCACATTGTCCTTTGTTCCTTTTGCTGCTGACACAGCGGCGGATGCCATGGCTATGGGAGCCTTATTTGTATTTTGCATAACCGTGGTCTCCCACTGGGTGACAATATCTTCTTGGAAGATTTTCTTTATCCTCTCTTCTGACTTCAAGACCACAGCCTTCCTCTTCTTATAATACACAAATTCATCCCATCGGGACATAGTATGATCTTCTGATGGGGTGTAAGGGATGATCGGGAGATCTCTTACATGTACTTTTGTCTCCATGGGTGGGGTCTGCACTACTTGAGATGTGTCTGTTTCCACATTTGGGGTGCCGGAGCCACCTACTTGAGATGTGTCTGTTTCCAAATTTTGGGTGTCGGAGCCACCTGCTTGGGCATCTTCATTGGTCTTAAGCTCTTCTTTCGCCTTTTGTCCCTCTTCAACTTTGCACCTTCCTTCTTCTTCCTCAGCCCGCTGCGGATTTTCAATTTCCTCCCTCTGCACTCGTTCCTCTACTTCCTTCTATTTCCTTGCCTCCTCAGCTTCTCTCTGTAACCTTGCTTCTTCAGCTTCTCTCTGCAACCTTGATTCTTCAGCTTCCTGTTGCATTCTTGCTTCTTCTGCTTCCTGTTGCAGTCTTGCTTCTTCTTTCAATCTTTGTTCTTCACGAGCTAGGGACTTAGTTGCTTCCCTTTCTTTCTGCAGACTGGCTTCTCGGGCTGTGGCAGAGCTATAACTAGCTCCACTGCCGTGATGACAAATCTGCAACTCAGTCATGTTGCTAATGCCTCTGAACACTTCTTCCTCTGCATCATAGTATTGAGCATACTCAAAATGAGCATGTACCTCCTTGCAATGCTCGGCAACCTTGCTCCGCCTGTCATTTCTATGGAAGATCACCACACCAAAGTGGAAAGATTTCAACTCTTGAATGTACTCCTCGGTTGTTGCAACCCCTGAGAATTTATAGGCTCCTATGCAAAAAGGCAAAGGAGGGAAGGAAGCCTCGTGTTGCTTGTTAAGCACTCCTCCTATTCCATCAAGGAAAACTTGCCTGACTGCTTCCTTGAGGACTACATAATCAGTAGCGTATTTTGGAAAAATGTATGGTGCTTTGGTACCTCCAAACATCCTGATGTAGGTGCCCTGTTCTGAAAAGTAAAAATCGCCATAGTTTTCCAGGACCTCCATGGCATTTTCTAACAGGAAATTGGGCTCTTCCTTGAACATTTGTTCATACAAAGGCATGATGAACTCTTCACAGATGAGCTTGTAGTTTGCTCTGTAATTTTGAGCCCACATTATTTTATAGGCAGTGTAGACCGGGGTGTTGGCCTGATCCCATGTGCAACCTAGCCTGGGGAAAGAGAGCTTGGCCAAAATGCAGTCAATAAGATATGAAGGCATGTAAAATTCTGACTTTTTTAAGGCCAAACCTTCTCTAGCTGCAGCCACTGTGGATGCCAAACTATCTGAAAGAATAGTAGCCCAATAAAACACAGTTGCTTTGAATGCTATGAAGTGGATGATGGGATCCCACTGTATCCTATATACAGTGCCATCGGGCATGCCGAAAATTATGCATAACATCAAGGAAATTAATTTAAAAGGAGGTCTTAAGCTCTGAACGTCATATTCATCATTATCTCTCTTCCTCAAATGCTTTCCTGTGACCAACAGCCTTTTAGCCATCTTGATATTATTCATCTGTCCCAACCATTCATCGTTTAGAGCTTGCTGGGTACATGAGAATTTGTAGGAAATTGCAATATAAGTTGGATGGAATGAAGCGAAAGGCTCTCCCTTACTGTCATGCAAAAATCTTGTTTGTGGGTCGGCATGTTCCAATATCCATCAGATCACTTCAGAGCACGGGAAAATTCAGGGCGAGTAGAAGCCCTGGCTATGCCGGAAGTTCTGATGTTGAGGTAGATTTGTTCTTCCTCCAATAACACGTTTGGGATATCTTGGTCCCTGATCATCCGGTAAACATCTCCCCAACGGACCTCGGGAGGAATGACGGTGGTACACTTAGTGTCTTGGAAAAGAGTTTCAGTCCTTAGTTGCACTTGCTCTGGTTCCATCACTTTAGATTTCTTTCTACCACCTTTTGGCATCGTGGATTATCCCTGTCAGCAACCAAATGTGAATGATTATAAAATTGTAACACATTATAAGAGTGTAACATAGAGTAAGACAATTTTAGCATGCTAATGATAAATATAGACAAAATTATAAGGTTGCATTCTGGGGAGGAAAACTAAACATAGATCATTCAAGAAAACAAAATATGGTCCTCAGACTTGATTATTCTGGGGAGACAATGCCTGGTTAGGAACTTTTGAAATGCTTCTGAAAAGGTAAGCATACGACGTGTAAAAACCCACTTCCTTCCTAGTCTTTGGGGATAGGATGTCCTCCATCATGGTACTTCTAACGGCCAATGGTAGGCTGACCTGGAGTGGAAAATCGTATGAGGAAAATGAAAACATGAAACCGTTTTCCACAATCGTTATCTGAGCCGAACAAGCAAGTGGTTGAGTATCTCAACCGACTACTACTGATGCTGCCTTAGGTTTGATAATATTTGAGAAGCGGCATGCAGCCGTTATAAAACTTGGGTTTGAGTAAATCTGGGTAGGAGTACGACCGAAATGCATCCAGTGGAAAAAAACAAGTTCAAACGACTCAGAGACAAAGGGCCAACTGGGAATGACTAGTCATGGTTATGACTCCTAGTTGGCAGCAATGAGAAAATTATGGGGGCCACGGCGGCCGTAAATTCTTTAAAAGGATACATGCTACCAGTGCCTACCGACCACGTTATGAAATGGGAAAACACCCAAGAAATAACTCAACTTATAGATAAGACAAAGCTAACGGTTGAAAAGCCTACCTAGAGACGAAACAGTGGTGGAGCGAGGTTGACACAGTGGTGAATACGCTAAGCAGGAGCAAAACGATGCAATCTCCCAAACAGCATTCTTTGAATAAAAAAACTAACAATGGGAACAATGAACCCCACCGCCCTTATATAAATTTTGGTACGTGCGGGCATTTAAACAGGTAGGTGACGACATTAAAATGGAGTTTAATGCTCGTACAGCATGGTCTTTTCAAACCAACTCGACATTTTAGCGTGACTGTCAGTTGCGGCGAGGACTCACAAGTTTCATCCGCAGTTGCGGCCAGAACTCATGAGTTCCTCTCGAAGGGCGGGAGACTTGGCAATGCATTCGCTTGTTGCGGGAGAGATGAAAAAGACGCTTCGTAGTGGCGAAAAATTTTGGCGAATTGTTCCGACGTTTTGGGAGGACTTTGTGAGTTCTTCTGAAATTCACTCTCCCAAAATTTTATCACGGCGGGATTTTTCGAGTTGTCTCGAAGTTGCGGAAAGACTCAGTAAGTCCTTCCGAGATTGACGAATGAGAAAGTTAAGTCTTTTCCGAAACGTGAACGGTCGAGTAAGTTGGGGAAGAAAACAACTTACTGCGGCAACACTTGGCGAACGCTTCCGCAATTTCGGGAGAGAATGCTGAGTTCTTCCGCAGTTTCGGGCAAGATTGCTGAGTTCATCCGCAGTTTTGGGAGAGAATCCCAAGTTCTTTCGCTATTTCGGGCGAGAATTTTGAGTTTTTCTTTTAAGATTCAGAAACGCTAAGTGTTTTCGTTGTTTCGGGGAGCAACTTTAAGTCTTTCCACATTTTCGAGAGAGAATCCCAAGTTCATCCGCAGTTTCAAGAAAGAATTTTGAGTTTTGACTTACAAGAAAAACTTCAATTTTTAAAGCAGATTCCTCAATTGAAACAAAAACTGAGTCCAAAATTTTTCAAAGGAGACTTAACTTTTTTAGGCAGTCTTTCTAGAAAAATAGGAGGGGCCCCAATATCTACAAAAATTTTGGGGGGGATGCTGCTGCAACAACAAACCCTTAAGGACATGTTGATGATTATATATCACAAAACACATTGTGAAACTACCATCTATGTTTTCAATGACCTCCACAAAATAATATATTTATCATGCTCCATCAAATTTGATAATATCTTGCCTAAATGTTGAAACTTGGCTCTAACTCATAATGCTAGCAACACTATTTGACATTAGGGATGAATATTTTCAGTAAGGATTTGAAAATCCAACATGTCGAGGGTCAATAATTTGATAAATAAGGTTGGCTTGCTTGCACTCATTGTTTCCATCAAGAGTAAAATATATTTCCTATATGACATGATATTTTCCTGTGATGTCCAACATATGGTTTTATCATGCAAAAATCAAATTAATTATGAAAGCATTATTTTTTAACAACATTTAAAAATACACCAATTAATAAAAATGCAACTACATTATATGTTCAAACAATTATCTAAGGGACGTATATATATGACAAAAACACAAAATAGAACTGGGTGCTAAAGTAGTTGGAAGGCATGGTAATAAAGGTATTATTTCTCCCAAAGGGGTTGGATCCATTGATGAAGAGCGAGGATTTTTTCATCAGTGGGCAAGGTTCAATTCCAATGAGGGCCGAACCTGGAGCCATCACGGGGGCTTCACTCAATAAACCGCTATCAAAGAACGTTTGTTCGTAGCATATGAAACAATACCCCTAATTTCACTAAATATTGGAAAATACCTTCCAATATCGTTTTTTTTACCCCCTCCCAATATGCCTTCCCAATTTTAAAAAAAAAAACCCTATTTTCACTAGATATTGTATGTATCAATTTTTTCATTAACATTTTTTATACCCCTTTATATTTCTAGCTAGTATATTGATATGATACCCCTCTTATGACCCCACATGCATTCTACAATGCACCTTGCTTCTTTCAATGTATATTGTGGATGCACATTACTTCACCCACAATGCAATTACTCAACCACATATCATTATGATTTGAAACATATAATGGTATAATGAAGAGATAGGAGATCACTTCCTGTATGTCACTAGATCCAATGCACATAGTACAACATTTAGATTGCATGTTGCAGTTCCCCAATCGTTGACTAAGCCTGTTGTGGGCTAGGTATCCAATCCCCCAGGGCCTGTAAAAATCTCTAGGAGGCTGACTAAACCTCCCAAGGCCTGTAATAGGCATGAGTGGTTGGGTATTCAATCCCCCAAGGCATATCGAGGGCCTATAACAGGCCCTGAAGGCTTAGAGCCTCCCAAGGCTATTGGTAACAACTGACTGAGTGTTATTAGTAACAACTGGTTGTCAATGACCACTATCTCTCGACTATGATCGACTGGCAACCCTCTTCACCATGAAAGCATGCCTTAAAACGTGATTTCCCTGCGTATTGTTAAGCCTGAACCTTGCCTCAACCCGATTTCTCATCCGACCGTGATTCTGACATCTCCATTTGGAGGATATTTGTTAGCCCTCCCATATAAAAAAGACCCCAAAGTATTTTTTTATTGTTACATTATATAAATAAATAAAAACCCTTTGCCCCTTAATATATAAGCAAAATAATTTTTAGGTTTTCATGATTATTTAATACCCCAATATGAATGAACGTGATATTATATTGCCTTCTAGTGAAGCCCCCGTGGGAGCCATGGGGGCATCTTGAGCTAGTGGTCGAATGTGTGGTTACACCTAGAGATATTGCATTAAATGATCTCGTGACCTGTGGACACATAAGTGGATAAAATCTTACCCCCATGTCCTCCTAACATTTAACTAACGACTTGGATCTGCTCTACCGCATCTGAAACTCAACTACACTCTTTGTGTTTGACGCCATAGCTAGGCCATGGGGGGGAAGGGACAATCCTTCCTTCTGGAACGTGGTTCTACAATCCAAGCTTCTAGGTGGAAAACCCTAGGCAAAAAAGATCGCTCCTACTGCTACAGGAAAAGGGCCGACAGTCCCAATGCAACTTCAAGCATCGAATCACAAATCGACAGGCGGCCATCAATCCTCAGCTGGTCTCGATTAAAATGCGGGATAATATTCTGGGAAGTCACGGGAAGATAAAACAAAACAAGATCCTAGCACCAACACCGCCGAATAACCTAAACCCTAGCAGTGGGGTGCTAGGGATTCATGATTTGGTTGTTTACCTAAGATGACTGATATCCCAAGTTTGGTGATAGCCTCAACAAAAATCAGAGAATACAGAAAATACATGAGAGATCATGCTCTCATCTACAAATTTATGGGCTTTTGGCCAAGTGAAAGGGCCTTGAAAGGATGGATCGCGCACAAATGGAATCCAAAAGGAGATGTGGATCTAAAGCTAGGATAAGAAGGATTCTTCACAGCAGTCTTCTTTAATGTTGAAGACAGAGAAATGATTATTGGTCAAGGACCCTACTTCTTCAATAACTCTGGCTTATTCATGAGACACTGGAAAGAGAACTACTGCTCGAAAAAGAAGACTTCATGGAAGTCCCGGCTTGGGTCCAGCTCTACTCCTTGCCAGAGGAATACCGGGATGAGGAAACCCTAATGGGAATTGGTAACACCTTGGGAAAGTTCATAAAAATATCTGAAATAACAAAAAGAGTCGATACACTTCATACGCCATAATATGTGTCCATGTGAATGTTTTTAAACCCCTCCCAGAAGCAATAAGCCTCAACTTTCAAGACAAAGAATGGATCTAGCCCCTGGACTATGAACACATCCCAATCAGATGCTCACACTGTCATGAATATGACCACATGTATCGGGATTTCCCCAATATACCACCAACCCCACCCCAGCCATCCCCTCAACAACAACCCAATGATGGTTTTACCTTGATCACTCGTAGAGGAAAAGGGGGATCCAAAAACCAAATGCATCAACCTACTTCGAAGAATGTTGATCATAATCCCTTTTCCGCCCTCGAGGAAATGGAAATGGATCAAAGCCCATAAAACCAGATCATTCCAGTCGAGATTACCCCAACTAAAGAAGAACAAGACCCAGATAAGATCAAGCGAAGGAATTTAGATCCGACAGAAGATCGAACCATGGACGAGATAGAGATACCCACACCCAATGAGGAGGAGGAAGAGCTACAATTCACAAACCACGAGCTCCAAACAATTGTTGAGACATGCAAGAAGCCTTAACCTTTCGTATATCCCTTCCCCTCACATCCAAATAATCTGACGTGCTCTCCAGGAAGCCAACAATCCTGCTCACCCATCATCAAGAGAAACAGGCCACACAACCTCCAAACTGGGCATATAGCAAATCCCGCTACTGTAGGCAATGGCCAAGAAGGACTAGAAGAGAGGATGCAAAAAAAATCAACAGTGGCTAGTAGAACTGGGGGAAACCCCCATTGCATCAAGTAATCACAGATCCTTATTGGACTGGTTACAGTCTCTCCCAACTTCGCAATAGTTTCTTAATGAATATATTATCTTGGAATATCCGAGGGTTAAGAGGAAAAAAAAAAAAAACCCTCAGATCCAAGATTAGTCGGGAAATACCCATTATTGTCTTCATCCAGGAAACCAAATGCTCTGTTGAATTTATTTCTTCACTATCTTCATACTACTAGAAAAATTTCCAAACAATGGCCACTGATTCTATTGGAGCCTCCGGAGACCTTGCAATTATGTGGGATCCCTCCATAGTATCCCTCTTCAATTTTTTCTCTACTTCTCACACCATCTCTGCCTCCTTCCAGCTCATTTCCTCAAATCTCAAAGGCCTTCTCACCAATTTCTACGTCCCTCCCACCCCTAACCTCAAGCCTACCTTCATGACTTCCCCATCCTACATCAAAGACAACCTTGTTCAGGACTTCCTCTGGATTGTCGGAGGTGAATTCAATCTCATATCCATCCCTCTTGAGAAAAAAGGTGGATCTGGAATCCTTGATGTTGCTAACCGATCCTTCAACCCTCTAATTGCATATCTAGATCTAGTGACATCCAACCAAAAAATGGATCCTACACTTGGAACAACAAGAGAGAAGGAATTCATCAAATTTCCTCGAGATTAGATCGCTTCCTCCTCTCAACAACCTTTATCGAATCGGAATCCATCATTGACTCCCTCATTCTCCCAGGATCAAGCTCGGATCACTGGCCTATTAGCCTTGAAATAGATGAATTCACCACAGCAAAAAATAGGCCTTTTCATTTTGAAAAAATCTGACTAGAGCATCTAGATTTTATGGAAACCTTCTCTAGTTAGTGGGACCAGACACCAAGTTGGGAAGGCTCGAAAATGTATAATACACAGCAAAAAATGAAGACAATCAAAATCAAGCTAAACAAGTGGAACAAAGAAGTATTCGGCAACATCTTTGAAGCTAGGAAACAGCTTGAGGCTGAATTGATGGAATTACAGCAAGAATCCATCTCCTCATGCTACATAGAAGAACTACTCCAAAGAGAAAGAGACCTGCAAAAGGCTATAACACGTCTATATTAGGAAGAAATACTTTGGAAACAGAAATCCAGAATCATATGGCTAAAAGAGGGAGAAAGGAACTCCAAATTCTTTCACGGCTCCATGATCCAAATAAGAGCTCACAATTGCATAACTAGACACCAAGGGGAAGGCAGCACGATATTAACTAGGAAAGATGAAATCACTTCTAAGATGGTCTCCTACCATATTCAAATTCACCAGGATGACAATTTGGATGGACGGGAAGCCATGGAATCCATACTCCAACATATTCCTCAATTAGTCACAACTAAAGAGAATGAATATCTCATGCAACCCATTACTCATGAGGATTTTAGTGATGTTGTCCGGGAAATTCTGAACAATAAAGCTACAGGCCCGGATGGATTCACCATTGATTTCTGCCACAACTGTTGGAACATCAGTCAAAATGACGTCTGGGAAGCGGTTGAAGAATCCAGACAGCGTGCAGTAGTGCTACCAACCCTCAATGCAACCTTCCTCACTCTAATACCAAAAGAGGAGAATTCTCTACACCCGAGTAATTATGGACCCATAACTCTATGCAATGTGGTCTACAAGATCATCACAAAATTGATTGCGACCAAACTCAAGTCTATATTGCCACATCTCATTTCTGAAGAACAATCAGGGTATGTGGAAGGAAGGTAGATCCTGGATGGAATTCTTGTTTCTCATGAAACAATCCACACCCTCAAAAGCACAAAACAATCTGGTACGCTTCATAAACTTGATCTATCAAAAGATTTTCTTAAAATTTCTTGGACTTATTTGAAGCAAAATATTCTAGCTTTCGGGTTTGCAGAACAATGGGTCAATTGGATCCTTGCACTCACCTCTTCGGCCTTCTTCTATATCCTGGTGAATGGTTCCCCGTCTCCCACCTTCTCCTCTCTCAGATTCATTAGACAAGGATATCCCCTCTCCCCTTTTCTCTTTATCATTATGATGGAAGGCCTCGAGCGATCAATGAAAGCTTACAATCAATCTAATGACCTCACATGCCTCCATCCTACCAATGACTACAACAAATCAACGCACCTTCGATTTGTCGGTGACACCTTGCTTCTGGCCAAAGCCTCCATGAGAGAATCTCGCTGCTTAAAACGTATTATTTCCACATTTCTCCTTAATTTTGGTCTTTCCCTAAATAATGACAAATCTGAAATCATCTTCTTGAATACCTTGATCCATTTCCAACTTGCCATATCACGTCTATTGAAATTTAAACACGGTCCTCTTCCCTCCATGTATCTGGGAGCCCCTCTCACTGCCACCTCCTCTAAACATGGTGCTTGGTCTCAACTCATACACAAAATGGAAAAATGCCTTGCCAACTGGTCCTTTCGTTCTCTTAACATTGTAGGCCGACTTGTCCTCCTGAACTATGTGCTTCGCAACATGAGTACTCACATGTTTTCTATCTTTGCGGCCCCTAAAAAAATTCTTAATGAGATTCATTCCTTACAAAGAACCTTCCTTTGGGGTGGATCCAAATCTTCAGGGCAAAAATGGACACTAGTCGCCTGGGACAATCTCTGCAAACCCAAACTTATTGGTGTCCTGGGACTCAAAGATCCTGATATACATAATAAAATCATGACAGTAAAGTTATGGTGGATATGGCTTACTAATCAGAACACCCTTCGGGACAGAATCTGGAAAGGAAAATATGCCCGTGACATCCCAGCCCAAGATCTCATATGTTTGAACACAAGCCCTAAAGGCTCTATCATATGGAATGCAGCGTGGAAAAACATGAAGATCATTCAAGAGCACGCTTTCTGGGAAATATGTGATGGCTCCACTACCCTCTTCTGGGATGATTCTTGGTAGCAACTTCCTAAAATCTCTGATTATGAATAACTCAACCCCCTGAGAATGAGCACTCTTACATAAGGACAATTTCTTGTAACTCGTTTATGGGTCACCAACGATGTTGATGCCCAGTGGCGCCAATGGAGAAACATGGACATCTGGAAAAATACCTTGGACGAGAATCAGTGGCAGTGATTCAATGAAGAATTGCAACATAGACAAATCATCAATCAAAGGGGCAAAGACATCCTATGATGGGGTTATTCCAGCAAAGGAGCCTTTAATCTCAAGGAATCATATGCCATCCTAGCAGGATACAACCAAGAAGATTCCAACAAGATATGGAAGAAAATTTGGAAGCAAAACCTCTGGCCAAAAGTCTCCACGTTCTTGTGGTTGGTTTCATGGAAACGAATACTCACCTGGGACAAAATTATTAAGTGCAGCTTTGAGGGACCCTCCATATGCTACCTATGCAGAGAAAATGTGGAAAACCTTGACCACCTTATTAGAACCTGCCAGTATAACAAGCATCTCTGGGACTTTGGTGCCACTGCCTTCCATCAAACAGACTACAATGCCAACAACATTGCTGACACCCTTGCCAATTGGAGGGATCATCTCTCCTCCAATAGAATATTCAACATAATTTGGCAACTCTTCCCCAGATTCCTTCTCTAGGAAATTTGGAAAGAACGAAATCAAAGAATATTCCATGACTCCAACCTACCAACTAATCAAGTCTGGAAAAGAGTTGAGGAACACATTCAAGAAACAATTAGCATTTCCCAATGGGAAAGTGTTGATTGGGAAGGATCCCCTCGGGATCAATCCATCGTCCGAGCCTGGCACATGCACCAACCCATCAGACCCACAGACCAAGCCATCCTACAATCCCATACAAATGGTCACCACCTGAGTTCGGCTTCATTAAACTTAACTTCGATGGTGCAAGCAAGGGCAACCCTGTTCCTATTGGATATGGTGGGGTCTTCCGTGATTAAAAAAAGGACACATCATGCATCTCTATGTGGGTTCAATCGGAAAAGACAGCAACAATGCGGTTGAGCTATTTGTTATGCTCCAAGGTATTATCATAGCTCGCCAAGCTCGATTTACCAAACGCATCGTGGAAGGGGACCGAATCTCATGATACAGATTCTTTCCAAATTGCTCACAGGATCCAAAGTCTCTCCAAGCTGGTGACTAGCCGCTAAGATCGACCTCCTCGCAGCTACCCTTGAAGGCTCCATTGTCATTATAGCGCAACATGTTCGGAGAGATGCCAACAATATTGTTGACAAGCTTTCCAACTAGAGCATAGAGCATCCTCGAGAAAGATGCAATCAAGCATGGACTGATCTCATCCATGAAACTCTCAAGGTATATTGTCAATGCATCAGCCTCCAAGAGTTTTCTTCCCACGATGGGTGCACAACGGAGGCTCCTGGCACTCCACGTGACCACCCTCTGCAGCCAACACAGGATACCAACATGCAACTCAACGCGTGGACTCCGGAGGACCGTCCTCGTGCTGCTCCATAAAAGGATGTCCTGTCAAGGACAAGGCCAGCATCAATGTTCAGCTATCTCATATCGCTTCGTACAGAGATCTCTGGGCATGATTGATCATCCCATTATGCAAATTATGTTGGATGGTGGTGGATTTGGTGTTTCGCACGCCCTGCATGAGTTGGATCGATGGCCGAGAAAGTACAGGCTTAAAGAATGCCCCTCTTTTGGAAATATTCCTCACCTTCTCCGCTCTCTCTATGGTCTCTTCTGTGATTCTGCCTCATCCCGGATTGAGTTCCCACACTGGTTTTTCTGTGCATTTAAGGAGGCCATGGCTCGCATGAAAGTCACTCCTCGCAAGACCAAGAATGGGCCACAACGTACCCACATGTCGCGAACTCTGAGAGAATTGGGAAAAGTCCAAGGTTTCTTCGAAAATGAAATCCCTGATGTTGCTCATGCAAGGACTCTGCGCTTGGAAAATCATTTGAAAAACAAGAAGGACCGACCCAATTCCAGAGCTCTTTCCATGGATCTTGGAGAGCTGGTGGACAAATCTGGCTCGGCAAGCACTAGGGAGACCAAACATATAAAGACGCTCAATGTTCTTTGGACCATCAAGACTTTGCTCTCCCTGGCCATGGAGGACTGTTTCCATGGGTTACTTAGCTCTGAACGTGGTGCTTTGCCACTAAAGGACCAAGTCTCGAACCTGAATGCTACTCTCTGTACTATGTTCCAATTTCAGAGGGAGGAAATGGGTCGACTCAACACAAAGATTGATGCTCTTGCCCGCTCCATCACAGGAAATACTTTCACCAGGTTGTCGGCTTCTCACATCGAGGACACTCAATTGGTTTACAGGCGATGCCCCGACATAGATGGAAACAAGAAGGATAATGTTATACCAGGTGTCAACCCTTCCTTTTCTTTTTAGTCTAATGATGAACGGCCCATGGGTTGATTTTAACAATTTTAATATGTTTGTTTTTTTTAATATTTCTGGTCATAACCCCCAGCATGTGGGGGAACCTTTCAAATCTCAGAATATTTAGATTATTCCTAGGTTAGCACAGTGGTATCATTCTCCAATCCTTGGTTCCACATGTCAAACTTGATACTTTGGACATCTGATTTTTGGACAGCATGGTCTTGTACAGTCTCTCTCTTTTGATTTAATAGAATTTGAATCTTACAACAACAACAAAAATAAAGGTATTATTTCAAAAGTTTTGCCTAGACAAGATATGACCTATTTTCAAAATGGAATACCAGTTGATATGGTATTGAATTCATTAGGGTACATTTACGAATTAATGTAGGATAGATCTTTGAATGTTTTCCTGGTTTAGCAGGAAACTTGATGAAAATCAGTGTAAAATAAATGACATCACAAGGCATCAGCAGTTAACATTATCTCATGGTCAAGTTGCTGACCAGGACACCTAAAATAAAGGGTGCAGATATTAAAAGCCAAGGAATAGGCAAGAAACCATTGACATAACCATGTTAAATGGTGTAACATATTACTATTTGTTATCAAATCCAATGATCATTAAGGAATCATCATAGTTGTAAGGAATGGGTATAATAACCCTAAAGAGCATGTTGATGATTATATCTAACAAACTACATAGTGAAACCACCATCTATGTTTTTTGCGGCTTCTCAAGCTCCATCAAATTTCCTCATATCCTACCCAAATGTTGAAACTTGGCTCTATCTCATAATGGCTAGTAACCATATTCAACATTAGGGATAAAATTTTCACTAAGGAATTGAAAGGCCCCCATTTCAAAGGTGAATACTTTGATAAATAAGGCATGCACGCTTGCATGCACTCCCTATTTCCATCAAAATTAAATTATATATGTCCTATGTAATGCAATTATTAACATGACCTTTCCTAAAGATTTCTAACAATCAACAATCATGTCTAATCATTGTATGCGTGCAAAGATTGTCTAGATCTTAAGTTTACAAAAACTTATTATATCTCTATGCTAGTATCTTCTAATGAAATGAAATGAACTGTCACAATTTCCTTGAAGCGACAACCTGCATTAAGAAAAGTATAAGAAAACAAGGGATATTTAAAAAAGTGTGAGCCAGTCTTAAAACATAAATATTTTGGCATTGTCACTGCAAAGTTGCAAATAATTTAGTGAAGCATTGATTAAATACAATATCATTTATCCATCATTTCCAAAGTGACTCTAACATCACAAAGATAAAAATATAAATATCAAAACTTTGATGGATAATTATTGGAAAACCCAATCAATGGGATTTAACACAATAGAAATAATAAAAATATCTAAGTTGTTTAGCAATTTTCTTTGGTTCATTGCTTTGATGCTCCATATCACATTACATAAACATAACTCTTATGATTTGTTGTATCGGTCTTATATATTAAACATATGAATATCATTTTTCCATTTCACCATGTATTGGTAACTTCTATCATATATGCAACACAGGTATTCTATCTAAAGACTGCATCTAAATATTCAAAGGTCAATTTGACAGGGTTGAATGGTACAATGCATGAAACCCTACATATTTTCTTGGTAATTTCTCTAGAATTATGTACAAACTACAAATTCTTTTTTATAGTTATATATAGAGAAAATTGTGAAGTTCCAACTCTTGGACTTAAATTATCTAATATATTTTGGGTTGACATAATTGAAACCTTCTCTTTTTGCTTTACATTGGAAACTTGACCTTGCCAAAGTAACATCCACAAAAGGATACATGTTATTGTACCTTTTAGAATACCTTCTTGTTTAAGATTCCAGGGGTTGTTGCATGATAGCACTTCATAGAATCTACACGTTCTATTCGTTAATTTATTATTTAATCTAGTTATATATTTTTGTTCACCAAAGGCCTAGAAAATTGAATTCAATCACAAAGAAAGCCTATTAGTCTATGTAAGAGGACTATAAACCAAAATGGCTACACACTCCATTGGGGTTGGATATTCTTGACAAGATATTAGTAAAATGAATGCCCATGTGCATGACTATGACATTTACTCCAAGTATGAAATATATATTTTTCCTTGGATAATTTCAAGTAATTGGGAAAATCCATGTATCATCAAGTTTGGGTCCTTCGGCTTTAGTTGCTTTGTTGAAGACGGATGAATTTATTGATTTCCTTATTATCCAATTGGCCTTCATAACTACACGTGATGGCTCGAACAAGCTCACTAACATTCAAGCATGACTTGGACCATATCATATTTCCTTCTCGTGTGTGCACATATCCATTATTCCTTAGTCTTGTACGTACAACATTTCATTTGTCAACTCTACTTTTCCACCTCTTAGCTACATAAAGTGTTTCCAATTCATTCCATGGTATATCCACTCAACTTCAACCCTACTCTTTCCATTGTCAATGCACTTCATTGCCTCTTTTGGTTTAATTCTCTTTTCTCTATAATTTATTCGACAACTATATTGCACTCCTTCATTGGGGGATTCCTTCATGGCACATATCTCATCCATGTGCTTTCTCCACCAAAATTCTATTTGAGCTACATGCTGCTTGACACACTCATTGTGAACACTCCCACCGCTACTTACTTCAACCATATTCATTACCACTTATCTCATTTTTTCTATGAATTATATAGTTTGAACTTCTATCCAACCACTGAGTTCCAACCCATCCCCTTCAGTGTAACACTTAAGCTACCAAGTTATTAGGGTTAGAGGATAATGGTCCCTTTTTCAACATCTTAATCCACAATGAAATCTCACAAGCTAGTGTTCCTCTAATCCCCTTCAATAAATACTTGTGTGTCAAGAAAGATTGGTACTCAAAGATGTATCCTACAAGAATATGCTCCCACCAAATATCTATAGTGCACATCAATGTATGATCATACTCTTGGATCCCGCTAACCAAAGTGGCACTTCGTTGGATCATCTCTTCAATCTCCCAAATACATGGATTTGGATTCTCAAGGAACCAGGAAATGTATCTCAATACTCGATGGATACGTGTGCTCAAATTTGTATAGTTACTATTGATGTTAAAGTTTTTCCGCTAACAAAAAGTATTATCAATATACACAAAGATTGGTTAAAGGGCCCTAGCAATATTCAAAAAGAAGACTATAAAGAGTATATAATTCAACAAAGGTGAATGCATATATGATCAAAAGTGTTTGAAAGGATGGCCTAAAAATGAAATCTTCTTTATCACGAGAGACACAAAATTTTGTCAACTCTTTGCATATTCGTAGCTAGAACCAAAAATAAACTCCTCACAAATTCATGGATAGAATTGAAAATGAAATTCAATAAAGTTCGGCTAAGATTGCTAGATCTAACCCGTTTTCTCATCTTCCTACGAAACTTGAGAAATGAAGGTAGCCATGATGGACTATTATTTGCCACCATCCTCACAAGCAATGACATTGGAGTTAATTTTAATAGCCTAATGTATGAAGTTATTTGAATCTAATGGCAGAGCAAGAGATTCATTATTGTTCCTTATAACAAGGTGTACAAGTTATATTGTTTTTCTTCTACTTTCTAAAGTATATTTTTCAGGGACTAACAAAGTCCTTTGTGCTTAAGACTCTAATTCAATGACATGATGAATTTGGGAGTGAGAGAAAGGTTGTTGTCCACATCCTACCAATGATTGTCTGCTCCATTATCTTGCTAACCAATTACCATCCTAATGTCCACCATTTACATGTCCCTTACCATTATGCATTGCAACCATTATGTGTGTCCTTTACCAATCTATTATCAATATTATTTCAAGCACATTATGTCACCATGATATTGTATGTTTATTGCCCTCACTATTTAACAAGGATAATGCTTCATGCCAACAAAGAGCTTAGAGCACCAAAGGATATATTATTGGGAACAATCTAAGGAAAATTTTAAGAACCCCCAAATTTATATATATAATAAATGGGTGAATCCACATGATACATATGAAAGTGTGAAGACTATTAATCAATAATATAATATGTATATTTTTTTTTTGGCAAATATTTCGCGGAATTATAAAATATTGTAAAATCTAGATGAATTTTTCACTCGACGATAAAACCTTCTAAAGTTTTTCACTAAATATAAAATAGAAATTTTAATGTATTACAATTATAAATATTTAAATTTTTTATTCATATTTTTTAATTAAAAAGAAATTAATGTTTTTAAAGTGGAATATGCTTTTGAATTTTTGGATTGAAAAATATTTTGTATGATATTTTATTACTTTCAAATTTTATTTCAAATCGGATAACTATATTGTCAAAAATATAATTTACCAAAATAAATTTTAAAATTAAATATATAAAAATTTGTATTTTTCAAATTCTAAAATACATATAATTGGTATTTTTATCATTGTGTTGAAATAAAAATTGATGAAAGTGAGCTTATTTTATATTTACAAATTTTAAAAATTATAAATTAATTCTCATTGCATGGAAAAATAAACATTTATTTTGTAGGCCTAATGAAAGTGATTGCGCTAATAAAAACAAAGTAGTTTACAATCAAACGGATTTTCTAAGAAAAAAATTATACGTGAATTTTAGATTGTCGTCATATGAATCCTCTATCAATATTTATACATATATGCACACTCATATATGCAAAGGTGCATGGAATTTCAACATTGCATTGGATGCATTAATACAAGAGCTATGATAATCAGAGTTGGATATAAAAAACAAGTTGTTTATGGTTTTTAACATTGTATATTTGTGGGCTCGAGGTAGTCAAAAACATGGCTTGCATGATCATGAACTTCATAGAGACGATACTTCATTAAAACAAATTCATATTGAGTGCAATCACGCCATAGTTTCTTCTATAATTCTTAAGGACTTTAAAATAAAGCTACTATGTAGTTCATATAAAATTTAAAGATGAGGTTTGCTAACAACTTGAATTACGTACTCTATCTAAGGGAGGGGTAGTTCTTGTGAATGATGTGATATTCACATGTGACTATGATAAACCCATATTATAGAACTAATGTGTGGCTAAGGCCAACTTATGTTCATTTATTGTAATACTAGATTAAGGCTAAGGCCAACCTATAGTCAACTTATACATGGGCCCATAACCCTTCTTCAAAGAGGGAACCCTACCTCTTTAGTTATGTTTATATACACACTCAGGATTCATTTAAAATTCATCATTATGTAATCTCTTTTATCATTTTTACGTACAATTATTATATCAAGTGCTTTATGTCTAAAGTGTTAAGTTTAAACCAAATAGACTAGCAAGATCACTGAAAGAAACATAATCACAAGATAGACACATAATTTACCCTGGGAAACCCTCATGGGGTAGAAAACCCAGCAAAGCTTTCCTCAATAAGATGATCAACCAAAATACAAGATGTGCTCCAAGACTTGACCTCCTTCTCTACCTCCTATGCAGACCTCCCAGACACAAGTGCGCTACTTTTCTGAGTTGTGCAAGTGTGTCAAATGAGGAGCTCTCCTCCTCTATTTATACTAAGTCCCGACTGACCAAAATCTCTAATGGGGCCGACCTCTCTTGGAGAATTCTAATAACCCCTAAAATATAAAATCAGGGCCGACCCCCACATGGTGGGTCTAATAACCCTAGTTACCACAAACCATCGGAGGAATAAACATCTTCGGATACATAATAGAATCACCTCGGAGGGATGAAACATCTCCGGAATAATAATGTACAAATATAATATTCTTAGAAGTTACAATATTCAACACTCCCCCTTAACGAGAAGGATATTATAACAACATCTGCAGGAGCAAGGAGTCATCGACTACATCATACATGATACATCTATAAATCATCGGAAGCTTTCTTCAATTCATCATCATCAGTAACTCAACCAGTTACTGGAACATCAACATTATTGTCATCGCATGATCATCAGTATCATCATCACACGATCATCAGCATTGTCATCACACGATCATCAGCATCGTCATCACACGATCATCAGCATCGTCATCACACGATCATTAGCATCGTCATCACACGACCATCAGCATCGTCATCATACGATCATCAACATCGTCATCATACGATCATCATCATCGTCATCACACGATCATCGGCATCGTCATCACACGATCATCAGCATCATCATCATACGATCATCAGCATCGTCATCATACGATCATCGGCATCGTCATCACACGATCATCAGCATCCGATCTACAGTATCTGGATCATCTCGATCTACAGCACATGGATCATCTGGATCATCTCAATCTACAGTATCTGGATCATCTCGATCTACAGCATATTCTGCAATACACACGATCATATTACAGGATGATCAATCCCGCTCTCTTTAGGACATAGGTCCATGGATGATACAATCCAGATCAAGTTCCAGGATGATCAGTCCTTATCACTTTAAGACAAGTCTCATGTCTAGGGACGATGCAATCCCATCACGTACATTTTGAACCCAGTTCATGGACGATGTAGTCCTCACACGTACCTTTAAGACAAGTCTCATGTCTAGGGATGATGCAATCCCATCATGTACATTTTGAACCTAGTTCATGGACGATGCAATCCTCACACGTACCTTTAAGACAAGTCTCATGTTTGGGGATGATGCAATCCCATCACGTACATTTTGAACCCAGTTCATGGACGATGCAGTCCCCACACGTACCTTTAAGACAAGTCTCATGTCTAGGGATGATGCAATCCCATCACGTACATTTTGAACCCAGTTCATGGACGATGCAGTCCTCACACGTACATTTAAGACAAGTCTCGTGTCTAGGGATGATGCAATCCCATCACGTACATTTTGAACCTAGTTCAGGGACGATGCAGTCCTATCTTCAATTCTCAGAGACATCAGTCTACGGCTCAATTCTGGGACTGATGTCCGGGGAAGATGAAACCCCGTACCTGTTCATTCAAGACTTCATTCTCGGAGACATCATGTCTACGGCTCTCTTTAGGACTGAAGTCCAGGGATGATCCAATCCTCATATTTCCACCAAGGACTTCATTCTTGAAGACATATGTCTACGGCTCACTTTAGAACATGTGTTCAAGGATGATGAAATCCTCTTCTTTCTCGAAGACATCCGTCTACGGCTCACTTTAGAACATGTGTTCAAGGATGATGCAATCCTCTTCTTTCTCGGAGACATCTGTCTATGGCTCACTTTAGAACATGTGTTCAAGGATGATGCAATCCTCTTCTTTCTCGGAGACATCTGTCTACGGATCACTTTAGAACATGTGTTCAAGGATGATGCAATCCTCTCATGTATCCTCATCAATACAGGTACAAGTATCCTCAACCATACAAGTGCATTAATCAATACATGTATTCTCATCAATACATCAATACAAGTGCTCTCATCAATACATCAATCATCAAAACATGTATTCTCACTAATACATCTATCATCAAAACATGTATTCTCACTAATACATATATCATCAAAAGTAAAAAATAAGTATTCTAAGTATAAGAGTCCTAAATCTAAATATTTCTAAGTATCCAAGTGTAGTAAATAGGTATCCTCATCATCGACCTTGCTGTCGATGAGACAATCTCATCATCAGTGACTATACTATTCCCCCTTTCGAGGAGGGTCCTTTTGAACTACACCAAGCTTGTCTCGGAAGTATTCAAATTTCACTCGAGACAAAGGTTTGGTCAAGATATCAGCAATTTGCTCCTCAGTGTTCACATACTCGAGCTTGATAGCTCCTCTCTGCGCCATATCTCGTATATAGAAGTATCGGATCTCTATGTGTTTTGACTTATCGTGGAATACAGGATTTTCTGTCATCTTAATGCAGCTTTGATTGTCACACATAATCACAGTGGGATCCATTTCTAATTCAAACACTCCAGATAATAGATTTCGAAGCCACACTGCTTCACAGCTGGCAAAGTAGGCAGCTATATATTCTGCTTGAGAAGTACTAAGAGCCACACTAGATTGTTTCTTGCTGAACCATGAGATCATGGCAGATCCAAGACCATAACATCCACCTGATGTACTCTTTCTGTCTGAGACACTTCCTACCCAATCAGAATCTGAGTAACCATGTAATCTGAGTTCATGATCTCCAAGATAATATAGACCAAAATCTAATGTACCTTTTAGGTACCTCATTACATGCTTTGCAGCTATTAAGTGAACCTTTCTAGGTTCTACTAGATACTGACTTAGGGTATTTACAGCAAAGCATATATCTGGCCTAGTATTTGTTAAATACATCAATGACCCAATGATTTGTCTATATAGAGTTAAGTCCACTAATTCCGATGAGTCATTACCTAATAACTTCAAGTTGGAGTCCATGGGAGTGGCCATGGCTTTACACTCCAACATATCAAATCTTTTCAGAATCTCCACAACATACTTACCTTGATTTAGAAAGATTCCTTTTGGTTCTTGCCATACTTCTAGACCTAAGAAGTAGTGCATTAATCCAAGATCTTTCATCTCGAATTCTGAAGAAAGCTTCTTCTTGCATTCAATAATTTGTTTCTCATTTCCAGTTAGAAATAGATCATCTACATATAACAACAGTATAACTGGTTCATCATCCATTACTTTGAGATAAAGATTGGGGTCAGCTTTACTCTTGGTAAAGCCCATGCTTGTTAAGAAATTGTCAATCCTTCCGTACCAAGCTCTGGGAGCTTGTTTCAATCCATATAATGCATTTTTCAGTTTTCATACATGAGTTCTCCCGTCTTTAACCTCAAACCCTTGTGGTTGCTCTATGTATACTTCTTCTTCAATTACACCATTCAAAAAAGTTGTCTTAACATCCATTTGGTGTAATTTCCACTTCATCATAGATGCAAGTGCCATGATAGTTCTAATTGAAGTATACCTAGCAACTGGTGCAAATGTTTCTTCATAGTCAATTCCCTCCTTCTGAGAGAATCCTCTGGCTACAAATCTTGCCTTGTATTTTTCAATGCTACCATCTGCAGCATGTTTTATCTTGAAAATCCATTTGGAAGAAACCACACTTTTATCTTTTGGTTTGGGAACTACATCCCAAACATCATTTTTCATTATTGACTGATATTCTTCTGTCATTGCTTCTACCCATTCTTTCTTCTGAGCTGCCTCTTCATAGCTAGTAGGTTGTTGATCCACAAGATCACACATCAAGGCCATATAGTTGGACACTAGCTTTGGTTTCTTTCTTTCTCTAATGGAGCCTTCAGGAGCTCCATATCTTTCGGCTCCTTGAATAATATCTCTAGCCCATGCTGGCCTTATTTTCTTAGATAAGTCTGTAATAGGAGGTTCTTGTGGTTCCAACATGTCATGATCCTCTGGTGAATCATCTTCAGCGATGGGCACAGCCTCTGTGATTCTAGGAGGTGTATCTTCTTCATAGATTTCTTCAAGTTGGCACTTCCTGGATTTCTTGAGTGCTGCTTCTTCATTAAATGTTACATCTCTACTTATTTTCATATGATGAAAACCTGGTATGTAAATTCTGAAGGCTTTGGATGATTCACAATATCCAACAAATATTCCCTTCTTACCAGAAGGATCCAACTTGGTTCTCTTTTCTTTTGGAATGTGAATGTACACAGGACACCCAAATATTTTGAGATGACTTACCTCAGGATTCTTTCCTGTGAACACTTCTTCTGGAGTTTTGAATTCAAGAGCACTATGGGATAGTCTATTTTGCACATAGACTGTTGTCCTAGCTGCTTCATCCCATAGATACATGGGTAGATCTTGGTCATGTATCATAGTCTTTACAGCTTCCATGATGGTTCTATTCTCTCTTTCAGCAACCCCATTTTGTTGGGGATTGTAGGGAGTGGTTAGTTCCCTCTTGATTCCGGCTTCTTTACAAAAATATTCAAAGTCCTTTGAAGTATATTCTCCGCCATTATCTGTTCTGAGAATCTTGATTTTCTTTTCTGAGATATTTTCTATTAGAGCCTTGAACTCTTTGAATTTTTCAAAGACTTCATTCTTACCTTTTAGAAAGTATATCCAAGTCTTCCTTGAATAGTCATCAATGAATGAGAGATAGTATTCAAACCCACTTAGGGAAGTAGTGGGCATTGGTCCACATACATCTGAGTGTATTAGCTCCAAGATGTTCTTAGTCTTTGTTTCACTCTTTGGAAAAGGGTTCTTGACATTCTTCCCTTTCTTACATCCTTTACATGAGCCATTATGATCAGCCTTCAAATCTAGTAATCCTGTGACCACCTTGCTTACATAGGGTAAGGCTTTGTAGTTAATGTGAGCTAGTCTTCTATGCCATAGCTCACTGGGGCTTCTGGTTTCATGAGCAAGGGAAGCTTCTAGATGACCCTTGAGCTTATAGAGACCTTCTTCTTCACCAATGACAACTGCATCTTCAATTGATTTTCCTTTGGACCACATGAGTACTTGTCCATATATGAAAGCCACTCTAAAACCTTTCTTATCTAGTGCTGAGATAGAGAGTAGGTTCTTCTTTAAACCTGGTACATATAAAACTTCTTTCATTTTCAAGGGTGTTCCAGAATCAAGCTTGTAGCGTGCTTCACCAATTCCCTTGATGGGATATTGATAATCATCTCCTAGAGATACCTTTTGTGGTGAAGACTTTTCTTCAATTCTTGAGAGAGTTTTCTTTTGACCTGTCATGTGTTTTGAAGCACCACTATCAATGAGCCATGTATCTTCTCCAGGAGACACAGATCCAGAGAGTGCAAAAAATAGGACATATTCTTCTGGATCTTCTTTCTTTACTTTAGATCTTTTCCTTCGAGGCCTTTCCTCTTCTTCTTCTTCTTCTTCTTCTTCTCCTACTTCTTCTTCACTATCATCTTCTGCCATATGTGCATGATGTCTTTTGTGAACAAAATTCTTCTTCTTCTTTTCTGGTAAAGTACAGTCTCTAGCATTGTTAGAATTCAATATGCTAAGATAGAAAATAGTAGCATTACATTCCATTTCACAATAATAGCATATACAGGATCACTGAAGAAACAACAAGCACAGCCTAAACACAAGAGACAGAGATTTATCCTGGGAAACCCTCATGGGGTAGAAAACCCAGCAAAGCTTCCTCAATATAGATGACCAGCAATATACAAAGATGAAACCCTGAGACATGATCTCCTCCTCCACAATAGCAAACCTCTCCTCCACAAGTGCGCTATCCTCAAGTGAGTGAGTGTGTCAAATGAGGAACACACCTCCTCTATTTATACACTACTCTGATATGTATTTTACACAAGTACATGTAGGCTCGTATTTAACCATTAGGTTAAATACCCCATTATAACTGACTGGGCCGACCCCCACATGGTGGGTCTAATAACCCTAGTTACCACAACCAACTTGGAGGAATAAACATCTCCGGATTTATAGTATAATCACATCGGAGGTATGGAACATCTCCGAAATAAATAATATACAAATATAATATTCTTTGAAGTTACAATATTTCAACAAGCATAGTGTCCTAGTTTAAGACAATTATAACATTGGATTGTGGAGAGGTCTCTTTCTGAGTTTGTTCCTCCTTTCCTTTTGAATCTATGAGAGGGTTGAGACTTTTTGTGGTTCACTTTCTTCAAGTGACCCCTTCTTCCTCTTTTGGTGTGGGTGGCCAAGGCTTAGTCATCCTCTTTGAGAAGAGCTTCTCTATTGGCTACCCTAGCCTGTTCTTGAACACAATCCTCCCATACTACATCAAACTTCATGCTTTCTTTTCTGGCACACATAGTTTGTATGAATGATTCCCAAGGTCTAGTGAGACCATTTAGAGCAGTCATCACAAGTTCATCTTCATCAAGAGTATCACCAATGGCATCTAGTTGCTCCTTGATTTGGGAGACCCTTGAGAAGTAGTCTTGAATGGATTCTCCTTTGTGCATCTTGGTACTCTTCAACTGAGTCCTTAGGTTCATCTTCCTATTGATGTTCTTTCCTTCATACATTCTTCCTAGGGCATCATACATTTCCTTTGGAGTCTTCTTGGAAGCCACTTGGGGAATCAAGTGGTCTTTAATAGAATCAACGATGATTCTCTTTGCCCTAATCAAATCCTTCCTATGCTTCTCTTTGGATTCATCTCCTTCAGGTTCTGCAACTTCATCCTTGATATAATGAGGAAGATCATTCTCTTCAAGAATGAGACAATTCTGTATTTCCATGCCCGGAAATTTTCTATACCTTCTAGTTTGTCTTCAAGCTTAGTGCTTGGAGCCATATTCTCTTGGGGGAGTCCAAGAGATACCAATAAGAGATAGAGTAGTACTTACCCGAAAATTTTAACTTTTCAAATTTTTTTCCGGAACTGCAACAGAATTTCTGGTTTATCGCACTTTTGGTAAAACTAGGGTTTGACTTTCCCGGAGTTCTACCCAACCAAAAACCTCGATCCAAGGCTCAAAAGATAGATCTTTAGAAGGGCTAATCAGCCATGCAACCAGAATCCAAAAAATACTGACTTTTGCAGAAACCCTAATTTTGGGAGAGAGAGAGAAATATAATTTCACCTTGTGAAAGATGTTCTATTCAGGCTAGCTCTGATACCATGTTAAGTTTAAACCAAATAGACTATCAAGATCACTGAAAGAAACATAATCACAAGATAGACACAGAATTTACCTTGGGAAACCCTCATGGGGTAGAAAACCCAGCAAATCTTTCCTCAATAAGATGATCAACCAAAATACAAGATGTGCTCCAAGACTTGACCTCCTTCTCTACCTCCGATGCAAACCTCCCAGACACAAGTGTGCTACTTTTCTGAGTTGTGCAAGTGTGTCAAATGAGGAGCTCTCCTCCTCTATTTATACTTATTCCCGACTGACCAAAATCCCTAATGGGGCCGACCTCTCCTGGAGAAGTCTAATAACCCCTAAAATATAAAATCAGGGCCGACCCCCACATGGTGGGTCTAATAACCCTAGTTATCACAAACCATCGGAGGAATAAACATCTCCGGATACATAATAGAATCACCTCGGAGGGATGAAACATCTCCGGAATAATAATGTACAAATATAATATTCTTAGAAGTTACAATATTCAACATAAAGGTGGTAACTATATCTTTGGCAGTCACTAATGCTTGGGCATTTATCTGTATATCTTATGCATGAAATTATTTTTATCCAGCACACTTATTCATGGTTACTTTCTGTAATGCCTCTAGAATGGTTGTGGACCTTAAGGGCACATGTCGAGTGACCTGGCCGAACAAACTTTGATAAAGTGATCTTTTGAGTTTTATATGTCTTAAATGATTGAGGGAAACTCGAGGATGTGAATGACGGCAATTGCATAAATGAATTTATGAATTAATGAAATGAACGATATATGTGATAGTTTATCTAAACGAATTATTTCATGTTGCTTAATGATTAGTGATGATGGTGGACATGATATATGGTATTTAACGATTAACTGTATGATGAATTACAAATGGAAAATGAAGAAAAACATGTTGACCGATGATTTTATGTTTAAATGAAATATATGATATTTGAAAATGAAACCGATTAACGACTAGTGGATTATGGAATGAACTATGATTAATGAGGGCATGACTTTTAATATGTGTTTTGAGAAATGTGTGTAGCGACAGATGAAACGGTTCCCTGACGGACACACAAATGAATTAAGGGTCGTAGAGTACGGGTAAATCACACACGGGGAGAACGACGACGGTGTTGACTTCCGATGGAAGGACACGCATGAGTAGAGAAGCATTGATCCGCCTACTCAGGAGAAGCGTGAGGTCGTGCGGGTGGACCACAACGGAGTTGGTCACGTACGAGTTGAGGGGCGCGCAGTAAGGACGGACTTACTCCTCAACGCCATTAATCCCTAATAGCGTGTAAACGGAGGATAGAAGGTAACGGCTCCTGAAATCCCTACATGAAGTTCCCTCAAGTCAAAATGAAAGGATATCGACAGAAGGGCCCGACGATGTGGTACCCTGCCGAGAACGGAAAGAGTGGACGCAAGGACCCGACGATGTGGTACCATGCCGAGAAATGCAAACGACATAGGAATGGACCCGACGGAGTGGTGCAATGTCGGGGAAATGAAGTTAAGGAATGGGAAGGCCCAACGACGCGGCACTGGGATCCTAGTAAAAATGATTGTTAAACTAAAATTGCATAAAGACGTATAAATTTGCACCTAGAACATTTACTTAGAGAAATGCATTTTAGTACTTTAAACAATAGAAATTAGTACTTGAGACCTTTGCACATAAAAGATTATTTTAGCATTTAAAATAATATTAATTTTTATTTATGCATTTGCACATAAAAGATTATTTTGAGTATTTAAAATAATATAAATCTTTATTTATGAACAAAATAGAATCCCAAGCATAGACATCTAGTCAACTCCACCTTCACCACAAATTTAGGAGTTAGGTGAAACATCTTGGAGACAAACATGAGCAAACTTAGGAATGTTAGTGCATCTCCTAGAAAGATTGACACATGGATGGGTGAGTTTTAGTTAATTTGAAATTTAATAAAATAAATATTATTGCATAGAGCGGCATGTGTCGCAAGGGATTTTCCTACTTAAGGAAGGCCTTGGGAAGGGAGAAGGGACCCAGTTTTTGGATGGATATCGTAATGCTAGCGATAGAAGTGACTTGCTGCTATTGAGGGTTTGGCTAGAAATCCTTATGGGGGGGAAACCCATTGAGGAGTTTCTTGAATTGTGTGTGTGAGCTTTACGACCCAAAGCTCGGGGGAGGCCATGCGACTGAAAGCATGAGCCTATGGTTGGGTGGCAAAGCTAACGGTTGCTTCGCCTATGGTTAATCGAGCTTTGCTGGAGAGATCCTACGGAAGACGCGGCAATGGACAAGCTGGGCTGGACTGACGACAACTTCTCCTTCGACAATGAACACGACCTAACGGTTGACAGGGTATGGTTTCATTGTATTTGATAAGTTATTTAGTTAAATTATTTCATTTCTCTATGTATGATGGTATCTAATATGTTTTATCTTAAGTGTTAAGTTTCAGATTCAGTTCATGAGGACCCTACATGAGGGGTCCCTACACTTTCTCTCACTAAGGTCCTACTTTATTAGTTGATTTTTATCTTCAAGCCCCTAATATTGTTAGTCTCTGTCGCATATAGTAGTGACCATTGTTTGCAATTGAGTTGTATGACTTGCAAAAATTTCTACCCAAATTTTATAATGTTTCCAAACAATTTATTATTAAAATGTTTCTTTTAAAATTCAAAATATCATTAACTACCATTTTATTGGTTAAGAAAAAATTGATGTGGTTTGTTGTTCCTCGCCAAACCACAAAAAATACGATACATAATTTTAATTTTATCATTGAAGCAAGTACAATGTTTTTATCAGTTTTTTAATATATAATTTGACAATTTGAAAAGAAATACAAGTCATGAAATTTAACTTATAAAACACAACCACAATTGAATATTATTAGATTGACATTGCCAAATTAATTAGTAATAATAATTCAATATAAACAATTTCATTTTATTATAAATTTCTAAATACAAGATAATAAAATTTCAAATTCATAATAATAATTTACTTTTTAATTTAGGAGTAATTTACATTTCAACTTCAAATTTGTCCAATATACATATATGACTTTTATAACATCATAAAGTACCTTTGAATGCTCGAGTGCATTGACATGATTTTGTTTTGTAAAAAATAGAATTACAATTTTTCGCTGGAATATAAAACATCATAGAATACTTTGTGCAAAAGTTTATTTACCATATGATTAAATTTATTTTATATTTGATAATGAGTTTATTTATTAATGTTATACTTAATATAATCTTCAATCTTTATTTTTTCCATGATTTTGTTGTGTAAAAAATAGAATTACAATTTTTCGCTGGAATATAAAACATCATAGAATAATCTTTATTTTTTCCATGATTTTGTTTTGTAAAAAATCGAATTACAATTTTTCGCTGGAATATAAAATATCATAAAATACTTTGTGCAAAAGTTTATTTACAATATGATTAAATTTATTTTATATTTGATAATGAGTTTATCTATTGATGTTATACTTAATTATAATCTTCAATCTTTATCTTTTCCAGTAATTTGACATAAATGGTTTTTAATATTAATAGTATATTTAAGTTACACAGCATTTTTATCTAATAACAAAATAATATAAATTATTTTTATTTATAATATAATTTATTTAATAACTAGATAAATCAAAATTAATTTCAATTAATAATAATTATCATATAATGAAAATAAATTATGTTTTATTATTTAAATAAAATTTAACAAAATATATATAATTATTTCAAACTAATTATTGATTCAATGCATAAATACAAATTTAGTCATTTTAAGTAGATCCAAGTGTGATGGTTGTGAAGAAGAATTATTATCCTCAACACTAGGAATTGAATGGGTTGTGAAGAAAAATTATTATCCTCTGCATTGGGATTCAAACTGTTCTTGGGACATGTTTTCTCTTAACGAGTCTATTGTTAATTGAGGTTTTTCATGAGCAATGATGAATATCTCACCTTTATGGGTTGGAAGGTGCAATGATGGTTGTGTAAAAAACTATATATGTAGTGGGTATATTTAGATTTCAATGTCTCAAATCTCTCGTTATATATATATATTTGTTTAAAAGTCGAGGAATATGTTACAAGCATATGTTACAAGCAGTGCTTGTTTTCTCTTTGTTCATTCACCTTTATGGGTTGGAAGGTGCAATGATGGTTATATGTTTAAAAAAATGTAGTGGGTATATTTAGTTTTCACCGTCTCAAATCTCTTTTATATATATATATATAAAAACTTATTGAAATGATATATAACTTTATATGGGGGGGGGCTCTGACTTCGGGGGGGTTGTATGCAGAACGCCAAACACCGAACACCAGTTCCGAAGTTTTCTCGAGACATTATCCAGTGAGGGTGGCTTCAGTTCATTTCTAGTGGGGATTCAGTGCATTCTATCGCCGAACCTTATGTCTGAAAGAGAGAAATCCTTTATTCTTTGCTCATCCTAAATTTTCTCATCTCTACCTCCTTTTCACTTTACTATTTTGGACATAATGGTAATTGATGATGTTGATTATGATTCCTACTCGCTGGGAGAACCAATTTTTATGCATGAAGTAAATTCACAACAGGAAGACAAGACCTCTCCCACGAATAAAATGATGTTTCCCGAGGTTCAAAATACGAAGAGCATCATTTCAATTACGCCTAGAGAGATGGGTAATCATAACTCAGTACGTAAGAAAGGGGCTTGAGTAAACAAGGACGTCGTATCGCTAATAGTCGGCAAGGATATAGGCTTAGATGACATCCCAGAGTATCTATCTAAAGCCCTGGTCGGTCGTTTCTATGGAAAAAACGTTGGAGAAACTGTGCTACGTAAGTGGATGGAGGTTAACTAGAGACCTCTCTTACAGCATTTGCCATTTTTCCACATCATATCCTGAGGATGGATCCTCTTCAAAGTCAATTCGGAGGAAGAAAGGTAGAATTTATTGGATAACTCATGGAGGTGGGGGCCCTCGGGGTTCATACTAAAGAAATGGCAGGTTGATTTCGAAGCAAACAGAGAACCACAAAATGTTCAACAAATCTGGGCGATTTTCCTAGTCTCCCTATGATGTTTTGGCAAAAAGAAATCCTAGAATCAATTAGAGGAAAAATTGGGAAGTTTGTGGCGTTGGAAGAAAAATGGGAACTCAAGGTTGACAGACGATGTGCTAAAATTCTGATAGAAGTAGACTTACGTGATGGTTTATATGAACAAATTATGTTGGAATTGCATGGCAGCTCATGGAAACAGCGTCTGGATTATTGGAAGATCCCCTTCCGGTGTTTCGCCTGCAAACAAATCGACCATATAATAAAGGATTGTCCGAAAAAATACATGAAACAAGAGCGGCATAAGAAAATATGAGTGAGGAAGACGAAACAGAGCTCAAAGGGAGTCGAAGGATACGTGGACGCTCAGAAAGGTGGCATGAAGGAATCATTGCAAGTAGATACGGATACACGTCTAAATACCGGTAAGCCAATTTCCCCCCTCGAAACTCTCCCTTCTGTCACTACATTAAATATTCAGCCACTTGATTTAGTCCCTCCATCCATGCCTTTTTTGAATAAAGAAGTAGAGGATTTCTCCGCGAAAGATGGAATGTTGACACCTGAAACGGAACAGGTTTCTAAGGACACTTGTGAAAGCCCTGAAAAGGCCCTAAGTGAGGTGGCACGGGTTAAACAAAAAATTTACAATATCCGCTCTAAGACAGCTTTCCCGGAAAAAGAACAAGAGTCAACGGGGGGGCTGGCCCTAGATAGGATGCCTAAAGTGACCCTAGGAAGAAAATCGCAGCTCTCTAAAGCTAAATCCTTAGCGATGCAAGAAGTCAAGGTTGGTAAACAGGGTACTATAGAAAGGGCCCTTAGAGCAAGGTTGGCCCAACCGAGGGTTCCCTGATGTTATGTCTATCCTTTAACTCCATGGGGTTAGGGAACTCCTCTAAAATAAAAGCTCTCAAAAGAATGATCGAAAAATTAAAACCTACGGTCATTCTTCTTCAGGAAACAATGCTGGAAGGAACCAAATCCAATGAATCAATAGAACCTTGGCTCAAAAATTGGTCCTTTGCTTACATAAGCGCGGAGGGACTCTCAGGGCGTCTGGTGACAACCTAGAACTCAGATTTCTTGGAAATCAAGACTGAAAATCATGAGACGGTGTTGAAAATTGTGCTAGAAGAAAAGAGTTCTGGGGAGAATTTTTCCCTATTCAATGTTTACACTCCTTATCAAAACAGAAGGTCATTTGGGGAATCCTTCTTCTCCTCAGGGTTAGTAGAAACCAAGAATATGATTTTGGGAGGGGATTTGAACCTAACCTTGTCAAAGAAAGAAATCTGGGGAGAGCTAGCAAGGTCGGGTTGTCTGAGCAATTTCTTTGTCTCCTTGCTCAACTCAAAAGACTTGAGTGATCTACAGCCCTTGAAAGTGAAACCGACGTGGAGGAACAACCGATGTGGAGTACATGTTGTTTCTGAAAGGCTGGACAGATTTTTAATTTCAGACAATTTGTTGACAGGAACCCTCGTAGCTAAAACGTGGGTGGAGGTTGGAGGGTTATCTAACCACCTTCCAATTCTCTTATTGTTGGGAAAACAAGAGCAAAAATCAGCTCCCCCTTTTAAATTCAACCCTTCTTGGCTCCAGGAAGAGGAATATCGGAAGTTAGTATTGGATACCTGGTCTCCCTTAGTAGACACTCACAACGCCTCTTTTATGAAACAATTTTCTGATAATATCTTAAGAACAAAGAAGGTGACCAAGAAATGGGCAAAATTATACAATGCCAAGCAACAGAGTCAGTTAAAGGAAGTAGAACCAAACCTAGAGGAAATTTATAGTCACAACAACTCAGGGATTTTTACAAAGGAAGAATTGAGGATGGTGCGAAAGTATGAACTAAAGCAGGAAGAACTATTAACCAAAGAGGAGCAGATCTGGAGGTTAAAAAGTAGGGCTATTTGGATTGCAGAAGGAGATAACAATACTAAATTTTTTCACAGGTTCGCATCTCACAGGAAAAATGTGAACACGATTTCGGCAATAAAGGATATGGATGGGGAAATGGTCCATTCCTTCAGAGAAAAAGCAGAGGCTGGGGTTAGTTACTTCAAAAATCTTTTCTCGAAACCTGAAGTATGCAACATTCAGGAGATTCTATAGGTTTTAAGATTGTTCCCTACCATGATAAGTGAAGAAATGAACAGAAGTTTGACAGAAGAAGTAACAGAGGAAGAGTTGGAGAAAATAGTTTATTCCTTCCAAAAAGGTAAAATCCCTGGTCCGGATGGCCTTACGATTGAATTTTATCAAGGGTTTTTTGAAATACTAAAATTGGATTTGTTAAAGGTTGTTAGAGAATCTCATAGATACGGGAAGGTTCTAGGTGCATTGAACTCCACCTTTCTAGCATGAATTCCAAAGAAACAATTATTTTCCTCCTTTGAGGACTTCAAACCAATTTCTTGTCGTAATGTTGTACAAAATTATTGCTAAGATAATAGTGCAGCGTCTGAAACAAATCCTCAGCATTATAATCTCAAAGGAACATTTTGGGTTTCTCTTCAATCGTCAGATCCATGATGCGGTTTCTTTGACTCAAGAGGATATACACTCAATCAACAAGAACAAGAGCAAAGATTTCATTCTAAAATTAGACCTTTCCAAAGCTTATGACAGGGTCAATTGGACTTTCCTGAGATTGCTTATGATACAGATTGGTCTTTCAGTAGAAACTATCAACTGGATAATGGGTTGTATTCAATCGGCCTCCTTTGCAGTACTAATTAATGGTTTTCCCTCCAATTTTTTCAGATCTTCAAGAGGTTTAAGGCAGGGTTACCCGCTTTCTCCCTTTCTCTTCCTTCTCATAGCAAATGCTCTTAGCAGATTAATTCATTATTCTAAGAGGGCATGAACCTATAAAGGAATCAAAGTCTCGAACACCAAAGTGCTTTCACATGTCTTGTTCGTGGATGATGTGATTATGATGGGGGAAGGAACTCTGGAGAATCTTAGGGAGAGTGAACAGATCCTAAACCTTTATAAAAAATCCACAGGGATGCACTTCAATGCAGAAAAATCCACTCTTTCAGAAAACTATATTCCAGTTACGGTGAAAAATAGACTAATTACAGAGGTCCCTTACATCTTAAACCCGCTCACAGAGTGTTTCAAATATCTCGGGTTCCTTCTTAAGCCAAATGCTTATTCCTTTAAGGATTGGCTTTGGTTATATAAAAATATTGAAGGACGAATAGGTGGCTAGACCAACAAGGTGTTGTCAAGAGGAGGAAGGTTGGTTTTACTCAAAGCGGCCTTACAGAGCATACCTGTGTAGTAGGTTCAATAGCATATATTCCAAAAGGTATTCTACACAAGATTAGGAAGAAGTTCTTTTCCTTTTTATGGACTGCAAGCAAACAGTCAAAAGGCATCCCACTGGTTAAATGGAAAAAGGTGGCTAATCTTAAGGAGCTTGGAGGCTGGGGTATCAAAAATCCCTTTCTCTTCTGTCAATCCTTGGCAGCTAAATCTCTTTGGAGGCTTATTCAAAATCCGAGTTCGTTGTGAGGAAAAGTTTTGGTTTCCAAATACTGCCCCAATTCTTCCATTATTGAATGGATTAGGACGCCGAACAAATCCTTTAAAAATGGATCTATTGGTTGGAAATCATTTGTGCTCGCTTTCCCTCAAGTTGGAGATTGGCTTGCTTGGTCTATTGGGAATGGGAAGGAAGTTCGGATAGGAGTGGACCCATGGAAAGGAGCTGGTGAAAGATTCAAGCTCTCTCCTTCAACAATTGAAAAGCTTAAAAACCTCAAAATAACTAGACTCAGTAAGGCTTGCTCTCGGTCTTCACTCACAGAAGGTAAAACAATATGGAAAAGTGTTGAAGATTTAGGCCTGACCAAAAGCTGCAAAGATGAATGGAAGGGTTTTATCTCTCTGTTACAATCCTGTTACATTCATCTAGAAGAGGGGGTGGAAGACAAGCTGGTTTGGTCTAAAAACACCTCATCAGGAGAGTTCTCGACTAAACTAGTTTATAAGAATTTTGCATCAGAATCCTTCCAAGGAGACAAAAAACTTTGGTGGAAACCTGTCTGGAAAAATGAGGGATCCCTAAAGGCCAAGATAACCTTATGGTTAGCCCTGAGCAACAAACTCTTAACTTGGGAGAATCTCTTAAAAAGAGGTTGGCAAGGTCCGAGCTGGTGTGTCTTATGCCATACAGATGAGGAATTCGGCCCTCACTTGTTTGTTTTCTGTCCTTTTGCAGAAACAATCTAGAAAACAGATTGGAAAACAGCCATTAAAGAGCTTAGATCTCAAGAACCTCATGCAAGTACTTCTTTGGAACAAAAATACCTCTCTTGGTGGTCAGATAACTCGGTGCGTCTCTTCAATGCTTTTCCTTCTTCATACATTTATCGTATTTGGTGGGCTCGCAATACAGCAATTTTCCAAAATCACATAATTCCATTTGAAGTGACGACGACCCTTGTTGTGCAGTGGACCAAGGAACAAAAATCCAAGGAAAGAATTCACAAATCAAGGATCCTGGTACCTCCGGATATAGATAAGGAAACTCCTTGGGCCTTTTTCGACGGGGCTAGACAAGGGGACCCTCCTCTGGGAGGTTCTGGAGGAGTTATTTTCCTTTCAGAAAAACACAAGGTGCAAATTAAATATGCCCTAGGTCATTGCTCGAACAGCAAAGCAGAGCTTGTAGCCCTTCACTCTGTTTTAGATCTGGCTGTAAAAAGAAAAAATCCCAACATACACATTTATGGGGACTCCAAAATGGTAGTGGATTGGGTCAACAGTAAAATACAAATAAGAGCTCTGCACTTACAGCAGCTCCTAAAAGCTATTATAAGGCTTTTGAGCTTCTTCACAATACTTTCTATTTCCCATGTATACAGGGAATTGAACTCAGAGGCAGACAGTCTGTCAAAACTAGTTCTTCTGTTAGAACCGGGGCAGACAGTAATCGAAGATTTGCTGGAAGGGGAATAGGTTCCCTTTGTTCATCACTTGAATCTTTTTGTAACTAATTGGCAGAAGCGTTTCAAAGTTATGTTCAGTTTTTTTGTAATATGTATCAATCTTGACAGTCTCAAGTTGAAAGACCACGAGTATGATCATGTAATTTTTAATGTGAACAGAGAGCCGGAAGAGGCAGAATATGTTTGAAATCTGTATCTTTGAACTTTTTGAATATATTAATGTAAGTCCTTTGTGGACAGTTCATGATCACTCTTTATTTAGAGTGATAGATATTTTCCTTATGGAAGATATAAACTTATTGAAAAATAATTTGTTAATTTTTTTATAGAATATATAAATTGTTTACTTTTTGTTTATCGCTAGATTTTGGTGTCTTTTTTGTTCCATTCAATTTTGTCAATGTCATTTATGAATCCGAACATTGTATCAACATGGGTGAGAACCTTTCACTACTCACTTCACTGTTGGTTAGGGTTCCTTCTTTGTTATTCATGTTGGTATATTTCATAATCAAATTTTGGCATGTCGAAGAGTGCCTAACTTGATGAGTTTCAAGGATGTTTTCACGATGTATTTCTCACTAGAGAAAGGCACCTCATTTGAGGCCATTTGGGCATCTCTTATACACTTGTTTCAAAGATCTTGTCCATAGATTAGAGCGCACAATATTAGGGTTTCCATTTTTTTTTTCAACAACGATCTAGAGAATTTTTGCTTGTGTCATTGCCCTAATGGATACAAAACCAAGGTTTCCAAATCTTATTGTTTCCAATGTTGATCTAAAGATTTTTTGGCTAGTGGCATTTCCCTAAGGGCTATGGAACTAGGGTATCCAAATCTAATATTTTCAATAGCTAATACATAGACTGTTTTGCTAGTGACATTGCCCTAAAGGCTACACAATTAGGATTTATGTTTCATCTCCTTTTTTGGTTAAAAAACACCCCTTTCAAACCCAACACTATCCTTCTTATTCATTTTTGAAAATATTTGATTGCACCCTTCAACTACATCTTGTGTTATCGTAATGCAAAATCCATACACTGCAAATTGTTTAAAAAGTAGTTGGTATTATTTTCTTATTTGGGATAATCAAAATGACTTTTTGCATACCTATTTACATCATCTCTTAGCATAATGAAATCAAAGTGGATATTTTCCTAGTAAATGGGCCTGCTAACGTTTGCAACTATTGGATAAGGAAGAAAAATATATGAAAAATATGTCAAAAGAAGGGATATGTCTCCATGCCTCGCATGATTTGTCTTTAGCAAATTGGTTTAACTTGCAAGACTCACAAATTGTGGCAGGGATCTTTTCAATGATACTAAAACAAGTTAAGTCCAAGGAAGGTTGTGCACTTTGCATATGAGTTTGACCTAGTGTGTCGAACCCTTAATCAAAGTATGCCTTCATCAATTTTCTATTTGACGATTTTGGATCAAGTTCATGGGCCCATATTTTAATATATTATCTACATGACCCTTCTATTACAAAAGTTATCGTTAATAGAGTTTATATTCACAATATGCTAGGATTGTTTCCACTAGTTCTTATTAAGAATTCTTCAACAAATGATTATCATTATTATACCGAATCTTTATCATAGTTTGGTGTACCTTCTTTTATTGATATAACTTCATGGAATCCTCCCTCTACATTGTCATTGAACCCACGGGACTCTTGTTACAATGCACATTTGGCAGTGCGGTTTTTTCACTAAGCCTTACATGTTCTAGGAATTGGTGGTTTCACAATGGATGCTTTGACATGTGTGGACTTACGGCCATTTGTTCTAGTGGGGGAGCTAAGTACTTCTATACCTTCCTTGACTCAGTTTTTACTCATAGCTTTGCATGATTTGTCCCACTATTTTTCATATATGAGTCTAGATGATTCTCAACATGGTTCAATGGATCATTCTTCTATACCTCCACCAAAGGCCATCTTTACCAACTTGCTGAACCATGTTGGCGTGGGAGATATAGTACTCATAGGATATTATATATTTACTGCATGGCCCACATTTCACATTAAGGGGGGGAGTTGTGATGTAATACTTCCTCTCCAAGGTTGCATGTTTAGATTGAAGGGGGATGTTGTGAATAGAGCCAACCCTACTTTGAGTTGGGTATCTATAACCCATTCAATTATGTATATTGGTCAAAGACAACTCATATTTGAGCTAGGTATCCATACACCCACTCTCAAACATATATGGGTCTGCTATATTGAGCTAGGCATCCATAAAGCAACTCTCAGTTATATTCAAGTTGGGTATCCATAAATCAACTCTCAGAGTATGATCTCTACCACCATTTTCTATATTGGCAACAATGTACTCTATTACCCACTTACTTTTGTATATTGGACATAGTTTACTCTATTGAGTTGGGAATCAATAAATCCCCATTCATATATGAGTTTCATCATTCTTCTCTCTATTGTATTCAACGTAAAGGAAATGTTTGGAATGGTGTAATTTTCGCATATGGTTACAACATACCTATCTTACATCATTAATGTATGTGGTTGAGGCCAACTTATGTTCATTTATTATAATACAAGGTTGATTAAAGGTTGACTTTGTCAACTTATATGTGAGTCCATAGCCCATCTTAGAGAGGGCTTGCAATTCATCATCTTGTGATCTTCTTGATCATTCTTTAACTTATGGGCATCACTCATAAAACGTTTTATGCCTAAGGGCACCTATATCTTAGACATCCACTAAGCATCTTGTGCATGGGATTATTTCTTTTGGTGCACTAATTCATGGTTACTTTCTATCACTAGGGTTTCTCTCTATTAATTAATTTATCTTCAAATATTTTCTTAATGTTGCTTTCTCCTTATTTATTGCAATTTTTGAGGTTTTTTTTGTTTCAATGGATTCTTCCATTTTCATTTATTAATCTCAACAATAGCCTTGAGAGAGCCTTAAAGAAGTACCCATTTCTAAGATAGCCACATGTCCAATGCATGGCATACACATGCCAACTCGAAACAAGTGGTTGGCCCTATACTTATGTGATAGGGTTTGGTCTCAAAAAGAGACCTCATCCCAAGGCCTTGTCACATCTCGTTTACTAAGGGGTGTATGCCTCCTACCTCATGGAAAGAAGGTTCCAAGTTCTTCAAACTATGTACCATTCTTCCACTCGATCAAGATTCCATGTTTCAAAGTCGAACCTTGTTCTATATATGCATTTACATTAGGGTTGAACTTCATGCAAACATCAAATGATTCCACGTGATATATCTTACGATATTCACACAAATGATTCCACGTGATATATCTTACGATATTCACACTTCATGGAGATTCATTTAGTGAAAGCATTGTAGCTGTAAAAGTTCCGTTTGCTCACACCTTTACATTTTTTAAATGTTAACCTTACGTTTATAAATTCAGTTGAGAGTTTTAATTTAAAAGGGATGTTATGACATTTTTTATTTTAGATATTTCATTATAGTTATAAAATTCAATGTTATTTGTTTTAAAGGAGATTTCATCTTTTTATGAATGATAAGTCAAAAATTCACTTAAATCACTATCATACACGTATGTCAAGAATAGAATTTGATAATAGCTTACTAGTGCCATAACATAATCTATGTAAAGCTCACATCAACAATAATCAATATAATCAACAGCCACATCCAACAAACATAATGCAAGGGGGGAGCATGCCTGCCAGAACTTATGCCTAGGTCATCATCATAACAACTACTTAAGTTGTTAGATCACAACCCAATGGACTTCATTAAAAGAGAAACATGTAGATGGGTTTTCATCCACTTATGTGTATGGGTCACAAGATCATTTAATGTAATCCATGTAGGTGCAACCACACATTTGACCACTACCTTAATTGACCTCCTACCTCTAGGAAAAGCCCTCACAAGAATTGAATCTTGTCCAATGGGGAAAACTCATCATTGTTTGTCCAACCCATTTGGGCTTGAAAATTGAAGTACATGGAGGCAGCCTTTGATCCACTTGTGTGCACGGTTCATAAGAACATTTAATATAATCTCTCTAGGTGCAAACACAAGTTCAACCACTACCTCAAGGTGACCACTTGGCTCTGAGAAAATCCCTCGTGGGAATAACCTTGACCACTAGTGAAAAACTCCTCACTCCTTGGTGATAGATCCAACCTCTTTGGACAAAATTTAATGCTATGTATTATATTATTAAGTATATAATATCACTGTATATTTTCATTAAGGGATAGTCATGAGCATCCAAAAACTAATTCAAAAGAGGTGTCAACCACGAAATGAATTGAATATAACTTAGATGAGGCATCCAAAGGCCACGGACTCCGGAATTATGTTTAATATTTATTCCTTGTATGTTTAAGATTTTTGAATAAAACAAACCAATAACTAAGGTCAAGTGGAAGCCTTGGTTCTAGAAGTAGTACAAACCGGTGAAATTAGACTTGTGGGAGACTCATGAGACCCCACAAATTTTCCCAAGTCACAGCTTAGGATCATACTCGGCCTAAGACTCAACACTCAACTAGACTCTGCTCGGATTCACCAAACTCAACTCAAACTCGTATTGCTCAAAATTTACTATATTTTTCCTAGTTGTCAAGTCTTACCAAGTCTTGAGCTAAGTTTTGCCAAGTCTTTTCCAAGTCCGACTCTTAACAACTTTGACACAAACGTTCAATCTTGATTTTCAAAAATTCATATATGAAGAGATGTCAAAAATTTGTAATTAATATAATGACCTATGAAAACCTAGAGCCTCTAATGGGATATGCCCAATAGTCAAACCTAGAGCATCTCAAACTTGACTCCAGACTCATATTGCTCATAATTTTCTATATTTTTTCTATTTGTCAAGTCTTGAACTAAGTTTTGTAGAGTCCCAAGATAACCAAGTCAGATTCCGACAACTTTGACAAACCTTCAAATTTGATTTCAAAAACTTCATATATAAAGAGAAGTCACAAATTGTAATATAATGACCTACGAAAACCTAAAGCCTCTCATGGGATATGTCCAATGTTAAATTTTCAGTATTAAATCACAATACTAAAGGATCTTTGCTGAGAGAATAACATCTACAGTATATCAATGCATGACAATCATAATATGACAAGCATCACAAGCATCACAAGAATCAAAAGCATAGAGACAAGAGACACAGAGTTTCCGTGGGGAAAACCCTAAGGTGAAAAACCCCACAACTTCCTCAGAGATAGAGAGAGCAATGGCTCAACCAAAATACAACCAAATAATACAGAGATAGTCTCCTAGCAGATGATCCTCCTCCTCCTCACTAGTGCGCCACTTTCCAGAGAGAGAGATAGATACTTTTTCGAGTGAGTAAAATAGAGATCTCCTATCTCTATTTATACTCACCTTTTTGCCCAGTGACCTACTGGGGCCGACTTGTCTACTTGAGTACATCCACATTATATTATATATTAATTAGGGCCGACCCCATAAGGTGGTCTAATAACCCATCGGCAAGTACACACACTTGCGACACTTGTCAATCCACATGACGACACTTCCTTATAGAGGAATAACACATCTCTTATAAGGGTACAATAAATATACATATAATATACTGATGAAATACATTCCGAAGTTACATATACATCAACACTCCCTCTTAACAAGGAAGGTATTTCTCGACACAGATTTGCTAGACAAGTCTTCTTCTCTGGATCATCGTCATCGTCATCGTCACTGCTGCTGCTATCTCGTCCAATCTCTGTCTCTACTCGTCATAGGAAGTTCTACAGAGCCAGTCCTTTTTCATACTGGATGTAGGCCCACCACCTGCAGGTCTTCATCATCACTGGCCATACTGTGGAATCCTCAGGACTTTTACGTGCGTCACAAAACCTCGAAAGAGCATCCCAGGCTGTTACGAGCACACAGCTCTACCTATAGGATCTCCCAGGGCACCGAATTACATGTGACCTCACCACAAAACCTCGCAAGAGCATCTGCCAGATATCCCAGGGAACCGAATTACATGCCATAGGAAAAACCTCGAAAGACTATCTGCAGATCTCCCAGGGCAACGAATTACATGTGGTCATGGCAAAACCTCGAAAGAGCATTTGCCAGATGTCCCAGGGAACCGAATTACATGCCATAGGCAAAACCTCGAAAGACCATCTGCAAATCTCCCAGGGAACCGAATTACATGCCATAGGACAAAACCTCGAAAGAGCATCTGCCAGATATCCCAGGGAACCGAATTACATTCCCATCTGCACAACCTGATCCACGGCCACAGAGTATCATCCTGATACTCACCATACATCATCCTGATGTATCCATGATCATCATCACTGCAACGTCCTGCTGCATGTCATCCGGAGCAACATCCTGAAGCTCGTCATCTATGATCATCCTGATCATCACTGCAACATCCTGCTGCATGTCATCTGGAGCAACATCCTGAAGCTCGTCATCTATGATCATCCTGATCATCAATGCATCTTCCTGATGCATACCAAGTATCATACATGATCCTCCTGATCATCAATGTATCCACCTGATACAAATACATGATACATATCATCATACATGATCCTCCTGATCATCAATGCATCTGCCTGATGCATACCAAGTATCTACCTGATACATATCATCATACATGATCCTCCTGATCATCAATGCATCTGCCTGATGCATACCAAGTATCTACCTGATACATATCATCATACATGATCCTCCTGATCATCAATGTATCCACCTGATACATATACAGATACATGGTCCAAGCATCCAACATGATGCATAAACAATACATACACATGATCCAACTGATCATATCCAGCATCCAATCATGATGCGTACATACATACATAAAATGATCCAACTGATCATATCCTGCATCCAACATGATGCGTACATACATACATAAAATGATCCAACTGATCATATCCTGCATCCAACATGATGCGTACATACATACATAAAATGATCCAACTGATCATATCCTGCATCCAACATGATGCGTACATACATACATAAAATGATCCAACTGATCATATCCAGCAGAAACTAGAACATCATCCTGATGCTCATCATCCAGCACTTACATCCACAGCCATGTGAAGGATCCTCCTCCCAACATGCTTGGAATGGCTTCAGCAAATGTGTCCATCACTTCTTCCTCGAAGTGTCCTCGATCTGAAGAACGCCAAGCCTCTTTCTGAAGTACTCGAACTTCACCCTGGCTAGTGGCTTCGTCAGCACATCTGCAATCTGCTCGTCCGTCGCAACATACAGGAGCTTCACAGCTCCTCTCTGCACCATATCCCTGATATAGTGATATTTGATCTCTATGTGTTTCGACCTGTCATGAAACACTGGGTTCTCGGACAGCTTCACACAACTCTGGTTATCACAGAAGATACCAGTAGCCTCCAACGGGAGATCAAATAACTCAGACAGTAGCTTCCGTAGCCATACTGCCTCACAACTAGCTGAACAGGCTGCAACATATTCTGCCTCAGCTGTACTCAGTGCTACGCAGGACTGCTTCCTGCTAAACCAAGAGATCACACCTGATCCCATACTGAAGCAACACCCTGATGTGCTCTTCCTCTCTGCAGCACTGCCAGCCCAATCCGAATCAACATAACCATGCAGGTTAAACTTTTGATTCGCCTCATATCTGAGCCCATAATCCACTGTACCCTTCAGGTACCTCAGAACATGCTTTACAGCAACTAGGTGAACACTCCTCGGATCCGTCAGAAACTGGCTCAATGTGTTCACAGCAAAGCAAATGTCTGGTCTCGTGTTCGTCAGGTACATCAAGGACCCAATCATCTGACGATACATAGAAACATCAACCGGCTCAGATGAAGCATCACAAAGAAGCTTCAGATTCGATGCCATAGGTGTGGCCATGGCCTTGCAATCCATCATCCCATATCTCTTTAGGATATCTACTGTGTACTTCCCTTGACCAAGGAAGATCCCACCTGCATTCTGCGACACCTCCATACCTTGGAAATAGTGCATCATTCCCAAGTCTTTCATATCGAATTCAGCTGCAAGCTTCCTCTTAGTATCCGCAATCAGTCTGTCATCTCCTGTCACAAATAGGTCATCCACATATAGTAGTAGAATCACAGGATTCCCTTCCTCAACTTTGTAGTAAAGGTTGGAATCCGCTTTACTCTTGGTAAAGCCCAAACTAGATAGGAAACTGTCCATCCTACCGTACCAGGTTCTGGGAGCTTGCTTCAAGCCATACAAGGCTTTCTTCAATCTGCATACATAAGATTCCCTGTCATGTATTTCAAAGCCGAGTGGCTGTTCCACATATACTTCCTCTTCTACTATACCGTTCAGAAAAGCAGTCTTGACATCCATCTGGTGTATCTTCCACTTCATTGCTGCAGCCAGGGCAAGTATTGTTCTGATGGAAGTATATCTGGCTACAGGTGCAAAGGTTTCTTCATAGTCTATTCCTTCCTTCTGAGAGAAACCACGAGCTACGAATCTTGCTTTATATTTTTCCACACTGCCATCTGCAGCATGCTTGATTTTGTAGATCCACTTGGAAGTCACAACAGACTTCCCTTTAGGTCTTGGAACAACATCCCAAACATCATTCTTCATAATTGATTGATATTCCTCAACCATAGCATCCTTCCATTCTTTCTTTTCTGCTGCTTCTTCATAACTGGAAGGCTCTTTGTTCATGATGTCACAGAGTAAAGCAACATAACTGGTGTGTGATCTGGTTCTTTTCTTTGCTCTTTGTTCTTCTTCTGGAATGCCAAATCTTTCTGCATCATGAATGAGTTCTCTAGCCCATACAGGTTTCCTCTTGTGAGAGTTATCCTCACGAGGTGGATCTACAGGTTCTTGTGGATCTTCAAACTCACGAGCAGTTCCTGGAACTGCATCAGTCATGGTAGTGTCTTGAAATCTTGTTTCCTTAGGTTCTTCATAAACTTCAATAGGTGCCTTTCTTGATTTGATGAATGCTGAATTTTCATCAAATGTTACATCCCTGCTGACATCAATCTTCTTGAACCCTGGAAAATATATTCTGTAGGCCTTCGAGCTTTCACTATAACCCACAAAGATGCCCTTCTTTCCTGAAGGATCTAGTTTAGTCCTCTTCTCCTTTGGGACATGAGTGTATACTGGACAACCAAATATTCTGAGATGGCTGACTTCAGGTTTCTTACCAGAAAAGACTTCTTCTGGTGTCTTGTTGTCCAATATCTTGTGGGGTGTTCTATTCTGCACATATACAGCTGTTCTAGTTGCTTCTGCCCAAAGATGCATAGGAAGATCCTGGTCATGCAACATTGCCCTTGCTGCTTCCATGATAGTTCTGTTCTTCCTTTCTGCAACTCCATTCTGTTGAGGATTATATGGAGCAGTCAACTCCCTCTTAATCCCTGAATCACTACAAAGCTTCTTGAAGTCATTTGAGGTGAATTCTCCACCATTGTCAGATCTGAATGTTTTGATTTTCTTGTCAGTTTGATTCTCCATCAAGTTTTTGAATTCCTTGAATTTATCAAACACCTCATCTTTTCCCTTCAAGAAGTATACCCAAGTCTTCCTGGAGAAGTCATCAATAAATGATACATAGTAAACATACCCACTCAGGGAGCAGGATGACATAGGGCCACATACACCTGAGTGGATGATTTCTAGAATATCTTTTGCCTTGCTTTCACTGCTTGGGAAAGCCTTCTTAATGTTCTTACCTTTTGCACATCCTTTGCAAACACCTTCATGTTTGGTCTAGATTTCAGGAAGACCCTCTACAGCCTTGCTTGCAATTGGAAGTGCTCTATAGTGCATGTGAGCAAGTCTTCTATGCCAAAGTTCACTTGGCTCCATGGATTCATGTACCACGGCATGTTCGGGTTGACCCTTTAATTTGTACAAGCCTCCCTCTTGCTCTCCAATCACTACTGCATCATCTATGGTCTTTCCCTTTGGCCACATTAGTACTTGGCCATCAACAAATGCAACTCTCATACCTTTTGCATCTAAAGCAGAGATGGAGAGTAAGTTCTTCTTGAGTCCAGGTACATAGAGGACTTCCTTCATCTTCAGAGATTTTCCCGAATCTAGGTTGTAAGAAGCTTCACCACTTCCTTTGATTGGGTATTGATAATCATCCCCAAGTTTCACCTTATGGGGTGATTCATGTTCAGAAAGGTTCACAAAAGATTCCTTGAACCCAGTCATGTGTTTGGAAGCCCCACTATCAATCAACCAATCATTACAACCATGGGAGATGGTACCAGTGAGTGCAGAGATCAGAACATACTCTTCTTCACTTGATGAATCATCATCACTACTACTTTCTGCCTTAGCCTTCTTCTTTGGGGGTTCATCATCTTCAGCAGCATGAGCATGAAACCTTCTTTTGCTGCCCTTCTTCTTCTTACTAGGATTTTTGTTATTATCCCTTTTGTTCTTAGGACAATCTGAAGCAAAGTGACCCTTCTCATTGCATGTGAAGCATCTTAGGTCTTTCTTATTCTTTTGATAGGATCTATTGTGGCGAGGGTGATCCTTCTTGATTTTGCTTCTTTTGGTGTGAGCTGCAAGAGCTTGATCTTCTCCTCCCATCTTTTCTTCACGAGCTATAAGCCTAGCTTCTTCTTGAGAACATTCTTCTCGAAGTCTACTGAAGGAGATCAACTTCTTCCTTGCACAAATTCCTTGAATAAAGGAATCCCATGACCTGGGTAGGCCATTTAGAGTGGTCATCACCACTTCACCATTCTCCACCATTTCATCTACTGCTTCTAATTGTTCCTTGATCTGAGAGACCCTTGAAAAGTAGGATTGAATGGTTTCTCCATTCTGAAACTTTACTGCTTTCAATTGGTTCCGCAGGGTCATCTTCCGATTTATGTTCTTTCCTTCAAATAGCTTGGTCAAAGATTCAAACATCTCTTTGGGTGTCTTGAGAGAAGACACATGGGGTATGAGATGGTCTTTGATAGAATCAGCAATGATTCTCTTTGCCTTGACCAAGTTCTTCTTGTGCAATACCTTGGCCTCTTCATCCTCTGGGATAGGGATGTCTTCTTTCACATATGAGTCCAACTCATTCTCTTCCAGGATTAACCCAATCCTATACTTCCAGGCTCGGAAGTTATCAGCCCCTTCAAGTTTATCCTCAAGCTTGGTGTGAAGAGACATCTTTAAGAGTACTTCAAATGGAAATAGAAAAGATTTAGAACTTACCACTTGAAGTGCTGAAAACTGGATCTGGTCCCGGATTAGGGTTTGTCAGAGAAACCCTAAAAATTCAAAAAGTGAATTTCAAAATTCCGAAAGGATAGAAAGATGCGCCTTGGAGAGCTGATCAGCCTAGTACATTTAGAATTTGAGATCAGCAAAGTCTTGCCCTTCAAAATTGCCTTTTCGTCCTCCCGGGTTCACTGGGGAGAGCCCTGAATTAGGGTTTGAGTTTCCCGGAGATCTACCCAGCCAAAAATCTCGATCCAAAGCTCAAACCTTCGATTTTTGCAAGGAGCTTCCAGCTGTACCTTCAGTTTCCAGAAATTCCTATTTTTGTGGAAACCCTAATTTTTAGGGCCAAAACTGAAAATGCTCGGAACTGAAATCTGATTGGACAGAAAGATGCGCCTTGATGAGTAGATCCAATCTACTATACTGAATTTCAAAAATCTGTGGAGAGAAACCCAATAAACAAGCAATACAAGCTTCCGTCACTGCAAAATGTCTTCTTCTCAGTTAAGCTCTGATACCATGTTAAATTTTCAGTATTAAATCACAATACTAAAGGATCTTTGCTGAGAGAATAACATCTACAGTATATCAATGCATGACAATCATAATATGACAAGCATCACAAGCATCACAAGAATCAAAAGCATAGAGACAAGAGACACAGAGTTTCCGTGGGGAAAACCCTAAGGTGAAAAACCCCACAACTTCCTCAGAGATAGAGAGAGCAATGGCTCAACCAAAATACAACCAAATAATACAGAGATAGTCTCCTAGCAGATGATCCTCCTCCTCCTCACTAGTGCGCCACTTTCCAGAGAGAGAGATAGATACTTTTTCGAGTGAGTAAAATAGAGATCTCCTATCTCTATTTATACTCACCTTTTTGCCCAGTGACCTACTGGGGCCGACTTGTCTACTTGAGTACATCCACATTATATTATATATTAATTAGGGCCGACCCCATAAGGTGGTCTAATAACCCATCGGCAAGTACACACACTTGCGACACTTGTCAATCCACATGACGACACTTCCTTATAGAGGAATAACACATCTCTTATAAGGGTACAATAAATATACATATAATATACTGATGAAATACATTCCGAAGTTACATATACATCAACATCCAATAGGTGTGACTAGGCCTCTTCAACAAATATCATGTGTCCCCCACTGTGAAGGAAGAGGATGATTGGGAGGATAGACTCATGTTGAGAAGCATTTGCATGGAAGGCATCAAAGACCTATGGAGCGTTATACATAAAGAAAAAGAAAAAGCACGCCCAAGCCTTAACTCTCCCAAGCTAGATTGTGACCTCTGCTTTATCAGATTTGTTTATGTGGCATGCAATATACCACAACTTATGTTTGTTTGTGACCTCTGTTTTATAAAATTTGTTTGTGATATGCAAGATAGGACAACTTATGTTTGTCGATCGACATGCCATAGAAAACAAAATATATCTCGATGTACATTAATCCAATAAGGCCACCATTAATCCACTACACTAGGCCTTGCTTACCATCAAAGATCAATGCAAGGAGCAAGAAAAATGAACAGCCATATGAGGGCTAGGTTCAAAGCCTAAAGCACTTAGTCTATTGAAAAGCATTTGCATAGATGGTATCGAAGTCAGAATAGTATTATCAGAAAGAATTGGTGAAAATGCGCCCAAGCATTAATTGAAGCTCCCATTCTAAAGTTTCTCCTATGTTTTGTCAAATTTGATGATGTGATATGATTGATACCACTGCTCAATGTAAACTCGAAAATTTTGGATATCATGTGAAGAAACGCATACTCAATATTGGTTGCTCTCCCACATAGAGCTGGATATATAAAAAGTAACTTTAGATTTTGAAACTATATTATATTTTGTTATAAAAAACCAACGCTATCTCTCTCTCTCTCGATATATATATATATATATATATATATATATCGAGAGAGAGAGAGAGAGAGATGGTTTTTTATAACAAAATATAATATAGTTTCAAAATCTAAAGTTACTTTTTCAGGTATCAGTATTACGATCGCCATGCAATGTACTTGCGATCACTCAATTAGCAACCATGAATCTCCACAACGTAAATAATGTTAAGACGGTTACATAAGTTTATCAATGGCAACGTCGCTCTCTCTCTCTCTCTCGATATATATATATATATATATATATATATATATATATATATATATCGAGAGAGAGAGAGATGGTTTTTTATAACAAAATATAATATAGTTTCAAAATCTAAAGTTACTTTTTAAGGTATCAGTATTACGATCGCCATGCAATGTACTTGCGATCACTCAATTAGCAACCATGAATCTCCACAACGTAAATAATGTTAAGACGGTTACATAAGTTTATCGATGGCAACGTTGTTCCTAGAAAGCAAAAGGTTTCACAACGGCCGGCTGATGTTACGGAACAAGTGATTTCACCCAACAACTATTTGTAGTTTTCATCGTTGTTTGATAGAAATTTCATTGAAAAAAAATCTAACTATTTTGGAATTTTGGGTTGCCTTTAGGTTTTACATAGATCACAACAGTCGCCATCATCATCATCATTATTCATCTTTTAACTATTGACTGCAGTACAACAACCACTAACCGTGAATTCTAATATTGCTCTCGTCCAATCACTAAGCAGCAATAGTGTTATTATAAGCAACTTTAAAAATAGCAATATTTTTGAAATATTTTTTGGACGTAAATTTTGATTTAGTTCTTAAATGGACATAGTTGTTATACCAATTATTTAATCTCAATGGCTGTTACTCTTCTCTACTATTCTAAGCTTATGACTCAACCTTAGACAATGGGTGGAGAGTGCACTCAAAATATTGAGAACTTTTCAAAATTTAAACACAATTTTACTTCCAAAAATCTCCTAGAATTATGAGCAACTACGAAATCTACATCCTCAAAAGCAATATTTGTTAGCTTTGGGGTTACTCCAAAAGTGTTTAAACCATGCTTGAGGGTGCTTCATGTGATGTGAGATGCATGGTGTGCTGTCTACCCTTGGTTGTACCTTGGACATAAACATTGGAGATGACTTACTCATAGACTGGTATAGCTTGTCTTCATATGCTTATGTGGCACACTTCCTTAGGAGGTGGGAGACCTATGTGGCTTAGTGGTAGTGTTCATGAGGCACGCACATGGAGGGTGCACATGGAGAGCCCAATTGCTTGCTTGGGAAGACGACCCATTTAGAGAAGCAGCTTTGGGAATCTAGGAGGGCATTGAGCCCAAGATAGCATGGCACACTTGGTTGCTTGCATGAAGGCTTGTGCTTGAATTGAGGATGCTTGGGTTGAGAGTGTTCATGTAGGTGTGGTGGACACAAAGGTAAACATGGCTTAAAAGGGATAATTGGAGCATTCAAGAACTTTGGAGGAAGAGCATTTGAGAATTTGAGTACTTCAAAGGAGCAATGGACACTTCTTGTGGAGTGCTCACCTTGGGACCCTTGATGGGAATGCATACCTTAAATCTTGACATCTATCATTTGGAGTTGAAGCACTTCACATTTGGACCTACATAAATAAAGGGAGGAAATAATGTTTTCAATAATTCATATCAATCACATACTTATGTTAGAGATGTGAGAGGTAGAGAGAACTTCTCTTTCATTGTAACTCTACATTGTAATCTCTCTCTCTCTCTCTCTCTCTCTCTCTCTCTCTCTCTCTCTCTCGTACTCAAGTGTTTTTCAAAGGATTCAAGAAGAAAACTACAATTAGGGTTTGCCTTAAGAAAACAAGGGTAACTAGGGTTTGGAAGAAGCCTTAGATGTGCAAAGGAAGCACATGTTCTTATAGTTCTTGTGATAGAAAAATACTTAGGCTTTGTGGCATTTGAAAACCCTAGTACTCCCTAGAATGCTTGAGGTGGAGAAAATAGTGGGTGACCATCTTGTTTTCTATTGTATATGTGTGTGATGCAAGTGTAGATGTCAAATATATTACAAAAACTGAACACTCAAAGAGAGAACCGAAAGGGAGAAAATGCTTCTCATATATTCTCAAATGAAGAGAAGAGCTTCCTTTATAATAATTAGAAGACATAAACCCAACTGCTCAAACACTAATTGCAAAACCCTGAAATGACTTATGTGTACTTTAATAAAATACTTATGAAGTCACTAAGTGACTTTATTAATACGTCTAAGTCTATAACCTGAATGACCTTTATATTCTAACACCCTCCCTTAATGGTCACTCTAGAAAATACACAAGTTTGACCCTGTATTTTTTACAATTTTTTCTAGACCCAAAGACTTGGTGAGAATGTTTGTAATTCAATACTCTTAGGATAGTATTGCAACTCAATTATTCCATCTTCTACAAATTGTCAGATGAAGGGACAATGAACATCAATATGTTTTCTATGCTCGTGGAAGAATAAATTCTTTGTCAGCTTAAGAACTCCTTGATTATCACAATACAATAGGGTATGCTAGTTTGTCATATCTTCATATCTACAAGAACCTATCTGATCCAAACTGCTTCACATGCTCCTTTCATTATTGATTGATATTCTTCTTCAGTTGAACAAAGAGAGACAATAGGTTGCTTCTCATTGATCCATGTAACTACTCCAATACCAAGAATAAAAGCATGGCATGATGTTGATTTCCTATCATCCACTAATCTTGCCCACTCTAAATCCATATAACTACACAACCAAGGTTCTTTGTTTATACCATATAGAAAGCGAAAATATAATGTTCCTTTCACATATCCTAGCACTCATTTTGTTTTGTCCCAATAGAGCATCTTTGTCAGCTTAAGAACTCCTTGATTATCACAATACAATAGGGTATGCTAGTTTGTCAGATCTTCATATCTACAAGAATCTATCTGAGCCAAACTGCTTCACATGCTCCTTTCATTATTGATTGATATTTTGCTTCAGTTGAACAAAGAGAGACAATAGGTTGCTTCTCATTGATCCATGTAACTACTCCAATACCAAGAATAAAAGCATGGCATGATGTTGATTTCCTATCATCCACTAATCGTGCCCACTCTAAATCCATATAACTACACAACCAAGGTTCTTTGTTTCTACCATATAAAAAGCGAAAATATAATGTTCCTTTCACATATCCTAGCACTCATTTTGTTTTGTCCCAATAGAGCAAATTTGGGGTCTAAAATGGCCTCATAAGAAAACGAGCCACCTCATAAGAAAAAGAGCCATTGATGAGTTGGAATTCAAGAACCAATAGAATTTCAAGAAAAAGAGTCAACCATAATGGTAGACTTGGCATATTTGTCATAAAAAAACCACTTTTAAATTTTTTAATTTGTATATTCTCCCTGTGGTTTTACTCAAATTCCGAGCGGGTGGACTCGTTGGATGTAGAATTAAATTATGCATCCAACGAGTACCCAAAAGTATTTCTCATAACACATTTTTTTATGTATTACTCGTTTTTCATGGGATGGGGTCCCTCCAAAGTATGCAGTGTGGATACTCGTTGGATGTGAAATTTAATTATGCATCCAAAGAGTGCTCCCACTCAAAATTTGAGTAAAACCACGAGGAGATATGTTGAAAATGCGAAGAAAAAAAGTAGTTTTTCTCTCTTCCTCCAAAATTCATAAATATTATTTTATTATTTTCCATAGGAGGCCCATTTTAGACCTCAAATTTGCTCTAATGAATGTTCTACCTTTGGAGTGGTGGTCATGAATTGGGTGATGCAACGAACTAAAAAATTCAAGTCAAGTCTAATGGTCGTAAGATAGATCAAGCTCCCCACTAGTTGCATGTACAGGGTTTCATTAACTGCCTTAGAATCAATCTTGGATGAAAGTTTTAGCCCTTTCTCCATAGGTGTAGATGATGTTTTGTAATCTGCCATCCTGAATTTGTATAATAAACTTTTGACATACTTTGCATGTGAAACAAAATTATGTTTATATGTTTGCCAAACTTCCACACCTAAGCAATAATGTAGGAGGCCTAATCCAATCGTGTCAAAAGTTGCAAATAAATTGAGTTTTATCTATGATATTGCCCTTGCCTAGCTACCTGTGATGATGATGTCATTTACATATAACACCAAAATAATTGCATCATCTACATTGTTTTTTACGTAAAGATTGGGATTTGAAGCACTATTGAAAGCCTTTTTCACCCAAATACTTGTCAATTTTGATGTGCCATGCTTTGAGTGCTTGCTTCAAGCCATAGAGAATTTTTTTTAAACGAAAAACCAGATGTTCTTTCCCAATAACCTAAAAACAATGTGGTTGGTACATGTATACTTCTTCCTCCAAATCTCCATTGAGGAATACACTCTTCACATCCATCTGGTATAGTTTCTAATCAAATTATGTTGCCATGGCTATAACTAAACGAATTGTGTTCATCTTTGTTGTGGGAGAAAATATCTATTCTTAATGTATTCCTTGTTTATTTATGGAGGGAGCCTTTTCCAACCAGTTTTTCCTACATTTGTCAAATGTCCCACCTGCTTTGCACTTGACTTGATACACTCGTTTGTAGTGATGGGTTTCTTCCCTAGAGGTAGCTATGTAAGAACCCATGCATGAATCAACTAAAGATTGTCCTTGACTCTCGAAGCCCATCTCTCATCAAATGGAACTTGGTACTACTTTTCCACCTGACAATTGCAAATTCCTTGTTGCTTTTGTTGAATCTCTAGAAGACCATCCACTAAATTTTCTTTAGGCAATGAGAAAGATTGTGTAAATTCAAAAGTCCAACAATTAATGCCATCCAAAGTGAACTAGCTTCTTAAACACTCTTGGCCAACAAAGCATGTTATGTGGCTTTCTCTATATCAACCAATCTTAACAGTGTGTGATCTTTAAAACCAAGAGTAATTACATTTTTTGCTACCCTTGTCAACGCATTTATTGTCACTGAAAATAACATGAAAGTAGGGGCCTTGCCTCATAATTTAACTTACTAAAAGCAAACTATGTTCCATACCTAGCACATTGTAGGCAATAAGGGAAGCCAACCGCTTACCTCCCAAGGTGATTTTTGGTGTTTGAATGTTTCTCTACTATCTTGCAAGGCTTGTCTATGGGAAATGATTCTTGGGAGGGTTACTCTCTTCTCATTTTTCTTCGTTTGTGATAAGATCTCTGGTTCTCATCTTGCACTATCAAAAACATTCAAGGTAAGGGTATATTAGAGTCTTTTATCCATAATAACAGTCTTATAAGTGAGACATCCCTCCCTGGAGGGTCTCTCTTGTTGGGCCTTTGGCAATCCCTCTTTGCTATAATTAAGTCAAAACCAAGACAACCTAGGGTTTCTTGGTTTATCCCTAATCCATTCAAAATTGGATTGTCAATTCTTTGAGAGGAACACTAATCACAATTTCTTGATGGCCTTGAGGAACAAGATCTTGGTCTTATTTCCTCAACTTCACTCAAAATCCTTTTATCAAATTTATGTACTATATATTGGCTAAAAATACCAAAAATATCAAATATTGTGAAAAAACCTAAAAATTGTATAATTTTGCAAAATTTCAAAAACATTTATTTGTATGTCGTAGATTAATTTCATTTTGATTTTCTGAAGTAGTTAATTGCAATAGTATATTTCAGATCTTGGTAATATATTATAAAAATCCAAAAAAGTTAGAAAAACTTGCAAAAAGGTCATTTTTAGCCCTAAATTTTCCCTAAAGGAGGTGACATCATCCTAGGGTTAGGTGACATCAGCCCTAAGGAGTTGTTTCAAATCTGGTTATTGAGTTATTACAGGTCCATTTCATCAAAGAAGTCAAACCCTAGGGGTTTGAGGAAGTTTGGATCAAATCCAAAAGGTTACTTGAAAGGACACTCGGGGGATTTGAGGCCAAGCGATTTTATGGTTCACCTTGACTGCAACAAATTGCAGACCTAGAGCATAAATCAGCGCCATATCGCATCTTTTATCCACCAACAGAGGGGTGCCCTAGGGGGGATTGATGTGGCCTCCTTTGTTGGTCGTTGGGAGGTAAAAATTGCAAAATTTCATTGGTTAATTTGTGAAATATCTCAGGTTTTGTTTTGTTGGTTTTTGCTACAAAAATTACAACAGTAAGTTACATCTCCATAAATGCTCCTAGCCTTCCAAAATAAAGGACTTATTATATAATTATATCATTGACTCCATTAAGGCACTGGTCTAATGATGGTGGGAAGGTTTTGTAGGGATAGAATTGCCTTTTGTTGTGTTATTACAAAACTATCATTACCTATTTTGAGGGGCCTACCGTGGCCGAAGGAGAAAGGCCTACACAGGAAGGGGGTTACATTGAGGTGACATTAAGTGTACCTCCTTAAAGAGTTGTCAATCATAGCACTGGATCCATATATCTTACTTGGGTACACATACCTAAAATTGGTCCATTTATCTTAATTGAGTCCACTTATCTTCAATTAACGAAGAGTGCTAGTTTTTTAGGTGACATTTTTTTGGCACCGTTATGGGGGACCAAGTAGTTCCTTGGTTAGAACATATCTCAGCAATTTGGACAATCAAAGTCTAGGCGAGTTCTTGTTTTGTATTTGATAAGATTATTGTTAAAGGACTAAATTTGCAGGTCCTATCTGGCAACTCCAATTAAAAATACATTTCGTGAAGTTCGACAACGCTATAACATTTTTGGCGCCATTGTCAGGGAACGTTTGAAGTTGTTGAGTCAAAGCCTTATCTCTCTAACAAGAACGACAGATTTGGTAAGAAGGTTGAGGTAAGTTTTTGTTTTGTACTTTAGTAAGATCATTGTTGAGTACTAACTTCGTAGGTCTTATTTGGTGACTCCACTAAAGAAACAACAACAAAGAAGTACATTACAAAATGTTAATTTATCCAACCAGCACTAGATAAATAATCAGATCTAGACTATTTATACTTTAATGTTTTTAACTTGTTATTTTCAGTGAAAGCAAAAAATCTAAGAAAATTGATCCAACAAACACAATGATTTTCTACTCTTCAAATCAGTTCATCATTGAAATAATTTTAGAACTTACAAGAGCTCCCGGACTCGAGAAAATGGCTTTGAGGAAAAATATAAATAACACTGCAAACCTGCAAATTTTCAGCTCTCAAAAATATGCCCATAACACCCTCAAACTAAGTCGTACAATCTATACAACCTTTGTTGTACAGCGAGGTTGTACAACCAAGTTGATGATGTTTGTAGCGTCGAGAGGTCTCATCCTCAAGTCGGCCCAAAGAAGAAGAATAAACAAATAATATTTATATTTCAAGTGGACAAGTCGGCCCCAACTAAGGAGGAAAATTCAGAACATGAACAAGTATAAATAGAGAGGACATCTCCTCATTCTCACCAAGCAATTCGCTCATCCTCTTCTACACAAGTGCGCAAGAGAGAGAGAGAGAGAGCAAAGAGAAGAAGGCTAAATTTATGGGTTCGCTATCTTTGGAAGAATTTCTTCTTTGGTTCTTAGGTTTATCTACAGCTAGTCTATGTGACTACTATTGTATATGGTTGTACTTGTATCTTGAACTGATTCTCTGAATAAGAAAGATTGTTGGGTTTTCTTCCCTTGAGTAGAAGGGTTTACCAGGATAAAAATATATGTCTTTGTTTATGTGCTTTGGTTATTCTTTCAATCATCATATTTTTATTTACTACTGCAAATAAATTGAAATTATACTGATATATTGAAAATCCAACATGGTATCAGAGCAGTGTTGAAAGAAGTCATTGTCAAGAAACTAGGGCTTCTGATTTTAGAGGTTTCAACAACAGATTTGATCCAGAAAGAGTGTCTTGGAACTCGCCCTAGGAGGGTGCATTTATCTGTGGAAGCAGATCTTCATTCTGAGAATTTTTGGTTTTACCCTAATTTTTTACTGGGGCAATTTCTCTAGAAACTAGGGCTTCTTGTTTTAGCCCTTTCCGTCCACACATTAGTTTAATTCTTGGTGTTCTAGAGTTCACCTTAGCAGGGCACATCTATTGGTGAAGTCAGATTCCATTCTCAACAAGTTTCAAATTTTGACCCTCTATTGCTAGGGTTTCTGGATCAAGTTTTAGTTTCCAACCTGCAGTCAAGATAAATAGTGTTAAAGTTGAAGATAGACATGATGGGGATTTCAACTTCAATTCACAGAAGTCTAGGGTACTCATCATCTTAGAAGAAAATGATATTCTAAAATTTGTGGAAGAGGGAGTACCGAAACCAGAAGCAGAAGCAGAGAAGTCATCATGGAAAAAGAATGATGCCAAGGCAAGAAGGATTTTGATAAACTATGTTAAAGATCATTTGATACATCAAATCTCCCAAAAGAAGATGACCAAAATAATGTTTGATGCATTGAAGAAGCTATTTGAGAACAATAATGTCAACAGAGCACTTGCCTTAAGACAACAACTACCCAATATCAAGATGACTAGAGCAGACTCAGTTGAATCCTACTTCATGAAGATTTCTGAACTGAAAGATCAATTCGCCACCATTGGAGAGATAGTTGCGGATAGAGAGATTGTTATGATCACTCTCAATGGTCTTCCTCATTCTTGGGAGCCTTTCATTCAGAGTATTAGTCGGTGATCCAAATTTTCCAAGTTTGATAGATTATGGGCAGATTGTACTCATGAAGAGACTAGACTTGTAGCCAGAGGCAATATGAATGCCTCCCATCAAGAAGAAATTCAAGGCCTTGCCGCACATGCTAAAAGAGGAAGAGGAAGGGGAAGGAAGAGTCATGGAAGAAAAGATAAAGGTGAAAGATCGGGTTCAGTTCCATAACAGGAAAAGAAGAAAGATCTTTCGCATATTCAATGCTACAGGTGTGACAAATTCAACCACGTTGCAAGAAATTGTCCCTTGAAGAGAAATCAGCATGCCTCAATCACTAATGTTGACGAAGTGACTCCACATAAGAAGTCAAGAAATGCAGATAATGATCAAGTAGAGTTCTTCTTTTGATCTACTTCTTGAAGACCAGGAATCTGAAGAGGCACCTAACAAACTCTAAGAGAAAATTATCAAGGCTCCGAGATCAGATAATGGAGGAGAATGCATCTCCTTGGACTTTCATGTTAGTTTTTACTTGAACAGCATGTAGCATATAAACAATTACTGAAAGATAAACAAGCGCAGCATAAAACACAAGAGACACAATTTATCATGGGAAACCCTCTTGGGGTAGAAAACCCAGCAAAACCTTCCTCAATATAGAAATCACAAAGTACAAAAGATCCCCAAGACAAATCAGATACTCCTCCACTTGTGCACACCTCTCTTCTTCACCAATGCAAACTTGCTTGAGTGAATGAATGATTAGAAGTGGCAGAGAGCACTTCTATTTATATTCTTCCGTTGGGGTGACAATTTCCTCAACAGGGCCGACTTCTCTACTTGACTGGTCAATTACATAATATAATAATCTTTTAGGGGCTTTTCTAAGCCGACACATGTCCTAGGGTTTACATTGATTCTTTCAATGACATTTACATTATTAATTACATGACCATCATCTCCCGGAGGAGGAATACAATAATATAGAATATATTCCACAGTTACATTATTTTAACAATAAGAAGTCAAGAAATGCAGATAATGATCAAGTAGAGTTCTTCTTTTGATCTACTTCTTGAAGACCAGGAATCTGAAGAGGCACCTAACAAACTCTAAGAGAAAATTATCAAGGCTCCGAGATCAGATAATGGAGGAGAATGCATCTCCTTGGACTTTCATGATTTCTGCAAGGAGGCAGATATCAAGAGGGAGCCAACAAAACAATAAAAGATAAGTATTTGTACTGTCATTTGAGTTATTCCTTAAATCTTTGAATGTTTGATTTAAAGGATAATGTTCATAACAATTATATGTAGATCTGTGATACAATTTTCTTTTATGCATTTATATATGACTAAGATTGACAAGCAGTAGGCCCATGTAGTGCATGTTATATATATAGTAAGTAGCCTATAGTGTTGCACATCATCTCGTGATCCCTTGATGGAGCTAGTCTAGGATGAAACATCTTTGCTAACATGCTGAGAGCAATGCACGCTCTTAATAGTGTGTTCTGGTGAAGATGGAAGGCATTTGGATAGTTACCGAGTGTGTTTGGGATATGGATGGGTGTTGTGTTGAAGCATTGGCTAAGACGCTTACATAATTGTGTGAACTATTGTCATTGCATTGAAATGTCAACATGATTTAATTGAATTATGTGATTATGCAATGTTGTTGACTAATGGACTGAATTTGACTTGTAAGAAAGACCATGTGTTATGGTTTACAAGAGAAGAGGATGATAAGGCTTGTTCCGAAGAACAAGTGATGATTGTTCAGATGTAGAGGGAGTTGGATGCTCCAACATAGAGAAAATGGATGCAGCTCAGTTTGTTGATCGTGATGATGCATATTGATGATTTGTTCCAGTTCGGGATAGAAAGGCTCATTGTTAGATGCAGAGGAGGTTATCCTCTAGATTCAAGATGCAGGATTTTGGCTTGATGTATTACTCCATGGGAGTGGATGTGTGTCAAAGATCAGATGGGATCTTCCATGGTCAAGGGAAATATGCAGTGGAGACTTTGAGCAGATTTGTACACTCTCATGAGAAGCTATTTTTTCTCTACGAAAGCCAATGTTCAGGATGCAGTTCAAATTGACATTTGGGATGACACCTCATATAGGCTGATGGACTAGCCTGAGCAGCTCCATAGGGAAAATATGATGCAGACTTGTAGAGGGAGTTTGCAGCATAGTTCTAGAGGGAGTATGGAGTGATATCGAGTGACATAGAGAGAGTGAGAGGCTCATCTTAGTAGACTCACTTGATGAGAGATAACACTGACGGAAGAGCAACATTGTCCAATAGTGCAGCTTGCAGTGGTATGCTATGGTACAGAGGGGAGCAGTCCAGCTCCTATATATTCCTACAGATGATCAGATTGCTGACATTCTCACCCAGCCTCTTCCTAGGGCAAAGTTTGTGTGCTTCTGGATAGACTTGGAGTGGTGGAGAATGTCTCCCTCATTGAGAGGGAGTTTGTAGCATCGGTGATATATTCTCCCTAGACTAAGAATGGTGGAACTCTCCATGTGAGGGAGAGATCTCTGTTGTGGGCATATCGACGGACTTATATGTTGTGCATGGGTGCACTCCTTGCTAAGATGAGTTACCATGAGATGCATGGGCGCACTCCTCGATGGACTGAGTTGAGTTACCATGTGATACTATGCTCCTTGATGAACTGAGTTGAGCTAATTTGTACTCTTTGATGGATTGAGTTGAGTATGACACTTCTCAATGGACTGAGTTGAGTATGACACTTCTCGATGGACTAAGTTGTGTTGGAAGACCTTTCATATGATGAAGAGATGTTCAAGACAAGTCGTGATGCTCATATGATATCCAGATGTGTTCTAGCATGATGATACCTCCTTAGCTAAGAGGGAGTGTTGATGATTTTAGCATTAGGAGGTCTCATCCTCAAGTCGGCCCAAAGAAGAATAATAAACAAATATTATTTATATTTCAAGTGGACAAGTCGACCCCAACTAAAGAGGAAAATTCAACACATGAACAAGTATAAATAGAGAGGGCGTCTCCTCATTCTCACCAAGCAATTCACTCATCCTCTTCTACACAAGTGCACAAGAGAGAGAGAGAGAGAGAGAGGAAGGCTAAATTTATGAGTTCGCTATCTTTGGGAGAATTTCTTCTTTGGTTCTTAGGTTTATCTATAGTCGGTCTATGTGACTGCTATTGTATCTGGTTGTACTTGTATCTTCAATTGATTCTTTGAATAAGAAAGTTTGTGTTGATGTATTTGTAACTTCGGAAGATATTCTTCTATGTATTACATTTGTACTTTATTGTATCCCCAACGGAGATGCATTATTCCTCCGATTGGAAGTGTCGTCATTTGTACTTGCAAGTGTCACAAGTTATATTGTAAGTGTCGTAACTTATACTTGATGGGTTATTAGACCACCTTGGTGGGGTCAGCCCTGTATGAGTCATGTGGGTTAAAGGGTTATTAGAGCACCCTAATGGGGTCGGCCCAGTCAGCATTATGTTAAGTGGTTAAGTTCAGGCAGACCTAGTTGAGTAAAGGTCAAGTGAAAGTAAAGTATAAATAGAGAGTGTGACTCTCTCATTTGTTCATTCACACACTCACTCACTTGGCATTAGTGAGAGAGAGGAGGAGTGCGCACAAGTGGAGGAGGAGGAGTTGCTAGGAGAATATCTCTTGTTGTGGGGTTTGATCTTTGTGATCTTTGTATTGATGTTCATTCTATCTCTGAGGAAGTTGCGTGGTTTTTCACCTTATTGGTTTTCCCCGGTGAAATGCTTTGTGTCTCTTGTCTCTTGTGTTTGATATGTTGTACATGTTGTTCTCTTAGTTAAGATCCTAGATCAGATTGAATTAAATGCTGAAAAACTAACATGGTATCAGAGCTAGCCTGAAGGAAGCCATGGTATGGCATTTATGGCACTTGTTGCACTTGCAACAAATTGAAAGCTAGGGCTTGGTATAGTAAAAACCAGTCATCGTGGCACTTTCGCTATAAATCCATTTTGGAAAAGTTTCAGGATCTGAAACCTTTATAGGTCGAAAATGAAATGTCCATGTACCTTGTGTCTGAAGGACAACCTCAGATTCGTTGTACTTTGTGAGATATGATCCGTACAAGTTAGGGTTTCTGCCTCTTCCAGAATGCAGTCCTAAACAGGTGACCTAGGCAAAAAAGTCATATCTCGGGCTAGGAAGCTCCAAATGGAATTCTGTAAAAAGTGACAGTTAGGGCACGGACTGCAGTTTCACAGGCCCGGGTTTCAGAGGCCGAAGTTGAAACAGTGACACGTGGCACACCGTACAAGTTCTCTATACTGTTTCATCCTATAAACAGGTCACATTGCGACACTTGGCATATATCTCTCTCAAAGAATCCATTGGAGCTCATATCTGTGGGGTTGGAAAGATGACAGGTCAGTCTACCACAAGCTGAAGTTTCAGACCCTGAGGATCTGAAATTTCAGAGATACATCAGAAACAATATGGCATATATTTCTATCCAAACATAATTGGATTATGAGCACTTTCATTTTTGGTTTGTCACTGCTGCGGGAAATTAGGGTTTCAAAGAATGTTGGAATTTCTTGAATTTGAGACCACGGCTGGATGCTCCTCAGAAAAATCAAAATTTAGAAACCAAGATCAAAGTTTTTGGTTGGGTAGAACCCCGGGCTCTATCAAAATTGAAGTATGCCAGCTTGGTCAGCTCAACAAGGCGTATCTTTTCATCCAATCAGAAGTTTGAAATTCAAAGTTTCGATTTTAAGGGTTTCTCTGTCAAACCCTAGCCAGCTCCAGATCCAGCTTCATCAAATCAAAGTGGATTGGGTTAATCCTAGAAGAGAATGATTTGGACACCTACATAAGTGAAGAGATTCCAGTTCCAGAGGGAGATGAGGCTAAGGCCTTACATAAGAAGACTACAAGCAATCCCGACAGATATGACTTTAGGAGATTCAGGTATGTTTTGAAATATGTTCATGATTAAGTTTATGATATGTTTGTCTTCGTATTATTGAGGTTAGTACAATCTTGATTAATTTTAGACTTGTCTTATCACCTTAGTAAAAGTATGAATGCATGTAAATGATAGAAGACATTCATTGATTAAGGTTATGACACTTATGATTGTACTAATGCACTATGGTGTTGTATGAGGATGATGTTGTCCGCTAACCTGAAAGGTACATCAAGAAAGACAAATCAAGTTCTAAATCAAGAACATATGACCATGGTGACATGAAGACAAAGACTCATCCATAGCCATTGATCACACAAAAGCTCTACTTACAAGGTATGTATAATTTGGTTCTACAATGCTTAACTTATGAGATATGCAGGTTACTAGCACAAATCATGGACAAGAACAAAGAAGACATTGTTTGGGTATGTTAGACATAACTAGCAAACATGATAATCCAGGTATGTTTTCCTATATCGAGTTAGAATCCTACCTTGTGTTAGGATCTTATATAAGTATACTTTCGTATGATTGATAATGATTATTCATGAAGTTCTCGGTTCGAATAATCATGGGTTTATGCATATTATGCTTCTTAGTTTGATTAATGATATGACAAACTAGAAGAGTCCAATGGTCAAATAAGAATATGCACGAGTAATAAAAGTACTCCCTGAAACCTTGAATACCAACGCTTGTGATAAATTACCTGTGTATGAAATGATCATGACCATACATGTTTAAGATTATTTAGAATCGTAATCTTTTGATAGTATTGAGATTATACTAATGAATGTATGATTATGTATGAGATCTTGAGGATAACACAATGATGACACTAGTGCACACTTAAGCATGCATAGTGGTCCAGGATGGATAGAAGTTCAAAGACATAAAAGATATCATAAAGAAAGCAAAGATCAAGAGGGAGCACACTCCAATTGTTCCTGCAAGGAAGAAAAAATCAAGAGGGAGCACACTCCAGTAATTCCTGTAAGGAAGCAAAGATTGAGAGGGAGTCCACCCAAGAACCAAACAAAGATAAGTATTTGAATTGTCATTTCTTGTATATGATTACTTAAATGATGTTGTTCAGTCATGTATATACTTATGTTCCTAGATTTAGGATGTATATTATGCATTTTAGAAAAGGTTGCATTAATGAACAAGATACTACTAATATAGTAATGGGTAAGTGGCCTATGGTACTGTACAACATTCCATTGCTACTTATCTAGAATGAAACCTCTTTGCTAACATGTTGGGAGTTGTGCACACTCTTAACAATGTTCTGGTAGAGATGGAAGGCATCTAGAAAGTTACGGGGTATGGATAAATGTTGTATTGAAGCATTGACTAAGATAATTGCATCACTGTATGACATATGTCTTTATGTGTAAGAATTTGTTTTGAAATCTATGAGATGTTTCTAATCATGCAATTGAACTTGTCTTGTAGGAAAGACCGTGTACCATCCCCTACAAGAGAGACTTGTTTCGAAGAACAAGCGACAAAGACTCAACTACAACATTTGTTCCAACAATGAAGTTCAAGAAAACTATCTATTGAAGATATTGAAGAATATGAAGTTCCCAGGATCCAGGATGCAGTAATGAAAGGATGACATGATCGAGGAGTACCAGTCGATCATGAAGAATGATGTTTGGGATTTGGTCCCAAGACCAGAAGGGAAGTCTATTGTGACTTCCAAGTGGATCTACAAGATCAAGCATGCTGCAAATGGTAGCATAGAGAAATACAAGGCAAGGTTTGTGGCTCGTGGCTTCTCCCAGAAAGAAGGGATAGATTATGAAGAGACTTTTGCACCTGTATCCAGATACACTTCCATCAGAATAGTACTTGCTCTAGTTGCAGTAATGAAGTGGAAGATACACCAGATGGATGTCAAGACAGCTTTCTTGAATGGTGTAGTCGAAGAGGAAGTGTGTGTGGAGCAGCCACTCAGTTTTGAGACACATGACAGGGAGTCATATGTGTGCAAGTTAAAGAAATCCTTGTATGGCTTAAAGCAAGCACCCAGGACATGGTACGGAAGGATAGAAAGATTCCTGTCCAGTTTGGGCTTTACCAAGAGTAAAGCAGATTCCAACCTTTACTACAAGGTTGAGGAAGGCAATCCAGTGATACTCCTACTATATGTGGATGACATGTTTGTGACAGGTGAGGATAGGTTGATTGCCGACATGAAGAGGAAGCTTGCTGCTGAGTTCGAGATGAAGGACTTGGGTATGATGCATTACTTTCTAGGTATGGAGGTGTGGTAGAGTGCAGATGGAATCTTCCTTGGACAAGGGAAGTATGCAGTAGAGATCCTGAAGCAATTCGGGATGATGGACTGGAAGGCCATGCCACACCTATGGCATCGAACCTGAAGCTATTGAGTGATGCTTCATCAGAGTCGGTTGATGCCACAATGTATCATCAGATGATTGGGTCCTTGATGTACCTGACGAACACGAGACCAGATATTTGCTTTGCGGTGAACACCTTCAGCCAGTTCCTAACGGATCCTAGACACGTTCACCTGATTGTTGTAAAGCATATTCTGAGGTACCTAAAGGGTACGGTTGATTATGGGCTCAAGTATGATGCGAATCAAAAGGTTAACCTGGAGCGTTATGTTGATTCAAATTGGGTAGGCAGTGCTGCAGATAGGAAGAGCACTTCGGGGTGCTGCTTCAGTATGGGATTAGATGTGATCTCTTGGTTTAGCAGGAAGCAGTCCTGCGTAGCACTGAGTATAGTCGAAGCAGAGTATGTCACAGCTTGTTCGACTAGTTGTGAGGCAGTATGGCTAAGGAAGCTACTGTCTGATATATTTGATCTCCAATTGGATGCTACTTGTATCTATTGTGACAACCAGAGTTGTGTGAAGTTGTCAGAGAACCCGGTGTTCCATGACAAGTCAAAGCATATCGAGATCAAATATCACTATATCAGGGATCTGGTGCAGAGAGGAGCAGTGAAGCTCCTGTATGTTGCGACAGATGAGCAGATTGCAGATGTGTTGACCAAACCACTAGCCAGAGTGAAGTTCGAGTAATTCAAAAAGAGGCTTGGTGTACTTCAGATTGAGGTTCCTTCCAATGGGAAGTGATGAGTCTGGAAGACGTAGATGCACATGGGCTTTTCTAACATGGTTGTAGATGTGTTCTCCCATGATCGTGATGTAATTGCGGAGCCATTCTCACATGGTGGTAGATGTGTTCTCCCATGGTGTAGATGTAAAGGCTGAAGCCATTTTTCACATGGTGGTAGATGTGTTCTCCCATGGTGAAAAAGTAAGGGCTAGAGCCTTCCCCGAATGGTGGTAGATGTGTTCTCCCATGTCGGTGGTGTAAGTGTTGTATGATGTGCATCTGGGATGTGCTCCGTGGACAATGAGATGATCTGAAGAAGACGATCATGTGTGATGAGCATCAGGACGATGCTCCAAATGATATGCATCAGGACGATGTTGTGATGATGATCAAGATGATCATGTGATGATATGTATCAGGATGATGCTATGATGATGATCAGGACGATCATGTGTGGTGAGCATCAGGTCGATGCTCCAGATATTGTACATCAGGATGATGTATTATATGATGATGATCAGGACGATCATATGTGATGAGCATCAGGTCAATGCTCCAGATGTTGTACATCGGGATGATGTATTGTATGAGGATGATCAGTACGATCATGAGCATCAGGAGGATGCTCCGTGCAAGGATGATCAGGTGGATCATGAGTATCAGGTCGATACTCCGTGGTCATGGACAGATTGTGCAGGTAGCATAGAAAAGTTCCTGGGAGATCCGATAGTTTGAGCTCGGATACTCTTTCGAGGTTTTGCTACAGGAGGCATGTAATCAATCCTAGAGATCCGATAGGTTGAGTTGTGTGCTCGTAAAAGTCCTGGGATGCTCTTTAGAGATCTTGCAGGTTGCACTACACTCTTTTAAGGTTTTGCCTGACCACATGTAAAAGATCCTGGGAGATCCAATAGTTTGAGCTCGGATGCTCTTTCAAGGTTTTGTGGTGGTCACATGTAAAAGATCCTAGGAGATCCGATGGGTTGAGTTGTGTGCTCGTAAAAGTCCTGGGATGCTCTTTCAAGGTTTTGTTGATGCACATTCCACAGGATGGCCAGAGATGTTGAAGACCTATAGGAGGCTAGGCCTACAACCAGCATGAAAAAGGGCTAGCTCTATAGAACTTCCTATGACGAGAAGAATTGAGAGATAGCACCAGTGATCAAGATGACGAGTATAGCAGCAGTGACGATGATGCTCTGTGATCCAGTGACGATGATCTAGCTCCAAAATTGAAGACTTGTGTCGATATGTATTGATGACCTGTGTCTAGAGAATACCTTCCTAGTTAAGAGGGAGTGTTGATGTATTTGTAGCTTCGGAAGATATTCTTTTATGTATTACATTTGTACTTTATTGTATCCCCAACGAAGATGTATTATTCCTCCGATTGGAAGTGTCGTCATTTGTACTTGCAAGTGTCGCAAGTTATATTGTAAGTGTCGTAACTCATACTTGATGGGTTATTAAACCACCTTGGTGGGGTCGGCCATGTATGAGTCATGTGGGTTAGACCACCCTAGTGGGGTCGGCCCAGTCAGCATTATGTTAAGTGGTTAAGTTGGGGCCAACCTAGTTCAGTAAAGGTCAAGTGAAAGTAAAGTATAAATAGAGAGTGTGACTCTCTCATTTGTTCATTCACACACTCACTCACTTGGCATTAGTGAGAGAGAGGAGTGCGCACAAGTGGAGGAGGAGTAGCTGCTAGGAGAATATCTCTTGTTGTGGGGTTTGATCTTTGTGATCTTTGTATTGATGCTCATTCTATCTCTGAGGAAGTTGCGAGGTTTTTCACCTTCTTGGTTTTCCCCGGTGAAATGCTTTGTGTCTCTTGTATCATGTGTTTGATATGCTGTACATGTTGTTCTCTCAGTTAAGATCCTAGATCAAATTGAATTAAATGTTGAAAAACTAACAAGTTGTTGGGTTTTCTTCCCTTGTGTAGAAGGGTTTCCCAGGATAAAAATATGTGTCTTTGGGTCTGTGCTTTGGTTATTCTTTCACTGATCCTAGTTTTATTATTGCTACAAATAAAGTGAAATTATACTGCTATATTAAAAATCCAATACAAGCATGTAGTCTCTGCTACTTACACATGCGGCTGCCATAGTGAATCTGTACGTTGTACAGCCTGCTCAGTAATTAATGGTTGCTCCCTCTTGTTGTTCGTTGCTTTGTCTTCTCTCCTCACCAATGACTGAAAATCAAATGTCCTCTAATTTTCTCTTATTGACAAAATTCATGAATAATTAATTGTGTCTTGTCTTAACCCTTGCTGCCTTTTTATAATTTTAAGTTAGGACAAATACCTAATCTCAATGGTCAAGATTAAATCTAATCTTGACTTGAGATCAATGGCTGACATTTAATTTAAATCACTAATGCCTTAACTTAGGAATTTCATTAAATTAACTTAAACACTTTATAAAAAAGCATTCACTTAATTAATAAAGTGAACCTTCAAAAGCTAAGAAATATTTAATGATGATTTCCATGGGTTAGACACACCCCAAGGAAATACTTATCCGAGCTACAGTCATCAGCACTCCCTCTTAGCGAGGAAAGTATTCTTCACCACTCCAAGCTTCTCTTGAAAGAAGACAAACTTCCATTTCACCGAAGCTTTGGTGAGTATGTCTACAACCTGCTCATCTATAGGAATGTATTAGAGCTTGACTGCTCCCTTCAGGACCTTGTCTCTAATGAAATGGTATATGATCTCAATGTGCTTTGGCATGTCGTGAAACACTGGAATCTCCAAGAGTTTTCTGCAACTATGATTGTCATAATGAATCTCTGTAGGCTCCAGCTCCTAACCAAATAACCCTGTAAGCAATTTATGAATCCAAATTGCTTCACAACTTGCCAAGTTGGTTTCCATGTACTCAGCTTATGTTGAAATGAGTGTTACTAAAGTCTGCTTCCTGTTGAACCAAGAAATTGTTGAATTTTTCTCATATAGCAATAGAATTACAATTTTCAAATCTTGACAATTATATCCTAATGATTTCAAGCATTCATTTCATCCCACGGTTTTTCATTAAATAATTGCACACTGAGAATTTCAACTTAAATTGCAACGGAAACAAAAGATCATAGAAACACGGTCATGCACAATAAACACAAAGATTTTTACCCTGGGAAACCCAAACTTGGGAGAAATCCCAACCAACTTTTCTTAAAAGAAATCAGTCCAATTCAAGTACATTACCATTTATGAAGAAACCCTAGCAATGAGCCCTCTTTCATGATGAAACCCTAGCGAACCTCTACGGAGAAATAGCGAACCACTAGAAGATTATGAGAACCCAAAATATTTGCTTCATGTGCCTTTGCTAGGACTTCTTGGAAAGTGCACACAAGTGTAGAAGAGATGGTGTGTTGTGTTGATATGAAATGAAATGCTGGAGCACTTTATTTATATTCTTCAATTGACCTTTAATTTCACTATGGGGCCGACTTGTACACTTGATGAGGTCGACTTGTTCTTTATGCTAGGGCTGACTTCCACTCTTATCTTGAACCCTTCTCTGGGACTTCTTCAATGCTATCAGGGACTTCTTCAATGGTTGACTTGTCTTCTCAATTATTTCTTCATCATAGAAAAGTTGTCATTGTTGGTGATCATCTCCTCACATGCAAATCTATTCACCCATAGGGCTCTAATGTTGATTTGACCGACACTAAGAAATATTGGACACTTCTTAGAGCCTATGTCAAATTCGACATTAGATTAGACGTGTATATTCCACAAGGGAATGAAATCCCCCATCAAATAAAGAAATCAACTCACTCTAATATAGAATAGATCACTCCATCACGGACCAGGCAATGCGATTGCACCTTGGGGCCAATCTCCCCACACCATATGACTTAGGATAATGGGAGATTGTTTGCCCCTGCCTTGGCCATTCACTACTAGCCATAGGACTCGGGCCATTTATCGTGGATGAATGTTTGCCCGATGTTGCAACCTGGAGAAACATCAACAGAAATTGTTGTTGACCCCAAGCTGAAACAACAACCTGAAGTGCTCTTTCGATCTGTATCACTCCCTGCCCAGTCTGAATCTGAGTAGCCCTACAACTTCACCCCATCTCCACCAAGGTACCTCAAGTTGTATTCTATTGTGCCCTACAAGTATTTGAGTGCATGATTTGTTGTGATCCAATGCACCTACCTCGACTCCACCATGCACTGACTCAAGGTGTTTACAACAAAGCAAATATTTGGCTTGGTGTTGACCAGATACATCAAGGACCCAATCAATTGCATGTACAATATGGAATCTGCCAACTCTGAGTTTGAAGAATCAACCTTCTTCAGGTTGGTCATCAATGTGGTCATCGATCTATCTCCACTATGTACTTCCCCTATCTAAGGAAGACCCCTTCCGATCTCTGCCATACCTCCAGCCCCAGAAAGTAATGCATCATCCTGATGTCCATCATCTCAAATTTTGTCAACAAGTCTAACTTGCATCCGGCAATAAGCTTCTCTTCCCTTGTGAGTATCAAGCCATCCACATGAGCACCAAGATGAGTGGCTCAGATCCAACAAGTATGAAGTACATGTTGGAATCTGCCTCACTCTTGGTGAATCCCATGCTCTACAAATAATTGTCGATCCTGGAGTACCACGCCTTGGGCACTTGTTTGAGTCCATACAGGGCTTTCCTAATCCTCCACAAATGTGACTCTCTATCATGTACCTCAAATCCTTGTGGCTACTCTATATATACCTCTTCCCCAATGATCCTGTTGAGGAAGGTTGTCTTCACATCCATCTGGTGAATCATCCACCCCATCTCTAAAGCAATAGATATCACAGCTCGGATAGAAGCATATCTGGCGACCGGAGAAAAGGTCTCCTCAGAGTCAACTCCCTCTCTCTAAAAGAATCCTCTAGCCACAAATATCGCCTTGAACTTCTCCACATTGTCATTTGTTGCATGTTTGATTTTGAACAACCACTTAGAAGTCACAATTGATTTCCCTTCTAAGCTTAGTATTATCACCCAGACATTATTCTTCATGATGGATTTGTACTCCTCCACCATGGCATCTCTCCATACATGTCAATTGGTTGCTTCCTCAAAGCTGGAAGGATTTGAATCTATAATGTCGGTCATCAAGGCCATATAAGTTAGGCACTTCCTGGGAAACCTACTCTCTCTAAAAGTACTCATGGGTGCCTCTACATGCTCTCGAGCATATCCCTCAGTGTCTCTTCAAACCACCTAGGTATCTCGGCTAATCTGGAAGGGGCTTCCTCCTCTTCCCCTGGAGGTTTTCTCTCTGCACTAGGAGTCAGTGAACTATGCCAACCCTTCAAATCCAACTGCTCTATGTCCTTCTAAGTGTAAATCATGAGATTTCCTAAAGGCCAAGTTATCCTCGAACTTGACACCCCGACTCACCACTGTCTTTCATTGTCCTAGCATGAAAACTCTATAAGCTTTAGAATTCTTGTAGTATCCCACAAAAATGTCCTTCTCTCCAAAAGGCTCCATCTTTGTTCTCTTCTCCAAATGCACATGGATGTAGAGCAGACAACCAAAAATCCTGAGATGCCCTATCTCAAGTTCCACCCATGTAAATGCCTCCTCTAGGGTTTTGTCCTCCAAGATCTTGTGAGGACTCTTGTTCTGTAAATACACGATTGCGTTGCATGCCTATGCCCATAGAAACAATGGAAATTTCTAATCGTGGATCATGGCCTTTACATAACTAATGATGGACTTGTTCTTCCTCTCTTCAACCCCATTCTATTGTGGGTTGTAGGCAGTTGTCTTCTCCCTCTTGATTCCTACCTCCTTGCAAAAATATTTGAACTCATTCAAGGTATACTCACCCTCGTTGTCTAATCTTAGCACCTTGATCTTCTTTCCTATCTAGTTCTCTACCTGAGTTTTGAACTCCTTGAACCGACTGAAGACCTCATCCTTGGTCTTCATGAAGTAGATCCAGGTCTTCCTAGAGAAATCATAAATGAAGGACACATAGTAAGATGCTCCCTTTACTGATGCAATTTGTTAATTCTTGATCTTAATGTGGAATTATAGTAGTATTTGAAATCAAATGAATAATCAACAAGCATAAGCATTCACATGAGACATGGTATTTACCTTGGGGAAACCCTCTAGTACTTGAGGGAGAAAACCCAACAAAATCTTCCTTAGAATATTGATCGATAGCAGAGAATGTCTTTACAATGAGGAGATTACATAAAGCACCCATGGTGCATTATCAGAGAGATAAACTAAGCACCCCCGGTGCAATCACGGAGCAAGAGAGAAGTTGGACGAATAGAACTCAAAATAATATCCTACACAAAACCAATTCGTTGATTTTGGTCACATGCACAATGAATGTGAATTGCCTTCAAGAGAAAAAAGAATTTTCTCTCGGAATGAATTCATCAATCATGTAAAACATATATATACCATACTTCTCATGCGTTGGCTTCTATTTTTATCTTCTTATACATGTATACCATATGTATAACACGTCCTTCATCTAGATGCTAGGTCACTTAGTTAGGTGGCTAAATCAAGTGTCGTCATGCAAGTGTCGTAACTTAAGTGTCGCGCTCAAGTGTCGCAACTCAAGTGTCGTAACTCAAGTGATGTCTTTTAGTTCAACATAAGTGTTGACATGCAAAACAGTTTAGTTAACTAGATCTTCTTTATGAACACTTAATTAACTCTTTTAACTGAAGTCATTCTTGATAACATCGCTGAAGTGAACAATTTGATTTCTCATTTAATTAATTGAAGTTTTTCTTGTTAACATCATTGAATTTTAACAACTCGAGTTCTCTCTTATTTAACTAAAGTCTTTATCATTACTGAAGTGAACAAATCGAGTTCTCTTATCTTATCACATCTTATCTGTATCTCTTGTCTTATCTGCATGGTCCACATGTGCCACCTTTAATGTATCTATCATGTCAAATATACTAGGAGATTTTTTCAATGATGTGATCATCTTGTTCTACTATCGTTCCAAGTGGTCATATGCTAGAGATGGCCAGTCTCTAGAGGAGACTTAATAGCTCAACCATGGTTAGTAGTACATCACACACCATTCATGCTTTAACATGCAAAACATTACCTCAACACATGAGGATCTGTCTTGACAAACAAGATTGTACAGCACCATCACTTTGACATACAAAGCACTTACCTCAACACATGAGGCTTATTCATTCTTGAGTCCAACTCAAGATTCTTCTCCAAGTTTCCTGAGTCCAACTCAGGATGCTATAAGGCACTACCTCGACACACGGGGATCAATCTTGACACACAAGATTGACTTGGATAATGACTCATGATGTTGCAACTTTAACACATCTTCTCAGCAAGGGAGGCATTCTCTACCATGCCAAGCTTGTCTCAGAAGTACCTATACTTTGTCAAGGATAGAGGCTTGGTCAACATATATGCTATCTATTCACCAATAGCAATGTACTGAAGTCTTATGGAACCTCTCTGGACCTATCATGAAACACATGGTTTTCTGAAAGCTTGATGCAACTTTGATTGTCAGAGCGAATGACAGTAGTCTCAAGCTTCTCACCGAACAACCCAGCAAGTAGCTTCCTAAGCCACACAACTTCTTGACAGGTGGTACTAGCTGCAATATACTCTGCTACTGTAGTACTCTGGGCTACGGGGCCCTGCTTCCTGCTGGAGCAAGAGATCATAGTTGATCCCAAGCTAAAACAAAATCCGGATATACTCTTTCGGTCCCCAATAATACCACCCCAAACAGAGTCGGCATATCCAAGTAGCATCACTCCACCACTAGAAGCATTTATGATTCCATAAGCAATAGTATCTCGAAGGTATCTAAGCACATGCTTGGCAGCAACCCAATGTCTATGTCTTGGCTCAGACATGAACTGACTCAAGATACTCACAGCATAACATATGTCTGGTCTAGAATGTATCAAATACATCAAGGAACCAATGAGCTATATATACATGGTACGAGCCACTAGATCCAATCTGGAATCTGACTCATATAGCTTCTTCATATTAGACACCATTGGTGTAGACATAGACTTACAGCCCATCATACCAAATCTGCGCAACACATCAACTGTGTACTTTCCTTGTGAAAGAAAGATCTCATCTTTCCTTTGCCAAACTTCTAGACCAAGAAAATAGTGCATAAGAACTAAGTCTTTCATTTCAAAATCAGAAGTGAGCTCCCTCTTGCACCGAGCTATTTGTTGTTCCTTTCCAGTAAGGAAAAAGTCATCAACATAGAGAACCAAGATCAGAGGTTAGTTCTTAACAACCTTGAAATACAGGTTGAGGTCAGCTTCGCTTTTGGAGAAGCCCAAGCTCTGAAGATAGCTGTCAATCCTCGAATACCAAGCCCTCGAGGCCAGCTTAAGCCCATACAAGGCTTTCTTAAGTTTGCATACATGGGACTCCTTCCCACGAACTACAAACCCTTCAAGTTGTTGTATGTATACTTCTTCCTCAACTTCACCAGTGAGAAAAGCAGTCTTCACATCCATCTTGTGAATTTTTCCACCCTAGAACTGAAGCAAGGGAAATTATGGCTCCAATAGTAGTGTACCTGGCCACAGGAGTGAATGTCTCATCATAGTCTATCCCTTCTTTCTGTGAGAAACCACGAGCCACAAATCTTGTTTTATATTTTTCAATACTTCCATCGACTGCATGTTTGATTTTATAAAGCAACTTGGAAGTTACTACAGACTTCCCTTCTGTTTTAGGAACCACTTCCGACACATCATTTTGCATGATGGACTTGTATTCTTCCACCATGGCATCTTTCCATACCTGCTACTTAACAACTTCCTCATATGTGGTGGGTTTTGAATCATTGATGTGACTCATCTGAGCTACATATCCTGAAAATCTTTCGGGTCTCCTTCGCTCTCTGAATGTGCCTGGTGGTGCTCCATGTTTTCTGCCTCTTGTAGAATATCTCGACACCATGCAGATCTCCTCTTGTAGAATATCTCGACACCATGCAGATCTCCTCTTAGCAGGAGGTTCATCAGGAGATCTTTCTACCAATTCTACTGGCTCTTCAGGATCAAACAAATCTAAGGTCCATCTTTGTCCTCTTCTCTTTTGGTACATGAATGTAGACAAGACAAACAAAAATCTTAAAATATACAACATCTGGTTTTTCACCAGTGAAAACTTCTTCAGGAGTCTTTTCTCCCAGGATAGCATGAGAACTTTTGTTATGTATATAAATAGCAGTGCTAGAGGCTTCTACCCATACGGAAGTGGACAGATCTTGATCACACATCATAGCTTTTGCAGCCTCACAGATTGTTCCGTTCTTTCTTTCAACAACCCCATTATGTTGGGGGTTGTAAGGTACAATCAGTTGTCTTCTTATCCCTGCATCTCGACAGAAAAGATTGAAGTCATGAGACTCGAACTCTCCTCCATTATCAAATCTCAAAGCACAAATGTGCTTTCCAGTCTGATTATCAACCAGTGCTTTAAACTCTTAAAACTTGTCGAAAGTTTCACTCTTTGCCTTCAGAAAATAGATCCAAGACTTGCGAGAAAAGTCATCTATGAAAAGCACATAGTACAAATAACCACTCAAAGATGGTGTTGACATAGGACCACATAGATTGGAATGTATCAAGTCTAGTATCCCTTTGGATCTTATGGTATTGCTCGGAAAGCTCTTCTTGATGTTCTTGCCAAGGGCACAACCTCTACAAATAACATCATGCTCAAATTAAAATACACACATACCTTTTACCATCTTCTGTAGGCCATGTAGCGCTTTGAAATGAAGATGACCAAGCCTTCTATGCCATAGTTCACAAGGAGTGACGGTGTCATGGATCATGGCTTTAAAGAACTTTCCAGGAACTTTGTAGAGACCTCCCTCTCTAACTCCAATCACAGCTGTAGAATTCAAGTCTGAATTCTTAGGCCACAAGAGCAATTTGTTGTCCATAAAGACTACTTTGAAACCTTTATCTTCTAGAACTGAAACAGACAGGAGGTTTTTCTTCAGATGACAAACATACAGAATATCATCAACATGGTGTACATCACCTAAATTCAACTAAAAGGAAGTGGATCCAACTCCTTGGATAGAATAGGTGGTATTATCTCCAAGCTCTGCCTGACAGGAGAACTTATTTTCCTTCAAATCTGTGATAGCACTCCTATATCCAATCATGTGTTTCAATGTGCCACTATCCACCGGCCATGTCTCAGCACTAGTGGTAATGGATCTAGATAGGGTTGAGACAAGATAGTACTCCTTCATTGTCTTCTGATCATTGGAAGAATTATTTCTTGTAGGATCATCTTCTGTAGCAGTAGAAGCATGAAACCTACCCTTGAACTTCCTCTTTCTTTTGCACGACAGTCTCTTGCAAAGTGACCCTTCTTATGGCAATTGAAGCATTTAACTTTAGACTTATCAAATTTCTTGTTGTAATCATTTTCCTTTTGATTAGGAAACTTCTTATGAGAAAATGATGTGTTTCCTCTCTTCATATGTGTCGCAAGAGCAAGGTTCTCTTCTTTGGAGGAGGTATATTTGATCTAGATTTGCCCTTCTTCTTGTAGCCAATCATGCCACAACCTTTCAAAGTTTGGTTGCACTTCTCGACCATTTACTGCAACCAAGAATGTCTCCCATGAAAATGGAAGGCCATCAACAACAGTCTGTATGAGATCATCATCATCAATAGTTACACCAATGATCATGAGTTGATCTCTTACTTGAGAGATCTTTGTGAAGAAGGAGCAACCACTTCGTCCTTCTCCATCTTTAGATTACGGAGTTTGTTCTTCAATGCTCTTTTCTGATTGGGAGCCTTCTTCTCATAAAGATTGGTCAAAGTGTCAACGCATTCCTTTGTGGTCTTCAATGGAGTAATCACTGGCATCAAATTTCTTTCGCAGAATCATAAATTATTTTATGATTATGTTTGCTTTGGCTTTATTCTTCTTGAAGGAAGTGTGCCCTACATTAGAGGTAGGCTCTTCAACAACACTGGATATGTATCCATCCAGATCATGCTCTTCCAAGATATTCAAAATCATGGCCTTCCATGTATTGAAGTTCGATGTTCCTTCAAGTCGGTATTCTGATCTTACTGAGATTGAAGCCATTATTCTTCAAGTACTATGCTCACCCAAGATCAACGTAGGCTCAAGCTTGACTGTTGAACTTAGCTCTTTCATGCCCTGAGCTCTGATACCATGTTAATTCGTTATCTTAATGCAAAATTGTAGTAGTACTTGAAATCAAGTGAATAATCAATAAGCATAAGAATTCACATAAGACACAATATTTACCCTGGGGAAACCCTCTAGTACTTGAGAGAGAAAACCCCAGCAAAATCTTCCTTAAAATATTGATAGATAGCAGAGAATGTCTTTACAATGAGCAAATTACATCAAGCACCCTTGGTGCATTTTCAGAGAGAAATACCAAGCACCCCTGATGCAATCACAGAGCAAAAAAGAAGATGGAAGAATAGAACTCAGAATAATATCACGCACAAAACCAATTCGTTGTTTTTGGTCACATGCACAATGAATGCAAATTGCCTTCAAGAGAGAAGAGAATTCGCTCTCACATTGAATTCACCAATCATGTTTAACATATATATACCATACTCATCATGCTTTGGCTTCTATTTTTATCTTTTGACTTCAAGATGAACTCGCCCTTCATCTGGATGCTAGGTCACTTAGTTAGATGGCTAACTCAAGTGTCGTCATGCAAGTGTCGTAACTTAAGTGTCACAACTCAACTGTCGTAACTCAAGTGATGTCTTTTAGTTCAACTTAAGTGTTGACATGCAAAACGCTTTAGTTAACTAGATCTTCTTTATTAACACTTAGTTAACTCTTTTAACTTAAGTCATTGATAACATCACTATAGTGAACAATTCGATTTCTCCTTTAATTAACTGAAGCCTTTATTGTTAACATCACTGAAGTTTAACAATTCGAGTTCTCTCTTATTTAACTGAAGTCTTTATCATTACTGAAATGAGCAAATCAAGTTCTCTATTATCTTATCACATCTTATATTTATCTCTTGTCTTATCTGCATGGTCCACATGTGCCGACTTTAATTTATCTATCATATCAAATATACTAAGGATATTTTTCCAATGATGTGATCATCTTGTTCTACTATCGTTCCAAGTGGTCATATGCTAAAGTAATTCACTCTAGAGGTGGCCAGTCTCTAGAGAATACTTAATAGCTCAACCATGGTTAGTAGTACATCACACACCATTCATGCTTCGACGTGCAAAGCATTACCTCAACACATGAGTATCTATCTTGACACACAAGACCTTAGTCTTGACAAACAAGATTGTAAAGCACCATCACTTTGACATACAAAGCACTTACCTCAACACACGAGGCCTATTCATTCTTGAGTCCAACTCAAGATTCTTGTCCAAGTTTCCTGAGTCCAACTCAGGTTCCTATAAGGCACTACCTCGACACATGAGGATCAATCTTGACACACAAGATTGACTTGGAGAATTACTCATGATGATGTAACTTTAGCACAATTGACATAGGCCCAGATACATTTGAATGGATCAGATCCAAGATCCCCTGGGATCGACTCTTGCTGCTAGGGAATGAAGCCTTGACATTCTTACCAAGCACACATCCTCTACACACCCCCTGCTAGTCAATCCTAAGGTCTGGAAGACCAATGACTATCTCCCTCAGTCGCCTTGTGATGCAGATGTCCCATCCTCATGTGCCAAAGATGGCACAGGTTCTTAGTGTCATGCACCAATTCCTAAATAGGCTTATCCTCTCTGGAAGGTAACTGCACAACTCTTGTCCTCCATGACTGAAATGGACAATAGGTTCTTCTTAAGGCCTGAAACATAGAGCACCTCCTGAGCATCAAATGATCCCCTTGAATCAAGCTAGAACCGAACTATCCCATGTCCCTTTACTGCATAGATGGCATCATCACCAAGCTCCACATGGATCCTTGAGTCATCCTCTGATAGCCCATTGGATAGCTCGCATGTTTTCGTCATGTGGCGGGATGCACCACTATCTGAGTACTAGGCACTCTGGGCAATAGTGCTAATGGAAAGGCAGGAAACGAGAGAAAAATCATCCTCTAACATTGTTGCAAATTCACTCAGATGGGTCTCTATCGATGCTACTATTTGCGGCCATGTTCCCTTACCCCTCTTTTTCTTCTTCGGACACTCAGATGCACAAGTGCTCAAGCTTATGGAAAAGAAAACACTTGTGCTTGCTCAAGTCTTTCTTCTTTCCTTACTTGTGTGATCCTCCTTCACTATTACCTTTCTTGAAAACTTTCCCTTTTCATTTTGTTGTTTTGTTTACAACAATTAAGTTTTCATCACCTCCTCCTTGTTGGTTGGCCTTGGACTCCTCTCGAGTCTCCCCCTGAATGCAGTCATCCCATAGTCTATGTCAATCTGGAATGTTCTCTTGTGCACAGATCCCCTTCTCCAATGGTTCCCAAGACTTAGGGAAACCATTAAGTGCCACATGCACGAGTTCGGCATCAAGAATGTTTCCCCAACGGCTACAAGTTGATCACGTATCTATGTGATCCTCATCAAGTAGCTAATAACATTGTCTAATTTGGTCATCCGGACATCTATGAGCTTATTCCTCAAAATCATCTTTATGTTCATGTTATCACTATGGAAGAGACTAACTATGGCATCAAACATCTCCTTTACCTTGGTCTTCTCTGACACATGCGAGATCAAGTGATCATTTACTACATCTAGGATCAATATTTGGGGTTTTATCTCCCTTTTCTCATGTGTTGCCTTCAGTACTTCATTTGTCAATATTGGCACAACCTTATCCACAATATCTAAAATCTCGTGTTGCTCCTTTAAGAACAATATAACCCTTTCCTTCCATGACAAGAAATTAGATGCCCCATCTAACCTGTCTTCGAACCAAAGAACCAAACACGGTTAGCTGCCATGTCTGGATCTTATGTATGAAACTGTCGGTTGCTTTAGCACTCACTGGATCTACTACTAAGACCCCTGGATCTGATAGTTCTACACTCGAAACACTTGGATTTGCTTTCCCTTCAATGCATAAGCTCCGATACCATGTTAATCAAAACTAGACTATTTATACTTTACTGATTTTTAACAGGTTATTTTCGGAAGCAAAAAATCTAAGAAAACTGATACAACAAACACACTGTGATTTTCTACTCTTCAAATCAGTTCCTCATTGAAATAATTCCAGAACTTACAAGAGCTGCCAGACTCGGGATAATGGCTCTGAGGAAAAAGATATAAAACACAATGAACCTGCATATTTCCAGCTCTCAAAAATCTGCTCAGAAACACCCTCGAACTGAGTCGTACGGTCTGTACGGTTGGGTTGTACGACCAAGCCTGTAACTTTGCATGTTGTCTCTACTTCTCACACGTGTGGCTGCCACAGTGAATCTGTATGTTGTACGGCCTACTGTTGTACAGCCTACTCAATAACTAATCGCTACTCCCTCGCGTTGCTCACTACTTTGTCTTTTCTCCTCGCCAATCACTGAAAATTAAATGTCCTCTAATTTTCTCTTACAAAACGTGTGAATAATTCATTGTCTCGTCTTAACTCTTATTGGTTTTTTATAATTTTGAATTGGGACAAATCCCCAAATCTAATCTTGACTTGAGATCAATGGCTCACATTTAATTTAAATCACTAATGCCTTAACTTAGGCATTTTATTAAATTAACTTAAACTCACTTTATTTAATAGCATTCACCTAATTAAAAAATATTAAAGTGAACCTTCGAAAGCTAAGAAATATTTAATGAAGATTTCCATGGGTTAGACACACCCCAAGGAAATACTTGTCCAAGCTACAGTCATCAACACAAAACAAAGCCCTCAACTATTGATCGCATTGTCGAGTGTCGGAGTAAGCACATCCGTCAATCAAGAAGACGAGTTGACACATTTTAACATCAATAAAAGGATGATATGACATTTTCTGATGAAGAATGGGTACAAGATTGCTTTGATCCATTGGATTTCTCTGGAGTCCTAAGATATCCTAATCAACTCCATGTCTTTAAATTGTAAAAGGATGAATAGAAGAAATACATCCCAAAATTTCATGTAAATAATGGTTTAGCCGACTAGCATGTTATATCATTTATGAAGGCTATTTCAAACTTAAAAGGGGTTCATGAAGATGTCAAGATGAAGATGTTCATGTTATCTTTCAACCTAACGAACGATGATGTATACAAATGGTATGAAGGGCTCCCAAAGAAAGGAATTCACTTGCTCGAACAATTTGTCAAGGGATTTTGTGAGAGATAGGATCCTTATTTCAAAGGGGATATTGGATATCTCATGGATGATGACACTTTTACCTCATCAAATGAAGATAGTGATGGTGATGAAAATCAACCCCTAGAAAACTCTCATGTGGAAGCCATTATTAAAGAGTCTTCTGCTCAAGATTTTGTTGAGGAAGCTAAAGAAAACGATATCTTGAGTCCTATGATCAAAGAAGGAAGTGCTCTTGAAAAGGAACAAGAAGCCCTAACTGAAGAAGTGAGGAAATGGTGAGTTCTTTGTACCATGTCTCAAAAGATTCTCATGGTGTCTTTGGCCTTTTGGAAGAAAACGGAGGGATTTCTGTGTGTGACGAAGAAGATGATGATTATTGGAGCTTTCTTGGCCTTCCCATTTATGATTCTTCAAGGGTCGAGAGTATTGTTCTTGAACCTTTAGGGTGCACAGGTTCCGAAGTAGATGCTCGTGGTTTTTTCCCGTCGTGCAAAAGTGAAGATGATGTCAATTTGGATAAGACGGAGTCGGTATTTTATGCAGATTCATAACAAAATGAAGATGCTCTTGAAAAGCCATCCCCCATTGAAAAGAATCATGAATACACGATTGATGCGTCTCTTTGTTAAGGATGACAAGTGTGGGATCTTTTTGCTATTGATGATGATCTCCACGAATGTGATAATGTACATTTTTCTAATGAGCATAATATGGGTATGGATTCTTGGGAATTTGTTGGAAAGCCCATATATGATTTTTCCAATGAGGAATGTATAAATTTTGAAGACCTTGGTAAGCTTAGATAGAGGGGCTTGTGAGAAAAGTGATTCTCCATCACAAGAGTTTGAAGGCTTCCAAGTCCATTACCTGTTCTTTCATTATAGCTACATTCCAATGAAGTTAATGACTTCTACTCAATTCATCATTTTCGTGGTTTTGTCTTGGATTATTGCCAAAGACAAAGGAAGAAGCCCTAGCATGAATAATATGCTAAGGTGGCTTCACTAGTGGTATGATTTCACTTGACTTATCTCTCTCATCATGCTTAAGAGTAGATAGGTAGGTTGCATAATCTATTGCATAGCCATTTGATTTAGATTGATTTTATGGCATTTCGCAATCGCAAAACACCATATGGTACAATCATCGATGTTTTGGGGACATTTATCGATTTCAAGGTTTCGGGAAGTTTTTGATACTGGTATGCATGTTACCTAGGCGTTTCCTACAACATAGGTTCACTCTAAGGAGTATTGGCTTAGTGGCACAGTTGACAGCCCCTTGATGTGGTGGATGTCCCCCATCAAACAGGGCATTTATGCCCAAGGTTGGTGTATGGTGCTTCATGGAATTATGTCATTAGGACACATGGCTTAGGGGCTCCCAACCACACTTTTGTTTATGCTTTGTAGAGATGATTGTGCTTGTAAGGTTGACATACCTATCTTGGCACACCTCATTATGCCCACTTGAACCTATTTTTATTATGTATTGACCCTCTTCTAGGCTCAAGCAAACCAAATTAATGATGATGTCATCCTTTTGAAGAGCTCATACCACCTAAAGGAGGACGGCATTGAGGGAAAAAACACATCATTGGGTGTCCTCCTCCATGCTCAATGTTTCATCAAGTTGCAGGAAGTCAACATTTTTGTCATTATCTTATGTATTGTATGGTTTACTTCCCAGATCGTGGGTGACAAACCCTAAAAAATTCATTTTATGCCATTTTAAGTCATTTTAGGTTGGTCTGCTTAAAAATGAGGTTAAGTTAGCGTAAAGTCACATATAAATAACGCTAGCCTCCTCATTTGTAAATGAAGATTATGGGATCAAATAAAATCATTCCTTTGTTTCTTCTTGTCTACTTGGACTAAGTGGGCACACCTCTCTTCTTGAGCAATCTAAAGCTTCAAATTGGTGATTTTTGGTGTTTGAAGGCTTCTCTACTATCTTGCAAGGCTTGTCTAAGGGAAAATATTCTTGGGGAGGTTACTCTCTTCTCCTTTTTCTCCATTTGAGGTAAAATCTATGTTTCTCTCGTCTTACATCGTTGAAGACATCCAAGGTAAAGGTAAATTTGGTTTTTTATGCATATTAACATAGTCTTGTAAGTGAGGCATCCCTCCCTGGAGAGTCTTTGTTATTGGGCCTTTAGCACCCCTATTTGCCCTAATTAGGTCAAAACCAACACAACCTAGGGTTTTTTATTTTTCCCTAATTCATTCAAAATTGGATTGTCAATTCATGAGGAACGCTAATCACAATTCCTCAATGGCCTTGATGAACAAGAACATGGCCTTATTCCCTCATCTTCACTCAAACAAATTTTATCAAAATTATGTCCTATATGTTGCTAAAAATACCAAAAAAATCAAATATGGTGAGAAACCATAAAAAATGTATAATTTTGCAAAAATTTAAAAGTATTTATTTTTGTGCCATAGATTAATTTCATTTTGATTTTCTAAAGTAGTTAATTGCAATAGTATATTTCAGATCTGGGGATAGTATATTTCAAAAAACTTGCAAAAATGTCATTTTTTAGCCCTAAATTTGGCCTAAAGGAGGTGATGTCATCCTAGGGTTAGGTGACATCAGCCCTAAGGGATTGTTTCAGATTTGGTTATTGAGTTATTGCAGGTCCACTTCATCAAAAAAGTCAAACCCTAGAGTTTTGAGGAAGTTTGGGTCAAATCCAAGGATACCCGAGAGGACCCTAAGGGGATTTGAGGCCAAGAGATTTTCTTGTTCACCTTGACTACAGCAAATTGCAGACCTCAAGCATAAATTAGTGTCAAATCGCATTCTTTATCCACCAACAGGGGAGCAACCTAGGGGGTATTGTTGTGCCCTCTTTTGTTGGTCATCAAGAGGTAAAAATTACGAAATTCCATTGGTTAATTTGTGAAATATCTTGAGTTTTGTTTTGCTGGTTTTTACTGCAAAAAATTGCAACAGTGAGTTACATATGTTGATTTTGTACCTAGGAAAGTGTTCCCCTAGTGAAAATTAGCCTAAGTCACAAAAAGGGGAAAATAACATGACCCTTGCATTAAATGACTTAAGATGAGCATTTAATTTGATAAATTTTAAGTAAAGTGAGTGAAATTAATTTTGGAGGGAATTAAATTAGTTTTTAATCTCATCCATCCATCTAAAAGTCAATGTGGGCCCTTGGATTAGATGTCTCTTCACTCACCCCAGCATCCAAACAAAAAGGCAAGGGAAAGGCTTTTCACTATTCCATTAATTTTCTTTGAGGAGTTTTGAGAGAGTAGAGAGCAATTCAACTTCTTGAGAGGAGAAGAAGAAAATCACAGGAGAGAAAAACAGCACACAGGCATGAATGCCGAGAATCCATACAGTTCTGGGCACATTTTTCGAGAAAAAAAACAATGACATGCATTTCCAAGCAGCGGCACAAATTTCAAGGCAGGGGCAGAAATCTGTACAATCTGTACATTCCGTGCAGTCTGTACAGTCCATACAGTGGCACGCAAGTCGAGGTCTGAGTTGGGCACAATTTTTTAGGGCAGATTTAATTCTGTTTTGCTGTTGGCACAATTTCCGAGAAGGAAATAAATTTCTGGGCATGCAATTCGAGGTCTGTACAGTCAAATTTAGACAGTCCGTACACAGCTGGTTTGGCACGAGTTCCGAGACAGAATTCTGGGTTTTGCAGTTGATATAGGTTGCAATTTTGCTGTTGCATTTTATTTTGCTGAAGAAATAAAAAGAACTCTCTCTCAAACAGGTTTTCCTCTTGTGGCTTTTTCCTGGGCAATTTTGCCAAAAAAAAATATTGTGTCTGAAATTTTGTGTGTGTGACTGTCCTAAAATTTCTGTTAGTGAATTTTCCTGTGTTTCATGTATTAAATTGTTCATAAAAAGTCTATTTCATTAACAGCTCAAAGTTATGGGTTTGGGCATTTAACTATGACAATGTGACTGAAACCAGTTGGGGAAAAACACTTAAAAATCTACAACATCTTCATAAATGGTCCTAGCCTTCCAAAATAAAGGGTTTATTATAGAATTATATTATTGACCCCATTGAGGCACTGGTCAACTGGCGATGGAAAGGGTTTGTAGGGATAGAATTGTCTTTTGTAATGTTATTACAAGACTATCCTTACCTATTTCGGGGAGCCTCCCATGGCCCAAAGGAGCAAGGCCTAAACAGGAAGGGGGTTACATTGAGGTGACATTGGGTGTACCTCCTTGAAGAGTTGTCGATCATAGCACTGGGTCCATATATTTTACTTGGGTCTACATACCTAAATTGGGTCCACTTATCTTTGATCTTGGAAGAATGCTAGTTTTTTAGGTAACAGTATTGTACTTGTAACTTCATCATCTATAAATGAAACACGCTTTGTTGTACAAACTTTGTGTACTTGCAGATCTGATTTTCAGCTTAGGTGTTCATGATGATTTACTAGTTTCTAACACTAGTTATGCAAGCTGATTTGACATAACAATGAGCAAATTTTAAGTGATTTGACAAACATATAGAAGCTAAGTGGGTAGATTTCGTGCCATAATAAATTTTTTGTAATAAGAAAGTTTCAGATATGTTTTATAGTGTTGGGAAGTGTACCCTAAGCACTGGAAAATATTTCCCTTCAAGTGGAATTCTTTGGTGTTTTTCTTGGGCTGCCTGATCCAAACAGCCACAAGGTTGAAGTGAAATTTTTGAATTTGCATTAATTACCCTATAGGAAAATCTCAACAATGTCGATATTGTCCAATATATATAATAGTATGCAACATTGTCATTACAAGCAGCTTTAATAGTGGCAAATTCTACTTAAACAAGAATGGGCTTTGGGATGTAATTTTCCAATTTATTTAAACTCTTTATTTAAACAATTTTACTGCAATGAGCAGGGATGTAATTTTCCAACAGGTCACTGCCCCGATTTAACAGAAAAAGAGAAACGCGATCTGTGTTGTCACTAGAACCAGTGATTAGGAATGACATGGACTCTATTGAATGGATCAGATGAATGGCACTTAGATGCTTTTAATATTTTATAGCTTTTGCAGTGTTTTTGGACAAGACTGGCAATATCTACATTTTATTAGTGACTTTGCTCAAAAAATGGAGAGACAAAATGAAGAGGGATTGAACTGAAATTTTCAAGAGTGGCTACCAACCAGAGAGAATGACCACAAGCTGATATATCAAACAAGCTTTGAAAACCCCTTGCTGTGTACCTTAGGGTATCAAAGTACTAATAGTATGTCATAGGCATTCATAAATAAAAGCAGAAAGCCAGTTCTATGTTGACAGATGTCCAATGTCGATCCCCTGGATTAAGTGCACTAGTCTATGCTGAAGATTTTACTAGGCATGCGATCCACAAATGTGAGAAAGCATCCATTGGGTTCCCTAGGGGAATATTCTTTGAATAAAGGTAAAAGCATAAGGCTAAATAGTAAAAAAAAACACACAAATAGATTCGAAGTTACAAGCTATAGTGCCATAATATTCATTTGAAGGGAATAACTATTCATGCGTGCATGGACGTATATTGGTAATGTATTTTAGTTATTGGGTTAACCATGCACAGTACATTAAATCCATCCGAGTCCTATGAAAATATATTTAAAAATACAAGATGATGGTATGATGAAAGATCTTTTATATGAGCTCCCTTGGAGATCTATTGTTCTCTGCAACGTCAATTTTTCCATCAAATTATCATGACAAAAGATTAATTGTGGTTATTAGAAATTTCAAAGATCATAATCTACCATATCAATCAATAAGAACATTTTGCATCAACTAACAATACTAACAAACATGACAAACATACCTTCAAATATGCCTCTAATGGCTAGAATTGTATCATAATTATTAGTAATTTGCAGCAAAGAATTAAGACAATGAAGTCGAAGTGCAATTGAAATCTTTTTGCATTCTGGCACCGAGCTTTAATTATCATCACAAACACCCAACACAAAGATCCAACCTTTAAAAAGGCAAGCTGTAGTATCTAAATATAAGGAAACCATATCAGATGTATGCCATGTCAACCTGTACATACTATTTCCTATGCAACTAAAAGCACAATTAACAGATAGTAGCCTAAATCAAAGCAACACGATAGAACAGAATTTGAAGTGTATGGTTAAAGGCTCCAAATTTTGAAACAAGTATAGTGTGCAAACCATCATGCTTCGATTGCTTGATTATTTGATTAATGATTAAAATTGCACTGTTTAGACATAATGAAAAGGCAGATTGAGCACAACTGAAAACAACAATTTTCTCAACGCATTGCTTGCATGCAGGTTTCCACACTATCTTAGATCTAAATTACAACAAACAAGCCTTATAGGGCATCTGCTGAATTTCAAGTCAGGTTACTTTTAAATCATTTCACGTGATGCATTATGGAAATTAGTAAAACCAAATATCATTTCCATCAATTTGAAAGAGGGGGGCATATAAATTCTGCCAGAGAAAAAGGTTACAGTATACAAAAATGCCAAACTTTTTCTTTGTAAAGGCACAAGTATGGTATTCGAAGAAGAAAAGATTGGCACTCTCAGCTCTCTTTTCAAGAATACTTTCTACATGCTTTCTTTTTGTGCATGCTCAAAAAATACCTGAAATATAAGATGCAGCTGAAGCCTGTTCCAAGAGCCTAATATTTTTTACATCGTCGCCCTCTCTCCATCAATAATCCATTGAGCATATGTAATGAGATCTCTAAGCATTCTCTTCATTCAAACACCTGCATTCAAGGTTTATTTTATTAGCAAATAGTTTCCAAATGATCTGAGATCAAAACATTGCACTGTAAGCTGTCATATATTTTGCAAAGGTTCACTCAAAATCTATAAATGGCATTAACAATACTGCTATTTTGCCATCTATACCCCAGTCCCGCAACTTCTATCAACTGCGAACAATGAAATTGGCCCATAAATGAGATTTAAATTAAAGACTTCACAAATATTTAAAAAGTCAGTGCACAGACAAAAACTTGTCAAGAACCTTTTAGTATCATTCACTTGGCAGCAGTTTAGCCTAGAACTTACCAAAATGCTCACCATAACTCTGAAATGATTTCCTGGCAATTAACAAACTATTTGCATTATTTCAAAACTCAATTAATAAATCCATTGAAACTTACCAATGGGGCCTTGCTTCACTGCTGAGCTCAATGGAGAGTATTAAGCCATCCACAGGGGTTCTATTCTCGCTATGGTCTACCGCACACAAATGGTATGTTTCAAAGAGGGATACAACCAAGTGCAATCATAACCAATTTTGATGGAATAAATATCCCTCATATGTTAGATTTTTTAGCTCGGGAGATCTTCTACATAGGCTTGGCGTTTAGGCATGTAGAAAGGACCTAAGTGACTTTCCTAGATATTAATTTTAGTGTTGTAAAGTTAATGTGACTTTTTATTAATTGGTGAGTGAAAATTATTTTTAATTCATTAAATGTAATTTATCTCATCCATTGACTTGAAGAAAAAGAGACAAAGTCACTTGAAAGATAACGATACTAAGTCATTCTCTCATTTAATAAAAAGAGAATTCTATGAGAGTTTAGACACACATTTGTTAATGATAGATTTGGAGAGGAAGAGCTTGGAGTAGGAGACAAGTAGCAGCAAAGGGGGTGCAGACACCAAGAGCTATTGGTGGCACGCAAATCAAGGTATTCTCGGCATTAAATCTGTTTGTATAGCAGAGAGAATATACAGTTCGTACAGCAAGAATACATAATCTGTAAAAGCATACTTTGGCACAAAAATCGAGGCATCTTTTGCACAGATTTCAAGGGAGACTTTACACATATTTCTAGGCAATTTAATTGTGGTAAATCTGTACAGCCCATACCTGCATGTACAGAAACGGGCTCAGATTTTGAGGCTGTTGTTACAGCCAGATCGACCGTACAGTTCACTGTATACTGCTGCACAGAAATCGAGGTGGTGTTGACTCGGTTTTCTAAGATAAGTACAGTGATTTGATTGGCTGAAAATGTACAGCTGTAAACTCATTTATTTCTTCATGAGCTCATAATAAATTTCTCATTGTGATTGGTTTTCCCTTCGGGGGTTTCCAGGGGCATTGCCAAAAATTCTTATGTTCAAATGTGTGTGATGTTCACTGTTTCTGCTGCATATTTGGTTGAGTAAATTCAGGGTATTCACATTCATAAATTGCAGATTTTAGAATGTGTTAAATTTCTGAGAATAACTCTGAGTTTGAGGACATTGGAGCATGGGTTGTGGGAAGTGGTTCATCTCACCATATGAGGAGAAGGAGGTCAGTGTTCCTTAGTGTTTCAGAGACAGACTCAAACTGCTATGAGAATAGTAGAGTCGACACCATGCATGCAGTGAAAGGGGTTGGATGTGTGAGATTCCAACTAGAGTCAAGAGGATCTCTGGAGGTGGTTGAGGTGTTGTTTGTACTAGAGCTGAAGGTTAGCTGGCTCTCAGTATCGGCTTTGGAGGATGAGGGATATAGCATGGTGTTCCAGCGTGGACAGGTACTTATATATCCAGTGGGAGCTACCCTAGACACAGCACGAGTGCTTGGTATCAGATAGGGGAGACTGTACAAGTTGTTGGGACAGCCTGTGGTTGGGTCCAATGGGATCTTGGATTGAGGGCCCATGCCAGTATCCTTGACAGATGGTTGTCAGGCTTCTTCCAATATTGTCAGGAGACTTAGATGGTCAGACCATACCCAGTCTTTTTATGGGCAGACCATACCCAGGAGGTCTATATTTTGTATTCTGTCAGTCATTTCAGCATTTTTGAGCGATTGGGATGGTGGCTTCACCACTTGAGGCCTCCCCAATCTGCTACAAACATTTCGGCTCTTGATGTATCTTTTCGCTCTGTTAATTAAATTCCTATCTGCTATTTACAAAAAAATATAATATTCTAACGTTAATTGATTTATTATTTAACCAAATCCCTCTTCAGTAATATTATATTATTAATTTAATCATTTCTTTTTAACTAGATTTAACAGCTAATCCCTTCTAGACAAATATGGAAATATTCCAAACATTGTATACAAAGGATTTAGATGTTATGAAGATATGCTTACTCGTAGCAAATAAAAGGATGGAAGAAATGCATATCAAATTTGAATTGCAGTGTGTCAACTGGAAAACCCAAGGAGGTAAACTGATTGTGAAAGACAAAAAAGAACACTCCGTTTTATAATCCCAACAGAGTAGATGTCTCACTTCGAGAAAGCCATAGATGCAGCTTATTGAGCACAAAAAAATCAGCCATTACAACAAAAGAAGAAAAGAAAAAAAAAATAGTCCCACAAATCAAAGAGAGAGAGAGAGATGCGGGGATTAACATGAAGAAGAAACAAGAATCCAGGAAGCAAATCATGGCCAGAAAGGTAAAAGAACAAAAACAGCTAGAATATCAGCAGAAGCAAAAAGGAAAGTAACGGCAGAAAAATTGCAACTAAATTTAAGGAAGAAAACTAAATCTTTGTCTAAATTTTTCCAATACCTACCAACAACATTGCAAAATATCCTCAACTCAGATCGTGCACCTCATAAACTCCTCCAGATGGTTTTTTAAATAGAAGACTTACTTTCGCATCAAGATAAACAGAAAATGTATGAGCATTTTATACAAAAAAGTTGGCCGCATAGGCAGCTGCCACAAGCTAGAAGCACCTAGAAGATAAGAAACAAAACCACCTATAACCAGGTACAGGACCGCCCTTAAAGGTTCAGTGAACATATACATCCAAAATTAATCAAAGCCCTGGTCCAGCTGACCTGCACACTCCAACCATAAACCAAACACAAATTAAGCAGCATAGGGGATCAAGCTCACGTGGTATTGTTAAAGACTTTTGGCTGCAGGATTTGTTTTGCACTAGCGTAGATCCATCTTAACCACAGATCTATTAAGCACCAAGAGGGATCAAGAATCACAAAGGCAGAAACATCTCAATGCCAAAAGATCCAGCATTGACTCTTGAGACGGATCTATACTAGTTTATTTTATTATTATTACTGATATTATTTGTTTGTCCATTCTTTGTTCCTTTCTTTCTTTTAAACATTTTGACATTGAGCATCAAAAAAATTCCATTTTATTTTATTAGTGAATTTTTCCATTTTACTTTATTAGTGTGACAGACACATGTTAGACCAATGTAGTCAGACTCGGACTCGGCAAATACTCGGCTGGCTTGGGACTCGGCAGACTCGGCGACTCGGATAAGACTCGGATAAGACTCGGCAAAGACTCGGCAAATAGAAAAAAATCTAAAAATATAGTAAATTTTGTGCACAAAACATATGTTGCTTATAATAGTCTTGCTGGAATTAAAATCTTATGAAATTAAATTATCTCAAATTAAATTAAATTATTCTATATCTTTGTTACATATAATTATGTATTATATATTATACATATTAATATATTTTATATATATTAAAAAATAATATTAATATATTTTACATATATGAAAAATAACTAACATACTGTAATTTATAACAAACACAAAACATATCATATACAATGAATATAATTATATAACATACTATATATAAATTATAAATTAAGTTAAAGACGCCCATCCACCATCGCCATCGATCACCAACTGCTTTGCCATCAATCATCATTCCCTGTGGCAATTCAAAAATAATACCTGTTTGCCGTCGAACACAATCTTCCATGCCGTCGATAACCATTCCTTGTCACGAATCATGAGAGAATAATAATCGTTTTGTCATCGCGACTCACAAGGAATAGAATCTAGATTCTAGACCATTATCCATTGTCAGCCACAGTAAATCCACTGTCAGCCACAGTAAGACTCGGATAAGAGATATGGCAAATGATGAACAATGAAGCACAACAATCCTGGGTACCGAATTTTATGTTAAAAATGGACGAATTTGAACGACCCAGCCTTCAAATTCAACTGAATTCGAATCTCAACCTTGAGATGCAACAAATCTTGTGACTTAGGGTCAAAATCAACCAGCCGAAAAGAGACTGCGCTGGTGACACAGACTCGCGAGTTTCCGGCGAGTTTCCGGCGAGTTCCCACGAGTGACGAGTTAATGGCGAGTCCGTACGAGTCCCGAGTACGGAGGGCGAGTATGAGCCGAGTACTCGTTTCGGAGCTCACTCGGCCAGACTCGGCTGACTCGGCGAGTCTTCAGCGAGTGAGATAACACTGTGTTAGACATCAAACTGGGATGTAAGAGGACCTTGCTTCTCTAATAAGTGCACTTAATGAATTGAACATTTCAATAGTTGGGTCATCCAAGACCTCTTGCAAAATAAGGGTGTTCACCCAATTGGTATTGTACCAATGTTTGCCTACTAAAGTCAGACTTGCTAGAAGCAGATTAACAAATGATAAGTGCCTCTAGTGTGGTAATTCTGAGACAGTCAAAAAAAATTGGGAATGCTACTCTGCCATGCAATGTTGGTAAATAGTGAAGCCAAAAATTTTAAAATTGTCACATTTCAAGGGATATTAATTCGCATGTGGCATTGCTTGGGGACCACAGTTCCCTTATTCTAAGTCAATGTGGTCATCTCGCATTGCATTCACTCCTGTCTTGTAATCTCTTTGGAGGATTCACGGTAAGCCTGTTTATCAAGGGGTGCTAGGTTCTGTTCATGCATTTCAAAAATTGGTGTTTGATGGAGTGTCTACTCAAACTAAGACTAATGTGTGTGTCAATTCGTAATACTAAGAATGTCTCAGCAGACCTTACTGAAGCTTTGACTACATTAAAGGTATGTGAGCACTTCACTTGGTCAAAAGGAATCAAAAGGATAAAGTATCCTATTAACATCCAGTTAGAACAATTTGCCCTGTTGGACTTGTGTTAGGCCCTTCCAGTATCTTCTCCCAAAATAAGTTGGGTAGCCCCATCACAGGAAAAAGCCCAACACTCAAGTGGCATAAGGGATGGCTATTCCGCAAATGAAAATGATGATCTTCTAGTGAATGGATGAAACCCCTCCATCAAGTTGTGGTCTAGCAGTTGAGATGGCATGCCACCAGGTAAATTACCTAGGTTCAATCCCTGGCAAGCATACAGCCCTAGGACAATGTGTGCTTTGGCCGAGTCTGACAGATCCCCAAGTTGAAGTGGGATCACAAAAATGTGGAGTTGGGGTTTATAGCTCCCCCACAGACCAAAAATATCATTGAACCGAACCAAAAAAAAGGATGAAAGAATGAAGATCAGCCACAGCCCGTAAAGATTTCCAGGCAAATGGTCTGAGTTAAGATACTTATAATTGATCTTTAATTTGTCAAATCACAAAGGATGGACAACAAACAAAATAAAATTCTTAACAAATATGTCCAATCAAACAAAAATTAGGCATTTAGAAGTGCTACATTCTGGAATGTCTATCTGGTTAACCAGATCAACTGAATACTTAAGGCACTCTGAGATAAGTTCTACAAGCTGAGTGTTATACTCAAGCGAACATGATGTCAACAGCCATGGGAACTAGTTTGCCTTATTTTGGATAACACACTTTTCCCAATGAGAGAAAGGCAAGACCTGTTAATGACACATAAAAGGCAAAAACAGTGACCTTTGGAAATCAGCTAAAACAAGTAACATTTAAATTTTCTTTTACGGGGCTTCAGTGGATGACTTACAGTAAAGGTTTGACTTAATTGAAATCTTTGAGATTGGCAAATACATCTAAAATGTTTTATGAGTTCTGCACTTGTAGGGAATAAATTCTGTCTGCAGATATATGCACTTAGATACCCCCCGCACCAAGGATCTGGACTCCATTGTTCCAAAAACCTAGAAACCCTAACCACGCAAAAGATACACAAAATAACACACGATTGTATTACAAGTAACTAGAGCACGTATTACAATGGAGTTCACCTCCTTATATACTAATATTCACTGAGCAAGTTACTTCCACACATGAATGTGGGATAAACTGCTTTACACATAAAGTGAATATTAGCCCAAACCTATAGTTAAAGTGACTATTACATAATAAGACTTATATTCTAACACCTCCTCTTACAGCTTACAGTACTGAAAGCAAAACATACTAATTGAAGATAAAACATACTAACAAAACTTAAAACATTAGAACCAAAAACATTCTTCAGAAGTTTCTTCTTTGAAAACAATTCCTAAATCGGGTAGCGTTTCATCAAGCTGCCCCATACCCCTCGTAAAGGTCTAGCTCCCTGTTACAATTCAATTAGTAGTCCTAGATTTGTAGCACAATGTGATGTGTGTGCTAGTGAATGGTAAGCATGGGAGAGAACTAAGCCCAAATGTCACCTCTATTAGATTTTCACAATTTAAATCAAGATTATCTAGGATCTTATCTGAGAGAATAACATGCACAGCAATTCAAACACAAGAGACAAGAGACACAAAGAATTTCATCGGGGAAACCATAAAGGAGAAAACCCCGCAACTTCCTCAGAGATAGAATGAGCAACAATACAATAAACCCCAAAAGTAGAAATGGTCTTCAACAGCTTCTCTCTTCTTCACTTGTGCGAACTTGCCCTCCTACTCACTTATGCAAACTTGATGAATGAGTGAATGAGCAAATAGAGAGGAGCACCCTCTCTATTTATACTTTAACTTTCACTTAGCCTTAACCCCAAACAGGTCGGCCCCTAAGTGTAACTGACTAAGCCGACTTCTCTAGGAGAGCCTAATAACCCATGAAAGACTTGACTTTGGGGTCTAATGCCCCGACATACAATGGAGGGTTAACCTCACTGACTTTACATGACTCAATTACAATAATGACTCTCCCGAACGAAGGAATAAACATCTCCGTCGGAGGTACATTAATAAAATACAAATACAACATAAAATATACAAGTGAATATCTTCCGAAGTTACAATTACGTTAACAACCTCCACTCAGTCTTTCAACTACTTTGGGTAATTCCTGGACCCAGAGGAGAGCCCTCTTGAGATACCTGCAAACACAAACACGCAAATACCTATCTACAACATTTATAGCAGAGATCAGTGCCTTATATGGAGTCGATCATTGAATTAAGAAGACTACTTGATCTACCAAGGAGTTAATTCAAACAACTACTTGTCCAAGACAACAAATATCAATGATTTACAACACAATTTCACGTTTACCAATGAATTTCACACAACCCAAGGGACAACTCAGAAAAGTGCCCCCTCAGGGGGAGATGGACAAGCAAGGCAAGGCAAGGCCCTAGGAGGCCTCAAAAGGAAAATGTTGCCTAGGGTATGGGAGATATAGGGTTTTCACGTTTCTCGAGGCAACTCCAAGAATGAGGACGCCCTTCAAGATCTATGGACAATGTCATGTCCCCAATCAAATGGTTTTCAGATAAATAATTAAGTTGGCCTACCCAATTCCTAAGGGTTATGTGAAAGAATCAAAATATTGACATTTAACCCAAAGGTCTATAGTTTCTCATGAAAATTCAATATCCTAAATTGATGGTGGAAAATTAGGCCAATAAATTATGGAATAAATGTTAAATGCTCCAAAATGAAGTGGCATTAGGTCCTAGTTGGACTTGGGGGTGCATAAATGGACATGTGGGGTCCACATGAGAGAATATTCCTCCTTTAAACATGGAGCCATCCCCAAATTCGAGTTGGAAGGGAAGAGGTAACATTCATGAAGGAAGAGGAAGAGTCATAGGGCTAAAAATAGGCAATGACAAATTCTATGAAAACTATGACAAGCATTATGACACTTATGACAGATTATATGACACCTATGACACTTATGACAGATTCTATGACATCTATGACAATGTAAGAGCTACAAATAGACCAAGAGGGCGCATGGGAGGAGTTACACATCTCCAAAGCATCCAAAAGATTCCCCAATTCGAATTCATGGAGGAGTTGGAGACAAAAGATGAGCCAAGTGTCATGTGGGGCCAATGAAGGGTCATAACTCCCACTAATTCGAATTTCATGAGTAATTAGGAGATAATTTGAGTTCTAAGGAGGTAAATGAGTCAACTAAAGTTATTAAAAGGAGGCCAAGTCGAAATGGAGCAGCTTCTGGTCATTTGTTATTTGCATCTTTGCAATTTGGGAGAGCTTCAAGCTTGTCCTTGCACGATGGATGTTCATCCTCCCTGCCTTAGAACCAATTTCGAGGGTGCAAGATTCCCATCCAAGTTGGTTGATGGAGAAGCCATTCAGACCTCTCAACAGAGCTTCATGGAGATGTTTTGATGCAGGTTCAAACCCCAACTAAGTTCGAGTTCATCTTCTCTCAATGTCATGTAAATGTGCAAGGGCGCACTTCTTGTTTCATATAGTTAGTGGAGGATTGTTATTTTGACTTCATGGACATGTTAGTTGCTTCCTATCTCTGTAATAATCATATCATGAGAGCCACAGCTTGAAACACCATGTATTTCAAGTGATATTTCCAATCAAGAGAGAGATTCGAGCCATTTTCCCCATAGCATTTGCATAGTGATTTTGAAATGATGTTGTACCTGTTTTATATCAGAGTTTGTTGAGATATTTATCCATGTTATGAGTTGTATATGAAGTTACTTTGATGGCCCAAATGATGTTTGCAAACCCCTGAAGTGTCACTATGGTTTATGACTAAATTCGAGACTCCTTGTCCACCATTTTCACCACAAATTCTAAACTCTAGAAGTTGTTGTTCATTGAGATACCTATTCGACCCTAAAACCAAATCCAATGATGCACACATATTCTCCTTAATGTCCTATAACAGAGCCAAGTCTCATACCAAGAATTAGTGAAGGCCATATAGTGTTTGGAAGAGCATTTAATGGAAGACCTAGGGGGGATCTCCACTTCTCAAATTAACTAGTCTTGTCCCGAAACTTATTTCCTTGCAAATTGCAGACCATGGATGGGTATATCAGTTGTTTGGGTGTCTGATAGACGTATTAATGTATCCTATATCCTCCTAAGTCCCCACCATACAGAATTCGAAACCATTTGGGATCATTTGGGACAGTTTGGGGTTTCACTAGTCCAAGATTCGAAAATTGGCGTCCAAGATTCGAAAATTGGCCAAATTGTGTAAACTTTCAAATTAGGCATACTACAGACAAATCAGTTAGGGCACACCTCTCCCTTGGATCAGTTTTGTCAAGTTTTCAATATTTACTGAGTTTTGAATTTTTCTAATTTTTAGGGTTTTTCTAATTTTTAGGTCTTTTATGCATAAAATTGCAACAAAAAATATAATACAATAAATGCTGAAAAATAGAGTAAAAATGACAAGAAAGGGGATATGATTTTTGTCTTAATCCCTAGGGCATTGAGATATCAATGGTTAACTTCCCTCTCCTAAGATGTTCCTCTAGCACTTGCAAGCTAGGGCATCACCGAGCAACCTCTAGGGTTCGGTAAGAGAGCCTAACTAGGGAAAATGAAGCAACCTCTAGGGTTCGGTAGGAGAGCCTAACTAGGGAAAACAAAGAAGTCCAAGGCCCTAATAACAATAGAGAACCCTTGTACAAGACATTCCCTCCATACAAAGTTGACAGAATATTGATAAAAGCCCTAATTCAGAAAAATGCATCATAAACCACCATTTAACCTAGCTAGGAACATAACTTACCAACATCCAACAAGAGGTGAGCAAAGAAGAACGTTTACGTCACATTTGTGCATGAGTCATTCCAACTATTCTAGCATCAACCATGTGCATGTGCAAGAAGAAGCCCTAGAACATCATTCAATTCACCATCAAGCAAAAGAGATCATCCCAAGAGAAGTGCGCATCACCAAAGAGACTCAAAGAGTAAGAGAAAGATAAAATAATACATATTTGAACCCTTGTCCTATGATTTCACAATGAAGAAAAAATGTCTATTTATACTTTTTCATCCTCAACTTTTTAAATTTGAGCCTACAAGTTTAATAATAAAATAATAATATTTTTAGGGTAAATTCCCCACAACTTAAGGATTTAGCTCTAAAATAGACAAAAATAGCAAAAATAGACTAAAGTAAGGCTTCACTTAATGAAGTAGTGAGCCAAAGGGTGACATCATGCCCCAACTAACCCCAAAATGATGATTGTCCCTCAACGCCCCCCTTTCTAACTTGTAGGCTCATCTGGTGGAAGGATGACGTCATAGGCTAGAGACACTAGAGGAGGGGTTTTTGAGTGGTGAAAATAGGTCCAAGTGGGTGAAAGGGGTGTGCTAGATAGGGTATAACAGCCCTTTACAAAACGCAATCACCTCTGCATAACAAAAACCAAGGTGGTCATGTGCCCTAGTGGGTCAACCCCAGAAGCCCCGGACACCAACCCATGGGCCTAAAGCCCTGGATGGTGGGGACATCCACACATCGAAGGGGCAGTCAGTTGTGCCACAAAGCCAAGTACTTCTAGGAGTGAAACCAAGGGAGCCTGCCATGACCAAGCCAAGGGGACAACAACCCCTAATCCAAATAATATAACCCACTTTGGCCTTTACAATAAAAAATTTAGACCCCCTGCTCTAGATCAAGCCCTGCTAATACACTGTTGTAGCTCTAATGCCTAACACTCCCAAAGTTGAATTCCCAAGTTCTTGGCTTCCACCTCCCCAAACTCCTGAATTACAAATCTCCCAAATTAAATCATTGGACAACGATCCACATGCATATCTTCTATCCACAAACTCCGGAACTAACAGGGCCACCATCCATGTTGAGTTGTATCTACATATACTCCCATCCTATCTTCAAAGTGCAGACTTCTTAAAATGCATAGAAGACCCTTTCTTCAGTAAGATCATCACCACTCTCAACATCTAGCGGTTCTTCCATAACAGTTGCATTAGCTAAATGTGATTTGTCTTTGACTTTACCCTTGAGGATGTCATTGGCTTGAAATTTATAGTTCCAAGTTGCATGACCTATTTTCTCCCCTTTGTCTTTCGTTGGTCTGGTCCAATTGTGCCTTAACTAAAATGCCATCTCAAGTGGAGGATCACCTTCGGTCTCTCCTGCAGTGGTTCTCTTCTCCTTGGCTAAAAGAGTAGCAATCATAACTTCTAGGGTTTGACAAGGTAATTGACTCATAGTAAAGATTACATTGTTGTATTAAGAAGGCAACCTGTTTAGCAAAATGGCCTTGGCATCTTCTTCCTCTACTGTCGCTTTAACTTCAGCTAACTGACTAATGAGAGATCTCAGATTATTTGTGGCTCAACATAATGATCTCGACAGACATCTTGAACCTAAATAGCTGTAGTCTCAAAGAAAACTTTGCATTAACTACTTGTACTCCAAAATGCTTATTCAAATTTTCCCAATAACCCTGGATGATTTTTCCAGGTTTATATGATGCAATTCAGAATCTGATAGAGCAAGGCCAATAATGGCTTTAGCTTTATCGTCTCCGCTTTCCCATTTCAATAGTTAATTTGGATTTATCAATGATACGTCAGTTCCTTTGACAATCCCCCACAAGTTTTTATTCATCAACTACATCTATATTTTATAGTTAGATCTACTCGCACATATACTATTTTGCCGCAATTTGGTAAAATACAGTGAGAACCATGCAAGAAATATGTAGATCTGCTACTGGGTATGTTAAATATGCTGATAATCTGACAGTTTATCCTAATAAAGCAAACATGCATGCTGAAATTTTTCCATCGAAATCAAAGATAGTGATACACTCATCTGATCTGCTAAAATAAATTAATTAGCAGCAAGAACCTATATGGTAGTTAAATCGTGAAGTACAGACTATCATGGATGGATCATACAACATCATTCAGAGATGTACAGTCATCGAATTAGAGTTGTACGGTGTAAAAACTTAAAAGCATACAGTCAATGAATTAGAGTTGTATGGCAGAGCAATCGTAGAAGTAGAACACAAAAATCGTAAGACTGAACTGATATGGGGTTGTACAAAAATTTGGTGACCGTACGGAAATTCGGCTACTGGTTATAAAATCGTACTGCAGTTGATCTAAAATCATACGGTGGTAGATCTTAAATCATATGGCTACAAGTATTAAATCATGTAAGGCAATGACAATTTATTATGTATGACGGTAGAAGAGTACGAAGGCAGCATAGTACAGTGGCAGCATAATACGACAATTAGATCAGTATGGTAGTCACATTAGATCTACACAGAAGCGACATTTTTATGCACAGCTGGCTAGAAGATGTACAGTTGCTCTTTCATGTTGATATTAAGCCTCTTTCAATAAAAAACAGGTTACTTCTCATTAATCTAATCACGCTTTTCTGATTCTGAAAGTCATCATGTGATGCAAGAGAAGAGCATACTGGGCAGACTAGTCCTATTAGAAAATGACAAAAATCAGAAATCTGCTCACACACAGTTCATGGACAGATTTGTCAAACACTTCATGAACCACTTATATCACCCTTCAAAGGTAAACTAAACCAATGTAATTTTTCCAAGCATTAAATAGACATGTGGTATGGCTGATATACTGTTCATAAAGTACATTTAGCAGCGGAAAATCATAAAAAACAGCAGACTGTCATACAAATTAAGACACAGGATTTTGGTCAACAATGACCCTGGAAAAACCCCACCTCCTGGGGAAAACCAATCCTAGAAAAATATATTAGATAGCAGCAAAATATCTCAGAATTACATCAGCATTACATTTCAGTACAGTACAATAAGATTCTGAAATCCAAGCACAAAACTTTCTCAAAACAGTGCAATATACAACCTAGGAAAACGTGCAAACAGTGCAGCCCAGGACAGTCACTTGCTTATCTGTTTACCTCGATTTCTATGCTAGGAATCAGCAGTAGGTCTCTCCTCCAGTACTGTACGTAACTCTTCAGAAGTTAATGCTTTTGGTTGCCTCAAAAACTGTGCCCACTTTGCCTTGTTTTCTGCGCACACCAACTCAGCAGTACGGCCCTCTTCAGTTTGTGCTGTACGGCCCTCTTTAATGCTGGAAGAAATGTCTTGGGAACTGCGCCCTCACCTAGGGAAAAGTGCCCACTTCAGCTGCTGCCCATCTCCATTATTCTGCTGCTCATACTTTTCTAGAAAATCGTGTTCTTCTCACCCAGCTCTCTTGGGATTCGAGCCAACTCCAGTTCTCTTGGAGTTCGTGCCTCTCTTTCTCTCCTCTAGAGATGCATGTTGTTCCTCTCCTTGAGATGTATGCAAATGAAGTCTCAATACTCTTTTATTTACCTCATTAGGGTAACTCCCATGACTTTTCGAATTCTATGGCTGAGATTAGATCTTGGCCAAAAGATCTATGGCTATGATCTAATCTCATTCACTTAAAACTCCTAAGTGAACTATATCACAAATTTTTCTTTTCGAAAAGTCACATAACCCTAAATAATATAAAAGTCACTTTATAACTTAAAGTAACTTTATAACTTAAAAGTCACTTTATAATTAAAAAGTACATCTCACTTTTAAATTAAAAGTCACATCATAAAGTATAAAGTCACATCATAAAATAACTTTAATAAAAGCTCATAAAGACATTTTATGAATATTTAATGAGACTTCATAGTTCTTGGACCCCTACACCTAGGCACCTGATGCAGGAGTGCCTCCGAACTACAAAATGCTAACACTCCCTCTTAGCGAGGGAGGTGCTACTGGCATCAGCTCCACCTGGATCTCTCTCCAGTCTTCTCCCTCCAATAGCTGAAGCTCCCTCTGAATCTGAATGCCCCTCAGATACCTGCACTAGACCAACTGCTGAAGGTCTGCACCTGACCACTCTGAACTGAGAGCACTGCTCACTCTCCTGCTCATCCTGAAGAACCATATCAGACCAACTCGATTTCCTCACAAAGCTGGATGAATCCTCCACACTGACAACCACCGTTGCTGCCACTGAATCTGATCTCTCACCAGGCTCACCATCCAACAGGATGCCCCAATACTCGATATACCCTGCCATCACGGATGCCAAGCAGACTCGCTGCACCCAAGCCCCCACTCACCGGATATATATAAACACACCCTTCCACATGAAGGATCGCATATCCATCATCCTCCAGAGCTGAAACTGAGAGCAAGTTCCTCTTCAGCTTCGAAACAAACAACACATCGCCAACCTCCAGATAACCACCAAACTTGAGTTGGAATAGGACTCTTCCAACTCCTTCAACTACATGGGTGCCGGCATACCCATCCTCAGTCAGTATAACTCTGTCAATATCTGTCAAATCTCGGAACATTGCTTGTGTCCTCGTCATATGGCGTGCTACTCCGCTATCTATGTACCATGCTCCAGTACCCAAACTATCTGCTGCACTGTTGTCTGAAAGAATTAAGACGAGCAAAAATTCGTTCTCAAATTTCCTCGCAAAATCTTCCTCTTCAGCTGGAGAGGCCGCCTCAGGCTCTACTTTCTTCTTGTTCTTCTTCTTATTGGGACACTGCCCAGCATAGTGACCATAACTCTGGCAAGCAAAGCATCTCACTTTGCTCATATCTTTCTCAGATTTGGCTCCACTACTCGATCCACCTTTCTTCTTCCTGCCTTTTGCTGCAAGAGCCACATTCTCTTCATCAACTTCTTTCTACTGACCTGTGGAAGTGGAGCTAAATCTCAGCTCTTCCTGAGTGAAGTCATCCCAAAGTCTAGCCCATGAAGGCATATTCTCTCTGGCTATAACTGCACGTACAAAATCATGCCATGGTTGTGAGAAGCCATTCAAGGCTACTCTCACCAACTCTGCATCCTCCACCTTCTAGCCAACAGCTCCCAACTCATCAAAAACCTGTGACATGCAGGTCAAGTAAGAAGAAACACTTTCAGTCTTGGTCATTTTGGTGTCTCTCAATTTCTGCTTCAGAACCATCTTCCGGTTCTCATTTGAACTCTCATACAAGCTAGTCAAGGCATCCCACATCTTAAATGCACGGTCTTTGCCTGAGATATGTGGAATAATGTGGTTCTTTACTGCATCAAGGATGATACGCCTGGCCTTGATGTCCTTTTTGTTAAAGGCTGATAATGCTTGTGCATTGGTAGATGTAGGAACTTGAATTGGATTTGCCTGCGTGCTATGCACCACTTCATCCCATAGTTCATTCTCCTCCAAAACAAGCACTAACCTAGCCTTCCATGGAACAAAGTTCTCTGCTCCATAGAAAACTACTAAACCCAAAGGAATTTAGAAAGGAAGGGATAATCACAATGAAAATACAAAGTGTAAGAAGCCTTTTAGAATCGAAGTATTCTCTAGATTCTATAAACAATATCGAGGATTCCCACTCTGAACAGCATTTCTGCAGAAAGCACACCACTAGACCAAAAGGAATTTCTCTAGAAAGGAAGAAATGGACAATCAGAATGAACATACAAAATTTAAAAAGCCTTTTCGAATTGAAGTATTGCCTAGATCCTACATATTATTTGCATCAAAACATCTCAAAGGCACACTAAGCTTATGCAACTTAATCACATGGGAATTTTGCTTATACAGAAGATAATTAAGCAATGTTTCAATAGTTAAAGAAAAGTTCATCCGTGGCACCTACTATGAATTTATCTATTTCTTCAAAAGATTTATCAATGTTTACTAAAGCCATGTTGCTACTTGCAATAGTAGTTATGTCTCATGGTAGAAATTGCGCACAGAAGGAAGAAGAAGAATATAATGGAAATATCAAAAATCTCATATTCATTCAACAGCTACTTCTTGTTCATGACATCAAGTGGTTGAAGCACGTTATCGGTTATAGTAACAATGAGAGTAAGAAGTAACAACAGATTGCTGATTCATTAGCCTCTTAAATACAATAGAAACAAGCAATGTTATTTGAAAAATTTTAAGCCCACGCTAATTTATCAAATTTCAAATGCTTTGTACATAAGACACTTTAGTTTAAGAAAAATGTCTCTGTTGACTTATTATAAGGTCAGGGATATTTAATATGGAAATATATAAACATCCAACAATAAAAGAGAGAACATAAAAATGTCTGCACTTACTTGCACGAGTTCTAATAGGTATGTCTCTCAATTCACGTTTTATGCATAGCCATTCACCAAGCAAAGCCATTGCTGCAAGGCCAACACCATTGCTGACCCACCATGTAACTGAAGATGGCCAGCCTCCATATATAAGGCATAGAAATAGATGGATAATATACAATGTACCAGCAAAATCCAGGCACTTTTTAGCCCTCTCTATCAAAAAAAACATATAGCCAGCTCTGTTAAGACAAGAAAATAACCATTTAGCTAATCAAGGAAAGTTCCATAAGCATTTACTCCCCTGTACATCTCTTTCCTAGTATACAAGGAAAAAACAAGGAAAAAAACAATTTCTAAGATGTCTGTGATCAAAGCATATTAAAATGCAATGATAGGCATGAATTAAGAACCCAAAAAATAGACCTTAGTACATAATTAACTAATCTTTTTGTGTTATGTATTTCTTGCTAAGCATGCAGCCACGCGCATTAGCAAGGTTGTCAGATATTGCCATGTATCCATAAATTAACTAAGAACATGTTAAGGAAAAACTAAACATATGAATGTTGTGAGATGAAGAGCAATAGGACATATTGACGTGTTGAAGCATGCATGAGCAAATACACCGCCATCGTACATCAGTTTTGAAAGAAAAGCAACCTTCTGAATAATTTTCTGCATCCTTCCCTACATTCGTCACCTTTGTTAATACATACTTAAAATTATGGGAATATAAAAGAAATAAAGATGGTTCAGATTTAAGGCAACTAGCTAGGAGATGGTGACAGTGATTTGGATCCTACGCAACATTGAAGCATAAATCAACACAAGCTGCCAATTGGGTCTAGTTAAGGTAGTTAGGGAGGAGAAATGTTATCCTCCCCACCCAGGTTTAAATCCTGCTTGTAATGTGTCTCGCTCTTTGTGAGCCAACTGTTGCTAAGGCTCAAGCCATAAGAAATATCTCTCTTGCTTACAGCCAGGAGGGTGGGATGACTAGTTACATGTACCCAAAAAGGAAAAAAAGCAAGCACTAAATTTTCATAAATTAGTTTTGCTTTAAAACATAAGCGACCATATTTCTTGTCATTGGCCTCCATTTTGCAGCTCAGTGGGTAAGCAACAAACTACTAAATTCAATTTTTCATGCATTGGTATTTATGTACATAGTCCTATGTCACATGGTTTGGGTTCAAATTCGAATTCAGGAACCTTGAAATTCAGTTCGAATTCAAATTTTTTTATGAGATTTGGAATGAGTTTCGGCATTAGGTTCGCCAATATACGTTTTTTCCAAATATAAATATTTTATCAATATACATTTTCCCCAATATAAATAATTCATAACATACTAATATAATATAACAATCATTATAATATGTGTATTTAATATAATATATATATATTATATACCATATAACCTATGTATTTTTTATACCTTAAGCTTTTACCTACCCTGTATTTAATAATTAAAATAAAGACAAATCAAACACAAATTATGGAACCCTGCCCTGTAATTAATAATTAAAATAAAAGACAAAATCAAACAAAAATTGCACCGGCAAATAAGAGGGCTTCCCCAACTCCTCTGTTTGGCTTCCCCAACAACCATATGGCTGTATTTAATAATTAAAAGAAAGAGACGAAAAGCAAATTACAGCAGTCAAATAAAAGGGCTTCCCCGATTCTTCTGTTTGGCTTGCTGGTACTCATTTCACAATGAAAACTCTGGTTTATAGCGGCCATGATCGTCATCACAGGAGAAATAAATAGCTGTGATGCACACAAAAAATCATTAGAGTCACTGGCACAATTTCTCAGTCACCATCGATCATCATCTACCTGTACTCGGAAAGAAATACATGGAAATTTGAACCAGATTGCAGGTCTGAAGTAATTTTACATCCTCTTTTTAATAACGGTAAAAACATAACAAAAAAAGGGTTTTGCCCTTCAAATCAGAATCTACTCTTTAACTGGCGAATCTCATGACCGAGCGTCAACGAATTTAAAGTTTCTTTTGAGGTTTGTCGAATTTTGAACCTCAAGGTTCAAAATCAGCAAACCCTGTGACATAGAGTACATGCTACATTCACTGATGTCAAATGGCACTGAGGATAAGATGATTAATTGCACAATATCAATTATCTATCTTAAATCAACACACATTTATGTACCCATGTCTTATGATGGCACCTTCAAAGAGCATCTCTATATAGTGTGATCAGATATTTTATCCATCCTAGCATAGACATATGTCCTGACATAAAAAAAACAGTACTATACAATGATGACATGCTTAATTTCATTTTCTCTAATATGTAGGCATATATGAAGAGCTAATACAATGGGTTGAATATTTGCTTTAATGCATGACTTGGCATTTATTAAAGGTCCCAACATGGTTGAGGAACAGATGGCAGACCGCAGAACACATAAAATGACTCAACTCTACTCATGAAAAACTCAAGTGGATGTACACAAGAGGAAGGCATGAGCTAAAAGCTCAAGAAATGAAGCAAGTGAAATCCAATAAAACAAACATATGCAGGGAAGTCTGAGTGTTGATATGAATGTGCATACTGATCTTAATAGCGGGGAAAGGCTCAAGCAAAGGCCCATCGCCATTTTCCTTCGGTTTCATTACTACTAAATGCCTCACCTTGGCTTTTTGTGTTTCTCATGGGGGTAGCTGAGGGGTCACCAAATCCAAGGGCCCACATTGGCTTTGGTGCTCTAAGATCAATGGATAAGAATAAAACACTTTTTCTCTCAACCACAACTTCAATTTATCAAAAAGTCACTTTAATCTCTGAAGTAAATTAAATGCTCATCTCAGGCAATTTAATACAAGGGTCATGTCACTTTTCCCCCTTTAAGTAACTTAGGCACAAAGTCACTAGGGGAACACTTTCCTAGGTACAAAAATCAACATTTAGTAGTCAAACCATTGCGTGGAGGGGGTCCCTTGTCCCACAAGCAAGGGAGTCTCATACACCATTTTTGGTGTCTGGCTTGGCCATGATCCTAAAATTAGATTATTATTATTTTTATATATGAGTGTTTAACCCAAGATCCATAAGAATTGGCCAGATACAAGGCTTTTCTCATAGAGTTTCATCTTGACAACATCAAGCTTGTGGAGGAGTATAGATCATATTTGTTTAAGTTCTTCAATAATCCGTATGCCCAAGTGATTGGGGTCGGTGTATTTGAGGTTCATCATGTGTTGATCTCTATATCTAAAATGATGATGTGATCCTCCCGACCTCCTTGCCCAAGGGGTTGTAAAGACAAATGGATGTCGTCTCACGAGTTTCTGATCTTTAGATGTTGACAATTAACAATAGTAAGACCAAGGTAACGACCTTCAATACATTACAGTGGACCCTTACCTCATACCACTTCCATTTCAAAGGGGAAGAGAATGAGTAACCATCGCATACACATGCTTGGGGTCAAATTTGTGGGACCTTGCTTCAATCTCAAACATACTTTCCAATCACAAAACAACAGGGGTATGATTCCCTTTCCCTCTTAGAGAGATAGTGCTTCCAGTGTCACTTCCAAGACATCTAGTCCAAGATGCACCCTTCGGCCACAATCATTAGACCCATGGTCCTCCATAGTTCAAAGGTCTAAAGCCCAACTTGCTTCAATCCGACTGGGATCAAGGGGAGAGAGTGCAATCTTATATGCTATATCACATCATTTAATGCAAGTGGATGATACCTCAATTCATCATTCACACAGAGTTAGAAGCACATCCTATGCACCTAGATGCCATTTTTAGATTGGTCTCCTTCCTTCATAGAGTCTATAATCTTGTTGATTCAACCTCGGGAAGGGCCTAATACCCCTATCTTGCTCTTTGTTCCTCCAAGTTCCTTACCTCTACTAGCCCATCCAACAAAGATTGATGTTAGTTTTTAAGGGCCTCCAAGTTACTTCAATAGTTAGCCATCTCTCCTAACTGTTACAATTTCATAATTTACTTCAATTTGATCTAGGATCTTAACTGAGAGAACAACATGTACAGCAAATCTACGGCATATCATTCATGGACACAATAATGCAAGCACAGAAAAGACACCGAGTTACTTGGGGAAAACCGTAAAGGTGAAAAACCCCAATAACTTCCTCAGAGAGATAGAGCAATGATACAACCAGAATACAAGAGATAGTCTTTTCCTAGCAGCAGAGCCGCCTCCACCACAAGTGCGCCACTCTCCACAGTGTGAGTGAGATAATAGAATGTGTAAAATGAGAAAGACACACTCTCTATTTATACACTAACTTGACTTGACCTTTGCTCAACTAGGTCGGCCTCAACTTAACCACTTAACATAATGCTGACTAGGCCGACCCCCACTAGGGTGGTCTAATAACCCTTTGACCCACATGGCCGACCCCCAATAGGGTGGTCTAATAACCCTTTGACCCACATGACTTATACAGGGCCAACCCCAACAAGGTGGTCTAATAACCCATCAAGTATAAGTTACGACACTTACAATATAAATGACGACACTTCCGTATAGAGGAATAATAACATCTCTATAGGAATACAATATACATATATGTGAAATACATTCCAAAGTGACATATACATCAACACTCCCTCTTAACTAGGAAGGTATTTCTCGACACAGGTCTTCTAGCACAAGTCATCTTCTCTAGATCATCGTCACTGGATAATCGTCATTGAGTCATGATCATCATCACTGCTGTTGCTATCTCAATCAATCTCTGAATCTACTCGTCATAGGAAGTTCTACAGAGCCAGTCCTTTTTCATACTGGATGTAGGCCCACCACCTGCAGGTCTTCGTCATCACTGGCCATACTGTGGAAATCTCAGGACTTATTACGTGCGTCACAAAACCTTAAAAGAGTCTCTTGACTAGCAAGAACCCTAAAGAGCATCTGAGGCCTTTTTCATCCTGTCCAGATCTCCAGGACTTATTACATGTGACCCCACCACAAAACCTCGAAAGAGAATCCCAGGACTGATTACGAGCACAAGGCTCAACCTATCGGATCTCCCAGGGCACAAATTACATGTGGTCACCACAAAACCTCGAAAGAGCATCCCAGGACTGATTACGAGCACAAGGCTCAACCTATCGGATCTCCCAGGGCACAAATTACATGTGGTCATGGCAAAACCTCGAAAGAGCATCCCAGGACTGATTACGAGCACACGGCTCAACCTATCGGATCTCCCAAGGCCCAAATTACATGCCATAGGACAAAACCTCGAAAGAGCATCTGCCAGATATCCCAGGGCACAAATTACATGCCATAGGCAAAACCTCAAAAGACTATCTGCAGATCTCCCAGGGCACAAATTATATGTCCTCCCAAGCAAAACCTCGAAAGAGCATTTGCCAGATATCCCAGGATACAAATTACATTCCATAGGCAAAACCTCGAAAGACTATCTGCAAATCTCCCAGAGCACAAATTACATGCTTATCTGCACAACCTGTTCCACGGCCACAGAGTATCAACCTGATACTCACCATACATCATCCTGATGTACACATGATCATCTTAATCATCATCACTGCAACATCCTGCTGCATGTCATCTGGAGCAACATCCTCAAGCTCGTCATCCATGATCATCCTGATCATACAATGCATCTACCTGATGCATACCAAGTATCTACCTGATACATATCATCATACATGATCCAACTGATCATACAGTGTATCCACCTTATACAAATACATGATACATATCACCATACATGATCCACCTAATCATACAATGCATCTACCTGATGCATACCAAGTATCTACCTGATACATATCATCATACATGATCCACCTGATCATACAGTGTATCCACCTGATACAAATACAAATACATGATACATATCACCATACATGATCCACCTGATCATACAATGCATCTACCTGATGCATACCAAGTATCTACCTGATACATATCATCATACATGATCCACCTGATCATACAGTGTATCCACCTGATACAAATACAAATACATGATACATATCACCATACATGATCCACCTAATCATATCCAACATCCAACATGATGCATACATATATAAAATGATCCAACTGATCATATCCATCATCCAACATGATGCGTATACAGAGCAGTAACTGGAGCATCATCCTGATGCTCATCATCCAGCGCTTATATCCACAGCCATGTGAAGGATCCTCCTTCCAACATGCTTGGAATGGCTTCTGCAAATGTGTCCATCACTTCTTCCTTGAAGTGTCATCAATTTGAAGAACACCAAGCCTCTCCCTGAAGTACTCGAACTTCACCCTGGCTAGTGGCTTTGTCAGCACATCTGCAATCTGCTCGTCCGTCGCAATGTACAGGAGCTTCACAGCTCCTCTCTGCACCATATCCCTGATATAGTGATATTTGATCTCTATGTGTTTCAACCTGTCATGAAACACTGGGTTCTCGGACAGCTTCACACCACTCTGGTTATCACAAAAGATACCAATAGTATCCAATGGGAGATCAAATAACTCAAACAGTAGCTTCCGTAGCCATACTGCCTCACAAATAGCTGAACAGGCTGCAACATACTCTACCTCAGCTGTACTCAGTGCTACGTAGGACTGCTTCCTACTAAACCAAGAGATCACACCTGATCCCATACTGAAGCAGCACCCAGATGTGCTCTTCCTATCTGCAGCACTGCCAGCCCAATCTGAATCAACATAACCCTGCAGGTTAAACTTTTGATTCGCTTCATACTTGAGCCCATAATCCACTGTACCCTTCAGGTACCTCAGAATATGCTTTACAACAACTCGGTGAACACTCCTCGGATCCATCAGGAACTGGCTCAATGTGTTCACCACAAAGCAAATATTTGGTCTCGTGTTCGTCAGGTACATCAAGGACCCAATCATCTGACGATACAAAGTGATATCAACCGGCTCAGATGAAGCATGACACAGACGCTTCAGGTTCGATGCCATTGGTGTGGCCATAGCCTTGCAGTCCATCATCCCAAACCTCTTCAGGATCTCTACTGCATACTTCCCTTGTCCAAGGAAGATTCCATCTGCACTCTGCCACACCTCCAAGCCAAAAAACAAATAGTGCATCATCCCCAAGTTCTTCATCTCAAACTCGGCATCAAGCTTCCGCTATGTGTTAGCAATCAATCTGTCATCTCTTGTTACAAACAAGTCATCCACATACAGAAGTAGAATCACAGGATTCTCTTCCTCAACCTTGTAGTAAAGGTTGGAATCCGCTTCACTCTTGGTAAAGCCCAAACTGGATAGAAAGCTGTCTATCCTACCAAGTTCTGCACACATATATGACTACACCTTTCAAGAAGGCTGTCTTGAAATCCATCTGGTGTATCTTCTATTTCATCACTTTTATATTTCTCTATGCTGCCATCTGCAGCATGCTTGATCTGATAGTTCCATTTGGAAGTTACAACAGACTTCCCTTCAGCTCTTGGGACCGCATCCACAACATCGTTCTTCATGATCGACGGATCATGGCATTCTTTCCGTATACTGGGAACTTAAATATCTTCAATAGATAATTTTGTTGCTGAACAAATGTTGTAGTCCTTCTTTTGTAGGTGATGGTATACAATCTTTCCTACACAAGAAGTTAAATTGCATGATTAGAAAACATCTCATAGTTTTCAGAACAAATTTTTACACATAAATAAATATGTCATACAATCATGCAATTATCTTAGCCAATGCTTCAATACAACATTTATCCATATTCCGTAACTTTCTAGATGCCTTCCAATCTCTACCAGAACATTGTTAAGAGTGTGCACAACTCCTAACATGTCAGCAAAGAGGTTTCATTCTAGATAAGTGGCAATGGAATGTTGTACAGTGCCATAGGCCACTTACCCATGTATATTAGTAGTATACTGTTCATCATTGCAACTATTCTAATATGCATCATACACAACCTAATTCTAGGAACATAAGCATCTACATCATTAAATAAGATTATGTAAGAAATGACAATTCAAATACTTATCTTTGTTTGGTTGCTGGGTGGACTCCCTCTAAATCTTTGCAACTCCATTCTGATGTGGATTGTGAGAAGTGGTCAACTCCCTCTGAATATCTGCATCCTGCAGAAACTACTGAAGTGTGCTCCTTTGCTTTCTTGCAGGAACAACTGGAGTGTGCTCCCTCTTGATCTTTGCTTCCTGGATTACTTGTTCTTGAACTTATATCCATCCTTAACCACTATGCATGCTTATTAGTATCATCATTGTGTTATCCTTGAAGTCTCATACATAATCACACATTTATTAGTATAATCTTAATACTATCAAAACACAATAATCTTAAACATGTATAGTCATGATCATTCACAGATAATAAACATTAGTATTTAAGGTTTCAGGGAAGTTTCTTTTACTCATGCATATTCTTATTTGATCATAGGACTCTTCTGATTAGTTAAATCATCAATGCATAAACCCGTGATTACTCAACCCTATACCTTCATGATTCTTCTGGTTAGTCATAACATCAATTATGGTAAGAAACTTAATATGAATACAATCATGACTATTCAAACTTATGACTTCATAAATAATCATTATCAACAACACAACAGTATAAGATCCTAACACAAGGTAGGATTCTAGCTTGATATAGGAAAAACATACCTGGATTAGCATGCTAGCTAATTATGTCTAACATACCCACATAATGTCTGCTGGTTCTCTTCAGTGACTTGTGCTAGTAACCTGCATGTCTCATAAGTTTACCATTGTAGAACCAAGTAATACATACCTCGAAAGTAGATCTTCTATGTGATCCATGACAATGGATGAATCTTTGTCTTCATGTCACCATGAGCATATGTTCTTGAAGTAGAACATGATTTGACTTTCTTGGTGTACCTTTTGTGTTAGCAAACAACATAAACCTCATACAACATCACAATGCATTAGTACAATCATAAGTGTCAAAACCTTAATCAATAAATATCTTCTATTAAGGTGATACGATAAGTCCAGTAATTAATCAAGATTGTACTGTAATGATATGAAGACAAACATATGATAAACTTAACCATGAAACATACTTGTAAGCCATATCTGTCAAGATTGCTTGTAATCTTCTTATGGAAGGCCTTAGCGTCATCTCCCTCTGAGACAGGAACTTCTTCACTTATGCAGGTGACCAATCCATCTTCTTATAGGATTAACCCAATCCACTTGATTTGCAAGAACTGGACCTGGAGTTGGATATGGGTTTGTCAGAGAAACCCCAAAAATTCAAACATTGAATTTCAAACTTCCGAAAGGATAGAAATATGTGCCTTGATGAGCTGATCAAGCTGGTATATTCAGAATTTGAAAACTGCAAAGTTTCACTCCTCAATTTTGCCTTTGAAACTTCCAAATTCACTGGATGTGACCCTGAACTGGGGTTTGATGAAGCCCACTCTTCTGCCCAATCAAAATGTTTGATCCAAAGCTCTAAGCTTCTATTTTTCTGAGGAGCTTCCAGCCGTGGTCACAGATTTCAAAAATTCCCATTTTTACAGAAGCCCTAATTTTCCACTTTTTTTATCAAAGTCCAGAACTAGGGTCTGATCAAGCCCGGCCTTCTGCACAGCCAAAAATTCTGATCTTGGTCTCTAAATTTTTATTTTGATGAGTAGCATTCAGCCGTGGTCTCCGATTACAAAAATTCCAACTTTCTCCGAAGCCCTAAATTCCGGAAGCCATGAATGAGAGTACTAAAAAATAATTATGTTTTGACAGAAATATGTCCCTGATTGTTTCTGGTGTAACTCCTAACTTTTCAATCCACAGGGTCTGAAAAATTTTCCTGAGATAGCCCGACTCTTTCCATCCCGACAAGTCTGACCTCAATTGGATTCTCTGAGACAGAGTTATGCCAAGTGTCGCAACGTGACCTGTTTATGGGATAATACAGGAGAGCGAACTTGTACGGCGTGCCACGTGTCACTGGTTAAACTTCGGCCTCTGAAAAATTTTCCTGAGATAATACAGTCTGTGTACTACATGTCACTTTTTACGAAATTTCATTTGGATCTTCCTAGCCCAAGTTATGACCTTTTTCCCAAGGTCACCTAATTTTGACTCAGATCTGGAAGAGGCAGAAACCCTATATTGTACAGATCATAAATCACAAAGTACAACGAATTAGAGGTTGTCCTTTGGACACAAGGTACATGGGGATTTAATCTTCGACCTGTAAAGGTTTCAGATCCAAAAACTTCGCCAAAACGGATTTATAGCGAAAGTGCTACGATGACTGGTTTTTGCTATATCAAGCCCTAGCATCGTAAGTGCAACAAGTGTCATACATGCCATATCATGCCTTCTTTCAGGCTAGCTCTGATACCATGTTACAATTTCAGAATTTACTTCAATCTGATCTAGAATCTTAACTGAAAGAACAACATGTACAGCAAATCTACAGCATATCATTCATGGACACAATAATGCAAGCACAGAAGAGACTCCGAGTTTACTTGGGGAAAACCATAAAGGTGAAAAACCCCAATAACTTCCTCAGAGATAGACAGAGCAATGATACAACCAGAATACAAGAGATAGTCTTCTCCTAGCAACAGAGCCTCCTCCACCACAAGTGCGCCACTCTCCACAGTGTGAGTGAGAGAATAGAATGTGTAAAATGAGAGAAACACACTCTCTATTTATACACTAACTTGACTTGACCTTTACTCAACTAGGTCGGCCTCAACTTAACCACTTAACATAATGCTGACTGGGCCAACCCCCACTAGGGTGATCTAATAACCCTTTGACCCACATGACTTATACAGCGCCGACCCCAACAAGGTGGTCTAATAACCCATCAAGTATAAGTTACGACACTTACAATATAAATGACGACACTTCTGTATAGAGGAATAATAACATCTCTATAGGAATACAATATACATATATGTGAAATACATTCCGAAGTTACATATACATCAACACTAACTACCTCTCCCCATTTAGGTATTCTCTAGATGCGTCAATCCACCCCTCATGTCATTTAAGCAAGACCTAAAGGTCCTAAACAAGGTTATTTGTAAGGACATCTATCAACAATACATTCAAGTTACCTCAACTTCACCTCCAAAAGGCCTCGACCTTAAGACCGCCTTCTATTGGGAGCACTTCATGCAATTGCAACACAGACTCATTGTTCAACCCATATATACACAAAGGCAGAACATGCATGCCCTCCAAATCACCCTCGCTAGTCCAAAGCAAGTCACGCCTGCTTCAGATTGAAAGAGATTGCCATCTTCCTCAACCCAACAAGATCTATCAACTTTTCCACCCACAAGATATGAAGATGAAGGACCACCTCATCTTTAAATGCCCCTTTATTATGAGATTTGGGGGAGGTTCCACTACCTTTGCCAAGATTCAAAAAGGTCCCTCGTACGTGGATCAAAGCTATATCTCTTTTTATGAGGGAGGTTCTCGATTTTAGATCACAAGCCCTTTGTGACCGTCCCCATCTTGATTCTTCCAAGAGGATCAATTCCTCCTCATTATACAACTTATTCAAGGCCGAAAACAACATCCAAAGACTCTAACTTCTCCAGCTATCAAATCGATTAAGGTCTAAACCTCCTCCTAATCCCCCCCGTGGGGCTGATGAGACGATTCCAATTCTATGTGACAACACAAGTGCCATCAGCATCTCGAAGAATCCGGTAATGCACTCCAAGACAAAGCAAATTCCTATCAAATATCACTTTTTTCGGGAACAGGTCACAGAAAAGCACATCAAGTTGGAATACATTGGGACAAAGGAGCAAATAGCAGATATATTCACCAAGCCACTCCTTAAAGGGACATTTGAGTACCTCCAACAAAAATTGGGGGTCATTCCATCTTCCCACTAAATTGATTCTTCTTTTTTAAGCAGAAGTGACTGGTGTTTGGGAGAGCATGCTCTAAGGGGGAGTGTAAATTTAAGCTAGTACCCTTTGCCATTGATGCCAAAGGGGGAGAGACGTTGCAAACAGGGGGAGCCTGTTCTCAGGGGGAGCTTAGGTGTTGTCATCAATGACAAAGGGGGAGATTGATGAGCATGATTGTCATTGATGACAACACATTAATGGCAAAGGTCATAGGAACATTAAGGTTGATATGGCAAACATGACAAAGAGTGATAACTTGGCAAGCATGGACAAACATGGCAAAGGATGACAAGGCAATGCCTTGGCGGGCATTTGAAGGACATATTGCGGGCATAATTTGGAGCCCTTGCGGGCATCCCTGGGAGCATATGAGGGCATCAATTAAGAGCCCTTGCAAGCATCACAACAAGGATTGCGGGCATCTCAAGAAACCCTCAAACAAGGTCTAAGAACCCATTGCGGGCATCATCTAAGGACCCTTGCGAGCATTCTAGAAGGAGGGTAAAGGACATGACCCTCAAAATAAATCTTATTTGAAATTTAATAAGAAACAAAATGATAATTTTTGATAGGTCAGCCTAGCAGAATTTATGGAGAAGGGTATATAAATGAGAGCCAAAACTCTATTTTAAAGTGTGAGGAATGTGGGGAGAAGGAAGTGAGCTCGTGTGATGTAACTGAGGCAGCCTCAGACCCGAAACCTTCACAGCAGAATATCTTTTGGGGTTTTACAAGACAATGGACAGTCTGAGTTTGAAGGGTGACAAGTGTTGAATTATCTTTTGGGTTTTACTACTAAGTTTGACAATCTGAAGAAGGACAACCCGATTCCTTGAAGCCTTGACAGTCCGAACTTTGAAGAAATTCACAGCCCGAGTTTTGAAGAAGGTTGACAGTCTTCATCTCAAAAATTGACAGCCCGAGTTTTAAAGGAGGTTGACAGTCTGAATTGTGAAGAGGTTGAAAGTGCCTTGAAGTACCTTGACATGGAAAACAATGATATACAGTGACATATTCAATGCTCAGTGAGTTCAGCAATCAGATTCGACAGGTCCACAGGTTCAATTCAGAAGTTCAAGATCATTCTTATTCTTTAGGGTGGCAGGGTCGTGCTAGGGCTCACAATTTTGTGAGTTGAGCTGTTGTAGCAGCTTGTCAGTTGCAACTGATGAAGTCTATGGGGTTGTAGCCCTTTCCAATTGTAGCTGGAGAAGTTGTATCAAATTTGTTATTCCAATTGTTGCTAGATCAAATTTTATTATAAAAGGCTTTCGTGGTTTTTCCCAGAACTTGGGTCTCCACGTAAAAAATTATGTGTTCTGTGCATCTTGTTATTTTTATGAATATTAATTATATGCTGCTATGATTGGTGATTAACAACGTGCTCTTGATTAAATTATAAATAATTGTGCAAATACTGATTCACCCCCCTCTCAGTATTCCAACAGGGGCAACCTTTGGGAGGGTTTTGAGGAGCTCCCATCCCAAACCCCAGGACAGGAGCCATAGTACCGACGAGTAACATAGGTTTAGGAGATCCGAAATCCAAGTACAAAGATGACTATCCATTTGAAGTAACAATCCTCACACTTGGTTGAGCAAACATTCATTTATTCAATCCTAGGCTTCTAGGGTGCCTTCCCTTAGTTGATCACATATGACGTGCCCAAGACATCCAAAAACCCCAAGGATGTATTCTGATGTTTATTGTTCCCCCATTTCTTAGCTGGAATGGATTATAAATAAAATCCAAAAACAAAAACTTTTAAAGACGAATTCAATGAAATATCTTCAATGGAGAATAGAATTTCGAACACACATAGTCCAATCAATAAAGCAATACAAAAACCACAACCACTTCAAACAACTAATGAGCACAAGCTACTTTTCAAAGAATTGATGAACACACGTTGCTTTCTATATTGTACATCTTACAAAGAATACTCCATAGTTTCCAAAGTATTTTAAGAAAAATAAATAAATAAGAGACATGAGATTTCCAAACATGATGAAATGCCCATGATAGATGCTTACCCCTTTAGCATAGATTAGGGAAGAAAAATTCCTATACAATAGAGCTATACCATAGAAAAGGGAAGGAGATTCATTTCCTTGTGTAGTGAAAGGAAGGACCATTCCTAGCAAAAAGGTTATCCAGATTCCCCAGATAGTAGTAAAGTTTAGTTATTTAACTTTAAAAAGGGATACTGTAGAATGCATTGAAACTTATTGATTATAATCAAAGGCTACTTTTCAGTTTGTATACTATTGGTGCACATGTATTTACTTATCAGGTTTATGTTTTCCATAGCCTTTCAGGGATCACTATTTAGGAGCCATGTGAAGGTATTTTGGGTGTAACCGTGTAAGCCAAGGGGAATTTGAAACATTTTCAACATTTAGTGGGTTCGGGTTGATAAGCAACCTTTGAGCATCACTGCATTTAAGGCCTGATCAAGGTTATGAATTGCACCTCAATTATATCAAAATGCACTGTCCTATCTGTAGAAGACTCACTATAAATACATTTAAGGCCTTATCTAGGGATGAGAATCTCATGCCTCTTAGTACATTGATGGATGCATCAAAAATGTACATTAACTGCAGCAGACTTATCAACAAGCCTATTCCTGAAGTCCATTTCTAAGCAAAGTCCATGGTTTAACAAAGCCACAAGCTATTATTGAAGAATGGTCCAGACTAAAGAAATCCAATGCTGCCAAATGATGAATTTACAATTTCAAAATCTAAATAAAACTAAACAAAAAGCTTTAGACATAATTCTCACCCTGCAAGAGCACTGAAAAAAAAAGCAGCCAATATACACCATCCAGTGACTGTTGAGGCTGACAGCATAGAGTAATCAAAGAAATAGAGAAGCGTTAATCTCGGAACACGAGATCCAACAAGAATCCACATGAATAGCCCCAGACTGAGATAATAGAGGCACTGAAGGCAAACAATCTGAGAAACTATCAGCCATGGATCCCAAACCATCGCCCCATAAAACATGGTGTTTAACCTCCTGCGAACTGCCTGGCGTATATATATTTTGAAGCCTCGCAGGCAGCCCAAACGCCTGCGGGCCTTCCCTTCCGTTTTGAAATTCAACTTCCACCAATCCTGTGGAACCTTAGCCCTGCATAAGGCCAAAATTAGATGGAATACGGCGATACAAAAATCAAATTTCTAGCAATGGCTGCTAAAAGATCATTCAACTGATGTGAGCACTTTACCATCGAGAGTTTACAACCTTATGCAGCTTCAGATTTCTTTCCTAGAACTTGCGAAGCCAAATTGGTTCATGTGCTTGCTTGCATCGGGGAAAATTCTCAATCAATGATTGTGCTTTAATTAAGAATTGCTTGATAACTAGGACTTTCCATTTTAACAGTAGAACATACTTAGTCCTGCATCAAAACAAATTTCCTTTTTAAGGTGGGTCCTTGAGTTTGAACTCCTGTTTAATTTTGCCTCATTCATATCATATGTAGGTCCAATTTTGATGATAGCAGGGAACCAAGCTGGTTATTATCTGTATCTTGATCTCTGTGAATATAAAACTTAGATTTTACTAGAAAAAGAAACAGTGCTTGAAAATAAAGACATTTCATGCAAACAATGATACCTACTTGGTCCAATAAGACTAAGAACTGTCGATATCCAGCACTGAACGACCAATTGTCTAGACAGTTAGCCTCTTAGCCTGCAAAATACTAGATAATTAGAACGTATTGACCTAAGTATACAATTTTTCCGGCAAATGCTCAATAATTCAAGCTTTGCTCTGCTACATCTCAAACCTCGAAAGATTTAGCCGTCGGAACGATCAATATTTAGCGCATTCGCTTATAAATGCTAAATACTCAACAATTTAGTCATGAAAAATGCACTAAAATTCTACACCTTCAATATTTACCTCGAAAACGTACTCCTCCGTCAGATGCTCGATAATTGAATCTCTGTATGCTAAACTTAACATGCCAACAATCGAATTCCAGCAAATTTCGCTTTCACTGCTCACTCTTCACTTTTCCGCCTTAAATTTACCCGATATCTGGCTTACTTAAGCCTGTGAAGGTTCAATTTTTTCGGTTACTGCCTCTTAAAAGATAATTATTCAGTTTTTCTTTTCGATGACAATATCTTTTTGGCAGAGGGAAGTTAATTAAACCGATAAACCTAATTTTCTGGCGCCGATACGAACTTTCAGAAGATATTGCCCCAAGAAAGGTCGGATTTACCCGAATTCTTACCCTAATCAGAGCACCTCAACAAGATCCATTCATGGAACTTCATTTCAAACAGATTTAGTTTCTGAAAACCTTCTAATTTGCCAATCTTACCTCTTCAGATGCCAGCCGACTCCACCACGGAAATGCTCGATTTGAAGAAACCGAAGTTGAATATATTTGCCCCAGAAATGCGCGTTAGAGCCCCTTATTTTTCCTCTGCGTGATCTTATTTAATCGCAATTCCGTAAATCTTTAATCTCTGCCTGTTCTTTTACAAAGGAAAATTATACAGCGGCACTCCCTGTCCAAGCTCTTCCCTCGTGCTTCTTTTAGCCGAGACAAGAGAACTGCCATCAACTAAGGTTGCGTGGACAGCTATTATAATATATTATGTAAATAAATCAATAAATTATATAAATAAATAAATAACGTAATCATGTATTTATTAGCAATGGGTTTAATGGAGTGTTTTTATATTTATTTCTGTCTCATTGATGATTGGACGGCTGAAAGCGGGATTATTAGGGTTTATTTGCTCCGAAATAAATGGCTAGTAAGTTCATTTCTTCTCTTTGACATCAGCGTGTGTTTCTGAAATATAAAATATTATGTAAAATAAAAAATATTCAAATAATAATTTCTATATCAATTATTATTTTTATATCAATAATTGTGGCACAGCCACAAGTAAAGTTATAAGTAAAGTGGTTAGTGAACACTCATAGATATAGCCAATCACTTTTTTTTGTGGAGATGGCTGGTTGTTAAAAATTAAACATTAAAATAATCAATATAAATATTAAAGTAACATAAACATTAAACTAATTAATATAAACATAAAAACAAATACTATTTAATAAACATACTTTTTTTTTTTTTAGTGAAGCTTATTTAAATCTTAATCAAGATGCATTTGAGCATAACAAGATACGACAACCATAAAATGAATCCTTATTCTATATTTGTTACACTTAGGTTATTCTTGTTAATCCACTCAAGAAAGTCCAAAATCTCAGATAATATCTAAACACCTATCGATGTAATTATAAAAATTAAATCATAGGAAAGTAATTAAGGCATTTTTGTTCGGTATTATTTATTAAATAACCATGTATCGTTACATTACCAAAAATAAAATAAAAACAATTGAAAAAATAATGTCGACTCATAAATAAAAAAAATTAAAACCAAATAGCTCAAGTAGGCTATACAGCCCACGTATGAACCATCATGATGACACCTTACACCAGCTGACAAAATCTCAACACAAGGTGCCACAAGTGGATAAAGTGGGAGGACAGTGGGCCGCCCACGAAATATAAGGAAGAGCACGAGTCCAATCCTATCATAGCAACGTAGGAGGAAAGAGACACTTGGCTCGTCGTAGAAGTTTTGGCATTGAAGATGGCTTGTCATCTCACCCTTTGCACGATCGACCAAATCATGGACATGAATGGGAATGCAGGTTCCCGGGTAATTTGCAATACAATGGATTTGGTAGAGGATGATGGTAACTATCTCCTCGTGATTACCAACCTCAGTTTCCCAATCCACCTGAGAAAGAGTTACAAAAGGAGGATTAGGAAGGTAAATGCTTGCAATGACTCTGTCCTTCATAGAGTCGAGTTGGGAGGGAATTCCATAGTAGACCAAGATTTTAGAACGGCCACCCTTGCTCTTCTTAGTCGGCGCCTCTACAAGATGGCCAAGAAGGAAGGAGTTAAGGAAGAATGGAGAGGAAACTCAGCTGATGGCACCACTGAGGATGATAATGTTCAAGGAAAAACCGAGTTGCAAACCAGACGAGTTCGTAAGGATGACGAAAACTCGTAAGGGCTAGAGATATCACGAGAAATAAAACGAGCCTGTCAAACGGCTCATTTATACAAGAATAGATTACAGAGAAGGCAAACCAGTAAATTGCATGTATGGAGGAGGAGATACATTTGGAAAAAGAGACCAATCGGGAGATGCAGAGGCATGCAAACTTTGAGGGTTGGATCTTAGACCCAAAGAACACCCACAGCAAATTGGTGCTTTTCAACAAGACTCTTGTAACATCTTGAATTTTCATAAAAATTTAAAATTTTTGATAACAACATTAATTATGATAATAATAATTGCGGAAATAATAATTGTGATTATGACAGTATTAATTGTAAAGTTGTTAGTACTAAATATGCTTTAAATTCTATTCAGCAGCAATATGATAATGGTAGTTTTAACACATAAATAGTAAACATGATTATGATAACAAATGCACTAACTGATCGGAAATATGATGCGACATTTTTCTTTGCAAAGATATTGACAGTTTGACTTTTAATGCATAAGGGTGTCCAACGAGGTACCCTGGAGTTTACTTAGCTACAACGCTAACGCACTTGAATATTCTATGTGCAGATGACAGGTAAAAAGATTCAATAATTGTGTAGTTAAAAGTACGTGTGTAATTCAATTCAATCGTCAATAGAAAAATTATGAATTCCTTTAAGAAAACAAGTATCTACAGGTATGATGATTTAATGCTACTTCCCAGTTCCTCGACACTGTCTTATTTGTTTTCCAATGTTGAAAATAATGACGTCAAAAGATATACATGTTGGATACGTTTGTTTCCATAAGCCAAAGATGTAAATCTAGTTTGGTTGTGGTCGTTGTCTTAAGATAATCAATACTTGTATATTATCGATGTCGTAAAGTATCGTCAACCGTCAAATGCATTGAAATCAAAGTTAGGGTATGAAGTACCTGGCCATGGCATGTTCCTATGTTGGTTACTATTCATCTGTCATGTTGAAACATCGAGGTGTAACTCCTATGTTATTTTATTTATCATTTTGAATTCTATATATGAAATAATAGAAAAACTATGGTTATTATGCCAACCATATAAGTCTCTATAGGTTGGATCCTATACAATAGTCCTACCCTTATAAACTATTTGCAAAAATATACATGAGAAATTACAATATTAAAGTGATAGGCAAATCGAATTTAATAAACATATGGCTAGACTTAAGCCTTGATACACAATTCATGATCATAAAGTTAGAGCTTGAATTAATACATTGCAAACAATGTTTTGAGTTTAATAAAGTTCTATGTGAAGGTTTTGAATATCCATTGGAACTATATCGTAAGTCTCGATGACACTGACATGCATTAAATGTTGACAGGGTGGCGAGTTGCTAGTTCATTAATATGACATGAACGTCGAGCTATTGTGAAGATTGTCCTTCGATTCTGCATTTATAACTTGAGTCGACACTCCAGCTGACAAGGATTGCCAGTGATCCACGTAATATGAATTCGATGTAATCATTTATGCAATTGCCAATGTGTAATGGTTAAGTGTTTTGAATCACTTTCAAACTGGTTGTTGATCGGTCCTCCATGTGCCATAGTGGCATTGCCAAGCTTGTACTGAGGAACGGGGCATTAAATTTAATTGTTGATCGTCCCAATGTTATTTCGCTGGCACTATTGTGATCGTTGATGGTGCTGAGTTTGGGCCGTTAGATTGCAACCCTAACTTCTATTGTTGATTTGGTTTAAGAGCCTGGAAAGTCGTTTATTGTGTTATTATTTTGGTCTGTGTGGCCGACGGGCTACCAAAATTTTAGGTAGAAGGTTTGTAAGAGGTTCAACCTCGAGACCTGTAGTTCAGGGTTGGAGTTGCAGGTTTTAATCCATTATAATGGCGTTGTACTGAAAGTCTGGGTCTCTAGTTCGAGTAGTCATTGAGTTGATAGTTTATAGTTAATCTTTTTAGAGATTGGGTGAAAACGCGCTATTTAGCAAATGATAACAGTACCCTGGTCTCATCTGCAACAGTGCTCTCATCATTGCTCTGGTGAATGCCAAGAACTTGGCCGCTCGTCGAGAAGGTAAAAACTTTCGAAATACTTAGTGTTTTCTCCTGTTGAAACTTCGATTTAAGGTTTGGCAATTAGATTTTATTTAATTTCAATACTATTTTTGTGTCAGTTGCAGGTTGTGAAGATCGTGTTGAGCAAGGGTTTGGAAAGGCACACTTCCATTCCTGGTAAGCTCCGGGTCTAAAACCCTCATAGGTGCCCTTCGTCTATGGTTGATGTGTTTTCAGGAGGATGAATAATCAGTATTTCACCATGCCTCGGCATCGTTTGTCGGTTGGAAACTTGAAAACTCTCTTGTTATTTGAGTGATGCTTGTACAGGGTTGTGACCTTTGTTTAAATGTATGATACTTGGTTTTTAAACTCTGTTGTTTAACTCGTCGAACTGAGGGTTATGTTACTTCGTCAATACTAAGGGTTTGTTGGACTTGTTTTGCACTGTTAAAAGTTTTGGGAATAAACCCTGTGCGAAAATGTTGGAAACATAATGTAATATTTCATTTCTGGGAACATTATTTTAAACTTGGAAATGGGACTCGTATTGTTTTACACTTCGAGCACGTCCTGTGGGTTTATGTTATGAGAAAAGAAGAGAAAGAAATAGAGCCGAGACTCGTTCATCTGTGATTACAATGTTTTCTTGTCAGCAAAGATAATAAAATGATTGCTTTCGTTCTGTGAAATTCGCTTGTGTTATATGTTGATTTTTGCGTGTTGATATCGTGATTGTTGAACAAGATTAGAGCCTAAATACTCGTTGTGGATGATAACTCTGTCATAAGTGATGTTCAAAATGGTGTTCATTTCGTTTGTAATGGAAACGAACAGGGCCATACCCTAGTTTGCGTTTGGTCTTTGAAAATGGATAAGTGTTTGAAAAAGACTTCTAAAAGATCTTGAAGCCAAACTGGATTCAATCCATTGTTTATATAGATTGAGAATGTTTATATGGCAAAACGATGGTAAAGGAAATCGAAATTCTAACTTAGGGTTTGATAGGAACCAAGTTTTTTTTTGTAAAACAATAAATGCAGTTCATAATATATATAGTTTATAATATAGATGAATAAGATGAAAGGAAAACGAAATATGGTTTATCATGTTTTCAATATTGCTAGAAAATAATCTTTGAAACGTTTAAAAGGGAAAATGAAAACAATATGTATGTGAAATATGAAGATATGAAGACTGTATAGGATGACTGTAATTTGTGACTTGTGATCATAGCTAGCACTTCTAGTTATTGCAACAATAATATTTGTTTCTAAATATAATGTGCAGAACTTTAAAATGTATTGATTTCCTATGTAAATGATAGAGGTAAGAAAACACAATGAAATTGTACAGTCAATAAGCTATATTTGTTTTTCATGAAAACAATAGAACCCCCTCTACACTGTAATAGGTACTGTATAGTAATTACTACTGTTAATTTTAGGGCAGAAATGAAAACATAAGTTAATCACTGCATTTGTCTATTCGAATCAGTGGCATTTTCCTATCTTCTAATCTATTCTTAATTTGCGTATCTACACTAGAGTACGATGCACAAAACAGCATGTGGAAAAATGTAGATATTGGTTTATCAATTCCAAATCAACATTAAACTTTAACATTCAGACTTTAAACATATTTAGAAATAGATTATTTTTTGAAAACAGAAAAACAAAGATTACTAACTTTACTGAACAGAACTATTAGCTGAGATAAAGTAGAAAATTTGTAAAACATGGATAAAATTTGTAGGGGAACAAACAACCCAAGAAGACTGTTCCATCCAACCAATTCCTGAAAATAGTCAAGTACTACCTTAGGACCCCCGAGCCTGTTCACTGAACCACCAGGAGGAAGAAGCTTTGGAATTTAGGTTCTTCACTTGCAGTAGCACTAACTGTTGAATCTTCAAGAACTAGCAGTCTAAAAGACCTGCTCCAGCACCTCTGGTTCTCCTTAACAAATAATTTGCAGAATTATGCTTTGCAATCACCACTAGCCTCCCTATTCGAATCTCTCAGTGATCACCTGATGCACATGAGGAAATATTCCTGCAGAAATATTGTTTAAGGGCTGCCTGCCCAATTCGAATTTGCCTTAAGTAGGCTGCCTAAGCCTTTTCAGATGTTACTAGGTCATTAAATGAGCTGCCTGCTCACTCCCTCCACCTGGGGGATAATGCCACATTTTTAGGGGTAGTTGTCCCATAACCAACAGCTAGTGGTGTGATGCAATTACTGTCATCTGTCCCATACCTTCCAACAACTTCCATTCCTCTTAGTGGGTCAGTGAACACTCATTTAACAGTCCCCTTTGGTGTCTGTCTCCTGATTAATTTATTTAAATAATAATATTCAGTAATTACATTCATCCTTGATCAAAATTGATCATAATTACAAAACTTTGTAATTAAATTTAACATAAAGTATTTTGCAAATAAAATAATAATTTTCAAAAATTTTGGTAGGTGACATACACCCCCCCTTAAGTCTCAACATCGTCCTCAATGTTGGTTAATCACTCCTTGAGTGTTCCTGAAATAGAGTTGGGTATGTTGCCTGCATACTACTCTCCAACTCCCAGGTTGCCTCCTCTGGGCTAAGGTGCTTCCATTGCACCTTCACTTGCCCAATGCTGCGATTCCAAAGAATAGTTTCCCTCCTTCCGAGGATACAGTCCGGTTCCACCGGAAAATCTCCGTCTTGTCCCACCTGTACATCATTCTAGTTTACAACATGAGTAGTATCGTGTACATATTTCTTTAAAAACGATATATGAAAAACATTATGCATTTTTAAGTTTGGTGGCAAAGCCAGTTGGTATGCCACTGCTCCAACCTTAGACAATATTTCAAAAGTACCACAATACCTGGGTGCCAACTTGGCACAGCTCCCCAATTTTAGTGAACTCTTTTTCGGTCTTACCTTGAGGAATACATGTTCACCAACCTAGAACTCTTTATGAGTTCTTTTTTAATCTGCTTGACTCTTTTGCCTATCTTGGGCAGCTTTTAAAATGTCCTTGCACCTGTTTCACAATTAGTTCTAACTCCTGCAATAATTCAAGTCCTAAAACAACTCTATTTGCTGGATCATTCCATGAAACAGGTGTATTACATTTCCTACCATAAAGAATTTCAAAAGGACTAAGTCTAGCCGATGCATGATAATGATTAATATAAGCAAATTCTGCTAAGTGCAAGTAGTCTTCTCACTTACCAGGTTGATCCTTAACATACATTCTTAATAAATCTTCTAAAACTTGATTTACCCTTTCTGTCTGTCCATCCGTTTGTGGATGAAATGCTGTACTGAAATTTAAGGTTGTATTCAACTCCTTAAACAGTGACCTCCAGAAGTTTCCTGTAAACTTCGAGTCACGATCTGAAATTATTACTTTCGGTATTCCATGTAGTCTAAAAATCTGTTTCATAAAGATCTATGCAATATCTGGAGCTTTATGAGTAGTCTTTACGGGTATGAAATGTGTTGCCTTGCTGAGTTTGTCCACTACCACCATGATAGAATCATGTTGTTTCTGATTTTTAGGTAATCCAGTAATAAAGTCTATGCTGATCACTTCCCATTTCCAACTTGGTATCGGTAACGGTTGCAACAATCCAGCAGGATGTTGGTGTTCAACCTTCACTTATTGACAATCCAAACATTTAGTTATGTACTCTGCTACTTCATCCTTCATTCTGGGTCAATAGTATTCTTTTCTCAACATAGTAATGGTTTTTTGATAACCTGGATGACCAAAATAATGACTTTTATGCATCTCATTTAATATCAGAAATTTTATTTCTGGTATGTCTAGTACATACAATCTGTTTTTATACAGTAATAAATCGTTTTCCTTCATGCTGTAATCTGCCATACAATTTTCAGAACTGTTGTTTGCTGTCTTTTCCTTCATTTTTCTGTATTCTTCATCTGTTTCACTCTTTTCAAGAATCTGATTTTCCAAATCGGTTGAATAAGTACTAATGGCTGAAATAAAATTTAGTTTTGCTTTACGACTTAAGGCATCTGCAACCGTGTTCTCATTTCCTTTAATATACTGAATTTCGAAATCATACTCACTTAAGAACATCAACCATCTAGCTTGTCTAGCGTTCAGGTTTGTCTGATCTAATAAATATTTCAGACCCATGTTATCTGTCAATAATGTAAATTTTCTGCCAATAAGGTTGTGACGCCACATTTTTAAAGCATGAATAACTGCCAATAACTCTAAATCATAGGTAGAGTAGTTCTTTTCATGTACTTTCAGCTTTCTAGATTCATATGCCACCGCATGCCCTTCCTGTGTCAGGACTCCACCGAGTCCATCATTGCATGCGTCTATACAAACTACAAAATCCTTGTTGGGGTCTGTTATCCTCAAGATAGGTGCTGTCGTCAATAATTCCTTTAATTTCTTAAAATTGTCGGAACATTTCTGATCCCAAACAAATTTATTCCCTTTCTTCTGCAAGGAAGTTATGGGGTTGGCAATTTTTGAAAAAATCTCTATAAACTTTCTGTAATACCCAGTAATGCCCATAAATGATCTTACATCCGACACATCCTTAGGAACTAGCCAGTCATTAATGGCCCTTATCCTGTTGGCAGGGATGATTTTAAGAACCCCCCCCAAATTTATATGTAAAAAAAATTGGCGAATCTCCCCGATATATAGGAAAATTTGAAAGCGATTTTATCAATAATATAATATGTATATATAATTTTTTGGCGAATCTTTCATTTTATTATATGATATTGTAAAATCCTGGCGAATCTTTCACTAAATTATAAGATATTGTAAAATCTTGGCGAATATTTTACTGAATTATAAAATATTGTAAAAAGTTGACGAATATTTCACTAAATTATAAAATATTGTAAAAATTTGGCGAATCTTTCACTGAATTATAAAATATTGTAAAAATTTGGCGAATCTTTCATTGATCTATAAAACACATTGAATGACACTCTGCTTGTTAATTATGAGTTCAAGGCTTCTTCAAATGTTGAGTTCAATTGCTCTATTTCAAGTTTTGGTCTCAATACCAAATGGTGGTGGCCTTAATGAAGCCTTGATATCCAAGCAAAGCCGAGTAGATCTTGAAGACATGTATTCTAAATGTGGGTGTTTGGAGGATGCACATAAAGTGTTTGGCCAAGTGCCAAAGCGAAATACAGCCTCATTGAATGCAATGCTTTCAAGATGTGCTCAACATGGACATGGCAGGGAGGAACATTATTAGAGGGGTTCTTCGGGTGGAGATTGTCATTCATAGCTCTGATGACGATAGCATTGCATCTTCTTCTTACTTACAATTTTTTCCTCTACTACTTGAGTTTCTAGAATCTATTTGTAGTCCTCCCTGCAATTATTAGAGATTTCTTCTTTTTCTTCTTTAATAGTCTTGGGAGATGACTTTTTTGAATTGCTTAAATCAACAAAGGAATTGCACCCACAGACTATCCTTCAATAGATTGTGTGGCTACCCTAGACTGTTTTTGATACTTCAAGGCAAGTTTGTACATAGGTGTTAAGCTAGGCATGTTCCTTAAGTATTTTTCTTGGCACATACTTTGAATAACATTATAGTGATTTTGTTGGCATCCTGTAGTGTCGACTATTGGGGGCTATCTTATTGTTGTGTCATACTTTTGGACAATGTAACTTTTTCCCATCTAAATTCCTCAACACTAGCACCATATCTAAATGTTATACCATTTGTTGATACCATATCTAAATGTGTCTAGTAGTTGATTTTGATTGTAGATGTTGTATTGTTTGTTGATATTGGTGTGTAGATGTTATTATAACCCATGTTAGAGCTTTTATTACAAATTGTTTTTTTCTATTGATTAGAGATTCCATGACATGTGGGGACTTGGACCTTGACAAACCGATAAACTAATAGAATCAGACATTATGCATCATTTTGGCCTTCACTAGCCAATTATGCCCATGGAGGCTAGGAAAATTTTGAAATGTAATTATGCCAATTGGACTAGAGGAATGTTGGTCTCATGCCAATAGGTCTCCTATGATCAATGCATAGACCATTTTTCTCTTCGCTTAGCTATGTAGAGCTCATTTATTTTTTTGAATAACGATAAGTATTTACAAAGAAAATATACAATCAGCATAAACAAATCGAAAAAGTGAAGACAATTAATTCATGCAAATAAAAGGTAATAAAAACTTATTTTCTCGAACCGTAAATCAATGGAAATCAACTAAATCTAATATTGATTCAAGTTACAACAAAGGGTTAAATCAAGCATCAAATGAGAACTAGAAGCATTCAAGGGTCTAACACAATAATTAACCAAAATACATGCAAACTCCACAAATCGACAAAATGTTTCAAATAAAAGTAATAAACAAACCATAAAAATTTGCACAAAATATTTGAGATAAACACCAACATGGTTTCATGTACTTGAATGAGCTCATTCTTGCTTAGCGAAAGTGTAGTCAAATTAGTTATTTATCCTTTAATGTCAGGACACTATCTATGTGAAGAGATAGCTCCTAGGCCTAGCTTTGTCAAATTTTAGTGTCATTTCCTATCACATAAAAAAAGAGACAATGTAAAAGATAAATATAAAAACATCAATCTTAAAATAAACTGCATCAAGGAAATGTATGTCATATCATCAATGTTATAACAAAAAAGTACAATGTAGAATCTATTTTTAATTAAAATGCTAGCTCAAATTTACATATAATGATCACCCGCAAGGGTCCATGGAACACCTATACCAAAATAAGACTCAAGAGTCTCTCATGTGTATTGGATCATATACAATCTTAGGTGAAATCCATTTCCCAATTCACATTCTGGGACTGGTCCTCATTTTCGGCACTCTGAACATGACCTTCTTCGAATGAGCAGTCATTATGATCCTCAACAACATTATGTTCCATATCAAATTCATTAGATAAATTTGCCAGATTGTTTTCTCCCATTCTTTCACAATTTGATCGCCAGAGAGCTACTGCTCTTTCATATGGAAAATTGTCAACCTCATACTTTGTTACATATAATCTTAAACATGTATCCACATTTTTATCAAGCTTATTCCTCAACTTTGACTTCAAAAATGTTAATGCACTAAACATTCTCTCATCCTCCATTGATCCCAAAATCATGGTTTGACATAAATCTACTAATTTGAAATACTCTGACATATTTTGCAGTAGAAATTCACTGCCACTGAGTGTAGTCCATAATTTTGTAATTGCACCATATTCTAGAGCATTATCCAACTTAGAAAATTGCTCCCACATTGTATCAGCAAAGCATTGGGCTTGATCTTTCAATTTTTTTCCATCTAAAATACCTTGAATATGTTCTCCTTGTATCTCGGTCTCTAAACAAAAATGGCTCTGCAAAATCTTGCATTTAGCTATAAAGTCAACCTTTATAGTTTTTGAACATTGACGATGGTTCCAATATTTAGGGTATACCACAGACATGGCCTCCAACAATTCATCTCGAGGAAATCGTTCTCTTATCTCTGATGATAGTGATTTTGCAATTTCTATCAAGCTGCGCCTCACTGAAATCACAACATTGTCAAATTGTTCTCTTGACACAAGGCACTCTTTGGTGGTTCTTCCTATTTTGTCATTATAATAAAAAGGAACCATATACCCATGCACTGCCATACATAGAAACCCTTTTTCATCAAACTTCAATAAATTTTCATCATTTTCAATATTGATTATCTTAGCCCAATTTGTAAATGCTAGACCTGTAAAAGAATCTTCCATCATATACAAATTATCTAATGCAAGGTATGCTAGTTTTCTAGCATTTGTGTATTCAGCAATATACATCGTGTGACTCTGAGACATCTTCACGAGGCTATTCATTTCATGAAGCAGAGGAAGAACTCCAGCCAATGTTAAATATGTCTCTATATCAGTTAATAGAAAGAGAAGAGTTTGAGCTTTTTCTACACTTAGGCGATGTTCATACATCACCCCTACCAAGGATGCATATTCATCGAATAGTCTTTGAGCTGGTCCCTTCAGTGAGATCCATCTTATATCAACATCTTTTAATAGTTTGTTTCCATTTGTAACACCGTCGGCAAATTTTTTAAACTCTGAAAACCGTTTGGGACTCCGACAAAAGTATGCATGAACCTCACGTACAAGATATTCAACTTTTGAAACCAATGGAAAGTTGCTCACTATTTTAAATGCAAGATTCATTCTGTGAGCCATACAATGAATACCAATCATATACGGTGAAGCTGAGAGTTGTAGTCTAGCACAAAGGCGGCTCCTTTGTCCCTGCATTACTGATGCTCCATCTGCTCCAACGCATACCAACTTTTTTGCGATCATTGAATGATCCATACCACCAGTTTCCTTCAAAGTATTAATAACAAGTTCATAAATGTTTTCTGCTGTAGAACTTTTGCTCATTTTATGAATTCCAAGTAGATAGGAATTCCTGATATGGTAATTGACCGTATAAATGCTCATGCAAATCCATGCAGTATTATCAACAGCTGTAACTTCATCCAAGGACAGTGACAAAAATGTTGCATTCACAATCTTCTCTTTCATATCATCCTTTTCTACTTGAGCTAGATATTTTCCCCATTCCCAACCACTCGTTAAAGACCATTGAGAAGATGGAAAAGTTGGCACTTGAATAAAAGATAGATATTTCATCATTTTTGGATAATCTGTCATAGGACGACCATTGGATAGGATGTGAAATACAGTGCTTAATTGTATCGACTTCGATAACAAATTCTTTTCCATCATCTTTCCGAATTGAGAAGTGATGGTTCCTCCACTTTCATCTAGTTTTCTCTTATTTATTAAGTATTTATTGTATTCCTCTTCATATTGGAGATGTCGACATTGGCTAACAGATTTCCATCTAGCAGTAGATTTCTTCTCATCATTTCCAGTTTTCTTATCATACACCTTCCCAACATGCTTCTCTATTGTGTCCAGCTTCATTTGCAATTTCACTACCTTGCCAAGTTTCCAACTACATGAAATGCATTTAACTTCTCGTGAGGTCTCATTCTTATTTGTTGGAGGTATCGGTTCAATAAATGGGAATCTTGATACACAATCAGATTGGAATTGTCTCCCGAAGTCCCATCGGCCTTTTTTCCTCTTCAGTGAATGGTCTATGTCACCTTGCAAGGAAAAATCTTCAACATTTGAGCTACCAATTTCTGATGAAAATGCATTTGCCTCACTTTGATCACTAGAGGAATGTATTCTACCATCCATTGTATGTTTTGCAGATGCATCCTCCAAAGTGTTGACATCTCTCTCACCGATACCTTGCTCAAGAGAGCTTGAACCATGAATATGATGTGGATGATAGGATTGATGTTTTTGAAAATATGATATTACATCCTTTTGTCTTAATGTTTTATTTTTCTCTCCATGATCCATGTTTGACATCTTGTTTCTTACTTAATGTTCCACAATTGATATTCCAAATCAATATAGAAACCAGAAGGAGGCCTGCATGCGAAAAATGATATAAAATTAGTACAACTGCAATTCCCTACGAGGAGGTTGGTCCTCCACAATTGCACCAAAAATATACTAAGTGATTAACCTAGGGGCCACTAGAACAACAGGGAACAAACAACACACCACAATAAAAAATTTCCTAAGGTTGTGGTGATGGGGTCCCTTGTGCTCCTGATGAACTCACCTCGCTGCCGCCGTGACTGGCGAGGTCAGGAGAGTAGCCACTTTGAAGAAATTTTGATAAAAGGATGTGTTTTAAAAAGATTTTTGAAAAATATAATCAAACAATCCTATGGCTCTCTAGACTCAACAAAAATAAAAAGTGTCCACACATTAAAAAATTCCCTAGATTAATTACACCATTTAAAAGCTCCTAAAATAACATCATGACAATCAACATAAAATTGTCAATTTTCCATAGCAAATCCCAGTAAAGGTAACCAAAATCTACCTATTATTTAGTAGGAGGAAATATATTTAAAAAACACAGAATTTCGTCCCCTGCACTTGTGACAATGGTCTAAAATCATGGGCCAAAACCTTGGTATATATAAGTTGCAAATCAATGCTTATTCGTGCTAACAAGTTCATTGACATTCCTTGACCAAATAAGATTACAAACCTGTTAGGTGGGATATATCCTATTATATTGAGTTGATGCTTCTATTAAGCATTATACATGTACAACATCTCTACAAGGGTTTGATTGAGACATCTCTTTTGATAATAGACTAGCATGAATGTGAAGTAGTTAGTAGTGAATCCATTTGGTCTAGGAGATTTCCCAATTTGCATTTCCATGACAACATGCTCTATGACTTGCATACTTATTTCTTGAAGTAGTCTATCTTTATTAGCATCTGTGACCAAATTGGGGATCCGTTGAGTAATTTTGTGAATGGATTCCATTATGTTCCTTGGTGGCTCCTTGAGTAAAGATTGTTAGAAGGAGACTAACCCTCTCTATATATCCTCATGTTTAACTAGCTTATTGACTTGGCTACTAAGAAGAGAACTAATATGATTTTTTTTTATTTTTTTATTTTTTTTTTACGGAAACGGTTAAAGTTTATAAATGTCTGGCAAATGGGCTGCCAGGGCCTTTACAATTCAAATCCGCTGTACGGAACTTCATTTCCAGCTCAGAAGACCAGCTAGAAAGATGCTGATGTTTCATACTTTTAAGGGATAGGGTGCTTTGATATTTCTCCGTTAACAATAAGTTGACTCTTGCTCAGGCTCGCTCCTCGATTGGCTTCAGTGTCCGCAAGATTATTGAGACTCCTTAGAACGTGGTAAACCTTATAGGTTCTGAAATGCTTCAGCATGAGTAGGATTTTCCTGTGTATGTGGGTCAGATTTGTACTGGCAGGCTTCTTCTTGGTGTGCAGATCCTTGACAATCAACCTAGAGTCACCAAAGATGGTAATCTTCTGGATGTTCATTTTTCTTGCTTGATTCAGTCCTTGCCACAGTGCAAGATACTCAGCAATATTGTTGGATGCATGTCCTAGGCCCCAGGCATAGGATAAGACGGTGGTACCGTAGGGATCGAGAATAATGCCTCCTCCTCCAGCTTGACCGGGGTTCCCTTTCGAGGCCCCGTCAAAAAATAGGCACCAATCATTCAGGACAGATCTCCACTTGATGAATTCCTGTTCTTCCAGCCTGATATCCCAGCGAGCCTTTTGAGGAGGTTTGATAGCTTGATTGCTTTGCTGGTTCACCTTGATCACCTTAAGCCAGCGCTCTTCTTCGGGCAGTAGAGAGGCCTTATTTCTGATCGTTGACTTGGTGCTTATAGCTTCAGCAAGCATGGCTCTAGCCTTCACGGCCACTTGAGCTGGAAGTCTGCATTCCTCTTTAAATATCCTATTATTTCTTTCCAACCAGACTTTCCAGCAGAGGAATTTCGGGGTCCACATCCATGCATGCTTAAGGACGTCTTTTTTGCTTAGCTCGAAGGGGGCAAGATCGATCCAGCTGCTGATTAGATCCTTGATCGAGTTGGGCAATTTTACAGCGATGGATCCAGTCATGAGACTCCACACTTCCTTGGTGAAATCACAGGAGATGAACAGGTGGTCTATTGTTTCTTCAGCATTATAGCACAGAGGGCAACGTGATGGCCCTGCCCAGCCTTTGATTTTCAGTTTTTCTCCTGTCAAAATACTGTTGTGGAGGACGGTCCAGATAAAGATATCGATCTTAGGGATGGAGGCGAAATTCCAGAGGGCTTTCCACGGTCCAGGGTTGGGAGAGACCCACGGCACCTCCAGAATCGCGTCATAGCCCTCTGCTGCAGTGTACAAGCCCGATCTGGATCCCCAGCTGCGTGTGTCTTTAGCTCTGGCGCTGATGGGGGTCTTCCCTTGCAAATTATCCAGCAGGGTAATAGCTTCATCATCCAAATCGTGGGGATAGTCACCCAGGTTCCAGTTTTCCCAGGATTCATCTTCATCTTTGTTCCAGACAGAAATGTCCTTCAACGTTCTGAGATTTTTATTGTCAAGCCAGTCTTTAATATTGCTCAGTTCGTTGAAATTGTTTAGAGGCTGATCCCCAAGGATCGAGTCCTCCCAGATTCGAATTTTTTCTCCATTGCCAGGAGACCACGTTAGCTTGGAGTTGAAGAAGGGGATAGCTCTCTTACACAGTGAAAAAATCGGGGAGCCTTTCTGCAGTTTCGTGGCCTTTTCAAGACACCTCTGTCTGTCTCCTTTGAAGTATTTCTTCTTGAGTATTTGCTTGCTCTAGGTTCTTTTGCCTGTTATCATCTTCCAGAGAATTTTGCCTCCCATGGCAAGATTTTGGGTGGCCACGTCTCTAATTTGAAGACCCCCTTCCATTTTTGGCCTGGTGATCTTATCCCAGCTTACTAGATGAGGTTTTTTCTCACAGTTACGACCACCCTCCCACAGGAAACGACGGAGCAGCTCATTAATTCTATTTGTAATGGTTTTTGGAGCTAGTAGCACCGAGCATTGATATATTGGAAGGCTGGTGAGGACAGAGTTCATCAAAATCACTTTGCCTGCTTTGTTGAGCCAGTTTGCCCCCCCACACCTGTATCTTTTTTTTTAGTTTATCCAGCATAGGCAGCCAATGGGAAACTCTAGTAGTGTCTTTGAAAATTGGGATGCCCAAATAGGTGAAGGTGTCCCAAATGGTAACAGCTTCCATTTCCAGAGTCCGAGCTATATCCAGCATTGCACGAGGTGAACAGTTCCAGCCATAGACCTTGCTTTTGAGGAAGTTTATTTCACTTCCGGATGTATTCCTGTAACAGTCCAGTTCGAGTTTAAAATTCCTGGCTGTGTTGAGATTGGCAACTCCCAGTAGGAGTGTATCATCGGCGAACTGGGCATGGTTTACATCCTTGACCTTTGGGACAATTCTGATGCCTGAAAGAGACCTATTTTGGAGACTTCTGTTCAGCTGATAACTTAGGACAGCGGCCTGTAAAACATACAGCATCGGGGAGAGAGGGCAGCCTTGCCTTAATCCTCTTGAGGCCTTGAAGAAATCAGCAGGCCGCCCATTGACCAGCGGGGCAATCCATGGAGATGAAATGCAAGCTTTGACCCATATAATGAAATTCTGATTGAATCCAAAGTTCCTCATGGCTGCAAAAAGGAAATCATGCCTGACTCTGTCAAAGGCATTGGCTAAATCCAGCTTTACTACCATCCCTTTCTCTTTTCTCTTGTAGCTGGAGTGGATGGCTTCTTGCACTAAGATAATGTTGTCCAATATCTGTCTGCCTTTCACAAACCCCCCTTGGTTTTCCGGGATCAGCTTAGGCAGGATTTTTTTGAGTCTATTAGCCATAATGTTGGTTATGATTTTGTAACCCGTGTTACACAGGGATATAGGTCTGAATCTGCTGAAGTTTTTAGCTCCTTTTTCTTTCGGAATGAGCGCCAGGAAGGAGGAATTAGTGCTGCCCCCCAATTTGTTACAGTTCTGGGCCTTCTTCACCATTCTGTACAAATCCTTCTCTATTATTTCCCAGCAAGAAATATAGAACCTGGCTGTGAACCCATCTGGTCCAGGTGCCTTATCAGGGTTCATATTGTCAAGGGCTTTCTTGACTTCGCGAATGCTGATAGGCCTGTTGAGCTGCAGGTTGTCCTCTTCATTGACCAGTAAAGGAATTTCTGAAAGTGGGTAGGAGTTCGGTTCCACCGGGTCCTGGTCAGGGGCGGAGTAAAGATTTTTGAAAAAGTAATGGGCTGCCTCCTTAATGCCTCTAAAGTCCTTTATCACTTGGTCTTGGGTCTGAATTTCGGTGATGGCATTGTAAATCTTTCTAGCTTGGGCTTGCTTGTGAAAGAAAGTGGTGTTTTTGTCTCCAGCTTGGAGCCAAAGCGATCTGGATTTGACTCTCCAGTAGGTTTCCTCTTCTCTGCAGGCTTTATGGTATTCCTTTTGGAGCTCAGCTTCCCGGAAAAGCAATGCAGGTGTGACAGGGGAATCTTCCAATAATAGCTGATGCCTTCCCAAGGCCTTCTGGATTCTCTTCCTTTCATCCATTGGGGATCCCAGCCCTTTGGCCCAATCTTTCAGGGCCCCTTTAAGTCTTCTAAGCTTTTCTTCCCAAACGAAGAACGGGGAGCCTTGAACCGGTTCTTTCCAAGATTTAGAGACAAGGTCGAGAAAGCCTTCCTGGGTTACCCAATTTGGGCTGAACCGGAAGGGAATGGGGCCTAACTTTTCATCAGGGTGCAGCGATAGGGAGATCGGCTTGTGGTCAGAAGTATAATGCGGGTGAATCTTAGAGGATGCCATCAGCCCTAGGGTTAGGAAGGAGGAGTGAAGGAGGAACCGGTCAAGGCGGGCAGCAATGTGACCAGGTCCCAATCTTTTATTTGACCACGTATACTTTCCTTTGGCAGGGGTGATGTCTTCAAGGTCCCATTCCAGCATTAGGTCTTCAACCCACTCTCTTGCAGGGTCCCGTACAATAGAACCCCCTTTTTTTTCCGCCAGAGCTAGGGTGACATTTAGATCTCCAGCCAACACTAGATTTTCCGGCTTGTGGAGCGTCAGAAACATTTTTAAGGTGTCCCAACAATCTTTTTTTTCAGAATAAGAGACAGGAGCATAAATGTTAAAGAGACTTACATGATGGCCTGAGTCTTTATGAAGCAGCTTGGTGAATAGCCAGTGAATGGTTCCTTCTTCTTCAATAAGGTCGAGCTTTGCAGAGTCCCAGAAGGTTGCTAAGCCTCCCGAGGCTCCTCTTGCACTTATAGCCCTCGCCGGGCCTTTCTTCCAGAACGAGTTGCTTGCACGGAGGAGAGCATCTTCCTCCAGTTTCGTCTCCTGGATTAGTAGGACTTCGGGCTTCATTACTCTTACTAAATCCCTTATAGCTTCTTCTTTTTGAGGGCTGCCTAGTCCTCTGCAATTCCAGGAGACGTATTGCATTATTTACCTGGGGGAGGGTGATGACCCCCTTTCGGGGTCTTTCCCAGCCTCATTCCGGATCTGGTATTCATCATTTCAGGTATGGTGTGTTGAGAGCCTTGGACCACGTCCTTGTAGGACTGCTCTTCCCTTCGCTTCTTTTCTGACTTCCGTCAGCGTTTTGGTTGATCCGGGGAACCTGATTGACTGCTTACTTCAGTATCACCATCCTCAGAGGAGTCAGCTCCTGTTTCCGAGGCTAGGCTGATATGATCTTTGGTTGGACTGGCGGCACCAGCTTGGTGGGTTGAACCGATTGGGTCTTGTGGTGCCCTGGCTTCATCAGCTTCTGGTATATCCCCGAGGTTTTGGGGTACCGTTAGATCTTCCTGAGTGGAGGGCTTTGAGTTACCTTCCTTTGGAGGGCCTTGGGCCGTCTTTTCCTTGCTTCTGACTATGTTCGAGGGTTTTCCTTTTTTTACTTTCTGCCATCCTTCAGCATCTTCTTTCTCAGCAGTTAGCTTGGGACAGTATCTTTGGAAGTGGCCATGCTCCTGGCAGTTTCTGCACTTGAATGGCAGATGCTCATAATCCAGCTTCTGGTAATGGGTCCATGTTCCGACTTTTAGTTTTATTGCCTCAGGGAGGCCAGCTTCCAGATCGACTTCGACGCAGATTCTGGCACAGGTATATTGGCCCTTATTGTCTGCTTTGTCAATGAATCGTCCGATTCCGTTCCCTATTCTCTGCAATGAATCGAAGTCCCAGCAGTGCACCGGGAGGTTAGGGAGCCTGACCCACACTGGCACTTCCTTGGGGAGATCGATCGAGGGATCAAAGTCTGGGGTCCATTTATTCAGGTATAAGCCCTGCGTCCCCATGAAGTAGGGGCCGTTTCTAAAGATCAAGTCTCGATCTTCTTCGTAGATAAATTCAAATATGAAATACCCTCTCCCTACGGGGTAGCAAGTTACTCCATTTTTGAGATTGGGCCTCCAGTTCCTCTGTATCCAGTCATCAGTTGTTTTAGTGGATGGCCATAGGCCCATGAACTGCCCTACGAGGCCTCGCTTTGCCAAAGCTAGAGCAATCTTCATTGGTTTTTCTTCAGGAAGGGCGATTTCAGGTATGTCTTCAAGCTTCTTGATGAATTTCGGGACCTCCGGAGGAGAGGGTTTCTTTCCTCTGCCATGGACAAGCCTGCTGAAGGCTTCCTCGTCTGAACTGGACGGGGGGGGGGCGTCCTCCCCTCCCCCAGGTGCCGCCATCCTGCTCAGCTGCGTCTAGGGTTAGCAGGTCGTGGCTGCGTGCTCCTCAGCTGCGCGCTCTCCCCGCACTTCGAACTAATATGATTATGATGTTAATATTGGATCATTGATCGATGAAATAATTTGGAATTTTTTTCTCCTTTCAACCATCTAATTTGGGATTTATGCTTTCAAAGGGTTTCCTCTTGTGAAAATCCTCACAGCAGATCTAAGAGATGATGTATAACTCACAAGAGAATAATGGATTAAGCAAGAGAATAGAAGAAGAGTGATACATGCAGTATAATGAGCAACAGAATAATGTGGTACAGTAGAAATCGGAGAGAAGCAATAATACTTCGGTCATACTAGATTATTAATCACAAATGGACATATAAAAATACAATGCATGAGGAATTCGAATGCCTAAGGTGGAAATTCGAATTAGCCTTCATGGAGTGATCAAAGGATCACTGGAGTGTCATCGGAGCACAACTAGGTGTCCTCATGATCATCAAAGCGCAACTGGAAGTCTTCATCATCATCAGTGGAGTCATCAATGCTCAAGTAACTGTCAACCATCAGTCAAACTAACTTTGGTAGGTGTAACTGAGTGTAACTCAATGTAACTGAGTGTAACTGAGTGTAACTCAATGTAACTGAGTGTAATTGAGTGTAATTGAATGTAACTGAGTGTAACTGGCTGTAACTGAGTGTAACCAAGTGTAACTGAGTGTAACTGAGTGTGACTGAGTGACAACTGGACTGGTAGGTGAAGAAGGGCGAGTTGCTCCCTAAAATCAAGGAAGAAGGGCACATTAAGCAACTGGAGGGCTAAAACTGAATAGTGAGAAGCTCCTGGGGGCTAGCTAATTGAGGGCTAGGTGCTGGACCGATGACTGGGATGCATGCAAAATGCATGCAAACCCTAGAATGCATGCAAACCCTAAAAGGTGCATGCATGACTGAAAATGTCAATGATCAAAATACTGGTGGGACTAGGATGGAGTATAGGAATATCCTAACACCCCCCCTTAATCCATCTTGGGCCCTGGTAACTAAGACCAAAGGTCACCCAATACAATGAATAATAACAATCAATAAACCATGGAAGTGGGAAAATTTCATGGGAAACATACCCCCTCCTCAAAAAATAGACTGTAAGGCACACATAAAAAAAAATAAAAGCTCCAAACTCAAGCATGTGTGATGCTTGGTCATATGTCTGGAGGTATCTTCTTCTTGGGAAGAAGTGGATCATGCTCAAAAAGCATGTGCTTGTACTTGCTCTTCAGATCAAATGTGATGAGAACAAATCCAACAGTATTAGAATGATCCTTGAACCCGTGATTCGAATCAGCTGAGGTAGGATCAAATTTTTGAATGTGCATATAGTCCTTTGTCTTCTCCTTCGAACCACCATGGGTGAGATTATGCCAAAAAGAACTATTACATGTTTGCTTGAAATCAAAATCAGATTTAAGACTTTCAAAACAGTTTCTTGAGATCTCCTTTGAACCAGCAAGGGTGAGATCAAAACTATCATATGATGCATGAGAAATTATCTCAAGCGGGTGGCAATGGCCATATTCTTCAATAACCTTCTGAAAGCATGTGCTAATGATCATATAGTAGTAAATAAGAGATGTTTGCTGAAGAGGAGCAAATGCATTACCTCCAATAGCTGATGTTACCTCTGAAATAATCATGTGATCATGATGCAAACCAACAAACTCTGGTGCAAGAGAGGATTTAGGACCTTCTGCAATATCTAGAGTGTGAGCTGGCACAAAAAGAGAAGAAAGTTTGAGCATGAGCGGAGAATCTGCAAGTTCTTTGTCAACAACTTCAATATGAGATGATACTGGTTCATGATTCGAGAGATCATCAAGGGGAGCGAATGCAACATGATCTGAGAGACCATCAAGAGGAGCGAATGCATCATGATCTGAGAGACCATCAAGTGGAGCGAATGCATCACCTTGCTTGCTTTTGAAGGGATTTGGACCAAATCCATCATTCTTTTTGCCGAATCTTTCATCCAGATGAGCCCATAACTCTTTTGGAGTTTCAATATCAATGATGGTTGGGAGCAATATGTAATCCAGCATAGTAAGCTTCATTCTTCCAATGTGCATGTCACCTTTATTCAACCATTTAATCTTCTTTGTAGAGGATTCGAACTCTCTTTCAAAATAGCAATCAAAGAGATCATGGCTCTTTAAATATGCTATTATTTTTGGTTTCCATTCATCATAGTTGAATAGAGAAAGAGGAGTGATTTCTTCTAATTCAGGATACATTGAAGCTGTAGAAGACCTGCAAAAACAATATAGAATAACTGCAACTGCTACTGCTGCAAAAATGCAGAAACTGCTGCACTCGAAATCTTGGTAATAACCTGCAAAAAACTCTCAAGAATGGAGATAAACAATACTCTCAACATGCTTTGATACCATGTGAAAATCCTCACAGCAGATCTAAGAGATGATGTATAACTCACAAGAGAATAATGGATTAAGCAAGAGAATAGAAGAAGAGTGATACATGCAGTATAATGAGCAACAGAATAATGTGGTACAGTAGAAATCGGAGAGAAGCAATAATACTTCGGTCATACTAGATTATTAATCACAAATGGACATATAAAAATACAATGCATGAGGAATTCGAATGCCTAAGGTGGAAATTCGAATTAGCCTTCATGGAGTGATCAAAGGATCACGGGAGTGTCATCGGAGCACAACTAGGTGTCCTCATGATCATCGGAGCGCAACTGGAAGTCTTCATCATCATCAGTGGAGTCATCAATGCTCAAGTAACTGTCAACCATCAGTCAAACTAACTCTGGTAGGTGTAACTGAGTGTAACTCAATGTAACTGAGTGTAACTCAATGTAACTGAGTGTAATTGAGTGTAACTGAATGTAACTGAGTGTAACTGAGTGTAACTGGCTGTAACTGAGTGTAACCAAGTGTAACTGAGTGTGACTGAGTGACAACTGGACTGGTAGGTGAAGAAGGGTGAGTTGCTCCCTAAAATCAAGGAAGAAGGGCGCATTAAGCAACTGGAGGGCTAAAACTGAATAGTGAGAAGCTCCTGGGGGCTAGCTAATTGAGGGCTAGGTGCTGGACCGATGACTGGGATGCATGCAAAATGCATGCAAACCCTAGAATGCATGCAAACCCTAAAAGGTGCATGCATGACTGAAAATGTAAATGATCAAAATACTGGTGGGACTAGGATGGAGTATAGGAATATCCTAACACCTCTTGTCTCTGTCACATTTCTATTTGGGATTGGAGAGAGACTTCTTCCAATGAGAGAGAATTTGTTCTACTTTCAAGGAAGTGAGGATTCTCCATTCTGCTTTCCAACTCTTTTTTGGCTTGGAAGATGTCTCCAAATACCATTCAAATTTGATCTTGGTCCGCAATGTTTGAGGTGTATTTTTTCTTCCATATTTTGCTCCAAATTACTTCCCTATTGTTGAGCCATTGCCATCATGTTTTGGCTCCTAGGGTTGATTTTCTTTTTTAGGATCTCTTTTCCCTAGCCCTCCTTGAAGCTTGGGGAGGCATTATTTTCCCCATTTTATTTTGGATTTGGTGCCACCCCATAGGAAAGTTCGTTGGAGATTGCGGATGGCTTTAATAATATTTGGAGTCATCAAACTTGCACACCTGTTATTTGCTGATTCACTGATATGTTAAGGCATGCTTGTGAAAGAGGTCAATAATATCATCTATCAAAAGCATCATGCACAGAAGAAGAAAATACTTGGCTGACAAACTACCCTATAGCAATTTGGGCTTGAGGGCTCTTGGCAGTAGGCTCTTGCTTTGAGAAGATAGTTGCAAAAGGATGAGGAATTAAGACTTCAGTTACATTTTTAAGTGAGGAAAATGTTGCATATAATTGCTGTCCCCTGGGAAATGTCAGATCATGCTCTCTTTGCATGCATTCAGAACAACAATTGAAGAAATTCTGCATGGTATCTGAGAATTCCTGTCGAAATAAAGATCAGGAAATTTTGATGGCTCCAGATCCTAGACACTGATAGGTCATACTCATAATAGTTCATGTTCATAAACAAGCTGGCGATAAAAAACAATGTTAGAGTTTCCCAATATGGTTAAGAACTTAGGATAAGATTAGATCATTTTAGCTTGTACTTAATCAATCATGTGTTGAGCTTCTTGAGTCACCTTCAGAACAGACAATTATGAACATATGGGCAAGCACTGACCCTTTGCAAAATTCATAGTATTGCATTAGCTAGCAATAGCATCATGCCGCCTTGTAGTCTATCTAAATAATGTGGGACATCAATTTGAGCCCAACTTGACCAGGCAAAGCTTCCAACAGGTGTTGTCACTTAAACTCTTACAATTAAAAATAAAAACTGAAAAGAGCACTAAGGGCATTCATATAGAGCAATAAAGATCATTCTTTCAATCTTCTTAAAAATGCACCTTAGAGGACCAAAATAGCCCCAACTAAATTTGGCACCAACTCCCTAACAGTTTTCAATCTGAATTATGATGAGACCTCTAAAGGCAATACTAGTAAAGCAAGCAGAAAGTGAGCAATCAAGGACTCCAACGGAGATGTTGTACCAGTTTACATTGTTTGTGTTACCAACTGGCATCGAACTCTATCTCAGCTTAGGCCTAAAAATGCTATAGTTGAAGGGGATTCTCTGCTGGTTGTCATTCTTTTAATAGGCGTAGAGGAAAAAGACATCATTTCAAGATTGTTCTTAGCTGATTTTAAAAAATCTTAAGAATAACAGGACTGCTGGCCAATGTTGCAATTAATCTTGCTTTGAATAAATCAAAATCTTAGAAAATCTCCACTTGGGTCAAGGACGAAGACTTACTCAATAATTGAAATTGGAGAATCTATTGTCTGTGTGCCACCAACTCTCTTTAATATTTGAAAAGAAAGGATTCAGCTCAAAAAGGCATGACAAACCAATTTGCAGTGAAGGTAAGGAATTGTAAAGAACACTTTGTGCACTGCCCTGTCTTGCTGTTTCATCTGCTTCATTCTAATCTCAAAGACTTCTCTGCAATGGCAAAGCCAAAGGTCAAGGATCTCAAAGTAGCATATGGGAGAAAATATGAGCCTTTGGTGGAACAATATAAAGCAGCCCCTCATCATAGATGAATTTACTGTCATGGGAAGAAGAACTCACAGCACTGCTGAGGCCAGGGGGCTAACAATGGAGAAGATCAATCTTCTTCCGACACAATGAAGAAAAACTGAAACTCTCTAAAATAGAAAACTTTGAGACAAAGAAAAATGTCTGCATAGTGGCCTCATAAATGCCAGAAAATTTCCAGGATTTTCTAACTGAATTGGGAGAAATACTTTCCTTGATCCATAATGGCATCACTGCCCAGCTAGACAACTACAACTTAATGATACAATAATCATGTGGTAGTGGTAAACGTTTCACAAAAATCAAGAAATATTTGGCCTGCTTTCTGACAAGGGTAGAGCTACCATTTTAGCTGAAAAAAGTGACTATGGGATTGAAAAAAACCAAGAAAAGTGCTAATAGGTAATGTTGAAAGCCTAACCCTAAAAGTGAGCCTCAAAACTTATAAATAATGCCTCTTAGACCTCCCTGAAGCACATCAATACTCAATACTTCCCAAGTGCTTTTTTTTGTTGGAGAAGGAAGTTGGTGCTCAACAGTGCTTTGCTTTGATAGTTTCAAGCTTGGAGCTTGGAAGCCTAGAATTTTGCTTGAGAGTTTGAAGCTTGATGCTTGGAAGTATTTAGAACTATAGGTTGTAGAAGGAAAACAATGTTCAAGAGAAGGCACATGAGGCTTAATTTTAGATCTTGTTTGGCACATTTCAACTATTTCTATACAAGGGAGATGATCTCACTCACTGTGCACAACTTGATATTGATCACACAACAACAGTGTTGTTTGGCTCACTTTGGCAAATAAGTAGACCAAAGGTAAAATGGCCTGAGCTTTTTGTGGCTATGCTTTTGTAGCTTCCCTGGCCATATATTACTTGATCATATGTTTCTATATGGAAGAGAAGAGAGTGGATCTGAACTTCTGATAATAGCTTCTAAACGATCCTTAGTTCCTACTGCTATAACTATTTATATGCATTGGGGGAGTGGTGGAGAACATGGGATACGTGTTGTTGCTTTCCAACTGTTACTTTAGAATGCCACTGTTATAATTATTGAATATGATTGTATGTTTCCAATTGAGTCATATTAACCATTCGAAAAGATTAGTCTTATATGATACTTCTACTATTCTACTATGTACTCTGCTCTGTCTTCATACATTAGATCAAGTACTTGGTAATGCTTTAAAAAATAGTACAAGTGCATGTTTTTATTTAGAACATCACTTCCAAGCTGGGAAGTTGAACATTGAATATGAACATCACTTCCAGAATTCGTGTGGATGGTTAGGATAGCTATGGATGAAGTTGCCATCTTCCAGTATGGTTCCCACCGCCCAATTCCCCCAGAATCCATATATGGGAGTACCAACATGTTTGAAATTCATGAGTCTCAGAATGTACCTGTTGAACAACCTAGCAACATTCAAGCCCAAGAGGCTTCAATTCTGCAAAGAAATGGGTCAGTGTCTCAAACTCCTGTATTGTTTATACAAGATGAGAATCATTCAGAAGCAACCACTTCATTGGTTTCAAGCATCACATAAAAAGGTGGGTTGGAAGAAAGCACTGAACATAGTGTAGAAGATGCCGAAACTAGGGAAAGGAGGGAACATGCCTTTGATGAGTTAGAACAGTTGATGCATGAAATGGCACACATGCGTGAAAACTTGAGATTGATTCCAGACCCCCTTAGGAAGGAGATGGCTGGCAGGCTAGCCATGAAAATGGCTTCTATTTTTTCAGATGATGAAGAAAATGAAGATTTGGATTGAAGGGTGCATTACTCTTGTATGTTTGTGTTTGTGAATCAGAATTTCAGTTCAAACCTTGGAAAAAAATTAGAGGAAAAGTGAGGAAATGCTGATGTTCTAAAGTTCTACAGCACATTATGTTTTGGTTGTATATAAGTGGATATATATTATATATGGCCATTCATGGTATTACTTCTCATTTCTTTTTCAGGACAGGGATACATTGTACATTGCAACGGTAATGATTTTTTACCAGAGATCTTGATAGGTTGTAATAGTGTGTTACATGCATTTTGTGTAAGCTCTTCTTTCAATCGTGGGAGACATACAGTTTGAATCTCTACACCATGTCATGCACATAGGTTTGTATTGGGTACTATTGATATCTAGTGAACAACTTTTCCTAATAAAATTCTATAAATTTGATGCACATATTATGAATAAGGAAAAAGGGACATTACCTGTAGGCATACTACATTGATTCACGTTAGGGCCTACAAAGGTATTGAAACCAGTAGAAGCTGATGTGGACGGTGCAGTCATGGTGCTCATGACTGGCATGGTTGCAGAAGCACTTGGTCCTACAACAGGTGTGGAAATCCAAGTACTAGGTATCTGATATAACGGTTGAGAAGCAGGAGGTGGTGCAAAGTTGGCTGTACTGCTAGGTCCAACAGTAGGTGTAGGAATAGATGCCATCGTTGTTGAACTTGGCATACCTAATGTACCAGTATTGAAACTGAAAGACGGAGTGGACACAGATGTGGTTTGTGCCTGACTTGGTGTAGCAGTAAAAGAAGGATTTACCGTGTTAGTGTTCAAACCTAAAGTGGGAGTTTGGGGAACTCCCTGTTCACCTCCTAGATTAAACATCAGATGTCCGGGTAAGGAATTGTCTGCACTGAAATGGGGCTGCTGGAAACCAACAGGTGACAGAAGCAGAATTCTAGTATTGGTTAAAGGAGGATTGAAAGGAGTGCTATACTCTGCAGATGTAAGATCTTCAACCTCAACTGAATTAAAGTGTCGTTGATCTGTGGTACCTGGTAGTGGTTCCTCAGGAACCTCTATTTCAAGGTTTTCTATTGCAAGAATTTCTTCAGGAAATTCTGTTTCAGGAGTAGTTTCTGAAGAAATACCGGGGTTTACCCGCTGTCGTCTAGCTGGCTGTAAAGGTTCTGTTCTAAGTGGTGGAAGGTTTTGAAACCTCCTCGATCTACGAAGCTCTTGATTCTCCGTGATTATAAATATAAAATAAAAGACTAGAACCTGGTGGCCACTACAACTAGGGGGCAAACAACACGCCAACTAAAAATTCCTAAGTATACAAACCAGGCAAACAAAGATGCCTTCCGGAGAAGAGTCTGGGATGATGAGGGCCCAGAACAGATCAACGAAGGAAGAAAGACAGTTACCCGGGGTCCATAATACAATGACTAAGGGTGCAAGCGCTGGAATCACCCAACCGCCCTCCCAAAGACCTGCAAGGGATTTCCTCCCACGTCTGTCTTAGGTACAGCAGATATACCCTCTGCTGTCACCTGTGTATGAACCTAGAGTCAGATACTAAGGATACCACAACACCGAAAACTCCTGGGGGAACAGTCACCGGTCGAATCAGAAAGTGTGGGCAGGGTAGCTAAGCCCGAAACTCGAAAGAGTCCCCAATACGCAATCCGATCCTGGCGTATGCTCAAACAGAAAGTAGGAGGAGTATTCCCAACAATCTGATCTCACAATGACCTACTGCATAGATCCCAGGCAAGTTTTGAGTGAAATGGGTTTACCTGTGATAGTCTCACTACGATTTTTGCGTAATGTGTGATCTTGAGTGGTTTAAGGTGATTTAAACTCAAGATCCTAACCAAAACTAGTTGGTGTAGTGTACCCTAAAAAAGAAAAATGTTTCTATTTCATTTTATTAAAAAGTTTTTAGCACTGTTATTACTCAAAAAGGGTAGTGCTTTTGTGTGGCGTGGTTGCAACAAGAAAACAAAAGTGCCATAAAATCAAAACTCTCTACAACAAGGCTCTTTTCATTTTTTCAATCATTTCTTTCCAAAACTGAAAATCTGAGTAAATCTACTTTAAAAAAAAAAAATTGTTTTCCTTTTTGGAATTGTACAAAATATCCTATGGTATCTTGTAACAAGAAAAATAAGTCTTATTAAACTTAAACTACCAAATTTATTTTTTTGCTTTTTCTATCAATGAAAAAGAACTATAAAGATAGAAAGTAAAATAAAACTTATGTGCAATGTGTGTAAGTATGGCTAACAAGTTCTTAAGCTTATAGCTGTCAAGACCCTAGCTCGAAAAAGACTTGATCTACAGTTTTTTTGCAAAGAAAAAGCCTCTAAAACTCGGAAACAAAGTGGGAGAAAACAAAGGAGAAAGACACAAAAGGACTGACCTAAAGTATCTAGCCCAAGGACCATTGATAACAGTTATATGTGAATAATTTGGCAACAAAGTGTTCTGTGGGAATCCGGAGTACTAGAATATATGCACTGTTCACAAGTAGGCGATGGAAGAAATGCTTATGTCTAAATTGCATTGTTAATGTTTTTCCAAAAGGGCCATTTAGAAGAAAATTAACTTTTATTTTGAGTAGCAAGTATTTATAACCGAGCTTGTGTTATGTAATTTTGCAAATTAGTCTAAGCAGTCTGGGTTTTCTGTCAAGCTTAATTACTGTAAAAAAATTTGAACAAGTACACCAAGAAGATGAAGGTGTAACACCACAGAAAAGTTGTAGTTTTGGGGAGGTGTTTTAAATAGCGGCAGTGCCTGGAGATAACTGAGATGTGATTCTAATTGTTATAATCTAGCTTGGTTGCTTGCAGTTTCAGTCTAGCTTAAAAAGAATGTTCCTAGTGTCTTTTGTTGCTGAGTTTGTCAGAAAAATTTACAAGTTTGATTTATTGGAATAGGTCAAAGTGTAGGCAATGCAGGCTTTCCCTGGTTGATACTTTTCATGGTTTCTTTTGATGCTTTTGGTTCAAGATGATTAATACAGTAAAGGGACTGGACGTTAACAACAGTCTCAAACTTTGAATGCCCCATCTCAATAGACCTTAGGCCCTACTAGTTGTAAAGCTAAATATATGTATGCAATAAATCTTCCTAATATTTTAATTATCAACCCAAGTTTGTAAACTAGAATAGATGCAACCCAAACTGTGATCTTATAAGAATTACATAATCAACTCAAAACATGTAAAACTTGTCTTTGTAGAAACAGAGTTTTATGGTGCAAGAAACAAAAAACTAGTAATGCAGGAATGACCAACCAAACTAGACACTAAAATCACACTTATTCTATTATTAATCTACCATGAACCATAATAGGACAATCAACAGACTAACTACAAATGAATTTTAAATGTAAAAATGAATCGGCCAAATAGAAAACTAGAAAATAAACTAAATCAAACACTAAAAGATGAACCTGTTTAATATCAATCTAAAGCTAAAACTAAGTTGAAATGAGCCTAATTTACAGACATAGATTTTGCTATGATAAATATCAACTCCTAAGTAAGTAAAAGCGTCTATAATGAAAGTACAATTGTTTTTATATTTCAATTTATAGATTATGAACATAAGTCAACCTGATTATGAGGAGACTAAATGCAAATATGAAATAGAAAAATTAGCCAGCATAAAATACTAGTGTAGGAAACAAGGCTAATAGTGCAGGGATGAATAGCTGAACTAAATGCCAGGAATGAAATTATTCTAATATGCATTTACTGGAAAGAATAAAAGAACAATCAAATAAATTATGATTCAATAAACTGACCACAAACAATGTTTAAGTACAAGAATCAATCACTAAACAAAGTGCTGGAAAATGGACTAAATCGAATGCCAAAGAAGGATCGATTTTAATGCAAACCTACAACTTAAAATTGAGTTGGAATAAATCTATTCTATAGGAATGAATTATACTATGGTCAACCTAACAGACTAATTGGCACAGAAACAACCATTGTTTTTATTTTATATTTTTAACTCTAATCATACTATAAAGTACAGACAAAAATAAAAAATGACTATAAAGGGTCTAAATGCAAACATGTAATGGCAAAATCAGTCAACCTGAGACACAAATGCAAGGAATAATACTAAACCTGACTACAAATCAATGAATTCAATCAATAAAAAAAATAGAATTATCCTACAACTTCAGGAGGAAATGCATTGAACGAAATCAACACACATCAATTATAGAAGACATAAAACCATAATATAAAATCTCAACCAAAAGACAGATTGTAGGAATAAAATAGTGTGCAAGAAACAAAGTACGAGTAAATGGAGATGAATTTTCAAACTAAAAAATCAACCAAAAGAAATCAAACTAAGATATCTTCAAACTAAATCACTATCTAAACTACAATGTAGCAAAAGATAAAGAAGGTCAATAATGCTAATCAAAATCAAGCCGTCAATCATACAACCAAGAAAAAGGAATTATTTTTTGTGTTTAAATTGTTTTTTTGTATTTTTCAATGTTTCGAAACTAAACCATGGCGTATGGACAGTGAACAATGAGTAAGAAAAAATAGAGTATAATACAAAAGGCAGAATATAAATGTACAAGATAAAATGTAAGTGTACGAACTAACTATGTACATGGTTCTAATTTGAAAACCTTGACCAATCACACACTCAGAAAAGATAGGACAGTCTCTGTAATTCACCTACGATTGAGGTTTATTATGGCTTCATAACTACTCCAGAACTACTGTGGAACTATACCAAAATTTGTTGTTACTAATAGAAATTATTCCCAGAAGAGATGATATAGCTTATAGAACTGAATTCCAAGATACTCTAACCCAAATGACTGCAATGTTGGTAACCTGTCCTTCTTAGATTTGCTCAGACCTGAGTTTTGATGTTAGTATGAGGTACAAACTAAACTTAGCACATCCAAGTTTTCGAAATGAGAAGTCTCTTTTGCTCTTCATATCTTTCAACTATTGGACTTGGTTGGAAGCTTGGCATATTTGATGGAGACATGGAAATGGGACAATGTTATATGGAAAAACTAGAAAGGAATGGTACCTTTGTGAGTTGTGTTACAACTTGAGAAATTTGTGTCAACCATGGAAATAACTTGGTAGATTTACTAAGAATTCCATATCAATTTGAGCGAGTGGAGATGAATTGGTGTCCACCTAGAGGAGATTGCATGATGTACTTAGAGAAAGGTTCATGATTACAGGATTGGTCCCCCCCATAATTCGTGTGGATGGTTAGGATAGCTATGGATGAAGTTGCCATCTTCCAGTATGCATTAAGAAGAAAAATTAAGAGGTCTAGCAAGTTAATTAGCAGTTGTAGGTTTAGCTTGGGAGGGGACTTTTGATTGAGCTATTTATCTTCAATTGAGGTAACAAGCAAAGAATTAGCTTGATATTGTTTGGATTGGAGTTTTGTAGAACATGTGGCCTAAATTGAAAGAGGTTGATTTGGACATCCCTGATTTTGTACCCATTTTTCACCTTCTGAATATCTTGATATGGTGTCTACATTAGGGCATAATTTATAGCAACAAATAATGAACCTACAGAGTAAAAAATGGGTAGGGCACACTAATTTATAACTATTGTGTAGATTGCTTAGGACACACTCAGATATGAAGGATGTCGTACATGGTTCTAATTTGAAAACCTTGACAAATCACACACTCAGAAAAGATAGGGCAGTCTCTGTAATTCACCTATGATTGAGGTTTATTGTGGCTTCATATCTACTCCAGAACTATCGTGGAACTACCAAAATTTGTTGTTACTAATAGAAATTATGCCCAGAAGAGATGATATAGCTTATAGAACTGAATTCCAAGATACTCTAACCCAAATGACTGCAATGTTAGTAACCTGTCCTTCTTAGATTTGCTCAGACCTGAGTTTTGATGTTAGTATGAGGTACAAACTAAACTTAGCACATCCAAGTTTTCGAAATGAGAAGTCTCTCCTGCTCTTCATATCTTTCAACTATTGGACTTGGTTGGAAGCTTGGCATATTTGATGGAGATATGGAAATGGGACAATGTTATATGGAAAAACTAGAAAGGAATGGTACCTTTGTGAGTTGTGTTACAACTTGAGAAATTTGTGTCAACCATGGAAATAACTTGGTAGATTTTCTAAGAATTCCATATCAATTTGAGCAAGTGGAGATGAACATTTGCCAACCGTTACCCCCATATTTGCATGGGTGTCCTGTGCATGGTAAGGGGTTGTCCTTATGATGATGATGATGATTGTGGAAGGAGATCCTAGGCATCAACTTTGGGCTACTTCCTGTGCACAAATGAGGTAGTTTCATAATACAACCAACCAATAGTACGGAGCAATTTAATTGAATCTATGCTATTCTGAGAGGGTTCTGGGCACTTCTGGGTTTGTTTCAGACCCTAGTTGGCATTCCTGGGCATATTTCAGCCTGGTTTAATTGTCAAACAACCATAAGAAGCAATGATGAGCACAATCTGTGCATTTTGGGAAACATCTAGCCCAGCTATTGATAGCAAACAACATCAAGAGTCAATTCTATTGAAGATAACAAGAAGTAATTTTGGGTTTCTTATTGTCCCTAGAAGATTCACTACCCTTGATAGGGTTTCTTGTGAAGAAGGGAGAACCTCTATGTGCTACGGTTTCTCTTCATGAATGGTAATGTACTTTATTTGGGCGGATTTCTTTAAAAAAAATCTGTAGGATTTCCTTCCTATTGGGTTTCCCAAGATAAAATTCTTGTGTCTCTTGTGCATGGATATCTTTCTATGGTCCTTTGCTTATGCCGCAATTTAAGTTGAATTTTGCAGTGTGCAATTATTCAATGAAATCTGTGGGATGAAATGAATGCTTCAAATTATTGTGAAAAGTACTGGAAAGAATGATGCATTGAAGGACTGGAAAGAGAGAGTAAAAATATCAGATATCAAATCTGAAGATCATAAAACAAATCTCTCAGTCCTTGTAAAAAAAGATTGACTCTCTATTTCAGAAGGATTGTGCTTTCTGCCAGCCAACAGACTGACTAAGCAATATCAGGCCAAGTAATATTCAATTATCTCAGGAAGTCATAAAATAGTATGAACTCAAACTAATCATGTCTTTTTTGGTAACTTCAGTTTCTATACAATATTAACCACAAACAGGACCATAGCATTTCTAGGGTTTTATCCCTAACCAATCATTACCATAATCAAATCCCTAATCATACTGGAAACCAACTAAAGCCATCAAAGATATCTTTTGCAGTTTCTTTAGTAGAATTTACTCAAGTAATAATTGTGAGATAACTGATGTGCAATATGGTAATTTTGAGGCAAAGTGACATCAAAGAATTTATGCTGCCTACCCTTAACATAATCATAGCTCTAGTACCCATAGTGAAAGACGAAGGCAAACAAAAAAGATAAAACTCAGCTGGCACCAAAGGGCAGAAATAAGCACCCCCTTAGCCTGAAATGTATTCAGAAAGAACTAGATTGTTATTGAAATAGCTGACATCTTACTGCTTCATTTCCAAGACTGATGAATGAATGAGGGGTTGGAAAATATAAAAGGATTACTACACGCCATTTAAATAAACCTTGCATTCTTTAAAAAAAAGCAACAAAGTATACAACACAGAACCAAAAGGCCGTTGAACATATTGATATCCAACAAGAGAGGATAAAATCCAAAATGGAAAAATCATCAAAAATATTTGAAGGCATTCTCTCTCAAGAAAATATAATTGAAGAACAAACAAGAAAGTAGATCATGTCACTGTACCAATAAATAAGACTGATGACAAGGGTATGGAGAGTGAATGAAAACCATCAAAGGTAGAACCTTATCGACACCCTCATTACCAATAGAGTTGGCAAGAAAGGCAATAAAATAGACATTCCCAAGGATGAAGATGGTAGAATCAATGATATACATGGAATAGGGCATCAAGGATTATAAGGTATTTGTTGATACAAGAAACTATTGTGTAGATTGCTTAGGACACACTCAGATATGAAGGATGTCGTACATGGTTCTAATTTGAAAACCTTGACCAATCACACACTCAGAAAAGATAGGACAGTCTCTGTAATTCACCTATGATTGAGGTTTATTGTGGCTTCATATCTACTCCAGAACTACCGTGGAACTACCAAAATTTGTTGTTACTAATAGAAATTATGCCCAGAAGAGATGATATAGCTTATAGAACTGAATTCCAAGATACTCTAACCCAAATGACTGCAATGTTGGTAACCTGTCCTTCTTAGATTTGCTCAGACCTAAGTTTTGATGTTAGTATGAGGTACAAACTAAACTTAGCACATCCAAGTTTTCGAAATGAGAAGTCTCTTCTGCACTTCATATCTTTCAACTATTGGACTTGGTTGGAAGCTTGGCATATTTGATGGAGACATGGAAATGGGACAATGTTATATGGAAAAACTAGAAAGGAATGGTACCTTTGTGAGTTGTGTTACAACTTGAGAAATTTGTGTCAACTATGGAAATAACTTGGTAGATTTACTAAGAATTCCATATCAATTTGAGCGAGTGGAGATGAACAATTGCCAACCAGTACCCCCATATTTGCATGGGTGTCCTGTGCATGGTAAGGGGTTGTCCTTATCATGATGATGATGATTGTGGAAGGAGATCTTAGGCATAAACTTTGGGCTACTTCTTGTGCACAAATGAGGTAGTTTCATAATACAACCAACCAATAGTACGGAGCAATTTAATTGAATCTATGCTATTCTGAGAGGGTTCTGGGCACTTCTGGGTTTGTTTCAGACCCTAGTTGGCATTCCTGGGCATATTTCAGCCTGGTTTAATTGTCAAACAACCATAAGAAGCAATGATGAGCACAATCTGTGCATTTTGGGAAACATCTATCCCAGCTATTGATAGCAAACAACATCAAGAGTCAATTCTATTGAAGATAACAAGAAGTAATTTTGGGTTTCTTATTGTCTCTAGAAGATTCACTACCCTTGATAGGGTTTCTTGTGAAGAAGGGAGAACCTCTATGTGCTACGGTTTCTCTTCATGAATGGTAATGTACTGTATTTGGACGGATTTCTTCTAAAAAAAATTGGCAGGATTTTCTTCCTATTGGGTTTCCCAAGATAAAATTCTTGTGTCTCTTGTGCATGGATATCTTTCTATGGTCCTTTGTTTATGTTGCAATTTAAGTTGAATTTTGCAGTGTGCAATTATTCAATGAAATATGTGGGATGAAATGAATGCTTCAAATTATTGTGAAAAGTACTGGAAAGAATGATGCATTGAAGGACTGGAAAGAGAGAGTAAAAATATCAGATATCAAATCTGAAGATCATAAAACAAATCTCTCAGTCCTTGTAAAAAAAGATTGACTCTCTATTTCAGAAGGATTGTGCTTTCTGCCAGCCAACAGACTAACTAAGCAATATCAGGCCAAGTAATATTCAATTATCTCAGGAAGTCATAAAATAGTATGAACGCAAACTAATCATGTCTTTTTTGGTAACTTCAATTTCTATACAATATTAACCACAAACAGGACCATAGTATTTCTAGGGTTTTATCCCTAACCAATCATTACCATAATCAAATCCCTAATACTACTGGCAACCAACTAAAGCCATCAGAGATATCTTTTGTAGTTTCTTTAGTAGAATTTTCTCAAGTAATAATTGTGAGATAACTGATGTGCAATATGGTAATTTTGAGGCAAAGTGACATCAAAGAATTTATGCTGCCTACCCTTAACATAACCATATCTCTAATACCCATAGTGAAAGACGAAGGCAAACAAAAAAGATAAAACTCAGCTGGCACCAAAGGGCAGAAATAAGCACCCCCTCAGCCTGAAATGTATTAAGAAAGAATTAGATTCTTGTTGAAATAGCTGACATCTTACTGCTTCATTTCCAAGACTGATGAATGAATGAGGGGTTGGAAAATATAAAAGGCTTACTACACGCCATTTATATAACCCTTGCATTCTTTAAAAAAAAGCAACAAAGTATACAACACAGAACCTACAATATGAAAAGTTGATACAAGCATACTTTATACCTCTTACAAGCATACTTTATATCAAATCTAAAGATCATCAATCGTCTAGACATCGGCGTGTCCAATCCATTCCAGTGCTCTAGTAATGCCAGGATTTGAACACTTACTTCTTTATGAAATCAAGAAAACATCCTATTTAATTGTAAGTAGAATTCAGACTCAATTCAGCTTCCAACGGCTATGAAAAACGAAGGGCGAGTTATAATAAAAGATTTCGAAGGGCGAGTTATAATAAAAGATTTCGAAGTCTGACATCATTAAGAATTTGGGGATTAAACTCACAGCGTATTCATGGATCGAAATGAAACATGCAGGGTCTAATATGGCAACAAAAATTGAATTGCGGAGATTTCACATTGTCACATACCTCTTAATGCTTGAAACCCTTCTGAGAATCTGAAATGTACAGCCAAAGCAGTTTACAAACCTCCAGATACACGCTACAAACTGGTAATCTTTGAAACAAACAGTAAATGAGCCTCGTATGGGTGAAAATTAAGAATTTTACCAACATGATTCAGCCTTGATTCAGCATAGGCGATGCTAGGGGTTTTATTGGCACTCTAGCAGCTAAATCGTAGGCGAATCGGACTCCAAAAACGATATATCTTCAAATCGAGGGTGAACCATAACTCCAAAAAAATCCATGCCAAAATCGAGGGCGAACAACAGCTCCAAAACACAGCCATGCCAGAAATCACGGGCGAATGAGTTTCCAGGAAACACCATCCCTAAAAATCGAGGGCGACTGGTGCATCCAAGGAAAAATCACTGAAAATAAACTGGCGAAAATCGATTTTTCCCTATTTCTTCCACAAAAATCGCGGGCGACTGGTTTCTCTTATAAATTCTTCCTAAATACGATTTTGGCTATATAGTTTTTGAATATTTACAAAATAATAAATAGTGGCCTATTAAAATTAATTCTCAAAAACCTCTTTTACTTAAAAATTCGCCCTAAAAAAAATTGTAAACCTTCTAAATTCGCCATTGGGCTAAATTTCGCCCCTAAAATCATCCCTGCTTGTCGGGGTCAACCGAGATTCCTTCTTTCAAAATTATGTGTCCTAGATACTGAATTTTGTATTTGTGAAAGTCGCACTTACTAAACTTGGCTTATAGTTGATGATCTCTTAGAACTTGTAAGATAATCCGTAAATGTTCATCATGCTCTTCTTTACTTTTTGAATACACTAAAATGTCGTCTATAAACACAACATCAAACTTCTCTAAGTATTTATGTAGAATATTATTCATCAGACACATAAATACAGCCGGGGCATTAGTCAAGCCAAATGGCATGACTACGAACTAGTAATGTCCATACCGAGTTCGGAAAGCTGTCTTGAAAATATCTTCGTCCTTAACCCGTACTTGATGATATCCTGACCTTAGATCAATCTTTGAAAATATAGTTGCTCCACACAGCTGATCGAATAGATCGTCTATGCGGGGCAACGGATATCTATTCTTGATTGTCATCTTATTAAGCTGGCGATAATCTATGCACATTCTTAAGGTTCCATCTTTCTTCTTAACAAAGATGACAGGGGCTCCCCAAGGAGACACGCTGAGTCTTATATAATTCTTATCAATCAATTCCTTCAACTGTGATTTTAATTCATTTAACTCCAGTATGTTCATTCTGTATGGAGCTTTAGAATTTGGTACTGCTCCTAGTATTAACTCTATGGTAAAATCTAAGTCTCTTTTAGGAGGTAATCCTGGAATCTCCTCAAGAAATACATCCTTAAAATCTTTTAGGACAGGTATGTCCTTTAATTTCAGTTTGTCCTCTTTATCCATAAACTCATCATTTACCACGTTTATTGCAAACAACTGGCATCCTTTCCTAACTGCCCTCTTAACTTGCATGGCTGAAATATGCCTAAGGGTTACCTTCCTTGGTATGCCTTTTATTTCTACAGTTTTCCCTTCATCATTTAAACATGTAAAACTTTTTCCGTAACAATCCAGAATGACATGATGGGCTTCTAACCAGTCCATCCCAACTATAATATCATAAGAACCTAAAGGTAGAATATTCAACTTGATTTGTGTTTGTAAATGATTCATGGACAAAACACAGTTTTCTACAAAATCTGATACTTTTCTCTTTGTTCTAGTTGATAGTCTAACTAGCCAAGATTTACTAAACTTTTCAGTTTTCAATTTAAGACTTTCCACAATGTTTGGTGATATATAACTTAAGCTAGCACCTGGATCAATTAAAACAATAACAAGATGATCATGTAGCATACCTTCAATCTCTACCATGGAGATTTGATGATCTGCTTGCCTGTTGTCAATTGCTACATTGATTCTGGGCATTTCCCTCGCTACATCTCCAACTGTAGGTTCAGTCTGTATAGAGTTGATGTTGTTTGCTTTCCGCTTCCTCAAGGGACATTTTGATGCATAATGGGGGCCTTGACATTCAAAACATTTGATAGGTGCCTTTGGGTCACTGGTTCTGGTATTATTAGGTGCATTTCTGGGTGCTGTAAAATTCTGCTGTGAATTGTTTCTAGAGTTGTTCCCTTGATAAGTCCGATTCTGAATTTTTTTTTTTTGAAACCCAAAATTTCTACTGAACCTGAAATTTTTCCGTTTATGCTCAAAGTTGCTAGTCTTATGACTCTTCTACTTTGACATTCCCTCTTTTTTCCAATTTGTGTCATAATAGAAAACTGCCTTTCTCATTGCCTCTTCCAAGGTATTAGGACTGTCATACTCGATTCTATCCTTAATATTGAAAGGTAAATAGCTCAAGTACCTTTGAATTTTCGGTTTCTCTTCTATGAGGTATGGTACATATCTTAGTAAGTTCATAAACTTGCTGTTCATTTCCTTCATGTTCATACCTCCTAGCTTCAAATCGTAGAACTCTTTGGATTTTTCTTCATAGTACTGTACAGACAAGTACTTCTTTTTAAAGTATCGTTTAAAGGTACTCCAGCTTACATCGTTATCTTTGATGCCCTTTACTCTTTTGATGTCCTACAACCAAATGTCTGCTTTTTCGGTCAAGTAATATATAGCCATTTTTGCCTTCAAAGACTCTGAATAGTTATAAATCTGGAAGTATTTCTTCATACCAGACAGCCAAGATTCAGCTGTCTCGCCCTTCTCAGTTTCTCCATTGAAGGTTGGAGGTCTAATATTTTTGAACTTCTCAGAAATCTTCTCATATTCCTTATGATTTTTCCTTCTGGGTTTGAAATCTCCTTCACTGCTATCACTAGTGTAGTTATGTTTCTTTGTGCGTGTTTCAATAGCATCTCCTGATGAGGTTGAACTGTTGTTCACCTTACTGGTTTTCATTCTCTTGTTTTTATCAGCATGAGGTAGATCCTCAACTTTGGAAATATCTTCATTATCCTTCTCTTGCTCCTCAGTTGGGCACTGTTCAAACAGTACTTGGTTTAATTGTTCCTGCGCTTGCAGAATCCTTCCATTGTCTTATTTCACAAATCTGATTTCTGCTTTTAATTCATGAAAAGCACGTAATAGTTCTGACGAACTATTATTTAGTTCACCGTGTCCTTCTTCTACATAATGTTGTCCCGAGCTGTGACTGTTTGGCTGAAATCTATCGCCTAATTGTTCAGCTGAGTTCTCCATACCTGTAACTGAAAATAATTTATGTATAACATAATAATTAAAATTTCAAATTAGTACAATTTTCTGTTGTATAAAATTTTCTGCTGCATGTTTTTGGACCTCTTTCAGGCCTAGAGTTCAAACATGAGCTCTGATACCACATGTAACATCCCGAATTTTCATAAAAATTTAAAAATTTTTATAACAGCATTAATTATGATAATAATAATTGCGGAAATAATAATTGTGATTATGACAGTATTAATTGTAAAGTTGTTAGTACTAAACATGCTTTAAATTCTATTCAGCAGCAATATGATAATGACAGTTTTAACACATAAATAGTAAACATGATTATGATAACAAATGCACTAACAGATCGGAAATATGATGCGACAATTTTCTTTTGCAAAGATACTAATAGTTTGACTTTTAATGCATAAGGGTGTCCAACGAGGTACCCTGGAGTTTACTTAGCTGCAACGCTAATGCACTTGAATATTCTATGTGCAGATGACAGGTAAAAAGATTCAATAACTGTGTAGTTAAAAGTACGTGTGTAATTCAATTCAATCGTCAATAGAAAAATTATGAATTCCTTTAAGAAAACAAGTATATACAGGTATGATGATTTAATGCTACTTCCCAATTCCTCGACATTGTCTTATTTGTTTTCCGATGTTGAAAATAATGACGTCAAAAGATATACATGTTGGATACGTTTGTTGTCATAAGCCAAAGATGTAAATCTAGTTTGGCTGTGGTCGTTGTCTTAAGATAATTAATACTTGTATATTATCGATGTCGTAAAGTATCGTCAACCGTCAAATGCATTGAAATCAAAGTTAGGGTATGAAGTACCTGGCCATGGCATGTTCCTATGCTGGTTACTATTCATCTGTCATGTTGAAACATCGAGGTGTAACTCCTATGTTATTTTATTTATCATTTTGAATTCTATATATGAAATAATAGAAAAACTATGGTTATTATGCCAACCATATAAGTCTCTATAGGTTGGATCCTATACAATAGTCCTACCCTTCTTTTTTTTTTCCTTGGAAAATGTCTGTAATTTTATTTCAAAAAGATGATTAAAATTACATATTGCAGATGTAGTAAGATCAACAAGGATCCCTACATTTTCACATATTGTCTCATATATGCAGAAAAACAACTTATAATGAGCTGAACCAAAAGAAAGAGAAAACTAGACAAGAAATAGAACAGATATATCATGAATAGTGGTGAAATTGGGGCCACCGGTTTCAGTTTTGGTCCCTGAAACCGCCGCCGCCGCCACTGGATCGTGCAGACCCAATGGGTCGCCGCGCAAAGGCGCCGCCCTCTCTCCATACTCAGAAATATCCATCACACTCCTGAAAGCAAACACGCAGGCCCAGCCATAGAGAGATGGCGAGATTTCGGACTCATTTCGAGAAGCAAGCAGGGTTTCCTTTGATACTATCGTTTTCGATTCTTGGAACCCTCGAGAACCCTCTCACTTGCCGCTTCGGGTCTGCCTGAATTGCAGAGCCGTAGCTGCTGAAACCATCCGCCAAAAATGTCATCCGCCATTGGAGAAGGCTTTGCCATTGAAGGACCGTTCTGCAGGTCGTATGAGGGTACCGAAGATCCATGGCCTCCAAGATCGCAACCCTTGAGCGCAAGAAGTTGACTTGGTCGCCGCCACAAAAGTATCCACCAAATTTCTGTTCCCATCCGCCAGAAACGTCATTGACCGCCTGGATCTTGTCCATTTCTGCAGGTCGAATGTGCGACGAAGTAAACAGAAGAGAAACCCTTGATCGCGTCGACCTGGTATCAGCCGTCATCCGCCGAATGCAAGCCTTCGCAGGGTGCCGCCGCCGTTGTGGCTTGGAAGCCGCTCCTCACCGCCATGCTACCCTCGCCGTCCTTCGCAGAAGGAAGAAAACGATCAGGAAACACACTGGTGTGAATGCCACCGGTTCTGAAACGAAAACCCCATCAATGCTCGCCAAATCTGGCTCAGTCAGGCTCTGGCGACCCAGCAAAGACAGCATGTCGTTGCTCAGGCCCGTAACGTAGCCAACACAGAGTCATAGCCAAGATTGGGCATGCTGGCGGGGTTGAAGGAGCACAGATCTGAGCTACGACTACGATCGCTGTTCCGGCCGCAAGGAGGAGCACCGATGTGCAGGCACCTCCGCCTTGCCACGCCCACCATACGCCCCTCCACAAGAACAGCAGAGGGTCGCCAGTTAAGATCTGGACCGCCGTCGATAGCAACCCAAAACAGAGGGCCACCTGAAATCGCCGCCACCGTCGAGTAATCAACCCAAACGATGCCACAAGTCGTGAAATAGCAGGTGAACTGGTAGATCTGGGCGGAACCAAGATCGCCGTCGCCGTTCAAGAGCCACCGTTTCAATGGCAAAGCCACACGAACCCTGAGACCCTACGCTCCAGAACTGCCTCCACCGCACTCCGTTCTTGCAAGGAAACAACAATCAACAGGGGAGGGGCGGCTGGGCCAAGCCCTGGCCGCCCAACAGCAAAAAATTCCGCTCCAAGAACCCTCGCTCCAAGAAACTCGCTCAGAGAAACTTTTTAAACTATTAAAAACATAAGAGTTCAACAATAGTCCTACCCTTATAAACTATTTGCAAAAATATACATGAGAAATTACAATATTAAAGTGATAGGCAAATCGAATTTAATAAACATATGGCTAGACTTAAGCCTTGATACACAATTCGTGACCATAAAGTTAGAGCTTGAATTAATACATTGCAAACAATGTTTTGAGTTTAATAAAGTTCTACGTGAAGGTTTTGAATATCCATTGGAACTATATCGTAAGTCTCGATGACACTGACATGCATTAAATGTTGACAGGGTGACGAGTTGCTAGTTCATTAATATGACATGAACGTCGAGCTATTGTGAATATTGTCCTTCGATTTTGCATTAATAACTTGAGTCGACACTCCAGCTGACAAGGATTGCCAACGATCCACGTAATATGAATTCGATGTAATCGTTTTTGCAATTGCCCATGTGTAATGGTTAAGTGTTTTGAATCACTTTTGAACTGGTTGTTGATCGGTCCTCCATGTGCCATAGTGGCATTGCCAAGCTTGTACTAAGGAGCAGAGCATTAAATGTAATTGTTGCTCGTCCCAATGCTATTCTGCTGGCACTATTGTGATCGTTGATGGTGCTGAGTTTGGACCGTTAGATTGCAACCCTAACTTTTGTCGTTGATTTGGTTTAAGAGCTTGGAAAGTCATTTATTGTGTTATTATTTTGGTCTGTGTGGCCGACGGGTTGCCAAAATTTTAGGTAGAAGGTTTGTAAGAGGTTCGAACTCGAGACCTATAGTTCAGGGTTGGAGTTGCAACAGGGAAACAACAAGAAGTGTTGAACACTCCTATAAACATAGACACAATGTGGCAGCAAGTATTCTCAGTTGAACAACAACCGAGAACAGTGAAAATAGTGGAAATTCCACCTGGAAAGACTGTCAATATCAATGCACATCTAGAACCATAACAAGAAGAACTCTTAATAAAAGTACTCACAGAGAATAGCAAGGCTTTTGCTTGGACCTATATTGATATGAAAGGGATACATCCAAATATTTGCAAACATCATATTTATATCAAGGAGGGCGCTATCCCAATAAAACAACCTCAAAGAAGGATGAACCCAACATTAAAAGATATAGTTAAACTGGAATTGCAAAAACTACTGGATGCAGGCTTCATCTACCCTATCTCAGACAATGAGTGGGTCTCACCTCTGCTGATAGTCCCAAAGAAGGGGGGGAAGTGGATAATATGTGTGGATTACATGGAGATTAATAAAGCAACCAAAAGAGATCACTTCCCTCTGCCATTCATTGATCAGGTATTGGATACTCTTGCTGGAAACAAGTTTTTTTCATTTTTGGATGGTTTTAGTGGATACAATCAAATACAAATCCACCTCGCTGATCAAGATAAAACGGCATTTACCTGCCCATTGGGCACATATGCATACAGAGTGCTACCTTTCGGACTTTGTAATGCCCCAACAACCTTTCAAAGAGTTATCTTAAGTATATTTTCAGATTTTATCAACGATCAAATGGAATTTTTCATGGACAATTTCACACCGTATGGAAAAAGTTTTCAAAAAGCATCAGAACATCTGGAATCAGTCCTAAACAAATGCATCGAAATGAGTCTATGTCTCAGCAATGATAAATGTTGAATGCTAATGCAAGAGGGCATAGTTCTGGGCCACCATATATCCCAAAGAGGTATTGAGGTCGGTGAAGCAAAGGTTACTATTATTAAAACTCTGCCCCCACTTATCAAACAAAGAGATGTGCGTAGCTTCCTTGGAAAGACATGATACTACAAAATATTTATAAAGGGATTTAGCAAAGTCCCAACCCCAATGTTTTCCCTCTTAACCAAAGAAACAGATTTTAATTGGACTGAACAATGCATGACCGCATTTGATCACCTCAAGGGGAAAACTAGGACTGCTTCAATCCTCCAAGGGCCAAACTGGACTGTACCTTTCCACATCCACTCGGATCCCTCAAACAAAGCTATTGGGGCAGTCTCAGGACAAGAAGAAGAAAGGAAACCATACTCCATCTATTACATCAGCAAAAAATTGGTAGGCACAGAGCTCAACTACACAGTCACTGAGAAGGAAGTTTTAGCTATTATGCACGCTATTAAAAAATTTCACCAGTACATAACATGGTACCCGGTCTTTGTACACACAGATCATCTAGCAATCAGGTACCTCGTGAACAAACCTAATACAAGTGCTAGAGTTATTAGATGGTTGCTTCTCCTACAAGAATTTGACTTGACAATCCTAAACAAACCATACAAACATAATGTGGTAGAAGACTTTCTATCAAGGATAACCCATGTGCAGGACAATGAAATAGTAAAGGATGATTTCCCTGATGAACACCTCTTTGCAATCTCAGCACAAAGCCCATGGTTTGCTGACATAGACAACTACCTAGTATCTGGGAAGTTTCCACACCATTATAGCTACAAAGAAAGGTGTAAGATAATAAGGCAAAGTGGAACTTACAGTTGGGTGCAAGGACTCCTTTTTAAAAAAGGACCAGATCAAATATTAAGAAGGTGCATCCGAGAATATGAAGTCCATGATATACTCCATGCTACTCACAAAGAGCCTTGTGGAAGCCATTATGCAGCAAAAAGAACAACTTATAAAATACTACAAATAGGATACTACTGGCCAATACTACACAAAGACACTCAGGAATATGTTTCACATTGTGATGACTGCCAAAGAATGGGCAAACCCATAAAAAGAGATGAGATGCCTCTACATCCTCAAGTATCATTGGAACAATTTGAAAATGGGGATTTGACTTCGTTGTCCCATTCAATCCACCTTCTAATAAAAAAAACTACATTTTAGTATGTACGACCTATCTTACTAAGTGGGAAAAATTTACACCACTTACTACTGCCGATGAAAATAGTGTGTCAAACTTATTCACAGAACAAATATTCCACAGATTTGGAGTTCCCAGAGAACTAGTTTCTGATCAAGGAAAACAGTTTATTTCAAACCTCATTGAAGAGCTCCTTAGAAGAAACAAGATAAAGCATAGAAAATCCTCATCCTACCACCCATAGGACAATGGGCAAGTTGAGGTCACCAACAGGGAGCTTGAGAAGATTCTAACAAAACCAGTTCAATTACATAAAAGAGATTGGGCAGACAGGTTGAATGAAGTAGTTTGGGATTACAACACGACATGGAAAACAATTACTAGTTTTATTCCATATGAACTGGTATATGGAAAAAATGTTATGCTAGCCATTGAATTTGAAGTCAAGACAATAAGATTAGCAACTCAACTAGACATGCAACTTTCAACAATTCAAAAGGAACGTATTCTCCAATTAAACTAGCTGGATGAACACCGACAACAGGCTCTAACTCACACCGAGATAATCCAACAAGAAAGAAAACAACGGCATGAAAATAACATAAAGGAAAATAAATACAGAAAAGGATATTGGGCATTATTATACGATTCTAGATTTCAGAAATTCAAAGGAAAACTCACAACACGGTGGCTAGGACCATATAGCATACACACAATCTTCAACAATGGAGCTGTCAGAATCAAGACCATAGATGACAACGAATTTCCAATGCTCGTCAATGGACACAGACCCAAATTGTACAAGAAACCTCAGTCTAAAGAGGAGTTCACACAAACACTATATAAGAAGTATTTCATCCTAATAGAGGACTTAGACGTCGTCCACTTCCATTGAGCACTTCTTCCCAAAAAAAAATAAAAAAAGAAAAAAGAAAGAGAGAAAAAATATAGAAAAAGAAAAAAATGAAAAAAGAAAGAAGGCAACAACCAGCAGAATACCCAACCAGGAATCCACTTAAAAAAACAGAAAAAAAACCTAACCAACAAACAACTATTAAGCGAGCCACCAACTATCAAGTGAGGCAGCCAAGCACCAACCAACAAACACACAACTATCAAGCGAGCCAGGCAACTACTAAGCAAACTAGGCAACGATCAAGCAAACCAGCAACAAACTATCAAGCGAAGCAACCAAATATAAAAAAAAGTACAAACCCAACAGGGAAAGTACATCAACCAAATCGCTATCACAAAATTCTTCACTACTACAGAACTAAACGACGAAACTACAGACAAGACAAAGCTAACTACGAAACTGCCAATCCCAAAACCTTCCACTACAGAAAAGCTCCACGTCGCCACTTCACGTATGCTAATCACAAAAAGGTAGCCACTAACTCCATTGTTTCCATATTCTGTCAAATCTATTCCGCCTACAGAAAGAATAATCACAAAGTTGAGGGCAACTATTTTTTAAAATGAAGGTGGCGCACAGCTGAAGATAAGATCGTCGACCCATGCCAAGTAATCATTGCATCTTCAAATCGGGAAATTAAAATCTAAAATGGTGAGGAACAGAGCATGAAAAGGAATAATTAAGCACGAGTTTCCAAATCTCACCAAGATCTTCATGCCAATCAATGATATCACAAGAAATGTTGGAGAAATAAGGCAGAGATAGAATGGAAATAAGTGGACAAGTTCGATCGACATTCATGTAAACACACAGACCTCAAGAGAAAGAAAATACAACAAAGAGAACACAAGAGTTCAGACAACAAGCTAGTTCTCGACTCAGTAACGACGCAAATAGGTTCATCCGGTCCTTCATCCTGATCATATATTGTTCATCTATTCAGTAGATTTTTGAGACAATGACTGTTGGGTTTAAGAAAAGTGAGCCACAGTATCATTCCCCTATTTATGATCAACCGGAGGTGCTAACCATCCTCCACACTAAGGGTTGGATGCCTTTCATTATTGGTTTAAAAGGATATGACTTGGTTGTAGCCCTCGAATTTGCCAAAATTTTGAAGCATTTGAAAGAAGAGGAGTATGTTACAAGGGTAAAGGGGTTATGTATTCGCCTGAATGAAGAAAGAATAGCGTCATACACTGGCATGCCTCAGGGTTTGCAGTGGGGAAATGATGATAGGGAAGCCAACATAAAGGCAAAGCAGAATTTCTTTGCAGAAGGTGAACATTACGATGAAGATAAAAATGGTGTGAAAAGGGAAACCATGGCGAAACCTTGGGATGAAGTTGCTTCTGTCATCCTAAAGTACATCACCTGTACTGGGAGACTTATATACATATCGACATTTCATTTCTGAATATTGGATCTCTTAAGGAACATAGGGCATATTAAGACAAACAATAACATCAACATTCCGTTTTACTTATTGTAGTCCATGTGGGAAATCAACAAGAAGGTGATACAAGGGAAAGAGGACACATTGGCACATCATGGGTTAATTAAGTTAATTGTCTGCAAAGAGTTGACAACACAGGTCCCTGAACTTTACTGGGAGGAATTCATACATATCTCTGCAGAGGATATACAGAGAATGAGGGGCACCCCAACTTCATTCCCAACTCCCATTTCAGAATAGAAAGGGAAGAAGATGGCCACTCAGTCAAGGGAGAAAATAAAAATTGACTTAGAAATTGATGCCAATGAAGTAGTGGCCGAAAAATTGATGAAAATAAATCATTCCAGGGATTCCTCTGGTCAGAAACCAATAACATCATCCGCCAGAGCATATGAATTTAGGCGGCAGATCAGAAGGCTTAAAAAGGAGTAAAAAATAAGGGAAGACAAGGAAAGACAAAAGAAAGAAAAAGATGAAGACGAGTCAGGACCAATACCCCTGGATAAACAGGACTCCGAGGACTTTGAAACAGAACAATGGGATCCTTTTATGCCAATAGAAGAAGAAACACCACCCAAAGATAGTGCATTACCCAAAGAAGAGACACAGACCAAAGAGGATGACCGTCTAGCTGAGGCATTGTCTAAATTATCAAAAGTTAGGGAAGAATTGGCAACACTAAAGATAGTGGCACGGTCCCATATTAACCAGGCTGCGACATCGACAACATCCCCAATAATGCATTAGAAAATTCAAATTTTAAAAATGTAACACGCTGGCCCACAAAAGCAATTGGAATAGCAAAACCAAACACTACAGGAATAATTGAGCAGAGCTCAGTAGAGATTGACACAAAAAGACCAACAAATCTTACAATTGGAAACTACCCTGGACACTACTGCCAAACTTTATGAAGAAATCATCAAGTAAAGGCCCCCATCCCAGATTTACACTGTGTATCTCAGAGAAAAATGGTGTTGTTTCCAGCTGCATGGATTGAAAAATAATTTACCATTGGAAGTAATCACCCCAAAACATTTTGTGGATACTTCCTTGGATAACACAGAGCTTGAAAAGGACCAACTATGCAAATTTTTCCTCCACAACTTGGTCGTGCCCCATTCACCTAACTGGTGACCAAACCCATATGTTGGTGATTTCCAGCTAAGGGCATTGTGCTCCTGGATGAACCATGAGATTGAGAGATCACAAGATGCTCATATATACCAGTCGGAGGAATGGGTAAATGCACTATGGGTAAGAGCAGATGCCACACACCCAAAGAAAGTGATCCAAGATCATTGAGCCTGAATGTAATTTTTTTCTTTTCTTTTCTTTTCTGATGGGTAATTATGCGTAAGCATTGCTCTTTCCGTCAGTTTCAAGGGATTTTAGTATAATATGTGAGAAAATGCACTTATTTCTAGACTGCTTATTGAATATGAGGATTTCGGGTGGTAAAATGTTCAATTTGTTGTCTCTTTCCTCATAAGCATCACCATTAGGGGTTCTTGGAGGATTTTGTTGGCCGTGCTTGCTCCATAATTCGACTTGAATGAACTACAACATAAATTTATCGACATTATGGCTCAATAGTTGTCTCGTCTTCAACATCTGCTCACGCTCTTGGACTCGCAATTATACGTATCATATAACCCTATGAGTAAAAATATATGTTCTTTTCACTTATTAACTTCTTTGAAAACCTTCACAATTTTAAACATTATATAATCTTGTATCAATAATTTTCAGTATTATAGGTTTTTCCCTGGAATTTGATAGTTAAAGTTATAAAAGTCTTTGAAGAGCTTTACAATTTAAGTTGTTATATAATCCTATTAGTGCATTTTTAATAGATAGGGCTTTGTTAGAGTATTTTCAATGCTCAACAAAATGTTTTTTAAAATTCTTTTTGATCAGTTAGTTGATGCCGGAATTGATAAGTTTGCAAGAACAAAATCTTCACCTGAAATATAGTTGGCTCCATACAGACCAATAGTGATACGTGCCTTGCAATTTTACATATCATTAGTAATATTCACTATTATAGCCTTTTGTCAGGAATTCTATTAGATTATAAATGTCTTTGAATAACTTCACAATTTTACATATTATATAATCCTATCTGTAAACTTTTAATAAAGAAGGGCATTTTACCCTAATCCAATGCTAGGAATTTGTTTACTGAAACAACATTTCCAGTATCAGAAAGTGATCCGAGAGGATCCTCCCAAATGACCAAAAATAAACAAACTATCACTTTTAGTAAACTCCCCCCTTAAGGTTTGCATAGGATAATTTTCCATCTAATTGAAGTACAGGATCAAGGGATATAGAACAAGATCACACCATTGCGTAGAGCTCACCGAGAGATTTCCAGCGACACTCGTTTCATCCAAAACGGACTCCGGATGTAAAAGATATTGCATTCTGAAATTTTGTGAAAGTAGGCAAAATGGAAAAAAAGGTGCCACGTGGTACCATTGGAAGGGTGCCACCTGGCCTATACAGTTGGATCATATGTCGATGTGGCAGCACCCCTAGGTGCCATGTGGTATATTGCAAGTTGAGTTGGCAGTCGAGTCAGCATCACGTCGCAGTGACCTGGACTTGTTACATTGTGACACTTGGTAGGATTATTGAACAATTGGTAGGAATGTGGACCAATCGGAGGCCACCACATGGTGGTCCGATTGGCCACGTTGTAGTTGTCTTTACCAAAAAATATGGCGGGCAGGGGAATCGAACCATTGACCTCCTGCCAGCTCCAACTCCCTACCACAATGCCACCGATGTTGCTTATTATGTATAGTGGGCAATCTTCTATTTAAAGTCAATTGGGTTTTATTGTTGAAAAGGGGTAGGCCAAGGGCTTATCCCTTATCCCCACGGTCTATTTTCACAACAAACCAACGGAGGGTTCGACGATGGATCAACCATATAGCACATATATAGTATATAATATATATATTGCCCACAAAACCGGGGACTATGGGGTTTGACCTCGAGATCTCCAGTCCATAATATGCCGCCCTTACCACTGTACCAAAGGATTTGGGTTTGGTGTTAATCCAAAAAGATTCATTTTAATTTTGAATCAATATTTTTACCCCCGAAGGGGTGTGCCTGTGGCCCTGAGAAACATGGCTTTTTTAACTATAAAGCCACGACTTGGGAGCTTGGTTGAGGTACAAAATGGCATAGTTTTTGAAGTGACAGGGCACAATTTCCAATGTAGGGATAGATCTCAAGGTGGGATTCCATACTGATGAGTCCACAATATAGGTATCAAGTGCATTCCTTTTTACCATTAAGGAGCCCGAAATCACCCCTTTCTGTAGGATAGGATGTGATTTGATTGATTATGAAATAATGTGAGTAAGTAGTAATCTTTTTTGTGTTTTAGCAATTTTTTTTAATCAACTAATCAAGTGGATGAGCACTAATCAAGTGAATAAGTGCAGGTTCAAAGATAATTATGAAGATTGGCAAAGTCAAGCTCCAGTTAACATCTAGAAGAAGGACACGAAGATCAGTTTTTCCTAATTTCTAGGGACAAATCTAAATAGATTGATCTCGTGATTTCCAATGTGGGGACTGTGGTTGAAACTCTGTAGTAAGTAGAGGCACATGGATAGCATGGGCCCTAAGGAATTTTTGGGGTTATTCTCTGTTTTTCAAACATTGATACACAACACTCAAGTTTTACGATTGATATGGATTTTATAGTAGTCTAATGAAGAAACAACATTTTCTATCACTTGTGAGTTTATAAGTTCAAATTAGCTCCTGTAATGTGCTTTGAGGAGGGCCCCCTCATTGTGTAGAATAGGAGTTTTATTTTCATGTTGATTTATGCATCTTGTGGTTTATTGTTGAACAAGTACACGTAGATTATTCATGGCATTATTTCTGATATCGAATTTATTTTTGCACATGACTGTTTTATCCGTAGTCCTGTGTTACAACATCTGTAGTTTTAATGTATGGAGTCTGTAGTCCTGTAGGTACGTTCCGCAAGGGCAGTTTCTAGATTCACATTCTTAATTCCCAAACAATTTTCTTGGTTAGATTAGATTTATGCTTCTAGTTAAATATATGTTTTTGATTCCAGCAGAATAGATTCATGCTTTTAATAGGTAGATGTATGCTTTCGATTTCATTTTATGCTTTCAACAAATAGGTTTATGCTTTGGATTTCAACAGAATAGATTCATGCTTTTAATAGGTAGATGTATGTTTTCGATTTCATTTTATGCTTTCAACAAATAGGCTTAAGCTATGGATTTAAGTAGAATAGATTCATGCTTTTAGTAGATAGATCTATGCTTTCGATTTCATTAGATCATGATTTATACTTTCAACCCTTAGACGTATGTTTTCATCAGAATAGGTTTATGCATTAACATATTTTTTCCCCAAATCTGATCATTCAAAAATAAGATTCTCTTAACAGTGCACATACAGGGCAGAGTACCTCTGAAGTTTGTACGTCCATTGGTCGATATTTAAAGTGAGTTTCTTGAACTAAGACCTGTAAAAAGGTAAGCATTTCCGAACTGCCACCACTTTTTGGCGTCGTTGTCGGGGAGGTGCTTAAAATTTAGGAGAAGACTTAAAACACCCTTAGAAAATATAACAAAAAAACAATATAAAAAAATTTAAAATACAATTTTTTTTACAACTCATTTACCATGAATGCCTCGGTGAAGGAGAGATGAATTTGGACGTTTTCTACCTAACCTTCCTATGAGCAATACCAGTTTCGAACACCTTGAATTCGAGTTTTTCAATAGCGATGAAGAAGCTGATTCCAGTTATAATCCAGATCGTAATAACTTCTTCACCAGCTCTAGTTCCAATACTACTATGGCCGATGACGAAGAAGAACATAGGGATATGTTTACGTTTCCCATAAGCGTACCCCTTGGAGATGCTAGAATGAAAAATATCAATCCTGCTAATCTCCCAAAATTTCATGGCTTAACCTCCGAATACCCTGACATCTTCTTATTTGAATTTGAAGTAATTTGTAGATCCTTTGGCTATACTACAGATGCCCAGAAACTAAGAATCTTTTCCTCCACACTAAAAGATTTATCACTCAGATGGTTTATGAACCTGGAAGGAAACAATATCTTTTCATGGGATCAAATGAAACAAGTTTTTTTTTAAATTATAGGGATTATTGTAAAGCCAAAGATACTAGAGATGAAATTTTTAGAATGCAACAGGGAGAAAATGAATCTTTGGAAGATTATGCACAACGATTCCATCTCAGCTATAAGAGAGCCATTCATTCTACCTTGGATGAAGAGTCGTTGAAACTAATACTTATTAGAGGAATCAAGGAAGAATACCTAGAAGTCCTAAACTTGTTAAGTGATGGGGATATCTTTTAGAAAACCTATGATCAAATTCTACAAATCTTTAAAAATTATTCAAGATCCAGGAAAGGTAAAACTGGAATATGAGAAATACACCCATTGACAGGGGGATCATCCTTTCCAGTCCCAACCTTCACCAGTTATGACTTGGGAAATATCCTAGATAATATGAAAACAAACATTCTCCAATCACTGGAAATGCAACTAGATGCATTACATCTCAAAAGAAAACAAGATGCAATCAATCAAGCACTAGCTGTATTCTATCCAAGGTGTAGAAAAAACATGAGAAAGGTCAATGCCCATTAAATACGATCGAAGTCTACAGACTCTGTACTAAAGATCATACAACAAACAAATTCCCTTTACTTCCATCATGTAAGGCAGCTGTACAAGATCCTACATTAGAAAGTTCTGTGGAACAACTTTGTTTTGTTAACCAATGAAGAAATAATTTTGCTAGATCCTTCCAATCTAATAATCAAGCCTGTCTTAATCAGGGAAATCCATATCAAAATTGGAATCCATCGTCACAACTTTCATGGCCTCTACAAATAGGGCCATTCAATGGCAACAAAATCAAAATCCATACCATCAACCATACTTCGCCCAGCCATACCAACCATATCCCCCACCTTTTCAACAACCACAAATAAACTATGGAAATCAGTATCCATCTTCCACAAATTGGAGATCACCACCGCCACAACCGGTTATAATACCTCCACCACAAAACCAACAACCCTCAAGACCTCCTACAATACCAACTCATCCTGTTCCAAACCCAAATAACAATAGGACAAATCAACAAACATACAATAACGAGGTGATGCAGTTCCCAACTTATGTTGTGGACACACTAGACTTAAATGAGATTAACTTAAGATCCAGCAAAATACTACCTGGTTCCTTGCATCAAACCAATCATGAACCAACATGTCTAGAATACCAACAACCTTTAATTTTGAACCCTCCTGAGGAAGAAAATCAACAACAAATACCATAACTTACTCCTCCCAACCCTCCATTTCCTGACAAGCTAAAACAAAAAAAACAAAGAGGAAGTAGAGAATTCCATAATTAATGAACTAAAACACTTAAACATTCAAATTCCCCTCCTACAAGCAATAAGAGATGTCCCCATATGCAACAAATTCATAAAATAAAAATGCATAAGGCAACCTAGAAGAAGAAAGCGGGATTCCCCAACCATTAATGTTGTAGGCCAACTGGCAGACCTCATGTTAGGCAGATCTATCAATCCAAAATATCTCGATCCAGGAAGCCCTATAGTTAATGTCAATATCAACAAAATGCCTATTTCAAGCAGTCTCATTGATCTAGGGGCTGTAATAAATGTTATGACAAAGGATACAATGTTAGCTGTGAACCTCCAATCCTTTATAAGACCAACCACCACGGTTTTACAAATAGCAGACACCTCCACTGTCAGGCCAGAGGGTATATTAGAGGATATTATTATCAACATTGAATCATGGTAGTATCCGGTAGACTTTATAGTCATAGAGGTCAAGAGCAAACTTAGTGGATACCTAATCATCCTAGGGAGGTCATGGCTGGCAACAGGAGATGCCTATATAGGGCGTTGATCTGGAGACATGACAATAACAAGTAGACAAGCTAGAAATAAAATCACCATATATCCCTCAACCAAACGATCTTCTTATGTAGAAAACCCTAATTGGATGGATGATTATGATGATATAGATGACCAAAATATGCATCCAGTCCTCAACATAAAAACTGCTCTAACATCAAAAGATGAAGATGAAGATACTTATTTATCTAATTTTATTCAAAATGTTTATCCTAATCATAATTTGCTTGAAGAAATTTTTGCAGCAGGGAAACAACAAGAAGTGTTGAACACTCCTATAAACACAGACACAATGTGGCAGCAAGTATTCTCAGTTGAACAACAACCGAGAACAGTGAAAATAGTGGAAATTCCACCTGGAAAGACTGTCAATATCAATGCACATCTAGAACCAGAACAAGAACAACTCTTAATAAAAGTACTCACAGAGAATAGCAAGGCTTTTTCTTGGACCTATACTGATATGAAAGGGATACATCCAAATATTTGCAAACATCATATTTATATCAAGGAGGGCGCTGTCCCAAGAAGACAACCCCAAAGAAGGATGAAACCAACATTAAAAGATGTACTTAAACTGGAATTGCAAAAACTACTAGATGTAGGCTTCATCTACCCTATCTCAGACAATGAGAGGGTCTCAACTCTGGTGATAGTCCCAAATAAGGGGGGAAGTGGAGAATATGTGTGGATTACATGGATATTAATAAAGCAACCAAAATAGATCACTTCCCTCTGCCATTCATTGATAAAGTATTGGATACTCTTGCTGGAAACAAGTTTTTTTTTTTTTTTTTGGACGGTTTTAGTAGATCACTTCCCTCTGCCATTCATTGATAAAGTATTGGATACTCTTGTAGGCTTCATCTACCCTATCTCAGATAATGAGAGGGTCTCAACTCTGGTGATAGTCCCAAATAAGGGGGGAAGTGGAGAATATGTGTGGATTACATGGATATTAATAAAGCAACCAAAATAGATCACTTCCCTCTGCCATTCATTGATAAAGTATTGGATACTCTTGCTGGAAACAAGTTTTTTTTTTTTTTTGGACGGTTTTAGTAGATCACTTCCCTCTGCCATTCATTGATAAAGTATTGGATACTCTTGCTGGAAACAAGTTTTTTTTTTTTTGGACGGTTTTAGTGGATATAATCAAATACAAATCCACCCTGCTGATGAAGATAAAACGACATTTACCTGCCCATGGGGCACATATGCATACAAAGTGCTACCTTTCGGACTTTGTAATGCCCCAACAACCTTTCAAAGAGCTAACTTAAGTATATTTTTAGATTTTATCAACGATCAAATGGAAGTTTACATGGATGATTTCACACCGTATGGACAAAGTTTTCAAAAAGCATCAGAACATCTGGAATCAGTCCTAAACAAATGCATCGAAATGAGTCTGTGTCTTAGCAATGATAAATGTCGAATGCTAATGCAAGAGGTCATAGTTCTGGATCACCATATATCCCAAAGAGGTATTGAGGTCGGTCAAGCAAATGTTACTGTTATTAAAACTCTGCCCCCACCTATCAAACAAAGAGATGTGCATAGCTTCCTTGGGAAGACAAGATATTACAAAAGATTTATAGAGGGATTCAACAAAGTCCTAGCCCCAATAGTTTCCCTCTTAACCAAAGACACAGATTTTAATTGGATTGAACAATGCATGACCAGATTTGATCACCTCAAGGCGAAAACCAGGATTGCTCCAATCCTCCAAGGGAGAAAATGGACTCCACCTTTCCACATCCACTCGGATGCCTTATACAAAGCTACTGGGGCAGTCCTAAGACAACAAGAAGAAAGGAAACCATACTCCATCTATTACATCAACAAAAACTTGGCAGGAATAGAGCTCAACTACACAGTCATTGAGAAGGAATTTTTAGCTATTGTTCATGCTATTAAAAAATTTCACCACTACATAACAGGGTACTCGGTCTTTGTACACACAAATCATTCAACAATTAGGTACCTCGTGAACAAACCTAATACAAGTGCTAGAGTTATTCTATGGTTTCTTCTCCTACAAGAATTTGACTTGACAATTGTAGACAAACTAGGCAACAATAATGTGGTAGAAGACTTTCTATCAAGGCTAACCCATGTGCAGGACAATGAACTAGTAAAGGATGATTTCCCTGATGAACACCTCTTTGCAATCTCAGCACAAATCCCATGGTTTGCTAACATAGCCAACTACCTAGTAACTGGGAAGTTTCCACACCATTATAGCTAAAAAGAAAGGTGTAAGATAATAAGGCAAAGTGGAACTTACAGTTGGGTGCAAGGACTCCTTTTTAAAAAAGGACCAGATCAAATATTAAGAAGGTGCATCCGAGAATATGAAGTCTATGATATACTCCATGCTACTCACAATGAGCCTTGTGGAATCCATTATGCAACAAAAAGAACAACTTATAAAACACTACAAACAAGATACTATTGGCCAATACTACACAAAGACACTCAGGAATATGTTTCACATTGTGATGACTGCCAAAGAATGGGAAAACTCACAGAAAGAGATGAGATGCCTCTACATCCTCAAGTATCATTGGAACCATTTGAAAAATGGGGATTTGACTTCGTTGGCCCATTTAATCCACCTTCTAATATAAAAAAATACATTTAGTATGTAAGGACTATCTTACTAAGTGGGAAAGAGTTACACCACTTACTACTGTTGATGAAAATAGCGTGGCAAAGTTCTTCATAGAACAAATATTCCACAGGTTTGGAGTTCCCAGAGAACTAGTTTTTGATCAAGGAAAACAGTTTACTTCAAAACTCATTGAAGAGCTCCTCAGAAGAAACAAGATAAAGCATAGAAAATCCTCATCCTACCACCCATAGGACAATGGGCAAGTTGAGGTCACCAACTGGGAGCTTGAGAAGATTCTAACAAAACCAGTTCAATTACATAAAAGAGATTGGGCAAACAAGTTGAATGAAGCAGTTTGGGTTTACAACACTACATGGAAAACAACTACTGGTTTTACTCCATATGAATTGGTATATGGAAAAAAGGTTATGCTACCCATTGACTTTGAAATCAAGACACTAAGAATAGAAACTCAACTATACATGCAACTTTTAGCAATTCAGAAGGAATGTATTCTCCAATCAAACTAGCTGGATGAACATCGACAACAGGCTCTAACTCACACCGAGATCATCCATCAAGAAAGAAAACAATGGAATGACAATAAAATAAAGGAAAATAAATTAAGAGAAGGAGATGGGCATTATATATGATTCTAGATTTCATAAATTCAAAGGAAAACTCACAACATGGTGGCTAGGATAGTATAGCATAGACACAATCTTCAACAATGGAGCTGTTAGAATCAAGACCCTAGATGACAATGAATTTCCAATGCTCGTCAATGGACACAACCTCAAATTGTATAAGAAACCTCAGTCTAAAGAGGAGTTCACACAAACACTGTATAAGAAGTATCTCATCCTAATAGAGGACTTAGACGTCCTCCACTTCCATTGAGCACTTCTTCCAAAAAAAGAAGAAAGAAAACAAAGAAAAAAAAAGAGATAAAAAATATAGAAAAAGAAAAAAATGAAAAAAGAAAGAAGGAAACAACCAACAAAATGCCCAACTAGGCAACCACAAAAAAAGAAAAGAAAAAAAACCTAACCAACAAACAACTATTAAGCGAGCCAACAACCAACTATCAAGCGAGGCAGCCAAACACCAACCAACCAACAAACAACTATCAAGTGAGCCAAACAACTATTAAGCGAACCAAGAAACGATAAAGCGAACCAACAACAAACTATCAAGAGAACCAACAACAAACTATCAAGCGAACCAACAACAAACTATCAAGTGAAGCAACCAAATATAAAAAAAAGGACAAACCCAATAGGGCAAGTACATCAACCAAATCGCTCTAACAAATTCTTCACTACTATGGAATTGAACGACGAAACTACAGACAAGACAAAGCTAACTACGTAATTGCACATCCCAAAACCTTCCACTACATAAAATCTCCACGTCGCCACTTCAGGTACGCTAATCACAAAAAGGTAACCACTAACTCCATTGTTTCATATTCTGTCAAATCTATTCCGCCTACAGAAAGAATAAACACAAAGCTGAGGGCAACTCTTTTTTACAAAGAAGGTGGCGCACGGCTCAAGATAAGACCGTCGACCCATGCCAAGTAATCATTGCATATTCAGATCGAGAAATGAAAATCTAAAATGGTGAAGAAGGGAGCATGAAAAGGAATAATTAAGCACGAGTTTCCGGATATCACCAAGATCTTCATGCCAATCAATGATATCGTAAGGAATAATGGATAAATAAGGCAGAGGTAGAATTGAAATAAGTGGACAAGTTCGATCGACATTCATGTAAACACACAGACCTCAAGAGAAAGCAAATACAACAAAGAAAACACAAGAGTTCAGACAACAAACCAGCTCTCGACTCAGTAACGACGCAAGTAAGGTCATCCGGGCATTCATCCCGATCATATATTGTTCATCTATTCAGTAGATTTTTGAGACAATGACTGTCGGGTTTAATAAAAGTGAGCCACAGTATCATTCCCCTATTTATGATCAACCAGAGGTGCTAACCATCCTCCGCACTTCGGGTTGGATGCCTTTCATTACTGGTTTAAAAGGATATGACTTCGATGCAACCCTCGAATTTGCCAAAAATTTGAAGCATATGAAAGAAGAGGAGTATGTCACAAGGGTAAAGGGGTTACCTATTCGCTTGAATGAAGAAATAATAGCGGCATACACTGGCATGCCTCAGGGTTTACAATGGGGAAAGGATGATAGGGAAGCCAACATAAAGGCAAAGCAGAATTTCTTTGCAAAAGGTGAACATTATGATGAAGATAAAAATGGTGTGAAAAGGGAAACCATGCCGAAACCTTGGGATGAAGTTGCTTCTGTCATCCTAAAGTACATCACCTGTACTGGGAGACTTAGTTACATACCCACATTTCATTTCCGAATATTGGATTTCTTAAGGAAAAGAGGGCATATTAAGACAAACAATAACATCAACATTCATTTTTACTCATTGCAGTCCATATGGGAAATGAGCAAGAAGGTGATACAAGGGAAAGAGGATGCACTGACACATCATGGGTTAATTACGTTAATTGTCTGCGAAAAGTTGAGAGCACAGGTCCCTGAAATTTTCTAGGAGGAATTCATACATATCTCTACAGAGGAAATACAGAGAATGAGGGGCACCCCAACTTCAGTCCCAACTCCCATTTCGGAACAGAAAGGGAAGAAGATGGCCACTCAATCAAGGGCCAAAAGAAAAATTGACTTAGAAATTGATGACAATGAAGTCATGGCCGAAACCCTGATGAAAATAAAGCATTCCAAGGACGCCTCTAGTCAGAAACCCATAGCATCATCTGCCATAGAATATGAATTCAGGCGGTAGAGAAGAAGGCTTAAAAGGAATAAAAAATCAGGGAAGACAGGGAAAGACAAAAGAAAGAAAAATATGAAGACGAGTAAGGACCAATACCCCTAGATCAGCAGGACTCTGAGGACTTTGAAACAGAACAATGGGATCCTTTTATGCCAACAGAAGATGAAATGCCACCCAAAGACAGTGCATTACCCAAAGAAGAGACGTAGACCAAAGAGGATGACCATCTAGCTGAGGCATTGTCTAAATTATCAAAATTTAGGGAAGAATTGGAAACACTAAAGATAGCGGCACGGTCCCATATGAACCAGGCTGCGACATCGACAACATCCCCAATAATGCATGAGAAAGTTCAAATTTAAAAAATGCAGCATACTGGCCAACAAAATAAATTGGAATAGCAGAACCAAACACTACATGAAGAATTGAGCAGAGCTCAGTAGAGGTTGACACAAAAATACCAACAGATCTTACAATTGGAAACTACCCTGGACACTAATGCCAAACTTTATGAAGAAATCATCAGGGATAGGCCTCCATCCCGGATTTACACTGTGTATCTCAGAGAAAAATGGTGTTGTTTTCAGCTGCATAGATTGGAAAATAATTTACCATTGGAAGTAACCACCCCAAAACATTTTGTGGATACTTCCCTAAATAGCATAGATCTTGAAAAGGACCAGCTATGCGAATTTTTCCTCCACAACTTGGTCATGCCCCATTCACCTAACTGGTCACCAAACCCATATGTTGGTGATTTTCAGCTAAGGGCATTGTGCTCCTGGATGAACCATGAGATTGAAAGATCACAAGATGCTCATATATACCAGTCGGAGGAATGGGTAAATGCACTTTGGGTAAGAGCAGAGGCCATACACCCAAAGAAAGTGATCCAAGATCATTGTACCATAACCGCTGATTAGGACCTAATTCCTATCCTTGAGGAAAAGTAGCAAGAAACCATAGAGCACTTTGAAAAAAACATATAGAGCACCCTTGGGGAAGTACAATAGGTCATAAGGGATAGATGGAAAAGGATTTCGGGAGACCTGAAAAAAGCGAGAGCCACATTCCCCCCACAGGTTGGAAATTGCGCTAATCAAGGCAAAAATGTACATAGAATCTTTGATGAAGAACAAACTCAAATGGATTGGAATGAAGTTGAGTCCACAATTCTTCCTTCCCTCGATAGTCAAAGAAAGCATCAATGGGGAAGAAGAGAGAATGGATTGGACCAAGGAAGAACAGAGTCAAGGGTACTACTGGTAGGCAGGAGCACCTCAGGTCATTGCTTGGGACATCAGAGAAGTCGTTGAAGAGCAGGCTAGGTTACACAAGGATGTGTAACATCTTCAAGTTCAGGGGAAAGGATGAGTCCACAATATAGGTATCAAGTGCATTTCTTTTTACCATTAAGGAGCTAGAAACCAAGCCGAAATCACCCCTTTCTATAGGATAGGATGTGATTTGATTGATTATGAAATAATGTGATTAAGTAGTAATATTTTCTGTGTTTTAGCATGTTTTTAATCATCTAATCAAGTGGATGAGAACTATGTGTGAATAAGTGCAAGTTCAAAGATAATTATGAAGATTGACAAAGTCAAGCTCCAGTTAACATCTAAAATAAGGACATGAAGATCAGGTTTTGCTGATTTCTAGGGACGAATCTAAATAGATTGATATTGTGATTTCCAATGTAGGGAATAGGGTTGAAACTCTGTAATAAGTAGAGGCACATGGATAACATGGGGCCTAAGGAATTTTTGGGGTTATTCTCTGTTTTTCAGACATCGATACACAACACTCAAGTTTTACGATTGATATGGATTTTACAGCCGTCTAATGAAGAAACAACGTTTTCTATCACCTGTGAGTTTATAAGTTTAAATTAGCTCCTGTAATGCGCTTTGAGGAGGGCCCCCTCCTTACGTAGAACAAGAGTTCCATGTTGTATTTTCATGTTGATTTATGCATCTCGTGGTTTATGATTGAACAAGTACCCGTGGATTATTCAGAGCATTATTTCTGATATCGAATTTATTTATGAACATGACTGTTTTATCGTAGTCCTATGTTACAACATCTGTAGTTTGAATGTATGGAGTCTGTAGTCCTATAGGTACGTTCTGCAAGGGCGGTTTCCATATTCACACTCCTATTTCCCATACAATTTTCTTGATTAGATTAGATTTATGCTTCTAGTTAAATATATGTTTTCGATTTCAGCAGAATAGGTTCATGCTTTTAATAGGTAGATGTATGCTTTTGATTTCATTTTATGCTTTCAACAAATAGGTTTATGCTTTGGATTTCAACATAATAGATTCATGCTTTTAATAGTGATGCAGGGGCATCGGGGCCTAGGAGAAACAGTCAAAGTTGATCAACAGAAGGAGGCTGACTAGAGGGATCATCGACAATCGCTAATGCGGGAATATTGTCAGTCGAGCAGGGAGTTGTTGAAGTATGGTCAACAGGATGTGGAAGTTGAAGGAGTCGAAAGTCGAAAGGAAGGTCGAACTGCGACATCGCTAGGAAAGGGACAAAGGCCAAGCGTGGGGGATGGGGCAGAACGACAGCCGTAGAGACCAAGTGAAGTCGAGAACCGACGGGGTAAAAATGGTATACGTGGTGAAGTGCAGGCCAGTCAGAGGAGGACAGTGATAAGATCGAAAACAGTAGCAAAGTAAGAGAAGCGCCGCAGTAAAGGAGATCGACCTACAGCCGTTATGGTTTGTTGAGGAAGTTAATGGCAATTAAGAAGGTCGTGTAGGCACGGATAGGGGCACTAACAACTGTAGGTCTGCAGGATTAGGGAGAATTCAACGGATAGAGTAAGGAAGTCTCAGGGAGATCGACAAGGTGGTCCTCGGTAACAACAACAAAGCAGAGTAGAAGACTGGTGTGGAGGCATAGAGGAAGGGATCAATCATTCTTTCATTCAATAGAGGATCGGAAGAACGAGAGGGTCACACACAGGGAGAAACACACTAAGAGAACAAATATTTACTTATGTATATTGTAACAGGCTAAGGTTGACTTGTATTTTTTTACTTTGTATGTAAAATTGTAACAGATTCAAGTAATAGAAGCCAAATTCTTGCCATTTCCAGTTCACATATGTCATGTCCCAAATTTTGCATTGGGTCACAATGGCCTAATCACATTTTCTATATTCATGAGAGTTTGTCAAATTGATGCTAAGGGCCAAATAATTGCGAAGGAGGAAAATTACTAGTTTCCTAGGTTGGGGATGGAAGCTTTGAGATTTGAAATAAGAAGGATAATAAATGATGCTTAGAAATTAGAATAGTTCAAGTATTTAATAAATCAGTTGAATAAATAAATTCAAGAGAAATTCTAGATGGCAATTGGTTTTGAAGACATATGGAGGATGTGGGACCCACCCTAGCTTGATTTTTCAATGCCACATGGCATGTCTCTCTTGCCATTTCGAATCCATGAGAAGGAAGACATTCTTGGATGAGTTGGTAGGCTCATACTCATGGAATTTAGCATTATAGGTCGAATTTGGATGGAATGGTAACCTCCATGGAAGAGGAAGAGTCAAACTAGAAGTTTGTGGGCACTTGGGCTAGATTCCCTAGCTTCTATGACAACAATGATGAAGATGCTATGACACCTATGACACAAATCAGACTTAAAGGCTGACATCTTACATATATGACATGTCAGGGCTAAAAATATCCTCCAATAGGGCGCTCAAGTGAGTTAGGGCAGCCAAAGAGACACCAATTCGAATTTGGAGAAGGAGAGGGCTCGATTTGGAAGGACAAGTGGCATACTTGGGAATCTCTTCTCAAATTGAGTTGGAATGAATTCGACCCATGGAGGACATTAGAAGTTTATAAAATTCATGAACAAAGAAGAATAGGAGCTTTTGATCATTTGAGAAAAATTTCATTTGTGAAGAGAGAGCTAGTGGATGACTAGTTTCTTGCCTTAGCCAATTTCGAGGGTGAAAGATTCCCATCCAAGTTGGTGTTTGGAGAGGCCACTCAGGTCTTTCATGGAGATTTAATGGAGTTTGTATTTGCAGGTGTAAGCTACAGGGAAGATCGTGGTTTCTTCTAGTGCAGCACTTTCCCTCAACCATTTCCAGTTTTGATGGCATATTCTTGCTCCTTGAGGGAGGGCGTTTTTAGTGAGCTCTTGTACTCCTTGGGAGAGATTATAATGATCCATTTCTGATTGTAATAAGCTTAATATAATTTTTTCTTCATCTTCAAAAAGTATCAGGTCAAAATACCAAGTGGTTGTATGTAAAAATGATGATTAATGAGCAAACTATGACCATTTCCCCACTACATTGATGTATGCCATTGTAATGTTGATGATTTCGAATGAAAGAATGTTTCTCTAATATATTTATGATGAATGGGAAGCCATTGATGATTTTTACAAGTTTCATGCTCAGCAATTAAGTGTTTGAAGTCATTTTGCTCAGTTTATTTGCATTTGGAAGAGATTTGGTGCCATTTCCCCAAGGGTCTAATTAGGGAATTTTGCTGTTGTTTGGAAGAAGGTTAGAACAAATTTAATAACTGATTAATGGTGAATATGAGACCATATTAATCTCCCTCAGACATCCCCTACATATTTTTTGAATTTCGAATGGGTTTGGAGGCATTTGGAGAGCCATTTTCAGTACTTACCCTTGGGGGATTTGATCCCCAAATTGCTAGTTAAATTCCATACTTTGTCCAGAATATTAAACAAGTTTGCATAAGTATTTGGAGGGTTATAAATCATCCCTGAACCTCATATTCAAGTATTAATATCAATCATACACCCTCACAGAATATTTGGGATCATTTGGATCAATTTGGAGACCTAAACATCAAAACTAGTCAAAGGTCGAAATTGGGGAAAAAGTGAAAAATTGGGCATTTTAATAATTTTTTTAAAAATGGACATTACAACATCTAGTATATGTGAGCATTTGTGTGTTTGTTGTGTGTTATAGTTAAGCAAGAGTGTCTGACCAACCCGCCCTTGCGTCAGGTGGTATCAGAGCCATAGAGTCCTATGAGCAGGAGAAGAATCTATGTAGGCGTGAACAACTCCAGCTGTGGTTTGGTAGAATTGTGCACGTGTGGTGAAAGTACGGTTGCGATTGGACGAGAGGAAGTTTTAGCTGCGGTTGAAAGGATGTCACAAATAGGTGTAAATGTCTGTGGTGTAGGACGGAGAGCACGAGGTGCAGGATTTACAATTGATCGCGAAATTTTCGACGAGTGTATGCGAACAATGAGAAGTTTGACCAATGAGGTCGCAGCGATCAAAGAAATCCAGAGGCGTGGATGCATTCCCGATGTACTTGACCATAGTGACAAAGAAGTCGAGGAAGTGGAAGCTCAGGATCCAGCGGAAGAATAACCAGAAGATATATTCATCAAGCTACTGATAGAGATGAGGGGTAAGGAAAAAATGGATGTACCTACCTACTCAGGAATTCTGGATCCAGAAGACTTGATAGAATGGTTCAGAGAAATGGAGAAATACTTCGACATAGATTAGATAGAGGATCGTAAAAGGGTTAAGACTGCATGTCTGAAGTTGAAGGGTCATGCCTCATTGTGGTGGGACAAAGTAGAGGCTAACAGAGTCAAGAAAGGCAAGGAGAAAATCAAGTCTTGGGACAGAATGGTTGCCAAGCTGAAAGGGAAGTTCTTGCCTAGCTGTTGCAATATTCTCACCATCATTATTTGTATTTACATGCATTGCATGCATGCATGCATCTAGTCATCAGTATGGTAGTCTCCCAGCACCTAGTCCCTAGTTTTGGCCCCCCTGGAGCCTGTCTTTAGCCATCGGTATCCCTCCTACCTACCTAGTGCGCATTGTCTTCATCATCTAGATACTAATGTGCCCTACTGTGCGCTTCTAGGATCTCATCAGTCAGTTCATGCATTGATTAGTCAGTTCATGCATTGATTGCTCAGTTAACTGACTGTAGCTTCCAGTTGTCTGTATCAGAGTGCCACTTGACTACTAACAGTCTGTCATGCACCCTTTGGAGTCTCCTTCCCTAGATTAGTGCTCACATGCATCAATTAGACTCAGTTAGACTCATTTTGACTGATCTTTCACTATCGGTGGCCATTACCACTTATTGAGTGATATTTCCAATGCAGTCCAAGCCATGGATTGAGGAGAATTCGAATCACCTTCACTGATATCGAATTCATTCTATTGTACTCTTGTATTTTTTCTATCTTACAGCTGATGAATGGCATTACAACAATTTTCCACATTCTTTGAGTTTCATGTGTGAATTTTGATCATATTCTATCTCTTCTTCTTTGCAATTCTTTGAGTGAAATTGTGAGGTTTTTTCAAGCTAAAGTGATCTCCACCTGTGGAATTTCACATGGTATCAGAGCTTGTTACAACTATTCAAGTTGCAATAGTTTATTGAACAATTGTTTTTCAGTAGAGCACCGGAAGCCTCTGGATTTCCACAGCAAATCCTGGTGCCATTGCATTGAATTCACTGGAGAAATCCAGTGAGGTCTAGCCAGGTGTGAAGGATCCGGTCAAAAGTGCTCACTGTCCTAAAGCATTGTTCTTTAGATTCTGCAACAAACCTCCAACCAAATTTCATTTGTTTTGCAGGTTTATTCCATCATTAAGAAGCGCTTTCAATAGCTACTATGGATCTAAAAATCACCTCCTTCAACTATTTCGAATGGAAATCCAAAATGGAGATCTTCGTACTCTCCATAGGTATTTTCAAAGTGTCACATGGGACAATAGTCAAACCTATTGGTGCTACACAGAAAGCCAAATATCTTGATAGAATTGATGAAGCAATTGGATTGCTACACCTCAGTATTTTCGATGATCTACATTTTCATCTCTTTGGTCTCAAAACTCCCAAGGAGGTTTGGACAAAGCTCGAAACTCTATTTGGACAAAAGGATGATTTGAAAGAGCATCATCTTGAAAATGAGTTAATCTCTCTGAGCCCCAGCAAATTCGACTCTATTTATGAGTTCTTCACCAAGCCCAAGAACCTGGTTGTGCAAATGAAGCAATATGGAATTGAGAAAGATGAAGAAGAAGATACAAAAGACATTCCTTTCTCTATTGCTCTAGAAGTTGAAGACAATTTTGAATTGTCTACTTCCCATGTAGTAGAAGCAGATGAAAGTAACACAACTAATGGAGTTGATCCATCTTCTAATTCGAATTCCGAGTAAGATATGTTAGCTACTACTCTAGAAGTTGAAGAGACTTTCAAAATCTCTACTTCCCATGAGCCTGCTGATGTGCAAGATGATGATCTACTGAGTCTTTTGGAGGATAAATCAGATTTTGGAGGTGATGCATTCACTCTCCTTGATAACATGCTTCCTATATACCTCAATTTGATCATTGTCACATGTTCTCAGAGTTTCACCGAAGATGGAAGACACTACCATTTGCTTGGGTTCAAGTCTCATGCACATTTTTGTGATTTTGGTTTTGATCTCACCCCTGCTGGTTCAAAGGAGATCATAAGAAACCATTTATCAATTCTTGGAGTTGATTTGAAGTCCAATCCACCACCATCATGTCATGGTTCATTTGTTTTTTATCTCAGCCCTGTTGGTTCAAAGGAGATCACAAGAAACCATCTATCATTCTTGGAGCTGTTTTTGAAGTCCAAGATACCACCATCATGTCATAGTTCATTTGATTATGATATCACCTATGTTGGTTCATAAGATATATCAAAGAAATATCTACACATTCATGGAGATGCTCCTACCTCATTTGGTTCGAATCACATGTTCTAGAATGATCTTCATATTTTTGGATTTCTTCTCACCATGTTTGGTCAAAAGAGCAAGCTCAGGAAACCTCCAGATTCACTTGCATCCACTGAAGGAGAAGTCAAGCACATGTTTTTGGATCGTGATCCACTTCTTCCAAAGAGGAAGATACCTCCAGAAATTTCATAAAGCATCACACCACTACTTGATGAGCAAGAGAGCGAAGCTTCATCTCAAGATATTTTAGATTTTGAATCTGAAAGTGATGAAGAGCGAATGCTAGATCCAACTACACAAGAACCTGAAGATCTAGCACCTGACAGTGAATATGAGCGAATGTTAGATCCAGATCCACGAGATCCTGAAGATATAGCACCTGAAGATCCAACTCTTCTTTCTAGATGGGCTGCCACAACTATTAGATCTTGCGATGATCTTGTTGGAGACCCACTTGATCCAAGGAGAACCAGATCTGATTTCCAGAATGGAAGGTTTGCACCTTCACAGATAGGTCCATTTCTTGCCAATAGAGTCCTTCTCGGTGAAGAAGTTCACTTACATTTTGGGGTGAGTGATGCACATGCTTGATTAGCTTTCTACAGTCTATCTTGAGGGGGGGATTTCTTCCCACTGGTTTTTCCCTCTTTCCTCACATTTTTATTTAGATTGTTGTACCGGGTGACCTTTGGTCTTAGTTACCATGGCCCTACTATTCTTTAGAACTTGTGTTTCCTCATAGTTCGGCTTGCGGGTTTTTTTGGAATATTATCACCATCATCATTTGTAATTACATGCATGCATGCATCAATATGGTAGTCTCCCAGCACCTAGTCCCTAGTTTTGGGCCCCCTGGAGCCTGTCTTTAGCCATCAGTAGCCCTCCTACCTACCTAGTGCGCATTTTTTTCATCATCTGGATACTAATGCACCCTATTGCACACTTCTAGGATCTCATTAGTTAGTTCATGCATTGATCAGTTAGTTCATGCATTGATTGCTCAGTTAACTAACTATAGCTTCTAGTTGTCTCTATCAGAGTGCCACTTGACTACCGATAGTCTATCATGCACCCTTTGGAGTCTCCTTCCCTAGATTAGTGCTAACATGCATCGGTTAGACTTAGTTAGATTCATTTTGACTGATCTTTGACTATCGATGGCCACTACCACTGATTGGGTGATGTTTCCAATGCAGTCCATGCCATGCCTTGAGGAGAATTCGAATCACCTTCATTGATATTTAATTTATTCTATTGTACTCTCATATTTTTGCTATCTTACAGCTGATGAATGACATTACAACAGTTTTCCACATTCTTTGAGTTTCATGTGTGAATTTTGATCATATTCTATCTCTTCTTCTCTGCAATTCTTTGAGTGAAATTGTGAGGTTTGTTCAAGCTAAAGTGATCTCCACCTGTGGAATTTCACACTAGCGACTATGTGATTTCCTTGTTTAGGAAGTTACAAAACTTTCGATAGAAAGAGATGACTGTAAAGGAATACACGTAAGAGTTCTATAGACTGTCAAATAGATCCGGTCAAACCGACGAAGGCGAAGAAGCAGTCGCAAGATATGTAAATGGATTGAAGTATGTCATGTAGGACGAGTTGAGCCTGTCGAAGTTCATAATGGTTGGAGAATCCTACCAACTAGCTCTGAAGGCATAAGAAAAACTATTGAGAAGAATTGAATCGACCAGAGAAAGGATGACTGGTTGAGGTGCGAAGACTGTTTCCGCGACGGGACAAAGTAGCAGAACCAAGGGAGAATCCGTCAAAGACAAACGACGTGTGGAAGGGACAGCGACCAGAGAAAATGCACAAGGAAACCGACAGAATGGTCGAGAGACCCGCAGTCGGGGTGCGTTTGGTCAAAATGGTCCAACAGAAAGGAGAGGAGCTGACAGACCAACAATTGTCTGTTATAAGTGTCGCAAAGTGGGACACAAATCCTATGAATGCCCAAAGAATCTACACGTGGTGGAAGAGTCGAAACCTAGACGCCGACGAGATGATCAAGGCGATGAGAATACGGATTTGACACCCGACAGTGGCGAAGAGGGTAGATGAAAAGGTCAAAACATGAGGACCAGGAGAACATTGGTTCAAGACAACCAGCGTGAAGAGAAGGAGACGACATAAAGAAAGGCCATCTTTAGGACCAAAGTGTTGATCCTCGACAGATATTGCAAGACCATTGTCTATGGTGGAAGTACAGAGAATTTAGTGGCGACGGAGGTCATCGACAAGTTGGGTTTGAGATGTCAACAACACCCAAATCCATACAAGATATCCTGGTTGTAGAAAGGACATCATGTGAAGGTAACCAGACAGTGCATGATAAAATTTAAAGCGAGAAAACTCGAAGACAGTGTATTGTGGGACGTAATCCCAATGGACACTTGTCATCTGTTGTTAGGAGGCCATGGAAATATGATCAGAAGATGATCTATGATTGTCGAGCCAACACAGTCATAGTGTGGAAAAATGACACGCGAAGGATGCTGAAGCCAAAGTAGGAGGATCTCACCGACTGCAAGCAGGGTGACAACAACTATTGGGAGAAGCGCGTGCTAATGTGCTCACCGAATGAATTCCTAGAGGAAGAAGGGAAACAATCAAGATGTTTTGCCATCATTCCGAAAGGACCATGTGTCAAAAGGTCGACGATGGAAACAATTCCGGTCGAAGTCGAAAAGATGCTCAATGAGTTTGAGAGCATAATGGTCGATGAGGCATTGACGGGATTGCCACTGACAAGAAGCATATCCCATCAGATCAACTTGATTCTAGGGGCGAGTTTTCCAAACAAGGCACCACATAGAATGACTCCGACAGAGGTTCAAGAACTCAATCGACAAGTCCAGGATTTGTTGAACAGAGGATTGATCAGAGAAAGTCTGAGCCCATGCGCGGTACCAGCAGTATTAGCGCCGAAGAAGGGTGGAGAATGGAGGATGTGTACAGACTCTAGAGCAATCACAAGATCATGATCAAGTACAGATTTCCATTTCCAAGATGGAAGACTTGATGGATTGTTTGAGTGGAGCGAGATATTTCACCAAGATCGAACTAAAGAGTGGATATCACCAGATCAGGGTCATAGAAGGCGATGAATGGAAGACAACCTTCAAGACGAAGGAAGGACTGTATGAGTGGTTAGTCATACCCTTTGGATTGACTAATGCACCAAGTACGTTCATGCGATTGATGAATGAAGTATTGAAGCCATTCTTTGGAAAGTTTGTTGTAGTATACCTCGATGACATCTTGATATTCAGTCGAACTAAAGCTGAACATTTGGAGCACATTCGACAAGTGTTGTGGAAGCTACAGGAAGAGAAGTTGATGGTGAACCTGCATAAATGTTTCTTCACGAAGGAAGAACTGTTGTACTTGGGATTCGTAATCTTGGGTAAAGGGTTAGTGATGGACCCAGAAAAGGTGAAGGCTATATTAGAGTGGCCGGAATTGATGAGCACGACAGGAGTGCGAAGTTTTCATGGAATTGCTAGTTTCTACAGGAAGTTCATCAGAGGATTCAGTCAGATATGTGCATCGTTGACAGAGTGCATGAAGAAAGGGGAGTTTAAGTGGACAGAAGCTGCCTAGAAAGCCTTCGACAAGTTGAAGCAGAAGGTGATCGAGAGCCCAGTGTTAGCTCTCCCAGATTTCGATAAATTTTTCCAAGTCGATTGTGATGCGAGTGGAATGGAAATTGGCATAGTGTTGAGGCAGGAGGGCCGACTAATTGCATTCTTCAGCGAAAAGTTGGATGAAGCAAAGCGGAAATATTCGGTCTACGACCAGGAGTTCTATGTTATTGTCTAAGCATTGAAGAAGTGGAGGAATTATTTGCTTCCCAAGTAGTTTGTGTTGTATACGGACCACCTGAGGTATTTAAATACTAAGTCGAAGTTGAATCAACGACAACATGAAATGGGTTTAATTCTTGCATGGATACACCTTCATGTTGCGACATAAGTTGGGAAAGTCGAACAAGGTTTCTGACGCACTGAGTCAAAGAGTTGCATTGTTGATCACGGCGATAGTTCAGGCGACAAAAATAGAGTTGGTAAAAATGGAGTATGAGACCAACGAGGATTTCACGAAAGCATGGAAGGTTAATCATGAGCCATGGAGTGTCGACAGAACTCCATAATTGGATTATTTCATCCAAGAGGGATACCTATTCAAGGGGAAAAAATTATGTATACCCAGGGGATCCATAAGAGAGAACCTAATCTAAGAATTGCATAGTGGTGGATTAGTAGGTCATTTTGGCATCGACAAGACCAAGGAGTCGGTGGAAGAAAAATACCATTGGCTAGGGATGGCGACATATGTCGGTAAGTGGGTACGATAGTGTCGAACTTGCTAGTTAGAGAAGGGACAAAGTCATAATACGGGGCTGTATGCATCATTTCCAGTGCCGAATGTCCCATGGGAGCACCTGAGCATGGATTTTGTGCTAGGATTTCCAAAGACACAGCAAGGTAACAACTCCATCTTTGTGGTAGTCGACAGATTTTTAAAAATGGCACACTTTATTCTGTGTCGAAAGACAAGTAACTCCAAAAGAATTGTTGTACTATTATTCAAGGAGATAGTCAGATTGCATGGGTTGACGAAGAATATAACATTGGACAGAGATACCAAGGTTATGGGTCATTTCTAGAGAACCCTATGGAAGAATTTGGGTACGAAGTTGCAGTTTAGCTCGGCGTACTATCCGCAGACTAAGGGAAAAACCGAGGTAGTAAACAGAAGTTTGGGAAACCATCTGAGGTGTTTGATGGCCGACAGACCCAAGCAGTGGGAGAATGTGTTGGCACAAGCAGAATTCACATATAACAACTCTGTGAATCAGTCGACAGGTATGATTCCATTCCAGATTGTTCAAGGTCAAAGCCTGCATGGTGTGGTGGATATGGTTGTGATACCAACAGAGATCAGAAAGAGCATGGATGTAGAAACATTCACAGAGCATATGAAAGAAGTACATGAAGATGTACGCAAGCGCATTGAGAAGAGCAATGCGGTATATAAGTTGAGAGACAACATGAAAAAAAGGTTACAATCATTCAGTGAGGAGGACTTAGTCTATGCACACTTGAGGAAAGAGAGGTTCCTGACAGGAACGTATAATAAGCTGAAGCTAAAGAAGATTGGGCCATGTAAGATTCTGAAGAAGATTTCGGACAATGCTTATGTGTTAGAGCTACCGAAGGAATTGAACATTTCTCCTACGTTCAATATGTCAGATATGTACAAGTATGAAGAAGGTTCAACAAGCAGTAGTGCAGAAGTGTCGAATATCGACTGGACAGGGCAATTTTCGGATAGACACAAAGAAGAGATCGTCGAAGTGGTGGATGAGTGCAAAGACAGATGCACAAGGAGTTCGCGGAAGAAAGAATACTTAGTCTGATGGAGGGATGATGAGCTGAATGAGGCGACATGGATTTCAGAGGAAGAGTACAGAAGTCTAACGGAGCAGTCAAATTCCTGTTCACCCGGGGATACTGATGCAGGGGCATCGGGGCCTAGGAGAATCAGTCGAAGTTGATCGAAAAAAGGAGGCCGACCATAGGGATTTCCAACGACCACTGGTGTCGGAAGATTTGCAGTCGAGTAGGGAGCTGTCGAAGTATGGTCGACAGGATGTGGAAGTTGAAGGAGTCTAAAGTCGACAAGAAGGTCGAACCGCGACATCGACAAGAAACCGACAAAGGCCAAGCATGGGGGACGGGGTGAAACGATAGCCGTAGAGACCAAGTGAAGTCGACGAGTTAAGTTGAGAATAAATGGGGTAAAAATGGTCTACATGGTGAAGTGCAAGCCATTCGTAGAAGGACAATGATACAACCGACAACTGTAGCAAAGTTAGAGAAGCGCCACAGTCGAGGAGATCGACTTGCAGCCATTGTGGGTTGTTGAGGAAGTTAATGGCAGTTAAGAAGGTTGTGCAGGCACGACCAGGGGCACTGACAACTGTAGGTTTACAGGATCAAGGAGAATTTGGCAGACAAAGTAAGGACGTCTCGAGGAGATTGATAGGGTGGACCTCAGGAACAACAACAGAGCAGAGTAGAAGGATGGTGCAGAGGCACAGAGGAAGGGATCAATCATTATTTCGTTCAACAGAGGATCGAAAGAAGGAGAGGGTCCTACACAGGGAGAAACACACTAAGAAAACAAAGATTTACTTATGTATATTGTAACAGGATACATACAACTTGTTTTTTTTGCTTTGTATGTAACATTGTAACAGACTCAAGTAATATAAGCCAACATCTTGGCATTTCCAGTTCACATCTAGTCTATGTGAGCATTTGTGTGTTTGTGGTGTGTTATAGTTAAGCAAGAGGGTCCGATCGACCCGCCCTTACGTCAAATAGGTAGATGTATGTTTTCGATTTCATTTTATGCTTTCAACAAATAGGCTTATGGTTTGGATTTCAGCATAACAAATTCATGCTTTTAGTATATAGATCCGTGCTTTAGATTTCATTAGACCAGGATTTATACTTTCATCCCTTAGACGTATGCTTTCATCATAATAGGTTTATGCATTCACATATTTTTTCCCCAAATCCGATCATTCAAAAATTGGATTATTTTAACAGTGCACATACAGTGTAGAGTACCTATGAAGTTTGTACGTCCCCTGGTCGATATTTAAAGTGAGGTTCTTGAACTAAGACCTGTGAAAAGGTAAGCATTTCCGAACTGCCACCACATACCATTCCATACAATGTAGGAGTATATTGTCTTAATCTGTGTGCCAGGGGAGGTCTCTGGCAAACTATAGAGTGTTTGTACTCAAAATTCTCGATTTTTCAAGACAATCGCATTGTTGTAGTATGTTTTTACAGTTGGAAAACATAATTTCACAGTGTCCTCGTAATTGATGTAATTTGCAGAATTTGAAGAATTAATAGAAAACGGTCTCACTGGAGGTGGACCTGGAGACATAGTCCTTCCCGGACGAACTTCGTCAACAACTGTTGTCTTCAAATTGTGGTTTGCATCTCTTTTATTTTCATTCTTTTTATTTATGTGCTCTCTTTAAAGTTTCAATTTTAAATTCATTTTCAAGAATTATCTATTTAAACATTCACACATAATTCATGATTATTTAAAGATCCTACAAATTCATATCATGTTTGGTATCAGAGCCTGCTTAATCAAAGAGTTGTGAGTGTGAATGATCATTAGGGTCAAGCTTAAAGCAGGTGAAGGAGAGCTTATTCCTTTCAACCTAGATATTGGATGTGCAACTCGAAGAAAGAAAATGGTAGATGAAGATGCTCGTTCAAAGCACGATAAGGCTTTCCATAAAGCTTTCTACGGGATGTCAGATATGGTAGAGAAGTTGTTTGCATATTATCAAGAGAGACTGGAAAAATAAAAGAAGAAGGTAAAGACAAAAGATAATGCTTTAGTGAACTAGGGAAAAGGAGGAGACCCTCTTGAACCTCCATCTTCACCTTCAAGTTCATGTTCAAGTTATTCTTCCTCTTCTTCTCATTCTCATCATTCTAATGATCATAAGAAAGATGTTCTTAAGCCATTGTTAAAACTTGATATAAAGTTTGATTTACCCATGTTTAATGGAGAACTTAATGTTGAAAAATTGGATAACTGGATTAGAAAAATCAAAGTATATTGCAGGATCCAGAAAATTGCATGTGATGAAGAAAAGATCCAGTTGGCCACCCTCCGAATTGGATGCACTTCTCTCATATGGTAGGAGAGAAAAAATCAAGAGGATCTTATTAATAAAGGTAAAATTATTTCCTCTTGGTATGAGTTTACTACAATGTTAAAAAAACAATTATATTCATAGGGTATATGTAGCAGGCTATGATGGACTGGTAGAACTACAAACAAGATAAGGGTCAGAATGTGCCAGAATACACACAAGAGTTTAGAAAGAGAGATCTAGTGTTGATTATACCCCTTTATACTCAACAACACTTATTAAATTCATAGGGGGGTTGCATAGTTATTCAAGGCATACAATTCTTATGTTATATCCTACTAACCTAGATGAAGTGTATGTTCAAGCCACCCATATTGAATCTAGGGGGAAGAGTACTTCTGATAACTTTTCCAAGAAGCCTTTCAAGCCAGGTGGAACAAGTTCAAAGGTAAAGGGAGAGGCAAGCAAACAACTACCATGAAGAAGGGAGGTGATAAGACTACATGCATCATGTTACGATGGTACCAGTACCAACATACTTGCAGAGGTACCCCAAGGAGATGGTGTCATTTTTCTGACCAGGAGGGGTGTTTAGCTAGACTTTTCTGAGGTAGGGGTTATGGTCGGACTCTCTGGTTTCTCCTTTGGAAGTACTATGACTTAGCGGCATCGTTGATTGCCTCATGAAAGGGCTTGAAGTCCTGAGGTTGGTGTCTGGTGCTTCCAGGGGTGGACCATTGGGTCACATAACCCCGACTTTGATTTATCACTCCAGCGACAGATTCTTCAGCACCAAGGCACATACTTATCCTTTACCTCCAGCACCCTCCTGGCCCTCTAGCTCACTAGCGCCCTCTCTTTGGGCTCCTCTTTAGAGGATGATGTCATCCATGAGAGCAAACTGTATGCTTGATAACCGGGGGGGGGGGGGGGGGGGCGTTGAGGGATTTTCATAACTCTTGGGGTTAGTTGGGGCATGACAACCCCTCCCCTCCGCAGTCTGGCCTCCAATTTAATCAGATGTGTCCATTTTCAGTCATTTTAGACATGCAGGGGTAAATCTTGGGGGAAAAGTCCTAATTTACCCATTCAGTTGATTATTTTATATTATTTGTGTTATAATTTTAAGATGACATTTTATAGTTTTAAATTGACATTTAAAAAGGTACATTGGCCTGGATTTGATTTTATTTTGTAAAAGTGAGTGTGAAAGGATATAAATTACCTTTCCTCACTTCATTTTTAATCATCAACTTATGGGATTACACTCTATTTTCTGATTTTCAACCCTCCTTGGACATTTTGAGGGATGCACACTTCTTGCGGATGAAAGTACAAACTTGTTTGGGGATTGAACTTTGAAGTATATTTTGTTCTTTCATTTGGAGACAAGCTTTAGGTCTCCAAGGTTTGTCTTAGCCAAGCTTCTCACAACTAAGCCTAAAGGTTGTTAGAGGAGTCCTTGGATTGCCAAACTTGGAAAGTACCATATCAAGGAGAGGCTTATCCTCTTGGATTCCCTAGGGTTAGGTTGGACTACCTAACAAACCCTAGGTTGATCTTCCTCTTCTAATCTAAATTTCCAAGTTGCGCCGCTTCCTCTAGCTCTGATGCTTCTCTGATAGTCACAGTTCTGACCGCACGGCTCTGACGCTACACCGGCGCGTCCTTTGCACCATTATGCTTCTTTACTCTTCGCTTTTGTAGCTAACAGTCCGCTGCTCCATTCATAACTGCTACAAATACCTCGATCGTCCTTAGTAGTTTGCCTTCACTAAGGGGACATGTCCTTTTATGCCACTTTGCTTCGTTCCATACCCTGCTCCTGGGAATTGCGGAGTTGTTTCTCCCAAAACTGGTCGATGTTAGGCCTCGCCTAACTTGTATTTTCACCATCAAAACTTCTTCCACTTGGGTTGCACCCAACAGGCCCCTAAAACTTACTTGTGTCTTACGCTCGAGCCACTTTGACTGCGCTGCTTCGACTGCGCATCCCTTGGGATGTTTGATTTCGCAACGAACTCCTGAAAAGTTGCACTCAACTTCACAATTGTTTCCTTAGTATCTTGCTCAAACTCCTTAATCATTTCGAGCATCTCCTCTGAGATGGGTTCTTAAAGTTGCTCCTTTATAGTATTCTCTGTTGTCAGGAGTTCTTGCAACTTCTCCTCAATTTCTTCAAAAAGTGCAAGCGCCTCTTCTTGCATCGACTGTAACTTCGACAAAGTTTCAGCTTCCTTCTCCCTTAGCGCTTTCAGCTCCTTCTGAAGTTCTTTCGTCTCTACGACCTTCTGGATCCTTTGCCTTGGTGGAAAATCCTTCATAGACATGTTCATAGAGTCAAGATCTTTCTGCTGTTGTTGTACTTCATCTTGAATTTTCTGTAACTTAAGGTCTTCCTGTAGCATAGCCCATACCTTGGTAATTTCATCAAGTAGGTCTTGACATCTTGCCACTTCTACAGAGATGTTTTGTGTTGAAGCCTTCAAATCCTCGACTCTTGCTTCTTTAACTTGTTGTGGAGTGCCAGATTGTTGACGGGCTTCTAAGTCAGCAATCAGGTCCTTATAGCCAATCTCTATGTCTTCCATCTTAGCTTTGAGATTGTCTACCAGGGCACCAATCCTTAGGATAGTGGCTTCTATTTTGGATTCTTATGGGTAGTCTGGGATCTTCGCACAGACTTCGGCAATAAATTTCTTTAACTTCTTTTGCTTCTCCTGCACATATGCTAACTCCTTAGTCTTCAATGTGCATTGATCCTTTAGCTCTTTGTAGCTATCCTCCAACTTCAGATGTTGGTTATAAGAGACAATGTCTCTATCTTGGATTTCTTCCACAACCTGCAAATGCTGATTATGCAACCCTTCAATGGGAAACATCCCAACATTAATATCTAGATGTGCGAGCTGCTTCGAACCTTCAGTGAGCTCCTCGGTTGGGAATATGACATTCATCGGCTTGATTCGGACTAGGCAAGGTCTCATTGTCAAAGATGGCGCCTTTTCATTTCCTTTGGCTTGAATCACCTGCCCTATCTTCAGAATCTGATTCTCTCACCAAGTCTCGCTGGACATTTTCAACTCTTGCTACCCGACTCTTCAGTTCTGCGAGTCTCTCCATCATGCTTGCTTAGACTATTTCTTGCTTGATTTCCTTTAATGCAAGTGTTTCTTCAATGTGCTCAGACACTCGGACTGTGATGCATTCATAGTCATCCTCATGCAACTGCGAATCTAGCGGAACCTTAGTTGCTTTTTGTTTCTTCCTTTGCAGTCGTTATGGCACGGTTGTGTCGCGTTCCTTTATTTTCTCTCCTGTTGGCAAACCAACAGCTTGTTGTTGTTCTACGCCTTGTCCTGGGTATGGATTTTGTGCACTTGTCATATCATCGTCTTGGCCTTGTGAATTTCCAGCTTCGCTTTCTTCTGATGTGAAGATCAACATGGCTGGCGCATCGATCTTCCATTCTAGCATCCAGTCTTCCATGATCAGTTCAATTTTATGTCCATCTAGCTAATATAAGACTTCAAACCATTGAGGAGGCTTTAACTGTACTCCCGACTGAATTTAGATATTGCAGCTAAGGATATAGCTCACCCAATTGTACTGAAGTCCATCCTTGGTCTTCGCAGCTAAGGATATTGTAGTGGCCAACACCTCGTTCAGTATGCATTTCCTTAGGATTTTTCCTGCAAGGAGTTAGACTGTGAACTGCGTGGCTTGATCCTTGATCCCGGCTGTTGTATAACCACAGCTTCCTTTGAGCAAGCCGCATTCACTCTTCATCCTTGCAGCAATCTCTTTATCCTTTTTCTTTCCCACAAGCTCAACTACAGGATCAACACCTCTCTTGCTCAAGTGCGTGATCCGGCAGATGAGATTGATGTTAATGTCTATCTTGCAGTCTAACCACAAGTATCCCTAGTGCATGCATGAAAGTAGTGTGCGCACCACCACTGTGAGCTCTGGTCTCCTATCAAAGTGTGGGATGCGCAGCAAGTTTAGTAACCCTGATGGCTACAATGACGCAATCCAGTCTTGCGCTTGAATGGTTTATTGCTTGGTAGCTTCGTCATGCCTCCTACACATGTATTGATCTGGTTGGAATTGTGGTTACTTTGCTTCCTAGAGAAAGTCATGGTCCGCGAATTTGCAGTATGGAATTTTATTGAGCAAATTCTCCTTAATGCGCACATGACTTGACATGGGCGGTAGTGGAATCTTGTACTATGGATTCCTCATGAGAAGTACCTATGGCGCATCTCGTTTCCTTGGAGGGATGTACTCTCGAACAAGCAGGATGGGTCTCTCTTGAGGCGGTTCTTGTGGAAACGGCTTTGGAACAGTCGCGGCCTTCGACTTTTCTTATTCAGTGGCCTTCTATTTGTCTTTCTGCTTCTGCTGTGATACATTCCTCGCTGAGTTTCTAGATGGTCCACCTCGTTCTGGGATTGCTTACTTCACAGACGTCTTCATGACTCCTTCCAAACTAGAATGTTAGAAGTCTGTTAATATTTCATCTAAGGTCGACTGCTTAGACATACACTGTCGGATAACTCTTGCTTTCGAATGGTAAAAACTTGGAAATTACAGGCAGTAAAAATTAAAATTCGCGGTAAAACCGGTAACTATGCAGACTTTACTATTTATAAACACAACAACACTAAGGCGCACCCAAAAACTACTAACTTAGCATTAAATGCCATGTCCATTGGCCAAATATTTCTTAGATATTGGTCCTTTCCCTTCATTGAATGTGTCTTCAACAGACGAATATGCCTTAAATGTGGAAACATCTGGTTCCCGAAAGTACTGTATAACGGATACTTTTCGACCAAAACTCTAACGACTAGTTTTCTTTTACTTCGCTAGCAATTAGGTGAATTGCGAGGTTCACTGCGCATTTCCCTTTGCTTATCTTTAACTTCGTAGCGCGACTCCCTTCTTTTACTTCGCAACTCAGCTTGCTATGTGTGCTTCGCAACTCATCTTTCCTTTATGTGAAAACTTCGCATTTTACCAAAACTGTGTGCAGAATCGTATTCTTTATTTTTAGTGTCCAATTTCAAGTGCACATGACACTTAAAATTTTCTTGCATTGCTTAATTGATACCTGGAAGAGTAGGGCCATTCCTGTAAGGCTTTAGTCTACTCCCATTAACAAGTCCTTTCAAATTTTCTCCAAGTAGTGTGGCTAACTGAACTGCGCCACCATTAGTGACGTGCTTAACAATGTATGGTCCTAACCAATGCATTTTGAATTTTCCAGGAAATTTCATAAATTTGCTATCATAGAGGAGGACAAGGTCTCCTACCTGGAAAAATTGATTCTTGATGTGTCTACGATGCCATACTTTTTCTTTGTATTTTTGCACTTGTTAGTGAAACCCTATAATGAAGCGATCTTCCTCCAATCCAACTAAGTGTAGTAGTCTTTCTTCCATTGTCTAATCATCCGCCATATCTGTGAATGCTGCAATTCTCAAACTTTGTACTATGTATTCCATGGGCATGACAGCTTCCTGTCCATATACTAATATGAAAGGTGTTTGACCTATCAACTTCTTACAAGTTGTTCTATATGCCCATAGTATTGCTGATATTCTTAGATTCCAATCATCCCTGTTTGTGTTGCATACCTTAGTCAATGCATTCTACAACACTTTGTTAAAGGATTCTACAGTTCCATAAGCTTGTGGATGATATGGTGTGCTCTTCTGATGATATATACGAAATTCTTCTGTTAAGGCTGCAATAGTTCTATTCAGGAAATGGGTTCCCTGATCGCTCATTAGAATCTTTGGACATCCAAACCTTGTCAAAATATTCTCAAAAATGAACTGCGCGGCAGTAACTGCACTACAGTCCTTCACTGGTTTTGCCTCTGCCCATCTTGTTAAATAATTTGTAGCTGTGATGATAGATCTTGAGACAGTTCACTTTCCTGGTGGGTTAATAGGTCCCACGAAATCAATAGCCCATTTATCAAAGGTTTGAAGTGTCAATTGTGGCATCAATGGAATCTCATCTCGATGAGATGGCTTTCATGTTCTTTGGCATACATCTCACTTCTGACAATGTTCTTTTGAGTCTTTGTGTATGTCGGCTACCATAGTCCTGATCTCAAAATTTGCTGCGCAATAGTTCTTCCTGCGTAGTGTCCTCTTGATACACCTGAATGTGCTTCGGCCAGTATACTAGGTCTTTCGTGTTCTAGTACGCATCTTTGCAACACTTCATCTGGTCCCAATTTGTATAATTGTCCTGCAATTAGAGTAAAGTCAACAGCTCTTACCACTAATTGTTTCTTCTACTACATAGTAAATTCTGTAGGTGCTAATCCTATAGAAAAACTTCTATGATATCTCTGAAATAGTTATCTGCCATATCGATAGCTAACAACTGCACATCTGGTAGACTATCCTCCATATTACTGGGTTCTTCGCTTGACTCATGCGTGAAAGATGGTTAGGTCCTACGTTCAATCTTCCTAGTTTCACAATGATTTCAAAATAAAATTCCTGAAACATTAACAACCATTGGCATATTCTTCCCCCTAACACTGGTTTATTGACCAAGTACTTTAGAGTTGAATGGTCAGTAAACATATAGAAATGCGAACCTAGCAGATAGTGTCTAAACTTCTGCAATGCATATACCATAGTTAAGCCTTCCCTTTTTGTCGTGGTATAATTATTTTCAGCTGAAGATGGCTTTCTGCTTGAAAATGCAATGGGATGATCGATGCCTCCCTCACCTGGTTGAGCTAGTGCAATGCCAAGTGCTATAGATGAAGCATCTACATGTACATGAAATGGTTTATTCCAATCAGGAAAGACTATAATAGGTGTTGTAACCATTTTCTCTTTCAATGTGTCCAATCCTTTTTGGCAATCTTCAATCCAACTGTACATCACTTCCTTCTTCAACAATTTCTCCATAGGCACAGTGATCTGCGCATATCCTTTGATGAAATTTCTATAGTATCCTGTATGCCCCAATGTAGTGTGTAGCTGTTTCACGGAGTTAGGTGCTGGGAGATTTACGATGATTGCGATCTTCACTGGATCAACCATCAATCCTTGATTACATACTATGTGTCCCAATAAAATACCATAAGGAATACATAAGACACACCTTTTCAGGTTCAGGGAAATCTGATACTCTCTACACTTCGCTAACATCATTCTTAAGTTCTCATGATGATTCTTCAATAGACCGAATACTGTCCAGTCATCAAAATAAACTTCTAAGAATTTATGAATATAATCCTTAAATGCAGCTACAACAACTCTTAAAAAATAACAGGTGCATTCTTTAATCCAAAAGGCATAACAGTGTACTGATATGATCCCCATTCAGTAGCAAATGTGATCTTATGTCTGTCTTTTGTAGCAATTTTGATTTGATGATATCCAAAAAATCCATCAATGAAAGAGTATGCTTCTTGTCCACCTACGTTATCTAACACTTCATTTGTGAATGGATTAGGAAATGGGTCATGTATAGATGGATCATTCAATTTCCCAAGGTCCACACAAATTCTGATTTCACCTTTAGCTTTATTGTCTTGAATTATCATAGGACTTATCCATTCTGATTCTTCTATTGGTTCAATAATTCATGCATCAAGCATCTTATCAATTTCTTCCTTCAACCTTTCTTTATATCCGGGATTCAATATGTATGGTCTTTGCTTAATAGGCTTCACATCAGGCTTGAGAGGTATTTTCATAACTCCGAAGTCACCTAAAATGCCTTTCATTTCAAAAAAATTGGTACGAAATAAATCTTGATATTCGCGCAATAGGTCTGCAATCTGTCCTACTGTTTCTTCATCCCAGTAATCCCCAATAGAAGCAAATTTTGGTTCATTCCCAGTACCAATATTGATCTTTCTGGTCTTCATAGGATTACTCGAGTCCAGAATTTCTAAATTAGGTCCTTCAACATCGCGTTTTCCTTCAGACTCAGGTATATTCACATCGCGAGGGCCTTCATCTCCATCTTTGTTTAGCATGAAGTTATAACATTCAAGGGCATGTTCAAACTGTATTGCCCAATTTGGTTGTTTATATACAGGCAACGAGACATCATTAAATATCTTCTTTTTAATGATATGTAAAGCCTCATTGACACCCAGACAATCATCCTCAAAACTGAAAGTGGATTGAAAGTCATTTATCATCATGTGCTAATCTGTTGTACTTCTACGAAGTTCTGCTTTTGTATACCAATTCTTTGGTATTTGATCCAGTGTGTGCACAAACATATGAACCCATTCTGTGTTAGGTATATGTATCCATACTTGCAAGCAAAACTCTATATGATCTCTGGATCAGTTTGTCCATTGTATTTTACTTGTACTATCTCAATTTGCTCTGTAAATCTGATTTCCATCATGTATTTACATTCTTCCCATGTGTTCAAGTTCTCTTTATGCGCAACCCATCATCTAGCAGGTGTAGCTCGCAATGCTATATCCAAGGCTGCTAATTTATGTTCATCTGAAACTGATACTAAATATTCATGAAGAAATGCATGGATATTTCCTAAACCATCATAAGTAGGAATTGGACTTACCTCTGTTCAAATCCAACGTAGTGACTTTGTTATCTTCGCACAATGTCTCGCTAATACTTCATGCATTCGAATCTGCCAGTTCTCCATTCCTGCATCTAATTCTGATACATGAGAATTGTCGCATCTCCAGCTCAATGTTCCATCATATGTAGAGGATTAATGTAATCTGTTTGATTCATTGTCATCTTGTAGATATTATCAAGTTCCTGGGCTTTACATTCCTCTAAGTCTGGTTCGACATATCTAGGTCCTTGTGAAGGATCCAAGGGTGCGATAAAACTGATATCCGATCCTTCAAATATCATTTATTTTCTTCTTGAGATTGATGATTACGAGGTTATCAATTATCTAATCAATCCCCAACAATACAGGATAAGGATTGTTGTCATCTATGATCTCAATAACCTCGAAGTCTGCTTTACTTTGCACTCCATCAATGTCTACAAGAACACTTGATAATATCCCAAAGGCTATAACCTTTTACTGATTAGCTAACCTCAACTGTATAGGTGACCAATATAACTTTGGCTTTCCCATTTGTTCCCATGTATGTTTTTTCAGGACATTCACCTCTGAGCCTAGGTCGAGAATGACCTAGTTCATTTCATAATCTCCGATCTATGCATTTAGCCTCATTTCTCTTCATGTCCTTCTATAGTTTTTGATATGATGAACTGCTTTGTGTGCATCATTCACTGTATTACGCCATTCGTAATGTCCCAATAGGTTCTGTAATTCTCCTAAGGCGTTTCCATGCCTTAGCAAATTTATGCAGCTCTGCAGGAACTGCGTAATAGGACTTATCTGTTCTGGCGACGTTCGTGATCCATCATATGAGATCGGTTGTCACGTCCCCTCCCATCATTCCAAACCACTGAGGGAACATGACTGACATTCTAGGGCGTATTTGGTAAGCTCAGCCCCATACATTACTAAGAAATTCATAATAAATAAAAACTTCTGTGTGCAAGCTCATTCTCAATATAAAAACAACAAAATTAATCATGTTTGCATACACATAATTATAATGCATCAACATATCTATCACAAGTGGATAATAATTCAATATACAGATAATCAATTCCCTTCTCAAGCTATGCACAAACTTCATATCAATTCCATTATCATGAATAATTATCATTCAGAATTAATACATTGCAAAACACAAAATGCATACAATTTAAACACAAAGAACACTTATCTTTGAGATGAAGTTGTCCAAACAACTGGCTATGTGAGAGCAACGTTCCACCCAACCATAGATCTCTGTCCAACCTATATTCTTTCAGCTGAGAGATCACCCCCGAGTTGGGTTGTGTATACACTAAGGAGGGACTAAACATGTTCACTCACATCCATGGTTTTACACAAACAGTCATGCTAAGCCAACACACAATTGGGTTTATCAAGCATACAAAAGACAAAGGAGGTCAATGCTAAGCCAGTGAGCTCAACCATAGAGTTACAGGCATCTCAAGATAATTCCACAGTCAAGGCACCCACAGTACCTACCACACCCAACACAAGGAAGGTTCCCTTCTCTGCTGCACAGTCCCTCGGGTGTCCATTCCCTCCAGTGCTCTTCAGGATGGGCATAGAAAGGTCCAGTTGTTAATTCTTTGAGATTCTAGCCTTCACTGGGTTTATCAAGCAAACCCAACCTCTCCTTAGTCATTCACACTTGGATTCTCACAATTCTATCATCAAATAACTCAATCCCGTCACTGGATTTTTGGGCTATAAAAATTGGGTTTTCCAATGGATTTCGGGGTATCTAATACTCTCAATTTCGCCCCAAGGTTCATATCTATGGATCCCCCATTGGATTTCACTATCAATACTCAATTATGCGCGTTTATGGCTCTTCAAAACGTGGGTTCTTGCAAAGTTGCGATTTCTGGTTTTCACTCACTGCTAGGAATTTGCAATGGATGAAAAATGATGCTAGGCTGTTCAACAATCAAATGGGAATGAGGAAGGACCAATTCCCATGAGGTAGGGTGACTTGTGGTACAAGAAAACAGAGCCCATACCTGCCATACGAATTTCTGGGCTGCCCATGCTCCATTGAAGCCATGGACTGAATTCTTCAACAACTCCCTATCAACAGAGTTAAATGTCAGCAAGGAAAGTCAAATGGGTTCACAAGATGACAATTGGTAGCATATGGTTCATCCCCACAACCCCCTCACCACTCCCTAGTAGAATACACATGGCCCTTTCTCATTCGCTGCTTCCATAGCTAGTTTTGGTATTTTATTGAAATATTAATATTTACATCAAATTACAATATTCCATGGCTTAATAGCACATGCGTAACAAAATATCAAGTGCTTGTCCATTTTAAATAAAATACGAACATACACTAGCGGGGCCTTGGCCTTGAGCTCCACGCTAGGGAAACATACATCGCATGCATACAATATTTACATTAAAAGCCAATATTTCACAAGGGCCAAAATTGGGGTATTACATCGGCATATCTCGTATTGGTGTTTGATCACTTCGCAATTGGGTCCTTGTGGTCAAAGGTTTTGAATCCTGAAATATTTTTCTTGCGTCCATGAATACCTTTTTCTCTTGGTCAGGGTTAAATGCAGGTGTTTTTCCAGTTGCTTTTCTTACCCAAGGCCCATCAGTAGGCTTTGGTCTGTTTAAGTGATCTTCAGAGGTCGAAGCTTCGTTTGTCCTGTCATTTCCTATCATAGCTCCACTTCACCTCACAACATGAATGTTGTGATCTTCGTTTCTTTTCTCAGCTGTGGTCATCTATATATTTTGGTACTGTCCTTCTGGTCTTTTCTCTTGCATTTTTCCTTGCAAAATGGGACATGCTTTAATGACATGGTCAAATGACTTACAGTACTTACAAGTAGTGCACAAGTTCTGACAGTCTCTTGCTAAATGTCCTGGTTGAGCGTAGTTATAGCACACAATCTAACCTTTTCCTCTTCCTTGGTCAGTGTTACGTCCTCTTCCTCTGAATCTACCACGTCCTCTATATGCGCCTTGATCATACTGTGCATTTTCATTATTATGCAGTGTTTCTCCTTGGACTTTGTAGACATCATGCTTTTTTTCAATCATGAGATCATAAGCTCTGCAGTTGGTATCATCATGGCCAACTGACTTACAGAATGTGCAGTATAGATTCTTTGGTGTCTATACATACTTCTGAAGTAGGTAACAGTCTTCTGGGCGATGTCCTCTACATCGACAAATCTCACACCATGGTCCTTGTTGTTGATTCAATGGGTTCGATGCTCCACTATTGATGTAATCTTTGAATATAGGGCAGTTTTCTTTGGAATGTCCCTCTCCTTTACATTTTGTACACCAAACCTCTTCTCTTATCTCTTTTTCTTTCTTCATATCTTGTAGCAGTAATGTTAAATTTGCTAGTTGTGTCTGTATCTGTACCATACCTGTGTTAGTTTCTCCTATGGGCAAAGCTTCTAGCTTCATCGCAATCTCTAATGCTTCTATTTGTGACGTTACCTTCTGTTGCATCAACGATAATCTAATGTGGGGCAACAATGCGGCTATAAACCATTTTTTATGTTGTTGCAGTGCTATTTCAAAGCTAACTTTATCTAATAATGCTTTGAACTTTTGATCAAACTCCCACACAGTCTCATTAGGTTTCTGTTTGATTTCTTTTAGCTCTGTGATGCACTGAGATTCCGACTTAGGTTTCTTAAATTCTCTAATAAGAGCAGTTTTGATATTGACTAGAAATCTATTTTGTCCAACATAATACTTCATGAACCATGTTAAAGCTCTGTCTCTAAATGTCGTAACTAGCTGAGCTTGCTTTATAGCATCATCCTGTACTTGCTTAACATTCCATACGGCTTCACAAAGGAACCAATGTTGCTCTAGGTCTTCTAAACCGGTTCCTTTAAAAATAGGTAACTTAATGTCGTCTGTCATTCTTCTTCTAGGAGGTGTGGTGTTCTGAGATGATAAAGGTATACCGATACTTGATTGATTTCGAGTACTTTCTCTTGCAATATTACTACTACTAGTGTTCTGCGAACTAGTAATATTTCTTTCCTCAACTATGGGTTTCAGCGGAGTAATAGGTTGATAACCAATGCGTCTAGGTTTTGTTTCACTATCAGACTCAACCTTATATGAGTTTTTATCACTTCCTAACTCAGTTTCTAGGAATGTGTGAGGTTTGGCATCACGAGACCTCTTTCTAGTGCTTACTTTATATCTCTTTCCACTTCGCCAAATACCAATATCTTTGTCTGTGTCACTATCCGTGTTACTGAACATTACAGACTCAAACCCTAGGAATCTGATTGCATTCTTAAGACTCATTTTTCAGCTAGTAACATTTTAATGTATAAACTGAGGTTTTTCAGGTACTTAACTCTAAATCCTTGGAAGAAATATCCTTTTGCTGAGCTATAAGACTTCAATGTATCCACAACAAATTCTGTAACATAGCCTTCCAGTAAGCTATCCAACCAAAAGTATAATGCTCTTGAAATGTGGTTGTCAATCCCTTTAAGCCTCTGCATCAACTCTGGAGTCCAAATTGTAGGTTCTCCACCCTGGAAACAGTTTTTGCATTTTTGTATCCTCTATATCCACTCATGTAACTCAGTAGCAAACGATGCAAAGAAAATTTGATGCAGGTTAGTGAATATATACCTCTACAACCATTGTTCTATGGTAAGATGTGGATGTCTATTCTCTTTCTTTGCAAACTCAAGTTCTGTTTGGCTTACCCAGTCCTGTATTTCTGTCTTTTCCGGATACCACATAACACATCACTAGTTCAAGCATGGTAATGGAAGCATTTGTCAGTTTCCTTCTTCATATGCACATAACATAACAACATCGCATATCGCCAGTTCTTAGCGGAACAACAAAACCATTTGTTGGTTTATTGTTTACTTCTCGGGTTGACCCGGGTTCTGTGTAGTTCTCTTCTTTAGATCCAACAAAATCCTCTTCACTGGCCCTTTCAGCATCAACCTGCGAGCAGGCTGAAGTCTCACCCCAAGCGAAGATGGGTGGTTACAGAATCAGGTTTCTGCAAACTAGTGACGCGCGGTTATGTTCTACGAGCTTGATATGCGCAATTTACTCAACAATTACTTAACAGGTTATTACCAACATGTAACTGTGCACTTCGCAGTTATCAACAACCTACAAACTTCACTGAATCGTTGCTACTTTTACTCTTATGAATACACATTTGCCATACTTAACACAACTTCGCAATCCTCACACATGTGTGCACCACTACTTAGCATATCATTCTCATTCACATTCATATGAAAATACATATATAAGCATAAACACACATGAACACGAAGCATAATATAGATTCAATCACATAACACAGATATTTACGTGGTTCACCCCCAGATGGGAGCTACGTCCAAGGGAATTGTTCTTATATTTCTTGGAAGGATTAACAGTTCCAGTATGTGCACTCAGCTGCAAACTCTTCTCTACAATAGATCTCTACGCACACAACTGCGGAGTCTTTCTCCTCTCTTAGATCTCTATTAGCCTAGATCTAACAATATCTAGCATAAGTCTCCTAAGATCTAACCAAAAACCCAATAACCAACCCTTCCTTATATACAATTTCCCTTTGTATAGATTGTGCCCGAAGGTCACATCTTTACAATAACTATGGGCCAACCCCCATAGTACCATTAAACCCAAAATGGCAGGGTTATCCTATTGAACATGCTTTGTCTTTACTTTGTTGGAGCTCTGTTGTCGTTTTGCGCCGCTTCCTTTGGCTCTGACGCTTCTCTGACAGTCGCAGTTTTGACCGTGCGGCTCTGACGCTACAGTGGCGTGTCCTTTGCACCATTATGCTTCTTTACTCTTCGCTTCTATAGATGACAATCCGCTGCTTCATTCATAACTTCTCTAAATACCTTGATCATCCTTAGTACTTCGCCTTTACTAAGGGGACATGTCCTTTTCTGCCACTTCGCTTCGCTCCATACCTTGCTCCTAGGAATTGCGGAGTTGCTTCTCCCAAAACTGGTCAATGTTAGGCCTCGCCTAACTTGTACTTTTGCCATCAAAACTTCTTCCATTTGGGCTGCACCCAACAAAGGGATTACGTCCTAAAAGGGAAATCCAACATGAGATACATTTGCAGCAAGATGCTCCTCTTCCAAATATTGGAATGTATCGATATTCAGTGATCGGAAATGTATAAATCAAGAAGTAGGCTCAGGAGTTGCTTGAGAGAGGGGAAATTTGACCAAGTTCCTCTCCATGTGGTTCACCGATTGTTTTGGTTTCTAATAAAGATGGTACATGGTGAATGTGCATGAACTACAGAGATTTGAATAGAATCATGGTAAATAATCGACATCCTCATCTCCGTATTGATGATATTTTGGATCAGTTAAAGAATGCAATTTATTTCACTAAGTTAGACTTAAGAAGCGGTTATCATCAGATTAGAATTCATGAAAATGATATCTGGAAAACTGCCTTCAAAACTAAACAGGGTTTGTATGAATGGATGGTTATGCCTTTTGGGCTTTGTAATGCTCCCACAACTTTCATGTGGGTTATGTATGACGTATTTAGGCCATTCATTCATGAATTTTTAATAGTCTACTTAGACGACATCCTCATATTTAGTTGAACTTGGGAGGAGCATGTCAAACATGTTAATCAAGTCCCAGATGTCTTAACAAAGGAAAAATTGTATTTAAAGATGTCCAAATGTGAGTTTGGAAATACATCTTTGGTTTATTTAGGCCATATTGTAGGGGGTGGTGAACTGAGGATTGATCCATCTAAAGTTGAGGTCATTCATAATTAGTCCAAGCCTAATAATGTAACAAAAGTTAGAAGCTTCCTAGGAGCAACCCAGTACTGGAGGAAGTTCATTGCTAACTTCTCATATATTTATTCTCCTTTACATGCTTTGACAAGTGTAAAACATGCCTTTTAGTGGGGAGGCAAAGAGCAAAAAGCATTCGATACTTTGAAGGAAAATATCAACACAACACCAGTACTTGCATTGCCAGATCTACATCAACCATTTGAGATTGAAACTGATGCTAGTGGTTATGCCATGGGGGCAATATTGATGCAACATAAGAAACCAATCTACTATCATTCTAAAATATTCCCTAAAGCAGTAACTAACCATCCTACATATGATAAAGAGTTGTATGCATTAGTTCAAAGTGTGGAGAAGTGGAAACATTATCTAATTGGTAAAGAAACTATTACAAAGAAAACTTCCTATGGCTTGGGGCAGACCACAACAGATAGATGACTACCAGAAAATGACTGAATTCCCAATGCAATGCTATATAAATGACAATGCTAAGATAATGGAGAAAAGACCAAACTTCAACCGGATGTTCGATGTAGATCCCCGTTGAGCTTTCGACTTCTACACTTGAACCTGTAGAATAGTCTCAACAACAAGTACAAGCAAGTGCATATAATATGTGAAAGACATTAGCATAATCAATAGCATGATCCATGATATTATAAGCAAATATAACCCAATGTAATTTAATAATATTCACAACATCAATTGGACGAGAAAATGATTATTTCCATTAATGAATAACAAGAAGTACAATATACAACCTCTTGCTCGCAGCCAATCTGAACCAAGAACTGGGTCTCTCCACTTGTGCCTCCACCACTTCAATCCTCCATGTAATGGAAAACTCAAACTATGAAAGGAGTTTGGAAGGTGAATATAAGGAATTCACAACAACAAGGCAATGAGTGTAGACTCAAGTCACGGCAAAAATCCACTAGATTTATCTTGCTCTCTCTTTCTCTTCCCTTCCATATGCCATAAGAGCTCAATATATAGCCTTCCAAAGGTAAGTGAAATGACACATCGAGGTGTTTCGGGGCATATGGAGGGCCAAAGGTCACCATGAGACCGCTTTTTGGGAGTAAAAAGTAATTTTCTAATGATTTTTACCATTTTACTTGGTACCCGTGGGCTATAGTGGAATAGCTCGCGTGTATGCTGGCTATAATGGGACAGCAAGCGTACAGGAAGAAAAATAGGGAAAAAGTGTTTCTGGAGGACATAAAGTGAATCTGAGTCAATGAAATGGATCCTGAAGGCCAAAGAATGTTGATGCTCACAAGGTGGAAAATTACGTTGTAACAGATGCCCCCTAATGTGTGAGGTCAGAGAATGGTGCTACGATGGCCGAAATACATTATAAATCTCAAAAGTGGAGTGATTGAGACACAACTGGAAGGAACAACTCACTCGTCATAATACAATAATATCTCTGAATACATGTCGGTATTGTACAACGATATGATACAATGGCCATGAATAGGCAGTACATAGTGAATACATGGCATAGGTGATCATAGCCATAACCATCTACAGTAAGAGACAGTCTCCTGCTGAAAGGAAACAACTGGTGCAAATTGGAGGTACAAACTGCTAATGTCTGAGAGATGATATCTTAGATGTAAAGTCAAGACATAAGTAGCATACTGAATGCCACTATCGTCTGGGGTCTTCTACACAAATCATCTACGGTGCAAGTCCCATCAAGTGAATAAAGGTGTTGAGGTCGAACCTGATGTGACATCGTCTGATTACCGGTCAATGATGCATACCGTTAACAGACGTGAGATAACCCACCAATAATGAAAATGGGCATAAAGGAACAGAGTACGATCATCAAAGTGCGAATAGATGTGTTGAAGTCGAACACTCGGATGAATCCATCGATCAGGGGACATTGATGTATTCCCAAAACTGTCGATGGCGAGAGAACCTACCACTAATGACTGCAAGCCTCAAGGTACTCAACCGAACTCTAAGTCTCAAATTATGGAATAAATGAGTTGAAGTTGACGGAACGAAACTCGCTAGAAGGAGGGCATTAAGGCATCCCCCATCAATCAGCACGAGGTAACAGCTACGCTGAAAGATTTGGAAGAACTCAGATGAAACGGACTAACTAATAAGGATGGCCGACATGCAATAGTCAAGAGATCTGAGGAGTGGCCAACTTTGGTTTCAGGACTTCCTTTGAACAAGAGCATGAGCAAATGGATAGACTCAGGCAGCATAGACTCAAATACTCAGTGACAATGACACTATGCGATGTAGGAGGCATCAACAAAGGGATCCATAATGACTGGAATCTTAACCAGTTGGTAGAGTAACAACTGAGAAACAAGTACAGCTCCTACGGTCCTACTATAGTCCCGACTTATAATGGATGGAGTGGAATAATGCTCTGTTCAAAGGCGACACGACAGCTGCCAACAAAAAGAAGTAAAAATTCTCTCGTCCGACTTTTTGGAATATTTGATTTTTTTGGTCTTTTTCATATTTGGGAAAGCTTGAAAAAGAATAAAATTGCTTATAGTACAACAGGTGAGGGAATGAGTGTCAAGTAGCAAGCAAACTAGTTCCAAGCAGTGGAACATACCTATGATCAATGCAAGGAAGCATGTGCTGGATGTGGACACTTGGGCGGGTGTTCCCTCAGGGTAAAGGGCCATCAAATTGCGAAAGGCCAATGAAAGCTGTGCTTGGCTCGAAAGGGAAAGTGCTCAAGCACATGGATAATAAGTGAGTAAGCGGGAGCTGGCACAAGGCTCAAGCGGCAAGCAGGATAATGCAATGCAATAACAACTCGACATAAAAGGGGAGTCATTTTTCGTAAAGTTAGTATCCTCACCCGAAAAAGTGTAAAACAATGAGAGAAGAACTCTTCTAGTCATGCATGACTAGAGTATACCTTTTTTGTAATTAATCCATAAAGGTCTGGAAAAGGGGTAAACTTATACCTAAGTGGACATCGCTTCAAATCCTTTAATGGGTCTGAAATGACAAGTATACTTGGAAATCTTGTTTGATTTGAAAAAGTCTAACAATGTCACATCCCCGAAATTTCACGAAACTTTTTAAAAAAATTCTGAGCGACTACACGTCGATAAAAGCTATGCGGAATACAAAATGTAATCACGACATCTATAATTATCGTTTAAATATAAGCATCATCCTAATAATCTCATAACTTTTAACAATGTACTTATTACTAAAACTATACTTACCGACAGGAAGGTTCCCTACTTTATCGCAAACCACCTTAACTATCAATATACAGCTTTTAACCAAATTCCTTTTGTTAGCGCAAGGGTTATATGACAAAACACCAATTCATATTGTCAACCAACTACTCTTTAGAAACATTAAGTACACAAAAAAAATATAAGAAATACATTTCATGATCAATGAACACTTATTTTCTCATGCCAATTTAATTATACGAAATCGAGAAAATTATCAAACCATCATGATCTTTAAGACAAGTTAAATAATTACGACACATGAGAGCAAAACCTTCATACACAACCACAAGACATAAAAGATGCATGCAAAGAACATTTTCACATGGTTCACCGCAACTCAGTTGTTGCATAACTTCCGCTTCCTCAATCATAGGAGCCTTCCGATCATGGAGGGTATTCCCTCGAGATTTAACTCTAATATCCCAAAGAAATATATTAACTCTTCATGACTGAGCTATACATGGACAAAAACTCTTCATCAATATTCAACTCAATGACCAACCTTTTATATGCTTAGCCTATTATTATTTTAAATTCTCTCTCCTATAAACCTTTTTAATCAAATAATATTATAATATTTCAACAAGGTTATTTCTCACCTTCCAATACTACATTACATTAATGACAAAAATCTTAGCCTTAGAACATAGATCCATTCTAACCATCTACGCAAGCATTAAATCTTCTTTTAGACTAAATCACCTAACAAATGCTATTACACTCTTGTGCGTATAAATTACATAAACCCCAAAAGATTATAAGCTTACACAGTAAAAGGATTATAGAGACTTCACATTTTATTACACTAAATTTATCTCACTACTACTTCAAACTATTCTAAGGTCTCTTTTCCTTAATAAGCCTTCATATGCTTTAATATAAAATAACTCCCATATTAAATAAACCTCGTATGTCCTTTAAAGGCCTAAAAATTATGTTAATAATGCTTTTTAAACAGTAATTTCTGGATACGAAGGTCCACTAAATCGGGATTAGGGATTTCAGGAATATAAAAACATAATGCAAACTTTTATACATTTATCTTCAATCATATCTTTTACTCAGCCCGTCTTCCTTTTAGGAATTCAACCACGCGCTGCATGAGCACTCATTCAGTTTCTAATTGTAATATAAGCAACAACCACATGGTTGGCCTAACTACACCCTTTAATGCACTTTCACATATATGCAAATATAATATATATTTAACTAAATCATACAGTCTGCCATCCCACTTTATAAATATAGAATTATCTATAAGACTATATGCAATTGCAGAATGATAACTTCACATTACCACTATCACACAGTCGACAATAAATAGCCAATCCAGGATCTTTATAAATCTTAAGTCCACAGAATCGATCCCATTATTGGACTGTCAAGTTGATTTTTTATTCTTCTTTAAATATTTATTTGATCTCTTCAATGGACCGCATTCTATAGTGGACTTAATACCACGCATCTACCTTTTATACAGAGACCCTACTTCTATCGATGGTAGCTACAGAAAACATTTAATGGAAGCACAACTATTCAGAGATCATTGTCTTCGATAAGGGTTCTATAGCAATTAAATGGTGCAATACTTATTGTTATAAAAAGATCTCTGTCATGTGTCGTGCAGGAGTTAAATAAGATAACTAATAAGCAAAGGATGCAGTGACACCTATCTCTGTTGCACATTTAAATTTCAAAACTAAGTCTACGTTCCAACTAATCTATCCGATTCACTTAAATTTGATACTAGTACAGGAAAATCGCAGACAACTAAAGATGGACAGAGAACCACGTTTTTCTGGCACTTACTGAGAACAGGAAAAACAACCAAGGATATTATGCAGAAATAAACCGTGTAAAGGTGATCCACTTGGGTTTCTGTCTATGAATGTTGATAGTAAACTTGATTTTACAGTAATAACTACATTTACACAGTGATGAAACATAAATTAAAAACCTAACTGTATCGGGGTCAGTTTCCACATTCATAACTCTATTTATGATCTAAACAACCGAGTTTTCTAGGAATCGATGTACACCGCAAAAGAGTGATACAGGGTGCCCCCCATCCTGTACAGTTTAGTACCCAACCAGGACTATTAACTCTCACGCTATTTCTAAATCCTTCATTAATCGCAACTGCAAGGGATAGTGCTAAACCAGATAGGGAAAAAGGGTGCTCAGAGAATGCGTTGTGAAATTACAAAGAACTATTAAAGCCTGTAATGCATTCTCCATAGAGATGCGTTGTGGAAACTACAGGTCTGTCTAGGTACATATTACATCCATTATATATATAAAATACGGAATATGGCATAAAAGACATACCTATATCCTCTGTAGCCAATAATCTTGAATCTGAAGAGAGTTAAATTCTAGCAAACCTCTTCTCCGCACAGATTACCTTCAAAGATCAATACTTGCTTCCTTCTCCTCTGTCCTGCCAGAATAACCAATGAGAAAAATTCCTCCTCCGAGCTGAATTATTTCTCCACAATCAAATCCCATAGCCCCCTCTTTATTCTAAAACCATGATCTTATAAACGTTGTCACTCAAATGCAGAGATGTTTTTCTTCTAACACTCCTTCGGCTTACGCCCTTTCTCAGAGCTGTGACTACCCATAAGTACTCTTCGGAAAACTCCATCTCTCCTTGGAGAGTCCGCCCACGTCACTAGTAAATCCCTCATCATGCGGCTTGTCCACCAGCCGAGTTTCAAGTAGGTCGTGGGATTAAGGATGCCCAGCTTTGAGAAATAAGTGGAGCACAATCGTTGTGCCTTAATTGTTTTGAACTCAATTGAGTTTAGAGATTTGGCAGTTAACCCCTAGTGGAGCTCAATGTGTAAAGGGCATAGTAAAACAAAATCTAAGTCTTTAACAAACTTTACTTGGAATCCTAGAAATTTACTCTCTCTCTATGATGGAAAGCGTTACCCCATATATTTATATTACATTACCATGTATACTTTATGTCAACAATTACATAATAGTATTTTTAATTAATAGTATTTTATCAAGGTGATGGTATACCTATTTATATTTAAATCATATTACCTTGATTATTTTAGTTTATTGGTGGGAAAGCATTTACTTATTTCCTCAAAATGAGATAAGCCTCCTACCTTATAGTAACTATATTATAACCAGTATAATCATACCTTAAATAATGACAAGTATACCATATTATCATTATGATAATTCTACTAGGTATATTATCTTAACTATTGTAACAATAACTCCATTAATATGCCATACTTATCAATTAGGCTAGCATATATATATGTTATTGTTTCAATACATCCTACCAAATATATATATTTATATATCTACAGTATGTCATTATTCTACTTACAATACCAAACCTATAATACTAAAACAATATACTTTAGGTTTCGTATAACAGTCTATGTATATATAGATACTACGATAATTTCTTAGGATAACCTAGTAGTAATACTCAACCGCCATGACTACGACTAAAGTCATACTAAACTTCAATCTTTTGAAGTTCTTATAATATTTCTTATGTATATATTTATATATAGAGAGAGAGAGATCTTGTAGCAGTTCTTCCCGACGTTTAGTGACGACATAAACTTTTAACCTCCTAAGCATATAATAACACTTATGAACATAACAATAATTTAATGGTCCATTGGTCGGGCCTTGGCCTTGAGCTTCTCACCAGGGCCATTTACATAAATGCATTTATATTTACAAAAATAATAATAGTAATTGGGTCAATTTGAAGGGATGTTACAAACAAGGGCTTAAAAAAGACTTTATAAAAATCTTTTCCGTAAAGGTTTAACGAGCCTGAAAAAGTAAACTCGTGACCTCCTTACTATTTTTAACGAGCTCAAAGGAGAGATGGAAGAATGCTCGTAACCTCCTTACTGTTTTTAACGAGCTCGAAGTAAAAGTGGAAGAATGCTCGTAATGGGAGCAGACGAGTGTCAGAGACATGAGAGACTAGTTCCAAGCACATGGAACAAAGCTATGCATAATGCAAGGAACATGAGCAAGATAAGGACACTCAGGGGGTGTCTACGAATTCGGATGGCGAAAGGTTCAAATGCATCATAAGAATGGGGAGGCCTATACCTATATGCAAGGTTCCGAATATGCCTACCATGACCGAAGCAAATGTCGAAAAGGACGAGTAAACAAGTATAAGTCCAGCTAAGAATCCTGTCTCCAAGAAACATAAGTACCAAGATCATCTCTAAAACGTGCGTAAAGAAAAATCTGATACAAGTCACTGCGGTAGAAACATTTTCAATTTCACTATTGTTAACCTCAGACAACATGCAGGTAGAGCTAACCACTAAAGGTGCCATAGTACCAATACCCGAGGGATCAAAATGATCATCTTCAAAATGAAGAGCAAAGCTGAAGGATGTGAAAGAATCTGCAAGAGAAAATTCATCATCACGGGAGTTGGAAATTCTAGAAATAGAATCAAACTCTTCAGGAGCATTGATTTGCGCATCTATAAGAGAGCTCAAAGACTCATCAGACTCAAACGTCAAACCAGAGCTGGATGAAACTGTGGCTGGATCCAAATCCAAATGGGTGGTAGATTGTATTATAGGCTCATCTCGTTCAATAAGACCAAGGGTGGGAAAGGAATGAGATCTATGATAGGAATCCCCCCAAGGATTGTCATTACCATGCATGGACACGATAAAATCTTCATATGAAGGTAAAATACCATTGAGGCAGTCATGTGAACAAGATGGGTCGACTGCACACACGAGCAGCATAACGGGATCTTCTTTCCCTGTCCATGAAGAAGAAAGATTCGGCTCTGCAGTGGCTTGTTGAATATCTTGAGGAGCAAGCTCGGCTGCAGACAAGGGCATATCCATTCTGATGTCCGAAACATCTCCAGACGGGGAGCTCGTGGAAAGTGGATCCCACGGATCACTAAGATATGAGGTCCAGAAAGGTACATGATTCAACGAGGAAAGAACATCATCGGAGATGGTTTCTATGAAGAATATTGGTGCAGGGAGGTCAAAAGATCCCATCAAAGATAAATACAATCCTACACCAATGTTCCCAGTTGTCGGCTAAGAATCTTTGATCTGGGGAACAACAGTTCTCGGCGATGCTACGGAATTGGAACTAGGGAAGTCTAGCTGATCGACTATCATGATTCTACCTTCATGAGGAAAGCAGGTAACTCTAAATACGGAGGATACGATCGCCTTCATTGCATAGATCCAATTCCTTCCCAGAATAAGGTTGTAGTTGATGGGCGCATCAACCACCTCGACTTCAATAGACATGAATTTCCCACCCAAGTGGACTTCAAAGGAAGGGAGAATACCATGCGGCCTAAACGACCGACCATCGAATGTAGTAAGCATGGTCATAGATTTAGACAAGGGAGGAGAGCCAAGAGCCTTCCAACAATCTAATGACATTACTGAGGTGGAAGCACCTTCGTCAACCACCGTGCATTTAACAAACTTATACAGGCACCTCACATGGATTTGAAAAGCCACATGGTAAGGTAAGCGAGGTTGGACATCAAAAGTGTCGAATTTAATGATGCTAGGGCTACTCTCATCATGAACTCCCAAAGCAGATAAGAGGGCGTGCCGCTATGAAGGGCATGCCTGTAAAACCTCAAGAGCCAACATGGCACACAGAGTTTGCCCCAAATCTTCCACAATAGAGTAGTGCTGAGCGGCTCGAGCATTGGGATTATGCGTAGAGCGCTTAAGAACACTTTTCGGTATCCGCAGCATAGTAGTGGGCTTCTCGATATGCAAAGAGGTATCAGGAGGAGGAGGAGGAGGCTCATTCCCCATATTCGGTTGTGGTGCACCATAATCACGTTGACGAGTAGCAACACTAACCTCTAATTTAACCATATTCACGCAACCAAAGCCATCGACATGGGAAGAAGACGTGGAAGTTTCATTGGTCCCATAACCAGTAGCAGGAGCATTCGAAGCCATATTCTGATGATGTGGAAGGGGATCTTTCAACATAGTTGGGCTCTGTGCCAGATGCTTCGATGCTTCTTCAATCCAAGGACACAACTGAGTAAGATGATCTTCCCCACAAAGCTTGCAAGGGAATTTCACTTTACACCTAGGTTTATGGTCCCCATCAACATTTCCTTCATCCCGAGGAGGGTTGGCATTCTCTTTTCGAGGAGTATTACGATTACTACCATTGTTCCCATTATGTCCACACTTACGATTATTTATCCCCTTCTTCTTACCACCAGGATGCCGGTTACTCGATGGGTTCGCCGATTGCATAGCATGTACATCGGACGATGGGGTGGAAGTGGACAAGGTGTGAACCTGTCCCGGAGTAGATTGGTTAAGTGAAATTTTTTGCATTTGATTAGCAACCAAATCTATGGGTCGAGTACTTGTGAATCCAACAATTCCATCGGCATGTGGTCTAGGAACTGGCTTGGGCTCATGTCGTGATCGTGGTGCGTCAGGAATAATGTCATACAGAATGCCAGATTGAGCATAGAGTAAATATAGTTGCTGGACTTTTAGTATAGCTTGTTCCTCAGTCGTAATGTCGGACATCAAAACATCCTTAGAAATGTATGGAAGCAAAGACTTGAGAAACCATTCCAACAAAAACTCTGGAGGAATGTTGGCTTTCACTAACCTCTTCCGTCGACGCCACTCTTGAACATGGTGAGATATGTGTGTGGTCTTATTCTGGTGGAAGGTAGACAAGAGTTCAGTGCTAGTATTGTAGTGAACTGATAGCTGGAAATGATCTAGGAAAAACAAGGCGATCTCATTGAAACCCCTATACGTGCCCCCAGGCAACTCAACATACCACTTCGCGGCTGCCCCTGTGAGGGTGCGTTGAAATAGTCTCAAACGAACAGAATCGTGATTTAACGAGTTTGATGAGCACCAAAGGTGAAAAGTCGTAACATGATCACCTGGATCCTCACCACCCTTCCCCTCAAACTTGGGAATGTCCGAAGGGAGCTTGGTAGGGACTGGAGGCCAAGTAGGATCGTGACACACCAGATCATTCGTGAGCTTCGAAAGATCCGGAAGATTCAATCGAGTAAAGAAAGGAAGCTGCGGCTGTAAAGCTTGATTATAAGCTCCCATAAAAGGTTGATTATACGGACCTGAAGGATAAGACGGACCATAACCATGACCTTGGCCATAAGGCTGATAACCTCCTCCAACCTGACCTATGTGAGAGTAAGCAGGTATATATGTATTATGAGCATCGTAATGAGGTGGGTTGTAATGAGGGCTAGAACCGATTGTATTATAGTAAGGGTTACCACCATAATTATGGGGCATATAAGTATTACTCGTAGTGGGAACCATATTGTAATGACCATAATTGTAAGGTATGTTCCCACCCCCTGCATAAGCATTACTAGTAGTAGGAGCAGTCGTGTTGTGACCATAAGTATAAGGTATATTTCCACCCCCTACATTAGCATTACTAGTAGCAGGAGCAGACATAAAAGTATATGGTATGTATCCACTCCTAGTATTAGGAGGATTGTTAACATTAGCGAACGTGGTCCTGGGTTGACTTGTAGAGGCATGTGTATTATACTGTGGAATGTGAGCCGTATTGTGAATAGTGTTCCCACCAAGAGGGGTAGTCTTAGGAGGTGGCCTTCCTCCAAGATTTGGAATGTTTGGAGGAATGTAGCCCATCCCATACTGACGTGTGTGAGTAGAAGGTGCAGTGCTCCCAATGAGGGTAGTGCCCCCGGTGAGTGCAGTGTTGCCAACACCATGACTAGTGCTAGCATGACTACCAAACATAGTGGATGGATCAACTATGTTGTAACTAGCCATACCATGAGAGAACGGGGTAGTGTTGGTCGTAGGACTTGTGTTAACATGTGACTCTGGCATCCCATATAGGAAATTACATGGATTCGACGGATCGAACGGGTCGTCCTCAGGTGGATCCGGCCCAAACAAACTAGGTTGGGTCTCGGGTTGTGGATTGCCCCCCCATTCCTCTCTAGGAGTAGGAGTAGAAGCATCTTCAACTCTACCCGACGGAGTCGTAGGGATTTCTCCCATGCCAAAACCAGCGGCAATGTCAGCGCGAAGCGTTTCAAAAGAATTAGAAGAATCGGAGAGGGCCTTCCAACGTCCCCTCTGAACACGACGTGTAACTTTGGCGGTCGGTAAACCAGCCAACCGACGAGACCGGCAGAGAGTAGGAGCTCGAGCCGTGATACCTCTGAAAGGTCAATAAATCAAAGCTTCCCCTAATGGCCAAACTAATGATCAAAGAGCACACACCTAAATAAACTACAGCCAAATGCACACAAACAGGACTATCTCAAGGGACCTCCCGACACTACAGCTGGTATGTCTCGCCTAGGAGAGACTTGAGATTCCCAAACTATAACCGAAGGTAACAGAATCAGTTATAAGGGTTCCCAGAATTCATTGCCTGCATAGGGTCAAATTCCTATACAACGGGCAACTGTGCTGTCCAACCCCTATCTGACTCAGGATACGTATAGTATAACCACTACAAGCACCCTATGCGATACCTAGGTAAGGAAAATAAGGTCACCACAATATAACCAATGCTCAGGAGGACAGTCGCAGGTGGGATCCGTCGTATGGGCGGGGTAGCCAAGCCGGAGACTCAAGAGGTACAGATCCCTCAAGAGCCCTCGTACATGAACAAATCTTGGAAATATCTCCCATGTTTGGCCAGTATTGGAGTGCTATCTCCGCAACCAACCTCCTGTGATCTCATGCTTAGCTCTAGTCTAAGTAGAGCTTCCTGAGAACACTGATGTATATTATGGAATTCACCACTCCTTGGTCAGACACATAATGTTTCGTCTAGTAGTCTTGGATTGTTAACTCACAATGATTTATTCCAAGACTCTAAACCTATACTAGTTGGTGCACCCTATAAAAGAAAAGTCGTTCTAATCAATTTTAAGATTAAGTGTTGATTTTAAATGGCTGTAATTACTCTAGGGATATGGTCATGAAACTGATGATGTGTAGGACTCAATAGTATGATTTTAAATGGCTGTAATTACTCTAGGGATATGGTCGTGAAACTGATGATGTGTAGGACTCAATAGTATGCACAACCAACAAACTCTAGACTCATTTATCCAATAAAAACAATGCCACTAAAATGATAATCAATCCAATGATTTGAAATAAAATGCAATTCTTTTATATTTCCAATGCAGAAGTAGATCCTAGATGAAAGCACAAGCACTCAAATGCAAAATGCAGTATGGAGAGCAAATTTTTTTTTATTTTCTCTTATAATGGAAAGGAAAATGCAAAACTATGTTTTTGTATTTTTTCAATACAATGAAATGAAAAAATGCAAGCGAAATCTACCTATTTGGTTAAGGAAATGCAGAGCAGATCACTAAGACAACCCAACAAATCCCAAACAAAGAGACTCAACCAATGTAATGAGCTAGAAAATAAAAAATGGCGATAAACTAACAAGGTTCAAAACAAAGAGAAAAAGGAGTTTCTGGTCACAAACAGGGCATGGAACAGTCAGGAATAAGGCCAATTAAGACTCAGGAACACTCGAAACCAACCCAACAACAATCCAAGGCCATAAATCAATCAAACCCAGAGTTGTATGCTACTATCGAAGGGAAAATTGCGGGTAGACATGAGCTATAGTGCAGACAGATGCGGGTAGACGCGAGCAAAACTAAGTTGACCCGCGTACAGGGAAAGGAAAATGAGCAAACAGAGAGTCCAATCACCTAGAAAAGCTTGTTTTCTATAGTATATCCCAACGGCCAATCAATGACAAAGAAGCTCGACACACAACTCTAAATAAGGACAAATGCCTAAAAATCCCCAAAAATGGATGTTCTCCCCAGTTGAGTCGCCATTTCTGTTATGGAGAAAACTTCCTATGACTTGGGGAAAACCACAACAAACATCTGACTACCAGAAAATGACTCAATTCCCAATGCAATGATATATAATGGCAATGCTAAGATAATGGAGAAAAGACCAACCTTCAACCGGATGTTCGATGTAGATCCCCGTTGAGCTTTCAACTTCTACACTTGAACCTACAGGTTAGTCTCAACAACAAGTACAAGCAAGTGCATATAATATTTGAAAGACATTAGCATAATCAATAGCATGATCCATGATATTATAAGCAAATATAACCCAATGTAATTTAATAATATTCACAACATCAATTGGACGAGAAAATGAGTATTTCCATTAATGAATAACAAGAAGTACAATATACGACCTCTTGCCGGCAACCAATCTAAACCAAGGACTGGGTCTCTCCACTTGTGTCTCCACCACTTCAATCCTCCATGTAATGGCAAACTCAAACTATGAAAGGAGTTTGAAAGGTGAATATAAGGAATTCACAACAACTAGGATCAATGAGTGTAGACTCAAGTCACGGCAAAAATCCACTAGAGTTATCTTGCTCTCTTTTTCTCCTCCCTTCTATATGCCATAAGAGCTCAATATATAGCCTTCCAAAGGTAAGTGAAAGGACACATCAAGGCGTTTCAGGGCATATGGAGGGCCAAAGGTCACCCTAAGACCACTTTTTGGGAGTAAAAAGTAAATTTTTAATGATTTTTACCATTTTACTTGGTACACGCGGGCTATAGTGGAATAGCTCGCATGTACGCTGGCTATAATGGGACAGTAAGCGTACAGGAAGAAAAATAGGGAAAAAGTGTTTCTGGAGGACATAAAGTGAATCTGAGTCAGTGAAATGGATCCTGAAGGCCAAAGAATGTTGATGCTCACAAGGTGGAAAATTACGTTGTAACAGAAACAATCATACATACAGATCATCAACCATTACAATATCTTCAATCACAAACTAAGCTACAATAGTCAAGACATTTCAGATGGATGGGATTCTTACAACAATTTCACTTAGTCATCAAATATAAAAAGGGAATTCAGAATAAAGTAGCAGACATGTTATCAAGACCTCCGATAAATGCATCTGTTATTTTGCAAAATAGTCCATTGGCTCATGAAATTTACATTGAACAATATGCTACCGATGATGACTTCAAAGATGTGTATGAATATTTAATGCATGGCACACAAATTGAAAAATTGGACTATCACGTTCATGATAAGTTATTGTATCATCTTGGAAAAATTTGTATTCCACACAGTGAAAGAGGTCATGTAATTAGAGAAGCTCATACGTCTCTTATATCTAGTCACTTTGGTGTAGGCAAGATAGTAGCTCAGCTTCAGAGGTATTGTTATTGGACTTAGATGAATGAAACTATATCCAAATATGTAAAGGGATGTGTTATGTGTGCTACAAGTAAGCCAAGTAACAAAAAATCGGGTTTGTTCATTCCACTCCTTGTACCTTCTCGTCCATGGGAAAGTGTGTATATGAATTTTTTGGGAGGGTTACCTATGTCTAGGAAAGATCATGATTATTTATATGTGGTTTTGGATACATTTAGTAAAATGTGCATCTTAATGCCATTTAAAAAGCAGGTGATGACAGAGTTGACTGCTCAGTTATTGTTCCAGAATGTTTGGGTTCATTTTGGGTTACCCGCTTCTATTATATTTGATTGAGACTCCCACTTTCTTGGGAAGTTTTGGTTTACTTTGTGGGAACTTATGGACACTAAGTTGAATAAGAGAACTGCTTTTCATCCACAGACTGATGGACATATTGAACTAATCAACCGCACAGTGGTACATCTACTCTAAGGATATTGTTATAAGCATCCTAAGCTTTGGGATGAACAGTTGCACTATGTACAACATGCCTACAACCATGCCATACACTCTTCTACACAAAGGTATCCATTTGAGACATGTTTTGGATATTTTCCAAAGTCTCCTTTAGACTTTGTTTGTTTATGGGAAAGACTCTTTAAAAGATGGACAAGTTGATGCAAACAAGGCCTTGAAGTTCATCCAACAAATCCAATTGGTACACCATGCAGTATAGGAAAAATTGGAGAAGAGCCAAGCTAAGTACAAGACTAGCCATGATAAGCATCGAGTGGATCATCATTTCCAAGTTGGTGATCAAGTTTGGCTTCATATCAACAAAGTCTGACTTAAAGGTGAAGCTAAAAAGCTTAAACCACTTAGGTATGGACCCTTCATGATTTTGGACAAAGTTGGTAACAATGCTTTTCGGTTAGATTTGCCTCCATATATGTAGATGTATTCCGTTGTGAATGTGGAAAACTTGAAATTGTATGAGCCTCCAATGATCATGGATCAAGAGGAGAATGTTCATGTTCCTTCTGTTGATGACTTTGCACCTGAGTTTCTTGATGAGTTGCAGGAAGACATCATTATTGAAAAGAGGATAAGAACTTGACGAAGAAGTGATGTGGAATATCTCCGAGTGTCTATTAAAGGAATTCATCTAAGCAAAGCTCGATGGATAGAGACCGAAAAGGTGAGGGAGATGTACCCTCACATATTTGATGAATAATTCCAAGATTTTGGTGGTCCAAAAGCTTATAGTGGGGAGGTTTGATCCAGGAGGATCCTCCCAAATGACCAAAAATAAAAGTATTCAAATGTTGAACAAGAGAACACTGTTTGTGTAGACCCCACTGAGAGATTTCCAGCGATGCTCGTTTCATCCAAAACGAACTCCAAATGTAAAAGATATCACATTTTGAAATTTTGTGAAAATGGGAAAAATGGCAAAAAAGGGGGTGCCACATGGCACCACTAGAAGGGTGCCACATCGCCTGTACATATGGACCATGCGTTGACATGGAAACACCCTGAGGTTCCATGTGGCAGATTGTAGGTTGAGTTCGTAGTCGAGTCAACATCACGTGGCAGTGACGTGGACTTGTGACATTGTGACACTTGGCAGGATTATAACACAATTGGCAAGAACATGGACTAATTGGAGGCCCCACGTGGTATTCTGATTAGCCACATTGTGGTTTTTTTACCCAAAAATATGGCAGGCAGAGGGATGGAACCCCTGACCTCCCTCCAGCTCCAACGCCCTGCCACTACGTTATCAATGATGCTTACTATGTATAGTGGGCAATCTTCTATTTAAAGTTGATTGGGTTTTTATTGTTGAAAAGGGGCAGTCCAAGGGATTATTCCTCAGCCCCATGGTTTATTTTATATACCTGTGATCCAATTCACGACAAACCAACGATGGGTTCGACAATGGATCAACTGTATATCACATATAGTATATAATATATATATTGCCAACAAAACTGGGGCCCATTGGGTTTGACCTTGTGCACTTTTGGTCCATAATCCACCGCCCTTACCACTATACCAACACCTTTGTGCTTGGTGCTAACTCGAAAATATTCATTTTAAGTTTGAATTGATATTTTGACCCCCAAAAGGGAATGCCCGTGGCCCTAAAAAAACATGGCTTTTTGAACTATAAAGCCACGACTTCGTAGCTCGCTCAAGGTATGAAGTGACACAGTTTTTTATGTTAAAGGGCATGATTTCCAATGCAGACACATATCCTGAGGTGGAATTCCATACCATTCGGTACAACTCAGGAGTACATTGTCTTGGTCTACATTCCAGGGGAGGTCTCTGGAAAACAATAGAGTGTTTATACTCAAAATTCTTGATGTTTTGAGACGATCGCATTGGTGTAATCTATTTTTGCAGATAAATAGAATTTCAGAGTGTCCTCGGAATTGATGTAATTTGCAGCATTTGAAGAATCAATATAAAACAATCTCACTGGAGGTGGACCCGGAGACGTAGTCCTTCCTGGATGAACTCTATTGATAGTTGTTGTCTTCAAATTGTGGTTTGCATCTATTTTATTTTCATTATTTTTATTTATATGTTCTCTTTAAAGTTTCCATTTTAAAGCAATTTTCAAGAATTAACTATTGAAACATTCACATATAATTCATGATTATTTAAAGATCCTGCAAATTTAGATCAGAAAGAGGGGATGACCAATAAGCCCATATCCACCACCCTTTAATACCCTCTGTTTGTTATGAGTAGAAACAATTATCAGCATGTCATGAGTTTAAACATGCCACATCCATGCAGATAGAATCTCTTACTTTTTGGAAAAAATATGTACCTCTCAATATAATGTATGCTCCGAAGACAAATGTCAACAAGAGCAATATACACCCACGGAGTATGCAACTAAAGATTCCATGACAAAGCAATGTTGAAGCAAAAGAATGCCAAACCTGTTTGATGGAGGTCGATGTATAGTAAAAAATGTTGAAAAGACTTGTACAATCATTTATGTAATTGGATTATATATTTTGTATGAGTAACCAAATATCCAATAAATTTTATTACCACTTGTTAACTAACCATTAAGCTATGAGATTCAAACTCATACCATCTTGAAGCTGAAGAATGTAAATATAGGATATTTTACCTCATTGGATTAGGGGCAAAATCAACAGAATAGTACATAAGAAATGCCCACATCCCAGATTCTATTAACGAAGAAGGAACTCCGGTAATCCATATTGGAAGTGAGTATGCCCAAGCAGGGTAGAACAAGAAATCTTTGTGCTTGTAAAACACATGAAGCTTATCAATCATTGGAGCCATTCTTGCAATTTTGTTGAACATATTCATGATGAGACCCAAAAATAAAACCAAGCATGAAGACTATATTTGAAAAGGCATGATCTCTGCCATAGAGACCTAGAAATAAATCTGGCAATCACCTCCTTTTTTCTTGTGTTGAACTCATTATTTTTGTTCCAAACAATGTAAAAATATTAATCTCATTTGGGATAAACAAAAAATATGCATCAATGGTCTTTAGTTACCTAGATTGCCTATAGTTTTCCATACAACCTTCTCTTATATTTGACCATTATATTGTGTGCCATGACCACACAAAAGGACCCAAAGCAAATTGGGTATATAGCATGACAAAGACATTCTGGATCAAACCATATGATCAAAGAATATATGAGCGTTGAAAATAGACTCAAAATATCATATTAGATGCCAAAAGGGCCCAAACTAGAACAATAAGTGAGAGTTGTGATGTGTGTAGGCTGGGATGTTGTGGCTTGGGCCAAGAACTAATCACAATTCCAAGTAGTCAATAATTAATCACAACTGCAAGTAGTTGAGATCTTGATGAGCGATCCACATGGGAAAAAAATTTAGAGGGAGTAGTGGCCCACATGTCCTATTGTTACAATAGAATATCAATTCATTTAGAATGAGCTAGTATGTTATTTCTATTGCTTGTCCCTTATGCCCACGGACATCAAAGAAGAAGCACACATGTGCCTTTTGTATCTCACTTTTGATGCTTGACCTACCTATCTAAGTTCTAGATGTAGCTAGTGGTATATTTCTCTTCTAGTTACCTAATTATCTATTTATCTACTACTTTAGGTACCATAGATATACTTGCAGGGCCAAAATTAAAATAAGAAGCGAGAGTTGTGATGTGTGCATGTTGGTATGTTGTAGTCTTGGCCAAGATATAATTACAACTACAAGTAATTGACATCTTGATGAGTGATCCACATGAGAACAATTATTGAAAGGAGTACTAACGGACATGTCCTGTTGGAGAAATTGTTCAACCCTATCTTGTTACAATAGAATATCAATTCATTTATAGTGGGCTAGTATGGTCTTTCTATTGTTTGTCTCTTATGCCCGACATTGAAGAAGAAGCACACATTTTCCGTTTATATCTCACTTTTGATGCTTAAGATGTCTATCTAAGTTATGGATGCAACTAATGGTATATTTCTCTTATGGTTTATTAGATTTGACAAAAAAATGATGTTTTTGATATTTTTAAGAACTTGAAAGATTTGGTTGAGAATGAGACATGAAAAAGGTTGAAGTGTCTTATATCAGATAATGGTGGTGAATATTGTGGCAAGGAGTTTGATAGTAACTGTTCATACCATTGGAATCGTAGAGAGAAGACAGTTCGAGGAACACCACAAGAAAATGGTGTGTCGTAAAGGATGAATAGGACAATAATGGAGTGTGCAAGGAGTATGAGATTGCATGCAGGGTTGCCCTTACAGTTTTGGGAAAATGCTATAGATATTGTTGTTTACTTAATAAATAGAGGGCCTTCAAGCTCCTTGGATGTTGGCATTCTAGAGGAGGCATGGACATGTAAAAAGGCTAAACTCTCATTTCTGAAGACTTTTGGTTGCGAAGCATTTGTCCATATTGATAAAGAAATAGAACAAAGCTTGAGGTAAAATCCAAGAAGTGTACCTTTATTGGATACAGAGTTAATGATTTTGGTTACCACTTATGGGATTATGAAATCACAAAATCATTGGGATTAGATATGCAGTATTTAATGAAAAGTTCATGTATAAAGATCAGTTGCAGGTAAATAAACATGAAAAAGAAAACACATAATACACAGTCCTCGATGAAATCAAAGAAAATGAAATTCCAAAGCTACCAGAAAATCAAAATGTACAACAACAATAACAATAGGTATCTCAAACTCCTGCAAGTGTTGTTAGAATATCTATCAGGTTAAGTGGACCCCATGAACGATACTCTCCTTCATTGTATTATTTATTATTGACTAGTTATGGTGAACCATAAAGTTATGAAGAGGCAATGCAGGTAGAAACTAGACAGAAGTGGGAGCAGGGCATGAAAGAGGAGATGGAATCCTTTGTAAGTAACCAGAATTGTGACTTAGTACAATTGCTTGCAAGTAAAAGAGCATTGCAAAATAAATGGATTTACAGGTTGAAGGAAGAAGGTGGAGGAAAAATACGATACGAGGCCATACTTGCTATAAAGGGGTTTGCACTAAAAAAAGGTATATACTTTGATGAAATATTTTCTCCTATTGTTAAAATGACTTCAATTAGGACTATTTTAAGTCTAGTGGTAGTAGAAGGTTTGCATTTTGAACAGCTAGATGTAAAACGACTTTTCTCCATGGGGATTTGGAGGAAGAGATTTATATGCAGTAGCCACAGGGGTATGAGGTCAAAGGGAAGGAGAACTTAGTATGCGGGTTGAAGAAGAGATTGTATGGCCTAAAGCAAGCTAAAAGGTAGTGGTATTTGAAATTTGATAGGTTTATGAAAGAACAAGGTTATAGTATATGTCATTTTGACCATTGTATTTATTTAAGAGACTAGATAATGGAAGTTATATTATCTTGTTATTGTATGTAGATGACATGCTTGTTGCAGGTCTAACATGCAGGATATAAATGTGATCAAAAGAAAATTAGATAATTCATTTGCGATGAAGGACTTGGGTGCTGCAAAGCAAATGCTTGGTATGAGAATAATAAGAGACATGAAAAATCGCAAATTGACATTGTCTCAGGGTGAGTACATAGAGAAAGTGTTGGAAAGTTTTAGAATGTAGGATGCAAAACTAGTTAGTACACCTTTGGCCAGCCATTTCAAACTAAACTAAGGAGATGTGTCCCAAGACATAGGAGCGTATAGAATACATGTCCAAGGTCCCATATTCATCAGCAGTTGGTAGTTTGATGTATGCAATGGTGTGCACCAGACCAAATATTGCACATGCAGTGGGAGTTGTGAGCATGTATATGAACAATCTAGGTAAGAGAATTGGGAGGTAGTAAAGTGGATTCTTAGGTATTTGATAGGTACTACTACTCATGCATTATGTTTTTCAGGTTCAAATATTGTTCTACAAGGATATGTTGATTCATATATGGCATGTGATAAAGATAGAAGGATGAGCACAACGGGGTTTGTTTTTACTATAGTTGGAACAACAATACCTTGGATTTCAAAACTGCAAAAGGTTGTTGCACTTTCAACAATGAAAGCAGAGTATGTTGCTACTATAGAGGCTAGTAAAGAGATGATTTGGCTACATAGGTTCATAGAGGAATTGGGAAAGAAGCATGAGAATAACAGGTTGTACATTGAGAGCCATAGTGCCATTCATCTCGCAAAGAACTCAACCTTCCATTCTAATACTAAACATATACAACTCAAGTACCACTTCATACGATCCGTTTTGGAAGATCGACAATTAAAGTTGGAAAATATACATACTAGCTAGAATCTTGCAGACATGTTAACAAAGGTAGTAACCAGGGCGAAATTGAGTTCTTGCTTAGTTTCAGTTGGCGTTCAAGCATGAAGGTGAAGATGAGTAACTTTCTAGCTCCAAGGTGGATCATAGTCCAACAGGTGCAGTAGTGGTGGAGTTGTTGTTATTAGTCTCCAAGTGAGAGATTGTTGGTTGTAAATCTTCATTATATTCCTAAGTCAGAGGATTGTTTCAACTGTGTTTGGATTTGAGCACCTGACGGGGGGATGTGGGAGGGATTCCCACCCCACTATTATCGCAAGGGGGGTCTAGGGGGTGGCGATTTTGGGGTAGCACCTTGAAGATAATATTTTGGAAAAATTGCCTTGTAAAATGTTGTAATTTTGCAGTCAATCTAGACCGTTCATATTTAGGTTATAGATATTATAGTAGAGTCTGGGTAAAAGTGTATGAGAGATACCGTGAGAGAGTGAAGAGGAGGTTGTGGCAGATGTGTTGCGAGTTGTATCCCTTCATTTTGCTAGACGGAATAAAAGAAAGGACTGGTTGTTTCTCCATGGATGAAGTCCATATTGGGTGAACCACATATATTGGTGTCTCTCTTGTATTTTTCTCTTATATGTTTTATTTCCACATTTATTTTATTTTATTGCTTTTCAATCCTATCTTCTAACACACACACCCACTACTACAATATTCTTCAGTGGTGGTCATGAGAGTATGTTTGCTAATTTGTGTGTGAACACTTTCTTATACTTAATTAATAGATGGAACTGTTGCGAAAATTCCAACCACCTGTTATTCCTTGTTTGTTGCAACTTGCTTTGGATTTGAAGGTATTGAAGAGGTTGGTGATCAGTGTGAATAATGGTATTTTTTCCAAGGAGATAGTGCTTCCATTCCTTTACTATTTATGTAATTTCAAAGAGTTATTTATCATGGGTGGGGAAATCCGGTACTTCTTTGTGGAACAACTTTGAATGGTAGCATACTACTATTCCTCCTTGCATCAACATTGCTCCCAATGAATATCCACTAGCATTTGTCTCTAGCTCAAACATTCGCAGCAAGTTAGGCATGGGAGACACTAGAGAATTACTGATTGTTCTCTTGAAGTCTTCAAATTCCCTTTGTTGTGAACATCCCCTATGAAATCTATACCCTTTTGCAGTCATGGAATGAAAAGGTGCTACAACTGTAGGGAAGTTGGCAATGGATTTCCTTATGTACTAGTCTGCCCCCATTAAACTTCTAACCTTGGTCAAGATGGTTGGAGTAGACCATTGATTAATGGTTGTAATATTATCTGGATTGACCCTCAACTCTCCTCCAATGATCATATGTCCAAGATAAATTAAGGACTCCTTCCCAAACCCACATTTATTCAAGTTGGAAATCAATCAGTTCTTCTTTAAGGTCTCCAATACCTGCGTCACATGTGAGAGGTGTTCTTTTCAAGTGTTGTTGAAGATTAGTATGTCATATAGATATACTATTACAAATGAATCAATAAAGAGGAATAACACATCATTCATCAATCTCATGAAAGTTGCAGGTGCATTACATAAACCAAAAGGTATTACCAACCATTTGTACAAACATTGCCTCATTTTGAATGTTGTCTTCCACAGATATTTAGCTTTGATCCTCACTTGATGATATCCTAACTTGAGGTCCATCTTGGTGAATAAATTGGCTTATTGCAATTAATCCAATAATTCATCAATCCTCAGAATATGATACGTGTTCTTGATGGTGATATTTTTCAAGGTTTGATACTCAATGCACATTCTCCAGCTCCCATCCTTCTTTGGCATTACACCAAAATTGTAGATACTTCTTCACTTCATTCGCTTTAATGGATTTCCTAAATAGTCCAATGTCAAGCAGTGATGATTCCAACAACAATTGAAATCCATGCTCTACTTCTCATTTAGGTGGTAGTCCCCGAGGCTCCTGAAACGCCTCCTTGTAGGTTTCAATCAATTATTGTAGTTATTGACATCGCTTTCCATTGCATCCTCTTAAGGATACCTCCATATCCACTTTACCACATTCTCCTTGTTGCTTTCCTTCTCTCAAGAACAAAAAAACAAATTTCTTTGTACTGCCTATGATTACTCTGGTTTGATGAGCATTGATTAGAGAAAGTTTGATTTTGTCCTTGTGTGCATTGATGGCATAAGATTTCCCATTTTTTACAAGTTTATATTGGTTTTCTCTCCTTCTAAAGATACCATCTCTCACATTCAAGCATGGGATTCCCAAGATGAACCCACAAACATCTAATTGAACTACATTTTCTAATACTTCGTCCTCAAAGTTTTGGTTGATGGAAAACTTGAACTTGCATTACTTGTGTAACTTCAACTCTACATCTTGTCTCACCCAACCTAGGGGATATGGCCATGGATGGTCTTGAGTCTCTGGACCAAGCTTATCAACCAATTGTGCATAGATAAAATTGGATTAAGAGCCTATATCAAACAAACAATCCATTGTACTCTATCTCATGTGGATTTTGATGTCGAACAACTCTGTCATTTCCTTGTCTTCTTTGAGACTACAACCAACCATTGCTTCTTCCCTCTAAAGAGTAGTGCAACTTACCTTTCCTTCCAAGTCTGAGGTATTATCCACTTTTTCCTCGGCATTTACTATGATCAAGGCCTTCTTCTTCTTTTTCGGTTGAAATTTTTTGGAGTGTTTCTCAAGGTGTATTTTCCAACAATCCTCCTCAGTATGTCCTTTCTTTTCATAAGATTTACATTGTTTGAAAGAAGTGTTGGCATTTTGTGTCACTACCAAAATCTTCTTTCCATTCCACTTCTTCTTTTTCTTCCCTTTCTTTTGTTCTTGATATTTGACTTGCTTGTGTGTACCAGGTTGTTGCTTTTGATTATCTCCTCAAGATATTGTGCTTGAAGACTATCTTCATCAATTGTATTAGGGTAGAACAACATTAAATGATGTCGAATTTGTGGTAGTAATGAACCCAAATTTTTAGTCAACATTTATGAACTCGTTAGAGATACTTGTAGTTGAACAACTCTTTTCCTAAACCTAGTAGTGAAGTCTTGCATCAATTGTCCTTACCTTTGCTTGAAGTAGTGCCATACAATTTGATGATGCTCCTCATAGACAATTGGATAGAACTGTGCCTTTATCATGTCCTTGAATGCTTCCCAATCAGACATTGGTGGTTTGTTTTCCAATGTTCTACTTGCTACATCACTCTCCCACCGTGCCATAGCATGGCCATCAAGATTTAATCAAGTAAATGAGCTTCTTTGTCTTTCGATGACCTCATGTATGTTGAAGTATACTTCCATATGTTGTAGCTATTGATTCAACTTGATTGCATCCACTTCACTTGCATAAGGTTGATATCCACCATATCCTTCACATGAAAAGGTCCATGTGGCTTGTTGTAGATACATTCTCTTATCTTTGTCTCTACTTTTCACACTGACTCTAGCTTTGCCTATTCCTTCTTTGGGTCCTCTGAACCAAACTTGTGTTCTAATATTGATTCTATGTGGTTTTCTACCAATAGTTGTGCTACCATGGAAGTGAGTGTAGTTAATATTTTCTCTATCCAATTTATTCTTACCCTAGGGTCTTCTTCTCCATCCTCTGCATGATGGCCTATTGTCATTGTTGGTGTTTTGCTTCTCTCTAATTCTGACAACAATTCTTCTCCACTTCTTCTGTAATATCTATGTGTGTTACCATATAGGCCTCATAAATCAACTCAAACTCGGCTTTGATACCATGTGATCCATAAACGGTAGGCTCATAGCCTGTCTGTTTCACCAACACGAATCCCTTGTTTCTCATTACCCTGTCACCTGCATAACTAAGCAATAGTCTTCCAAACAATCAATTTCAAGGATTGATAGAGGTGAGTTGATTCTTTAAAGCACAAGAGCATGTTCTACAGCTCACGCTTATTTTAGTTGTTCCATCAATAAACAATGATTGAAAACAATTTCACCATGAGGAATAAGACTTCACTCAATGAACAACAATTTCACTAGCAGAAAACAAGATTTCACTTAATGAGGGGAAAATTCACTTACAAGCACATCCATTTCATCCATTGAGGTAGCATTCCATCAATAGGAAAAATGTTTTCATCACATGGGGGCGAATTGACTTATTGGACAACAATTTCACTCACTGGCGTACAGTCCACCATTGGAAAGGGAACCTCTGTGTATGGGTTATATTAGAAGTTGGGGTAATTTCATTGGAGGAGGAGGTATGTACGACCAAGGAGAGATGAATAAAAACACCCAATAAATATGAACATGTCCAACAACAAAAGAATCATTCATCTCCAATTTAGGAACTCATAAATAATTGTGACAAGTCGAAAACCATATCCATTTATCTTTAGAATTCGTTGCGAATCCAATGGAGGAAATTTGATCTTTTGTTGGACTCCATATTTCCTCAAACTTAAAATAAAATGCATTCATACTCCATTCAACTCTCAACACTCATATTTTCATTCCTTGAAACCATCAATGGCACACAAAGCTTGCACATGACACATGAAATAAATAAATAAATTCAAACATACACATAGCAAGAATGGCTCATAACACATTAATTAACCCTGGAAACCCAAATGGGAAAAATAACGTTAAATGGATTTAGCTAGGCACTTTTATTATTTGGCAATGTGTAGGTTATGGGCTCTCTAGATCATCCTCAAGCTTCATGTATAAATTTGGGCAGCATTTCCTTCACTCTTAGCCAAAGAACCCCTTTCTCGTTGTGGAGAATAGGTAATTGGGAGGATGCTCAACTTGGGGGGATAGATGTAAAGTCGGGTGTCCCCAACTCTTCAACTTCTCGAACCTCGTTGAGCTTCTCTCTAGTCTTTTCCTTCCTTTATTACATTTTAGGAAGTCTCATGTTTTTAGTTTTTTAATACATGAAATATATTTTTATTTATTTTCTAAATAATTTTCCTTTCTTTATTACAATACAAATGCTAGCCTTACAATGTGGTTTTAATGTAGGGGGTGAACACCAATTGTGATGGCATGGGGATCTTCATGGCAACATCGGTCCCCTTCTTTGTCCTCAACCTCGAACCTTGTCGGTGCCTTTTCCTGGAGCCATTGTTGTTTAGATCCTTTTTTTTTCGAATCATCCAATCTAACACAACTCTCCTTCATTTTAGTTTCCAATTGTGCCATTTCCCCCCCTTGAATCTCTAATTGTTTGGTCAATTACCCAGTGGCTTGTCCGATGCCATCTACTTGATCATAAATTCTCCTCAACATTTTCTAAAGTTTTGAAATGTTGCCTACCCCATAATCATCAAAGCATGGGAAACTAGCCATTGTGTAGATGTTGATTGAAGGATTTAAGAGGAAAACTATCAATCTACGAAGTTTTGATTCTCATGGGTTTATATCCACACTTGATAGATTTCTCATTGCCCATAAGCATTCCCAATCTACCTTTTTGGCATAACAAAAAACAGCCTAGTCTAGAACTAGTTCAACTTCCTCCAAACAACAAATAACAAGGAGGATAATATCAACATAATTTAACAAATTGCCTCTAACCTATGATATCTAGAAGTGCCCAGAAACATAACCACTAATTCCAAGCTAGGCAAGTTTGAAACATAGGTGGGTAAATTGAAAGGAGTTTTCAAGCCTACCACTAACCAGAAGGTGTGCATGTTGAGGATGCCAATCTCCTTTCTGAGAGCAGGAAATCTAAAGGTCACAATTTCCCTTGATCATCACCATCCCTTGCATGGGATATATCCTATATTAATGCTAAACATGATTAAATGGGATTTAAATCCCTGTACCAAATGTATCTCTCTGTAGGATATGCGACTTGAGTGCTCCCTTGTGCAAGGGGAATAACTTTGCATGTCCTTTGTGTTTGGTGGAATGCCTCTTGTCTTTTAAACTAATTCTTGAGGGTGGGTCTTTAAACCTAAGTCTCTTTGCACCTTTGATTTTTTCCATGATAGATGGTTACAGAACCCAACGGATGCCCAGAGGATCCTCGTTGTTGATGATAATCCCTTTGTTAAGGTAGGTGGCCTTGTTTGCAATTTGATTGAATTTCTTGTTATTGCAATGGCATATGTGAATGATCCTTGCCTATTCTATGGAGTCTAATTGCCAAATAATCCTTTGGATTATTTTGCTCAATCTCACTCCTCATTTTGCATTTCTTTTCTCGACCAAATTCACTATTATAAGTGAATCTGTAAAGATCATTGCCTTTTTATCTTGATGGGTTTGAAGGACCAATAATACTTGGTATAGAGCATATGCCTTTGCTTCATTGTTCAAAGAAATCCCTACACCCCGTGAGTGTGTAGCCTTTTCATTTCCTCTGGGGTCATAAAGTACCCCTCCTCCCTGAGCACATGGAAAACGCTTAAATACAAAACTTTGAGAACAATGTTTTTTGAAGGAGGGTAGTATGATATGACCCTAAGGGAGGCATATATGGAGAGAAAGATATATGTAATAGGGTAAGTGTATGTGTAATACGGATTATCCTAATTAAGGGCTCACATGTGCATTGAGTGAGAATAGGTATATATAGAGGCCAATATATCATTCTTTGGAAATGAATAAATGATTTAGATATATGAAAGTACTTGGGTTATCTAGAGGAAGCTTTCCTATTCTTTTGAAGGAGTTATTGTGCAAGTCATATTTTTTAGTTTTTTGGAGTTGTGCTTCACATTCACATGTTGTGTATATTGTGAGTACTCTATTTTATTATGATATTTTGGGTATTTGATACATAACATTTGGTATGATAACATATGAATAGGTGAATGTCCTTCAAAAAACTCAAGTACCTTTATATATCCAAATAATAACTTCCTCCCCAATAATGACTATATTGACCTCTATATATACCCATTCTAACTCATTGTACATGTGGGCCCTTTATCAGGCTAACTCCTATTGGACATACATTTACCCCATATTTAGTTATTGATATAAGAATTCATCCTATCTTTATACACTTGCATATTTTGCATGTGCAATAACATTTGTAGTTAGTACTTTTCCAAGATGGTTTTTGCTGACAAGGGTTTTGAGAAGTATTATAATGTTTAAAATCATCATAATTGATATCACCTATCTTAGACCTAACTATTTTGAGAATTTCCTTAGCTCTTCTCTATATTTTCTATGCATCGCCATCATCTCCATTAGAAATTTCTTAATTTAGGTTTATGGGATATCATGACTTCATTGAGTAGTGGAAAGAGGTACACATATACACCTTCTATACCATGCTTCCTTTTAAACCTATGTACTATGTTTATGATATTTCCTTTTCCCCCTTTTGATCTAAGTACTATATTTCCTTTTTAATTATTTTTTGTTCATATTTTTGTATTAATTATGTCTTTTTTATTTACATAAAAACATAATTTGGTCAATGTGTACAACCCACTTGCATTTTCATGTGGAGACAATTGAATTGACACTAAGACATCGATACATCAACATCTTAGCATCGTTAAAATGACATTCTTAACGTGGTTAGGTTAAAACATTGTGGTAATGATGTTTGGAGTGTTTCAAGTAAATCACCATTCCTATTATGATTATACGACATTTAGAAGCATTGGTAACTTGATGTTAATGAGTTTATATTTTGACTTATAACCAATTTCGAGGCCAAAAAATGCCACTAAGGGTACATGTCAAAATTAGTATCGTAATAAATGTTATTTTGACCCAAAATGTAGTCATGTAGCACCAAAATGTTGATGTAAGAAAACGACTTGAGCCTGATCATCACACAAGACAAATCTACAAAAAGATCATACAAAATACTTGACAAAAAGCAATAGATCACAAGAAAGAAAGAGAATTGAGCAAAATGACCATATATTATTTAGAATAGTAGGCAGTATTATATAGAGAACTGCTATTACAATGGTATGAAAGAGTCAAACTGCAACTAACTACTTCCAACAGCTAGTTAGCTAACATCCTAACTTTCTTCTTGGATATTGCACCCTACTTTTATTATCCACCACTAGTTGAGTCTAATGGTGCGCCTTCCTATCTTCGATTTTCCAGAGGTGCACCTTCCTTAGGAGGTGCGCCTTGACCTATGTGATTGCCCAATTCCTCCCTGTTTTGTCTCAGATGTGTCCCTACTTCCGTCGACAAATGTGGAAAGGGCCTGTGCATTACATCCTAATAAAACCAATGAGCTCGTGTTGGAGTTTGGCCTTGGCGACCGACAAGATAAGAAGCATGTCGTTGGTGCTGAGTGGAAATAGATCGAGTGTCCAACAATGTGTCTTGGAGTAGGCGGGGCTAGAAGTCCGATACGAACTCAGTGGGATGTGAGATGGTAACTGAATCCTCAAGCAAGGGGGACTCATACTGTTTGAAGCTATTGACATTGACCACATCATGCATACCCAACTGAGGAGGAAAGTCAATATGATAGGAATTAGAGCCAATTTGTTGCATAATAGTATAGGGACCATAGAGGAGAGGCTTGAGCTTATGATAGAGTTGGGACTTTAAATGTTGGTGTTCCATATAAAAACCATACTTTGTCTCCAAGAGAAAAATTATGACGGAATGATGGGTATCATGGCACTCTTTATAGCGTGTCGGGATGCTTTGAGAGCTTCAGAGACTTGGGCATGGTGTTGTGCTAAGGATTGGAGGAAGGATAAGGCATATTTCTATTCTTGTTGCTGATGGGGAGTGCTGGAAGGATGCAAGGTGAGATGCAACTCATAAGGGGATAAAGGTTGGTAACCAAAACATGCTTCAAAGGGCGACAAACTAGTGGAGGAATGCACAACACAATTATATCTATGTTGAATGATATGGAGAGACATATCCCATTGTTTGGATTTGGTGAAATAAATGTGGAGGCAGTGCACAAGGATACTATTGACAACTTTTGTTTGGCCATCGGTTTGAGGATGAAAGGCAGTGGAATATTGAAGATGACATTGACCAAGGAGATCCCACAAGGTTTTCCAGAATTTGCTAAGAAAACGGGCATCACGATAAAAAATGATGCTGGTGGGTAAGCCAAAGTGAACCCAAACATGAATAAAGAAGAGCTCCACTAATAAAATCCATGGATATGGAGTCCCAAGGGTGAGAAGGAACAAGTAGGGGCTGATACAAGCCACACTTCCAATTGGACGGCTTATGTTGGCTACAAAAAGAACAAGCATAGATGAAATGTTGCACTTGCTAGTTCATGGAAGGCCAAAAAAATTGGCGCAGAAGGTTGTGGATTGTCTTCTTCACACCAAAGTGACCACCATAAGAGTATGCATGAGATTCTTTAATTAAGGTTAGCCGATCATCTGTAGAAGGGACACATAACTGATTGAGCTTGTACAACCAATTATCCCTGACAATATAGTCCAATAATTGTGTTTTATTAACTGAAGTAGGGTTGTGCACATCAGACCATATATTAGTGAAGAAGGGATCAAAGGCATAGAGAGGCTTCCAAATCTCATATGCAGCGCAACGCACAACCAACAAATGAAGTGCTTGCACTCGGATGTCAACTTAGTAGATCGGCCATACGATTGGAGATGCCCTTCTTATATTTAATCACTAAAGGAAATTGTTGGATATATGAGGCCCATTTGAGGTGTCGCAACTCCTGAATCTTGTTTTGAGAATTGAGAAAGATGAGAGGATGGTGATCAATATGCAACATTGTTTCTTTACCCAGATTGTAATGGCGCCATTGCTTCAAGGCTTGGGATAGGCTATAAAATTCTTTGTCATAAGTGTTTTAATTATGCTTTGCATCAACCAATGATTTTGAGTGATATGCAACAAGGTGTCCTCCTTGTTTAAGAACCACTCCAATGGCATATTGAGAAGCATTTATCTCAATTTCAAAAGGAAGCTGAAGGCCTAGAAGTTGAAGGACTGGAGAAGGGAAGAGATTATCCTTTAAAGACTAAAATTGGTGTTGTGACAAAGAGGTCTAGCTGAAGTGCAATTGATTAGAGATTTGATGTAAGGGCTAGGCCAACTGAGAGAAGTTGGAGATGAATTTGCGGTAAAAATTAAATCCACCTAGAAATTTTTTAAGGGCCAACACTGTCTAAGGAGTAGACCATTGTACTAGAGCTTGAACTTTGGTACAATCTAGACTCACCCCTTCAACTGAGATGAGAAAAACCAAATATGAAATTGAAGTTTGCTGAAAAAAAGATTTACGACGCTTGACCTGAAGGTGATGTTCACACAGAAGCTGAAGGACAGTGCAGACATGAAGCAAATGATCTTCCTATGTCTTGTTGAAGATCGAGATATCATCAAGATAAATGACTACAAACTTTCCAAGATGATCCCTAAAAATATCATTAATCAGTCACATAAAAGTGGTGGGGGCATTAGTAAGACCGAAGGGCATGACCATCCATTCAAAGAGACCAAAATTGGTCTTAAAGTATGTCTTCTAGCTGTCACCAGTATTCATATGGACTTGATGATAGGTCACAAACATATCTATTTTTGTAAAGAAACAAGCACCCTTCAAATGGTCCAGGAGATCATCGATGCATGGTAACAGATAACAATTTTTGACAATGGATTTATTAAGAGTCTAATAGTATGTAATTCCTCAGCTTCCTTTTTGGATATGATAAAGGTGGGAGAGGCACATGGGGATGAGTTGGGTTGGATATGGCCATAATTCAACAATTGTTCAAGTTTGCATTCAATTTCTAGGGATTTCGAGGTGCCAATCGATAGGAGGGAGCATTTAGCAAGGTAGCACCAGATATAAGATCAATAGAGTGTTGAATAGGGCACAATGGAGGAAGCCCAATAAGAGTAGCAAACACATCCTTAAAAGCTTGTAAAAGCTCTGCCATATAAGAGGGAAGGTTGGGAGAGGGTGTTTCAGGCTTAAGGAGGTACACAAGACAAAGAGACAAGTGTTGCTGCAGACTAACTTGGAAAACAACAACGTTACCCGCGAGTAAAGGAGGGGACTTCAGAGAAGAGGATGTGAGGACATAAATGTGGTCATCCTTCTGAATATGATATTGTTGTTGATGAGCATAATAGACTGCTTGGCATTTCTCCTGATAGGGAATGCCCAATAGAAGGTCTGCATAATCGAGAGGAGCCACATCATAAAGGAAAATGTCATGAAAGGGGCACATAGAAAACGTAAGAGCACACTGATGTGTCACCATGACACGAGGGCCATCTTTATGAACCCACCCTTACTAATATGGTGTTGGATGGGGAGTAGTGGGTAGTAACTCTGAATTGATTTTCCGACGAGTTGATGCAATTGTAACCAATGAGCAAGGATATACTGTCGATATCTAGGAGGGTAGAAGCGCTAACAGAGAGCCTCACACAAGTTGTCCCATCAATCCAAAGGAGAAGCTATGGTATGATCCCCCAAGGTTCAAGTATCATACCAAGCCTGAGCGATGGCCTCAAGTTGCACACTAGCAATTTGAAGCTTCTCAGTCTCAGTTAGATCAGGACTAGTCTTGAAATATGTAGAAAGACTATGTATCCAAGAATCAATGGCCTCCCCATTCATTTGCCCATAAAACTAAGGCAATTGATATTTGGTATCTAACCGAAGAGGAGTAGGAGATCTGCATTACAAGTCAATAAGCTCATTAAAGGCATGAGCTAAATCTTGAATGTGGGAGGAGTGGCTAGAAATTGAATCCTCGAGGGAGGTCTCGCTGCATGGAGGCATGATATGCATAAGTTGTACACTGGAAGCAACTAAGGAGAGCACCATAAGAGTGCACTAGGTGAGAATGGAAGCTCAAACCAAGAGATTCCTTGAAGAGCATATTGAACAAAAGAGAGGGGGGTGTAAAGCCCTAATGCCGCTCTACAAACCAAATCCAACACATGACCCCCGGAAAAAGAAATGAAGAGTAACAGAGGAGGTCGTGAAAACCTAAGTGCACTACGGATGAGGAGAGGGAGAGCACAAGTGTTCCAAGTGCCTCTCGAGATGAGAAAAATGGGTCGAGGAGGGAGGGCGATATGACCCCTAGTGCCTCTCTATAAAACAAAATTTTTAGTCTCCGACAGTGGAGGTCTTGGGAAACCCTAGCGCACTGTAGATGAGGAGAAGGAGGGAAAGTTTGCCCCTAGTGCCTCTCCTGTAAATGGAGGTATTTGAAACCCTAGATCATTGCTCGAGGGAAGGAGGTTGGATCCACCCCTAGGGAATCCATGATTAAATCACCAACTTTGACTGTTTGGAACTAAGTGTAGTAGAAGCATCTCGGAGTGTTGCTTTGATACCATCTGTTCTGTCACACAAGACATATTTGCAAAAAGATCACACATGGTACTTGATAGAAAGCAATAGATCACAAGAAAGAAATAGAATTGAGCAAAATGACTATATCTTATTTAGAATAGTATGTAATCTTATATAGAGAACTACTATTACAATGGTATGAAAGAGTTAAGATACAACTAAATACTTCCAACCTCTAGTTAGCTAACATCCTAACTGTCTTCTTGGAGATTGCACCCTACTTTTATTATCCACCACTAGCTGAGTCTGATGGTGCGCCTTCCTCTCTTTGACTGTCTAGAGGTGTGCCTTGACCTGCATGATTGCCTAGAGGCCTGGTTCACCCATGGTTTTTAAGTGCATTTATGTGAGATATAACTAAGATGCAAATGCAATATGCAACATGCAATATGTAGTTTAATCTATTTCTATCTAACTTATCTAACTAAATATCCTATTTCAACCAAGAATGTGCACTAAATAGAACCAATTTTATATCAAACATAGGGTAGGAACGAAGAGTGTGGAAGATAGATTACCCCTACAGTTAGCACCTAATCCAATTAGTTAACGAAAGAAGTAGTGAATGGAAAATATAGCTTACAACCATCACAACTATGCATTAATCAACTAGGTCCTTTTATGCATGCATAAAGATAGCTTCACTTACCAATAAAAATCCATGCTTCACATTAAAACTCATGGACATGCATGAATAAATGAACGACATGCAAAAACACACAAGATATCTTACCTCTATCATAGCACATCACTCCCAAGTTTACTATGAAGACATGAAGAGAGCTTACATTTCTTGAGAGTCATGTTCAACAAGTTAGCGTAGTGTAAGATAAGCAAACATGAACATCAAAAATAAATCCTATTCCCTTTATGCCATGACAAGAAAAAAAGAATGTTCATCCTCACAAGCACCAAGAAAATAAAAAATGACAAAGAAAACTTACAACCATCATCAATCTTATAATGTGCATGAGCTAACAATGCCCTCTATTTCACACACAAAAATAACTTTCAATGAAAAAAGAGGCACCCTTTGCAAGAGTGCAAATGCCTACTATTTTATAGAAATCATAAGTGGCCTTTCGCTTTCCATTTGTGAGACTCTTGACTTTCTAACTTTTTCTCTTGGCCTCCAATTTTTTTAATTAAACTATTTTACAATTTGTCCCCATTCGCAAAATTAAAAGAGCAGAGATTATTTTACAATAAGAATGATACAATATGTCTCTTCTTTAGTATTCATTTTCCCTTATTCGTCGCTTTGTGTTGGGAAAATAATTTGAGGAGGTTTGAACATATATTCTCTCTCCTTCAAACTTTGAACGGAAATAATCCTTTGTAGTTCTTGATGAACTTTCAACACTTGTTCACATGATTTGAGGTGTGCAAACTTGAGTCGTTTTATTTCCTTTAAATATTTGACTTGAAAATACCCAGTTTTCCTCATCCATCCTTGGATTCATATAGGAAGAACCTTTCAATGGTGTTAGAACCCAGTTCACCCTTCTTTATGCCTTCATTTCTCCATGCCATCTTTCCACTTCTCGATTGAAACTTATAAAAGAAAAATAATTTCATAGTCTTTGGATTGCAAAATTCTCAATAAATACATGTTTTTATCTATGTTATAAACTAAAAGTTGATAAAAATGACATTGAAACTATGCATATTGGTAAACAATATTTTACAAACCCACAATAAGCCTTGATTGATTTACAATGTTCTTGGCTCCTTGGGTCAAGCATGCATGTATGGTGACATAATCACATGAACTTTCCAGTGCCAATGTATCCCATAGAAAATGTATGTGTATGAATTTCCTTTGAGAGCAAGTAAATTAAAGTATTTAAAATATAACTGCCCTTGCTTCAAATCAAGTACTACTTTGCCATGGAATTTACCAACTAAAACTATTGGGCAATTTGCTATAATGGCAAATATTATCCTTTAACACTTTCTTTGGAAGTGATCTTGCACTTAGTGTGAATTTTAAAATTTAATCAATGAGAACAAATACACCACGAACTTGTGCTTATTAGGAGGTCTTGCTTTTAATGCTTAATATTCTTTTTTAATTCTCTTGGAATTAGGTTTTAGGTTTGAAGTCTTTGATTTGCATTGCATCCATTAACTCATATGAGCATAAAATGTTCTTTGTTGCAAAATAAAGATGGAGTGAATGTGCAATACAAAACTTGAAATGGAAAGTAACTTTAAAATCTACTTGCAATATTGTTTTCAATTTCAAAATTAGTTTGTAAGACACGTTTTTCTTTTATGTTTAATGGCTTTGTTTGATCATGTTTGTAATGTGGGAAGAAGTTAGTTTTAGTGAAGTTAAAAAGAATTTTTTTTTTTAACTTTCATAAAAATTTGTTGATTTTTTTTATGATCTAAAAACGACACTAACAATCACCATTTCTACTTGCATACATGAAAAGAACAAATACATAAAGCATCCTTCAACATGCAAGGCTAAAAATTACCAAACACGAGAAAACCAAAAACCAAGAGCTAAGTATGTGTAATCAAAACCAGAAAAAGGAAGGCTGAAAATGAATCTATTATGCATGCATATGATGGTTGGAAATGCATTGGCCTCTGTTTCTTGGAATATGAATTTGCCTCCAGATCGCCTTTCGGCTTTAGTATAAGCAACCTGTAAGGTTTTGTTTCTGTACCTACTTGCTTGGGCATTTTGTAAGAAGCTACAGCGTCTATAGATTAGGCAAGATTAAGAAGCTCTATGAACTTGAGAAGGATGAACAAGGGGTGAACAGCATCATTTTGCTGTGAGATCAATCACCCACTTCCAGCTTTGTAATTTCAATTCTCCACTTTTAATGAAAAGCTACTAAACTGTTATTGTTAAAAAAGAAATGATGGTTAGAAATGCAGGCTCATGCCTAAGTTTGAGAGCTCGAAATGTGTTCAAATAAACTCACAAAAGTGATTTGAAAATGCATGTGTGGTTGTGAGAGAAGTAGCCTTCTAACTTCTTGTCAAGAGGTTTGAAAAATACAAATTTAGGCTTGGGTTTAGGTGAGGTGGAAATGCATTTTATTTTTTTGCATATTTTAAGAGAGAGCTGTAAGATGCCATCTCCAAGCAAGCAAAAAATCAGCCTACTTGAGCTTAACAGGAGAGCTGAAAATGCATTTTTTTAAAAGCTTGAATCCTCGAGAATATAACTCATAGGGCAACCATGTAAACAAGCTTGAAAATCTTGCAAATTGACTTTTAAACAAAAACAAAAACCAACTAGACCCAAAATGAAAAACATAAAACCATAAGAATTCGCCTTCCAAACCCATACCCAATGCAAAATAAATCCAACAATGAAAGAATGATATGCTTCGTTGGAAATTGGGGTTGAGGAAGAATGTTTGAAGCTCCGATGAGTTGGTTGAAGAGTGTATTGCTCTCAAGAATCTCAAAGAGCCATCTCAATATACTAGGAGTTCTATTTTAATGGCTTCTATGGCACAAAGAGAAAATAAAACATCCAAATGTGTACATAAAAGATGATTTAAAAGAGAACTCAATATCCATGGAGTGTTACCTGACAAGCAATAAAACTATGAATAGTAAACAACTCAATAATCGGCAAAAACTAAGATTGAAGAGTTGAGTTTGAAGCTCTGGTTGCTTGGATGTTACTTTGCCTCAAAGAGACTCAGCGCACCATCAGAAAATAACTATTGCCTACAAGCTTGCGAGGCTGTGCGTTTTTGTATTTTGCTTAGAATTTATTGTTCACAATTCAGAAAAGGAGTAGTCTACATATTCTACATTTTATTGCTCACAATTCAAGAAAAGGGGTAGTCTAAATATTCTAGGTTTTAGATAATTATGTTTTTCAATATACTACATTTTTTGAATTTTGGTTAGAAATCTTTAAAAAATCTTAGAGTCAGTGAAAAATGCATAATATAAATGTCATAAAGATATTCAAAAATATTAAATCTATTTAAAAGTACTGAATTTAAAAGCTTCTAAATTTGAATTTAACAAAAACAATTTACAGGATAAAATAAAATCTATTAATGTCAAACAAGGTACAAAGATTCGTAATCTTTTAATTCCAACCAGCCGTTTCGATGGGGTTTCATTAAAATCTGTTTACCCACCTTCATGTGTCAGGATCAAATGCACTGGATTCCTGTATATAAAATTGACACTTCGGCCATACATCCATTATTTTTAATGCTGGAAAGCATTTTTTAATAAAAGTGCGGTTCTTGAGTTTCGCCTATTTTTATCAATACTTTTGTATATGAGTTTAGGAAGCTGAAAATTGTTGGTTAGTTTGCCTACCCTTTGACTAATTTAATTAATGTCCTATGCCAACACTTTGTCAAAAAGATCACCAATTTTGCCTTAAATTCATTCTTGAGTTGGTTGACGATGGTGAACAACTTGGTGGACCTTTGATGAGGTAAGATAGTCTTATTTTATTGCCAAAACTGTTATTTTATCTTGGCTTGCCCGTTTTGTTACGTTGACCCTCGTTATGCCCTTCCCTTGATGCCAAATCAAGCGATAGAGCATGCAACTAAGTGAGTACTAATAAAATTGTATTGCGTTATAGTATTTTTTTTTGGTGTAATTACATTATGTATACATATAGATGTATTTACATGTTCTAATTAAGATTATGTTTCTATTAATATATTATACAATTTGACAAGAAATTTATACTCAAAACCAGAATTTTAGTTATAAAAATTCATATTTTTGCATCAAAAACACTAAAAACAACTTTTAAATCGAAAATGATTTTTACCAGTAGAAAAAAAAATTCGAGGCTAAAATTAAAAGTTTTTTTAAGGCCCAGTCGATGTTCAGCAAGTGGCATTGCAATCGGAACCTTAATTCAACCCCCGAATCGAAAAGGGATGCTACTAGTAAAACCCTTTTTTTGGGCCTAATTATGTATTGTTTGAAATGTTGGCTTTAACGACCGACATTACTACAATCATAAACCCTAAATCAACCCCCAAATTTAAAAGTGGTGCTACCATGGAATCCCCATTTTTTTTCGAGGCTATAATTATATCTATTTTGAAACCGTGGCCTTAACATCCAACGTCATTACAATGAAATGCCAAAATCTACCCCCGAATTGAAAAAATGTGCTATCGGTAGCAACCCTTTCTTCTGTTGGGTTAAAGTTATAGGTATTTTGAAACAACAATCTATAATTATATATTAAAGTTCTTATAAAGACACTCTAAAAACAATAAAAATGACAAATTAGACCTAAAAAACATAAATTTTAAAATAAGAAACAATTAAAAATTAAAAAAATAAAATAAATTAAAAAAAAATGTATAACCAAAAACATTAATAATAAACACAAATTTATCAAATCCCACCCCCATATCCTCCTTTAAAGAAGAGCTCATCGGGGTGTAGACCAACTGACAAGCCCGTGTAAGCCTTGAAACATAGGTCGTTGGTTCAAATCCCGAATAACCTGTGCTCCATTGTGGTGGGTGCGGTGGTTGCACCTAGGGGTATAGTGGTAGCGGATGGGATTGGATCCCTGGACCCTGTGTCACACGAGTACCAACTCCATCCCAGTTGTTGATTCCCCTAGTTACAAAAAAAATAAAATTTTAAAACAAATAAGTTTTTTTTGTAAGCTAGTACCCACGGAGTTTCAAACCAATGATCTAACAGAAGGAGTGTCTTAACAGTACACCCATTCACCATCTATTCTATAGCCCATGGGCTGAGAAGCTAAAATATTAAAATGTAAAAAAAAACCAAATTTAAAAAATAAATAATAAAAATAAAAAATAAAACCTAAACAAGGTAAAAATAGTAAAAAGTTAAATACCAGAATAGATACATCGTAAAAGGGGATCTACCAAGCGCCGAGAGGGATCAAATCTCTCGAGGTGCAAACCATTTTTTAGAGTGCAAATGTTGATGAAGCTTTTTAATTTATCTAATTTGTGTAGTTTTATATATATGCCTTTGTAAATGTTTTAAATCTAATTTGAGACGACATGTTTTTTTTTATAATATTATTAATTTTTATAAAGGACATGTGTCAGCTCTAGGATGAGCATGGAAGGAGTTACAAATCCCCCTACTGGGCTGTATAATGCGTCTCTTTGGCGCAATAAAATAATAAAAAAACAAATTGTAAAAAGGTAAAAAAAGGACGACGATTATGATAATAGTGGTTAACGTCTATTGAAACCAACTTTGGTCTATTAGATATTAAAAGAAAATAAATGAATTATTTGGATTGTTGTAAAACTTTATTCCTTTTGTCGAAAAACTTAGAAAGAAGCATTGATAGGTCAACACAGTTTTGACATGTTAGAAGGTTAGGAGGTTTCTATTGTAGCAAAGATTATGAAACTGCGATCTAATGTGGATGTACGTAGGGCACTCTAAGAAAAAGTGACTTTCATCCTCAATGCTCATAATCTCATGGAGATGGTGAATTCTTTCCACCAATGGTTTTTAGGAATTGTCCAGCGTCATGTTTTACTATGAAGCTCATGAGAGTTCATTCTTATCTTGACTATATTAATTTTCTTCTTCAAACTAGTTAAAACATAAAGACATTTTTGATCTTCTAGATTAGGGTTAATAACCTCTTTATAATATCTTAATTTTCTTTTAGCCTCTTATTCTTATCGCCCCACATTTTCTCTTTAAACTCAGATGTGATAATATTTTTAATGTTATTAATACTTTGCAAAGTGGCATTTTCGTTAATCTCCCAATGGTTTAAGCAAGCCTCTCTTGAGCCGTAGAGGTGGTATTGACTGGATTTTAAAACAATTTTAGGATGTCTTTGGTCTCCCATGTTATTTATCTTGTACTTGTACATCATGCACCTAGTCATAGTGATACTCTCGATGGGGGAAATACCCACTTCTATTAGGAGAATATGATATGGTGTATTGCTTTTAATTGTGAGGTTATACATTATAAAACATTTCCGGATTTGCTCAATCTTTCTTCAAGATTCTCTAGAGATGTTGGAACCCCAAACTTCACAACCGTATAAGATAATGGGAACGACAAGAGTTTCAAAAATTAACTTCTTTTCATCCCATATCACAAGGTTGACTGATTTACAATTTGTTTTTGAGACCAAAATAAGATTTCCACCCTCCATTAATCCTTTTTCTCAATGTTATAGTTCCATTTGAGCTTGTGATGACTATCAATTCCAAGATATTTGTAAGAAGAAACTTTCTCCAAGTTGCTATTGTCATATACAAAATTAGCATAAGTGGACCTTCTTGGACTTGATATCATAACTTTTGTTATGCCATTGTTATCATCCATACCAATATTAGAGCAAGAATCCTTGAGAATTCTTAATTGTTTATCAAGATCAAAGGGACACCTTGCCATAAGAACAATATCATTAGCATGGAGAAGGAGGATGACGACAATCCTAGCTAAGGTCGTGCTAGAGCAACCTAGTTCTTCTAAACAACCTTCTAGCTTATTGATGTATATACCGAAAATGGTAGGGGAGAGGGGGCAACCTTGCTCAACTCCAATATTACAATTAATATCTTTCGACCACCCTTCAGTGTTCTTAAATATGGCAATAGCAGTCTCGTACAACCTTATCGTGCCAACCCTCAACTCGAAAGGAACCTTTAGCTCTTCTAATCTATTCCACAAGTTACTTATAGGCATCGGATTGAAAGATTTCCTAAAGTTCACAAAGCAACATAAGATATTAGATTTACTATTACGACATTCCTCCGCAATGATCTTGAGCGTAACGAGGTGGTCCATGGTAGAGTGATGTCTTCTAAAGCTCGCTTGACCTTTAGCTCACTTACATTCACTTTCTAGCTATAAATTGTTATTTTTTCTAAGATGACACCGTTAAGCTTGGATAATCATAATGGTCCAATAATTAGAGGGGTTATTTTTATCACTGCTTTTAATATAGGAATAATGAGGCTCTGAGTCCATGGATTAGGGAAGCCTTGCTTGACCGTTAGATTGAAAAGTTTGTGGATGTGAGGAATGAGGACATGCCCTTCAATTTTTAATATTTTTGCTTGGTATCCTTCAATGTCCTTAGCTTTTCCATTTGTTAGGTGCTTAACCCCAAAATCAATGTCTTCTATCGAGAAAACTTCTTTCGTTGCAATGAGGGTTTGAATGTTATCTATGATCCTCCCTAGGGGTATAATGGGGGCACAAAGGGCCTATTAGAGTAATAATAGTGGAGGTCACTCAGTTCAAGGTTGGACTACCTCTTAATGAGATAAGCTCCAAATACAACATTCTTCCACATTATTCATAAGAAGCACCCCTTTTTTTTTTTCTTTCCTAACCATAATAACCCCCTAATTACCCCTTGAGACCTCATTACATTTAGTCAATACTAACTACCATAATGAGCCTTATTTAATAATAATAAACATAGTGGGCCTAATCCACATTGAATGACTCCACTTTACTCTAATGGGCCCTTAGACACTGCCTCATCAAAGTTTAAACTTAATTTGTTTGTATAATAAAGTTTCATTGAATGCATAGTAACGCTGCACCCAACCACTATACCACATCGAAAATATCTCATGGGTTAAAGAAAACCGTAGCCTAAACATTTGACGATTTCACCCTTCCTCGACAACCTTTTTTGGTATGATTTCGACGAATCTAGTACCAAAATTTAAGATATCAAATAACAATGTTTAAACTTGCTTAATTTGAGTGTTTGGGGGGTATTTAAGGGCACTAAACTCATTTATGTATTCATAAGCATAATTTGAACAACACATAATTCGAATTTAATTTTTTTTTGTTAAGTTCCAATCTATGACCTAACACAAGGAGTGCCTTAACAATATACCCATTCACTATCTATTCTACACCTGTAAATTATGTATTTAGGTAAACTATGTATTTACACTAGGTAATGAAATCCTTAATTATTGATACTATATTCCTATTTATGTTTTCCTAACAATAAGACATTAAAGACATGCTTCTTATGTTTTGACCTAACCAATATTTATGTGAGGTCCGTAAGTACAATCTCTAATTCGATCCTCATACCCTTATGAAGCATCGCAGGCCTAGATATTCGTTCACTACGCAATCTCATCCATCCGCAGTTGTGTGACGACAGTGGTGTGCAATCGTCTCTGCCACAAGAGCAAAAAAAATCCTCGATAGGATCGTTCTCCAAATATACACAGGGATAGAGCTTGGAATCGCAGCTAAAAAAGGGGTTATATTCAAAGCTTTTAGCCATTAAACCCGGTGAGTTCTTCAACCTTTTTCTATGGAGATATCAGCTATCCCTGGATCCCATGTTTTTCGATACTCGCTATTGTTTTTTGCAGTTCTATATGCATTTGGGTACTTTATTTTGTTCAAAAAGTGGAAGGGAACGAGCCGTTTCGAAGCCGCAAGCTGCATCAATTCATTCGCCCATGGCATAGTTGCAGTGATTTTCTGCTCCTACGATATCATGACCAATCCATGGAAACTAGATGCCCCCAACACAGATATAGAGAACACATTAATGGACTTTAGCCTTGCATATTTTGCCATAGATTTGATCTATTACATCCTGATAAACCCATCTGATTATTTATTCATTCTCCACCACATTGCTACCTCCACCTACATGTCATCCTGCAGATACTATACAGGCCATGGTGGGCTTTCAGCAATTTCTCTCATGGGTTTAGGGGAGGCCACCAGCCCTTTTCAGAATGTGTGGACCCTGGCCAGGATGGCTAGAGGGGAGTCCCCATTGGCTAATAGGATTTACACAGGCCTGTCACCCTTTTTTACTGTGTATTTCACCATAATGAGGTGCATCGTGGCTCCTTATCTTGCCTGGCTGTTGTGTTCCTTTTATCTCCCAGGAAATGCCGATAAGGTTATCTCACGGGGAATTGCCTATTTCTGGATGTTTACTGTGATTCTGGCTATAGTGGGTAGCTCTATTTGGGTTTACAAGCTCTGGACTGGATTGATTAGATTCAATGCAAAGAAGAAGTCTGCAAAGGCCAAAATGCAGAAGGCAGAGTAACATGAATAGACCTTGATGATTGAAAATTCATAAGTGGTTGATGGCAGATGCAGATGTATCAAGTGACTTGAAAACTTTGGGACCTAATTGGCACGGAGTCAGGCTTGAGCCCTGACCTTAATCAGCTTAAAATCAAATTCAAAAGTAATAGGGTAGGGTTAAAGGGTAAATGGGAGATTTTGACTTTCCTGTACAGTAGGAGTCCTCTGGGTTGCCTCGTAAAAGAGAAATTTCCAATTGATGCATCAAACTGTCTTTCATCATGAAAACCATAAGGGTTATTCTCTATTTTATTTTTACATATTTATGTGAATTTTCTAGTCCATGGATGGATGGTTGTACAATTTGTTGCTCTTCGTGCAAGGATACTTGGATAAGCTAAAACTTTATATATTTTTGTTTTGAGTTGTTTTGTGACGTCAATATATTATCTTTTTTTAGGTTCATAAATTGCATAGATGAATGGTTATATTTCAGGTTCACTAACTGCATTTTGATCTGTGTCACTCGACAGCTTAACAGGGCATGGCTTTAGTAAAAAAATTAGTGGCTGATATTTTTCAATTTACTGTAATATTTTTTTGAGTATTAAGAAAAACTTCGACACTTATATTACTTAAAAGGATGTAGCTGTCATCCCTTTATAGAGTGTACACGCAATTAGGGTAAGTGCATAGGATCTGGCTTTTACATCTAGGGTTTTATAATCTTTTATCAAGACACTAAGATGAGCTGAACTGAAGGTTGAATAGCTATGGAGTCCAAAATTGAGGATTTAACAATTTTAGTTAACCCATTCATGGGAAAATTTGTCAAATGTTCTGTTACATCACTTTTTCTATAGTGGAGAGTTGTATTTGGGTTTACAAACTGGATTGGATAGATTAAATTTAATGCAAAGAAGTTTGCAAATAGTAATGTCACATCTCTTTTGTTATAGTGGGAAGCTGTATTTGGGTTTACAAACTTGATTGGATCAATTAGATTCAATGTAAAGAAATCTGCAAATAGTAAGGCCAAAATACAGCAGGCAGAGTAAAGTGAATGGGCCTTGATGATTGAAAATATACCAACCTACTTGAGAATGTAAATACCAAATAGGCATGGAGTTAGGCTTGAGCCCTGACCTTGATCAGCTCAAAATCGAATTCATTAGTAGGGTTTAGGGATAAAGGGTAAATGGGAGATTTTGATTCTCCTACATTGTGAGAGCCCTTTAGGTTGCCTTATAACAGTGAATTTTCAAATTGATGGATCAAACTGGCTTTCACCATGAAAACCGTAAGTGTTATTCTCTATTTTATTATAACATATTAATGCATGTTTTCTAGTTCATGGATGGTTTTACAGTTTTTGTTGCTCTTGGCTCAAGCATAATTGGATAAGTTAAAAACTCTATATTTCTGTTTGGGGTTTTTTGTGACATCAATATTTTATCCTTTTTTTCCATAAATTGCATAGATGGATGATGATATTTTGTGTTCACTGGCTGCATTTTGTGTTGCATCACTCAATAGCTTGACAGGGCATGGCTTTTGGCAAAACTTTAGTGGCTGATATTTGTCACTTTACTGTAATATTTTTGAGAGTTTTTTTTAAGAAAAACCTGATACTTATATTAATTAAAGGGATGCAGTTGTCATCCCTTCAAGGAGTGTACATGTTAAGCCATCATTACATCATACTAACTTTACTCTTGCCTTCGATGTGTTGCCAGCTAAGTTGTACTTAGATGGACTATCAAGCAAGCGGGCAAAGTTGAACATTTCAATGTTCTTTTTTCGATGATTTGATATCCAGCTGGCCTTTTAAAGGGCCCTCGTTTTAACTTTTTTTCCACAAGTCCATGGCCCTGCGGGGTTTGTAATAAAACGTACTAGCATGGTGTTTTGTAAAAGACTTGGTTCCCTAGGACTTTTTGACTAAGTCAGGTATTCCAAGGAGTTTTTTCACCTAGTTATTATGTCTTGCATTAGTGCATAACATAATTTTTGGGTTTTTCTCCTGCTCCTCCAAAGTTGGAATGTCTGGGGAGGCTGACGGGCCGTAGGGGGTTGTTAAAGTCCATGGGTCAATGTATATGAACATGCTAGGCGTTAATTTTGAGTCATATGGACATGTCCTAAGTCCCCCTAGGTTGTTTTTTAATTTTCGGCAAAGTTTAATTTTTCCGTAAATTGAGCCATTTTTTAATGGTTCAATTAAAAAATTTGTAATTGGCCTATAAGGGGCGTCTGGAGGTATTTTTTGCCTTAGGGGTGTTCGTTTTCTAACTCAGAGCACCCCCTTAACTCGTAAACCCACTTTTCCTAATGTTTGGGTGCTTCAATTTTTTCCTATGGCCAAAAAACCCCAAAAAGTCAAAAAAGTCATGAAAAAATAAAAAATTGAAAAAATGACTTAAAAAATAAAAAAGATTTTGGAGTAAATGAATGACAGTTTTGGATCAGCATCATTCAAGGAGCAAATTAGGCTGATTGGTATGACAAATGGGCAGCCCATTTGTTGGGGATAACTTCCCCTTCAAGCATGGGCAGCCCACGAGTTAGGGAAGGAGCAGCACGTTATGTGCTGCCATGTTAGCACCATATCAGTTGGTTCATGGCAGCTTGTAAGAGGGGGAGGCAGCCCCTATCTCTCCATGTTTTTTGCTACCCACTCCCCCATTCCTCTCCTTGACATGGGCGCACTCCCCTTAGCCATTCTCTATAAATTGGAGTGTTATCTCACTTGTTCTTTAGAGGGAGAATTGGAGCACAAGACTTATCATTGTAATTTTCATTTGGTTTTGATTGTGAATAAAGAAGACTTTGGAGGTCAAATCTGTGGTGTTCATTGTGTGAGTGGATGAACCATCTTTTGCTTGTACAATGGAGGTAACCCGTGCATAAGCTTTGATATTTTATTGCATCAACTGTACTCATTGGAAAGATTAGTACTAATTTATGAGATAGATTAATGCTATTTGCTTATTGTTTAGTCTATTGTTATATGTTTATAAAAGTAATCATGTCTGCATATTTCATTTGTTTATGAATGTCTAACATTGATTTCTTTTCTAGATGTATATCTACACTTGATCTTTGTTTGCAAAGTGTGTGATGTGCAGGTTATCTCAACTGGAAGTTGGTGGATCTTGTTTGTTTTCCCCCTTCTAATCTTTGTTTACAGATGTAGTCCCTTGGAACATCACAAACACAGCCTTCAAAGCTTCGGATTTCAACAAAGATTTGCTTCATCTCTCTCTCAATTTTATTCAAGTCAAATTTTCTGGTTACGGGTTGCTAAGCATAAAGTGGATCTGATTTATATACTATTGTTAACATTTTAAATAGATCAGAATTTACTTTCAGAAAAATCTAGTCTAGTGGTTTGTTAGAGCTCTTATTTTTTGACTGATTAGATCTTTACTTCTTTCAAAACTTGCAAAAAATTGTTAAATTTTTCAAAGTTTTGTTGAGTAGTGTTAGTTCTGATTTTAAAGTATATCTGGTTGTTAATTAGAGCTTGTATTTTGCAGCTCATAAAGCTTGCAAAGATCCCAAGTAAAGAAGCCTCACCGCTTGTCTTACTTGGTTATTTTCTTGCATTTTACTTAGATTTTCACTTAGAGATTCTTTTGGGTTTTTTAGGAGGTGTTCCAAAGACACTCTTAAAGTGTTTTTGGGCATCTTATACTAATAATTGCTTGCTGGTTTGCAGCAAAAGACGAATAGGTAGGAGGAGGTGCTGCCGAAATTTCAAGGATCCAGGCAATCCGGAGGACCAAAATTCATATTTTTGTAAAACCGGTTAATTTTCCCTCAAAATTGTAAGCCACCAAGTCACTTTAAGTAGACTGGGGCACTTCTTTGATCATTGTAAAAGACTATTAAACGAGAGCAAGTGGGCTAGCCAGCGCCCACACCCCATCCCCCCAGGGGTGGCCTGCGTCGTCTCTTTTCATGGTGTGATTTTTTTTAGAGTAGTTTACTTCTTTTATTTTCGGCATTTAATAAAATTAACTAGGGTTAAAAAATCAACCTTGTTGGTCCGTTCCACTGGCGGGCCATAAGTTCACTCAAAACGTAGTTTTTCCATTTTTTTTTTACAAACTCAAAACGCCCCCCTTGCTTTCCCGAAGCAGGGTTTCTGTATAAGGGCTTGCCCGAATACGTGCCTGAAAAGAGACTCTTGGGGTTTAAAAAAAAGATAAAATTTTGGTTTCTTAAAATTTTTCTAAAAAAATACCAAAATCTTCTCCCGTATGCTCTGTGGCCGACTTGCAGCTCAGTCTGATCCAGTTGGTACACATCAGAAAGGAGGAGATGACTAGTAATAGGAGCTAACACCGCCCCAAATAAAAACCCTTTATGTGAAAATCCGGCACATCACGAATATTTTGTTGTCGTGGGGAAATTTCTCAGAAGGCTTGGGACAAAACTGAGTAGTGACCTCTTGGAAACCGTTAGGCTTGCCCTCGTTGGTACAACATTTGAACACCTCCTTGAGACTCCGATTCAACCCAAGCCTGAGAGGGAAGCCACGCTTCAAAATTCCGGACATGTTCCCCCGTACCTTGCGTATATTGGGAACCCACCTGCCATAATAAAAAGATCACCTTCACATTAATTTTAAAATAAACCAAGAACACTCGCACAACATCTACTTTTTCTGCTCATGCATTTGTTTTGACTCCATTATAAGGCACTGGTCTATGTTAATGTTATTTCATATTATTGACAAATGTGCAAATGAATGATGATTATAGTGAATGGGAGTAAATGATGAATGATTGTTTTATTTCACAAAAGTATATGCTGTTTTGTCTTGGTTATCAAAAATATTTTCCTAACTCCTAGATTAGATGCCTTAGTTTTCTTTTATTTTTAGGGTCCACCCCCTTGGTTTCGCTAGGAAAGCCTAGACGGAGGAGTCGAGTCCCAAGTGACAGCACTTGACTCTGATTTGCCCCCAAGGCCACACCAGCAACTTGAAGACTTCTGCTGCGTTTTCCCCAGGTGTGGAACCAGGCGGCAACATTTTGGCGCCGTTGCCGGGGATAAGTCTTTTTATTCCCGAAATACGAATTTTGAGTTTTCCTTTTTGTTTTTGCTTTGTTTGATGAATCTTTAGATTAGATTTTTAATTTTTCATCTGGCAACTCCACTAACCTTTTTTCCTTTTATAAATTTTCAAAGAAAAACAAAATGATAGAATTCTTTGTGAGATTGTTTTATATGTATATTTTTATTCTCACATGGCGACTCCATTGAAGGGATAAAACCCTTTGTTTCTCATATAGTTTCTTGAGACTGCTTGTGTGTAGATGAGTCCATGCATTACAGTAAAATCTATAAAGACTCACCTTTTGACAACTCCATTGATTCAGTACCAGATATATCCCATGGTCATTTCAAATGCAGGCTATTGATCTTTGAAAATGGATGATAAAGAGTCTAGTGAGCAAATTTCCGATGTACATCCTCCCATTGACTTCTCAGACATCCCTGGTTTCCCTAATTATCATGATGGTGAAAATGTATCTGATTATCTACCGGTCTTTTGGGGAGATGATGATGATGTAGAAACCCAGCATGTCTTTTCTTTTCTTAAAGTTGTGGCTAACTTCAAAGTCTTATATGAAGATAACATAATGGAGATGTTTGTTAGTACATTACAGGGACCTGTTTATCAATGGTATTCTAAAGAGCTTCCAAATAAATGTATTAATTCTCTTTCGAGCCTCCTTAGAATGTTTATAAGGCAATGGCATAATAAAGGAGCTAGTATGGAACACTTGGACAGGATCCTTAGAAGGTACTTTCTCTTGTTCATACCTTGGATTAAGTATCATAAGGAAGATCCCAACTTTCCTCGTATCATCATGACAGAAAATGATAAATATTGGGAGGTGCCTCTAAGTTATATCAATCATGTTGATCTCCCTGTAGCACAGTATGGATTTAATGAAAAGATTCAGCATGACCCTATCGAAGAGTTCCATGAAGCACCCTCAGTTGAAGATTTTGTGGAAAACCATCCCCTTGTCACCATAACTGAAAACATAGAAGATGTGGAGTGTTCTCAAACCTATGAAGATGATCACATATGTATTCCTGATTTACCTAAAGAGGAAGCCATTATAGAAGTTGACAAAGAAATTCATGAAGGGTCTCCATTTCCAATTGAAGATTTTTCAAAAGAGCTCCCTCAATTTGCCATTGAAGACTTGGGATCTCGAGATTACTCCAGTGTAAATGATGATGCTAGTACTTTAGATTCACCTCAGGAAGAAACCATTACAAAAGCCTCTAAAGAAACTTGTAATGAATTTTGTATGGTTTATGATGACACTCCTCCATTTTCTCCACATAATGGTGAAGTCTTGGACATCTTTACACCTTGTAATATCTTTCAAACCAAGCCTTCTGAGGATGAGTATCATGCTCATGAAAATTGTGAAAGTTGGCTTCCTTGTGATATCTTTGAAAGCACTCTTTTCGAAGATGAGGATGGGTATGGCCAAGATTGTGATGCAATAGACAAAGACTCCCCTTTCATTTACAAGGATGGGTATGATGATTATTGGACGGATTTAGAAAAACCCATCTTTGATATATCAAGAGAGGGAAGTGTTGATTTTGAGACCTTGGGGAATCTTGACATGGAAGAGGAACATACAGATACTTCTCATGATCAATCAGAGCCATGCATAAGTATTAGTAATGAAGACTTGGATCAGCAGTATAACCAAGAGTTGGATAGGATGGAATTAGTGGAATGTCAGTTTCAACCTTCATCAGCACATTCTGAGGTTCCTTATGATTTGGAGCAGCTTGGGGCTTATACTTTCACAGAAATAAACTATCAGAAGAGCCCTTCGGACTAATATGATGAGGTAGTTGGTCTGCCTTATCATTCCGAGTTTTTTCTCAGCCCTATCCAGTCATGGGTAGAAGAGGCTTGCATGAGGACTTACCATTGGGGGAAGCACTTCAAAGATTTATCATATACCTATGATCTACCATCCAATCTTTCAATCCAAAATTATCATGCAAGTTTGCATTTTCTAAACAAGGTACCCTTGTTTTGGCTGGTAACCAAACACAAGGTTAAAAGATTTTATATTGATAAAATGTTAAGATGGTTGCATTGGATTTATCATTTTACTTAGCATTTTATTATATGCTTAGAGTAGGGAAATAAGTTCATCAAGTGAGCATTTACTTTCAACATTTCTTTTTCAGTATTTTCATTTTTTGTACTGAGAATTTTTTAGTTAATTTTGTTTTTGAATAAAGTAACTTATGGTTCATTTGCCTCTTATAAGAACTTGTGCTACTGAAAGGTTTCTTGTCAAGTTGAGATGTTTTTACAGGTCATAGAAATCGGAGATTCTGGTATTCTCGTATGCTCTCCTTACTTGAAGACCAGATCGAGCACACGTCCCACAGTTGGAGCCAGATGTTGCCAGCTAAGTTGTACTTAGATGGACTATGAAGCAAGCGGGCAAAGTTGAACATTTCAATGTTCTTTTTTCGATGATTTGATATCCAGCTGGCCTTTTAAAGGGCCCCCGTTTTAACTTTTTTCCCAATGTTACAAAAACCGAACCGGTTTAGGCAAAACCCGCCGGTTAGATCGGTTCCGGCACCTTTCCGGTCCGGACCGGCCCTTCAAACCGTTTTTGGCCGGTTTTGTCCTGAACCGGCCGGTTCAGTCACCGAACCGGTCAAAACCGGCCAGTTCGGGACAAAACTGGTTTTTGCCAGAAAATGATTTTTAAATTTTTTTTTTTAGACTTAGACTTTGACATGTAAGTCGGGTAGAAGCCCACTAGTTCTGTAATCTACACTGAATCATTTCAAAAGGACATCTCTCAACAATTTATGGCATAGCCTTGTGATAAAAGATGAATCTTTATAGTGCCGTGGTAGATAATAAGATATTTGGAATCCCTTTTGGCATTGAAGTATTTGAGAAATATATGTGGTATTGGGTTTTAACTCCTTTTAGTGGAAAATTTAATAATGTTTCACCTAGGATATTATTGTACCAAAAGGGAAATCACTATAATGGACAAAATACTTGCAGTACAGCATGTTCTCTATTCATCTTGATTTTCCCAAGCTGCTTCAAGCTCTAGGTAATTAGAGGAGACTTTCATGTCTGGAAAGTTAGGGAAGAGTGGGCTAGTCTTTGTTGATCAGTGCATTTTTTATATGCACCTTCCAAGAGAGCAGGGTGGCCTTGTTTTACAAATATCAGAACAGAGGGCAATGCATCACAATGGACAGTAAGAGCTGTAAGAGCTATTTTGGTTCTGTGCACTCTTATTTGCTATATAAATGAGATACTTTTCATATTTTGTGTATAATAGTTTGAATGTACATGGATGCACATGAATATATATATAATTTTTCAAAATTTCAATATTTTATGTATTTTTGGTGGACCGGTTTTATGATCCGGTTTTTTTTTCCGGTTTTGGTCCGGTTCCGGTTCACAGGGTCGGCCGGTTCGACCACCGGTTCGGTTTTTGTAACATTGTTTTTTCGACATGTCCATGGCCCTGCGGGGTTTGTAATAAAACGTACTAGCATGGTGTTTTGTAAAAGACTTGGTTCCCTAGGACTTTTTGGCTAAGTCAGGTATTCCAAGGAGTTTTTTCACCTAGTTATTATGTCTTGCATTAGTGCATAACATAATTTTTGGGTTTTTCTCCTGCTCCTCCAAAGCTGGAATGCCTGGGGAGGCTGACGGGCCGTAGGGGGTTGTTAAAGTCCATGGGTCAATGTATATGAACATGCTAGGCGTTAATTTTGAGTCATATGGACATGTCCTAAGTCCCCCTAGGTTGTTTTTTAATTTTCGGCAAAGTTTAATTTTTCCGTAAATTGGGCCATTTTTTAATGGTTCAATTAAAAAATTTGTAATTGGCCTATAAGGGGCGTCTGGAGGTATTTTTTGCCTTAGGGGTGCTCGTTTTCTAACTCAGAGCACCCCCTTAACCCCTAAACCCACTTTTCCTAATGTTTGGGTGCTTCAATTTTTTCCTATGGCCAAAAAACCCAAAAAAGTAAAAAAAGTCATGAAAAAATAAAAAAATTGAAAAAATGACTTAAAAAATAAAAAAGATTTTGGAGTAATTGAATGACAATTTTGGATCAGCATCATTCAAGGAGCAAATTAGGCTGATTGGTATGACAAATGGGCAGCCCATTTGTTGGGAATAACTTCCCCTTCAAGCATGGGCGCATTTCCTTCAAGCATGGGCGCATTTTGGGCATGTGGGCAGCCCACGAGTTAGGGAAGGAGCAGCACGTTATGTGCTTCCATATTAACACCATATCAAATGGTTCATGGCAGCTTGTAAGAGGGGGAGGCAGCCCCTATCTCTCCACGTTTTTTGCTACCCACTCCCCCATTCCTCTCCTTGACATGGGCGCACTCCCCTTAGCCATTCTCTATAAATTGGAGTGTTATCTCACTTGTTCTTTAGAGGGAGAATTGGAGCACAAGACTTATCATTGTAATTTTCATTTGGTTTTGATTGTGAATAAAGAAGACTTTGGAGGTCAAATCTGTGGTGTTCATTGTGTGAGTGGATGAACCATCTTTTGCTTGTACAATGGAGGTAACCCGTGCATAAGCTTTGATATTTTATTGCATCAACTGTACTCATTGGAAAGATTAGTACTAATTTATGAGATAGATTAATGCAATTTGCTTATTGTTTAGTCTATTGTTATATGTTTATAAAAGTAATCATGTCTGCATATTTCATTTGTTTATGAATGTCTAACATTGATTTCTTTTCTAGATGTATATCTACACTTGATCTTTGTTTGCAAAGTGTGTGATGTGCAGGTTATCTCAACTGGAAGTTGGTGGATCTTGTTTGTTTCCCCCCTTCTAATCTTTGTTTACAGATGTAGTCCCTTGGAACATCACAAACACAGCCTTCAAAGCTTCGGATTTCAACAAAGATTCGCTTCATCTCTCTCTCAATTTTATTCAAGTCAAATTTTCTGGTTACGGGTTACTAAGCATAAAGTGGATCTGATTTATATACTATTGTTAACATTTTAAATAGATCAGAATTTACTTTCAGAAAAATCTAGTCTAGTGGTTTGTTAGAGCTCTTATTTTTTGACTGATTAGATCTTTACTTCTTTCAAAACTTGCAAAAAATTGTTAAATTTTTCAAAGTTTTGTTGAGTAGTGTTAGTTTTGATTTTAAAGTATATCTGGCTGTTAATTAGAGCTTGTATTTTGCAACTCATAAAGCTTGCAAAGATCCCAAGTAAACAAGCCTCACTGCTTGTCTTACTTGGTTATTTTCTTGCATTTTACTTAGATTTTCACATAGAGATTCTTTTGGGTTTTTTAGGAGGTGTTCCAAAGACACTCTTAAAGTGTTTTTGGGCATCTTATACTAATAATTGCTTGCTGATTTGCAGCAAAAGACGAACAGGTAGGAGGAGGTGCTGCCGAAATTTCAAGGATCCAGGCAATCCGGAGGACCAAAATTCATATTTTTGTAAAATCGGTTAATTTTCCCTCAAAATTGTAAGCCACCAAGTCACTTTAAGTAGACTGGGGCACTTCTCTGATCATTGTAAAAGACTATTAAACGAGAGCAAGTGGGCTAGGCAGCGCCCACACCCCATCCCCCCAGGGGTGGCCTGCGTCGTCTCTTTTCATGGTGTGATTTTTTTTAGAGTAGTTTACTTCTTTTATTTTCGGCATTTAATAAAATTAACTAGGGTTAAAATCAACCTTGTTGGTCCTTTCCACTGGCGGGCCACAAGTTCACTCAAAACGTAGTTTTTCCATTTTTTTTTACAAACTCAAAACGCCCCCCTTGCTTTCCCGAAGTAGGGTTTTTGTATAAGGGCTTGCCCGAATACGTGCCTGAAAAGAGACTCTTGGGGTTTAAAAAAAAGATAAAATTTTGGTTTCTTAAAATTTTTCTAAAAAAATACCAAGATCTTCTCCCGTATGCTCTGTGGCCGACTTGCAGCTCAGTCTGATCCAGTTGGTACACATCAGAAAGGAGGAGATGACTAGTAATAGGAGCTAACACCGCCCCAAATAAAAACCCTTTATGTGAAAATCCGGCACATCACGAATATTTTGTTGTCATGGGGAAATTTCTCAGAAGGCTTGGGACAAAACTGAGTAGTGACCTCTTGGAAACCGTTAGGCTTGCCCTCGTTGGTACAGCATCTGAACACCTCCTTGAGACTCCGATTCAGCCCAAGCCTGAGAGGGAAGCCACGCTTCAAAATTCCGGACATGTTCCCCCGTACCTTGCGTATATTGGGAACCCACCTGCCATAATAAAAAGATCACCTTCACATTAATTTTAAAATAAACCAAGAACACTCGCACAACATCTACTTTTTCTGCTCATGCATTTGTTTTGACTCCATTATAAGGCACTGGTCTATGTTAATGTTATTTCATATTATTGACAAATGTGCAAATGAATGATGATTATAGTGAATGGGAGTAAATGATGAATGATTGTTTTATTTCACAAAAATATATGCTGTTTTGTCTTGGTTATCAAAAATATTTTCCTACCTCCTAGATTAGACGCCTTAGTTTTCTTTTCATTTTTAGGGTCCACCCCCTTGGCTTCGCTAGGAAAGCCTAGATGGTGGAGTCGAGTCCCAAGTGACAGCACTTGACTCTGACTTGCCCCCAAGGCCACACCAGCAGCTTGAAGACTTCTGCTGCGTTTTCCCCAGGTGTGGAACCAGGCGGCAACACGATGCAATTAGGGCAAGTGCATGAGATCTAGATATTACGTGTAGGTTTTTATAATCTTTTATTAAGAGAATCGGATGGGTTGAACTGATGTTTGAATCGCTATACAGTCTGAAATTGAGAATTTATCAATTCAGTTACGCCAAATATTCTGTCACATGTCTTTTCACATAGGAAATGGAGAGTGACGACAGTGGTTTCCTGCCAGCCACTCCATACATGTTCATGGCAGCACCAATGATTCTTTAAAAGGTTACAGCCTACCAGTAGAGTTGTGGTATTGTCATACCTGTAAAAAGGCCATGTATGGCCAAACCTTCCTCTTTAAAAAGATTTTTTTATGAAGACTTCTCGTGGAAAATGAACATTCACCGAAATTTCATCACTGCAGTTTTCAGAGACATTTTTAATTTAAAAAAATTGCCACTTTTTTACACAAATCATACAAGAACATAACACTGTAAAATGTTTCAATTATTTGTCAAATTTCCATAACTGATATTTGTAGAATGATAAAGATACTCTACCAATTTTAAATTTACCTAAAAGAGAATGGTTTCCCAAAGTTATATCAGGCTATCTTCTGCCCTTGGGAAGAAACACATTCCGATCCCATCTTTTATAAGGTGATTTGGAGAATTTCTAGGCCATATATGCTTCATATATACCCTCACAGCAAACATTGGTCATCTGGATTTCTAAAATACGGAAAACAGGTATACTGGTAACTGCAATGCTTCTTTGAGGCTGAATTGTTTAAGATTTTGTGATCTCTCCATTCTTTAAAGACCAAAGCATTTTCTTTTTCCAAACTATTACTCCATTTTGTTTATCACAAGCAATGACGTATTTTTTAAAGAATTACCTGCACTACTTTTTTAACATCATCGTAAACTTTTTATAATGATGTGAGGGCAGCTTTACAACAAACTACTGGGAACATACCTGTAACGCCTGTTCAATATTTTAAAAACCATCTGGTGATAGGTTCAGTAGGTCCAAAAATACCAAACTGCTTTGTTCCAACTTCCCATATGCATCTTCCCCAATTTGAGTGATTTGTTCTGTTTTATGTTGATAACATTTGAATTAATCAAGCTCCATGAACTCAAGTTTCTTGTGCTTTCTTTCAGCTAACCTGTCCCTATCTTTGGCTGCACGCATTGCTGCTATTGGTAAATGCAAAATGTTCTACATTTACATTTTCCCTTGGAATTTGTTTTGTATATTTTCTACTACTCCCTTGGAATTTGTTTTTTATATTTTCTAGTACACAATTAATGAAATAGACAAAGCTTTGTGGTGATGTCTTGAAACAGAATCTGGAGACACTATTTCTAACATTTTAAAGACTTCAACACCCTGGCTTTTCACTTGTCTTAAAAAATGGCACGTGCTAAAGGAGGTTATAATGAAGAGGACTTCTCAGGTAAGATTGAGACCTCACCTCATCAAAGCTCAGGATTGACCTTTTAGGACCTAGCTCTCAAGACCATTTAGGAACTCACTTGATTGATAAGGGTTGACCTCTCAATTAAGCCCAATCCTTTGTTTGAAGGGTCGACTGGGACCTTACTGGTTGACTGTTGAGACCTTTCGGCTTCCACCTACTTGGAATCATTTCCATGGTAGGTGTAGGAGCTTGCCACATCAACTTTACTCCCTTTATATGTTAGGTTAATATGTTGAGATATTAAAATTTAAAATTGATATTGCAATAGTTCCGTTTTTGCCTGGATTTGACTGTGACCCCATAGGTATCATAGACTGTGCTCAGATTGTAAGTATGATGTCCTCCAGGAAAGAGCATGGTAGCAAATAAAACAGCTTTCTACCATAGAGATATTACCAATGTGATGATCTCCAAAATTTTCAAATCTCTTGAAAGGCTTTGGGATTAACAAGTTTAAAATGTTTAACTGTTGGCTTTGTAAAACTCTAGGAATAGTAGACTTGACACCTACATTCGGTGGCTTCCTCGATGATGGTCGTAATTCTTAGTATGCCATCATTGTTTTGGTGGATGTGCTTGAAACATGCTTGGCATTTTGTGTAGAGCTTCCCAGTCCAACTCCATCTAGAAATAAAGAGTCCAGCATCAAAAGCTTTGTAAAAATCTAGGAATACTAGACCTGACATGTACATTCGGTTGCTTCCTCAATGATGGCTCTAAGTCTGAGCATGCCATCATTGTTTTGGTAGTTGTGCTTGAAACATGCTTGGCATTTTGCACAGAGCTTCGTAGTCTAAGTCCATCTAGAAATAAAGAACCAAAGCAAATAGCTTAGCAAGGGTATAGCCAACTGTGATGGTTCAAATTTAGCCAGGATTTTGTTGGTTTCTGGACTTATAGGTAAGGTGGATGGCTGAGATGCCTAGGAGGGAAACTTATAGGATGCATGCTGATTGACAAGATAAGTATTGTGGTAAAGATGATTGGATCGTGCTTGAAGATTTGAATTTTCAAGTTTTCCATGTGAATTGCATTGTGATTGGACGGTATACAAGGTTGGGGTTTAGTTTGGAATATTATTTAGAGATGAGGCATAGGTAAACTAAGCACGAGGGTCAGAAATGGCATATATTTTCAAGGGAGAAAACATGCCAAAAGGATTTATCACTTGTGTTAAGAACTTAAATCTCACCATATTTAAGTTGTTGTCTCTTAGAGGGCATGGAATATTCAATTTTTAACATTATTAGCAAACACACTCTTAAATTTTTGAAACAGATCAAACTTGAAATAGTGATCCTTCATTCCCTGATAACATGTAGTACTCAATAAGGCATCCACCCCCAAATCTTGTGCTTGCTTAATCACAGTTTTCATTTAATCTATTCTAGGCATACACGGGGTGGGGATTGAATACCTTCTAACATTTAATTGGATTTCTAACACTACCTCTGAATTGGAATTTTCAAACCTCACTTTAGAGGTGTTGTATTTGAAGTTGCGATAAAAAAATGTTGTAGCTGATGATGGTTTTGCTGATACAATTTCAGAAGTGGCTTGTCTTTTGCTATTGGATCATCTAAATAATACTTGTTTCAGGATCACATATTGTCCTTTGTTGTTTTTAACTGATTGTTTTGGAAACTTGTACATATGGGACCCACTATGTGATCCCTTGGTTGGGTGCATGAGTAGTTACAGAAATAAAACTTGCCTTCTTGGGTCAATAGAGGGCCATGGAAACAATCTGGGAGTTTGTAGAAATATCCTTAGTAGGAGGCCACTGGGGAAGAGTAATGCCTTTTTAGATAAAATTATGCAGATAGGTTCTGGATGGGAGGAGGAAGAAAATTCACTACTTTATCTTCCCAATGATTCAAAATTATGGTTTACCAAACCTACCAACATGGTGAGAATTCAACACAATTTAATGACCAATTTTTCAAGATATTTTTGTTCTTTGTAGTTAATCACCTAAATTTGGGCTGAATCAGGTATGAATCCCCTTGGATAGTCCTTTCCTTACAAAAAAATATGTATTATTGTTTACATTAACTCAACTCGTACAGCCTTATCTCTTTGGTTCAACTTGATCAAATCCTAATCTTCTATTTGGCTCATTTATTTTCTGAACATTAAGCTGCAAATAAAATCCTAAATTTATTTTAGGAATACTATTTTATTCTTTTCATCATTAATTATCTTGAGAAATTATGAATTTTTTTAAGGATTTATACTTATCTTAAAATTCAAAAACATTATTTACTATCACTTTATAAAAAATGAAAACACTAATTTAATTACTTGAAGTCTCTTATCATCGATAACAACCCTTATCAAGAAATTTAGCTAAATAACTTATTAGAAATTAATAAAGTCCATTCTTGAAAACATAATTAGCTATCATTTTGTGAAAAATGAAAACATTATAGTCAACACAATACAAACAACAAATATTTTTTGGTTTTATCATTTAAACATGTCATTTTCTTTATGAAAAAAATTGAATATTATAGTTAACACAATATAAACCACATGATTATTATTTTTATTTTATTTTTACAAATATTTTTTGGTTTTATTATTTAAACATGTCATTTTCTTTATGAAAAAAGGTTTTATTATTTAAACATGTCATTTTCTTTATGAAAAAAATGAATATTATAGTAAACACAATATAAGCTACATGATTATCATTTTTTATTTCATTTTTATGGGGGGTCTAAACATGAATCTCATAAATAAATCGGCTTTGTCTATGCAAACAAAAGAATAAAATAACAACTCTTATCAAGAAATTTAACTAAATAATTTATTATAAATTAATAAAGCCCATTTTGGAAAACATAATTTGCTACCATTTTGTGAAATATGAAAACATTATAATCAACACAATACAAACAACAAATATTTTTTGGTTTTATTATTTAAACATGTCATTTTCTTTATGAAAAAAAGGAATATTAGAGTTCACACAATATAAATCGCATGATTATTATTTTTTGTTTTATTTTTATGCCGTCTAAACATGGATCTTCTTGATTAGAAATAAAATGGTTTTGTCTATGCAAACAAAAAAATAAAATAAATATATGATAAATAACCAATGTAAATATAACAAAAATGACTAAGCAATGTTTTTTTTTTCCTCGAAAAAAAAACGTAATTTCATTTCATCCATAGAGTACGAAATTACATTGATCGACACACTCATATAGAGTGGAATATAGAACTGCTGTGGCGAGCATCCTGTTGTGAGTCAAAAAGAAATCCGATGTTCTCACTACGTGAGCAATAACATCTTTTACAATAAGCTAGTATAATAATTTCTTTTGTAACTGTACAAAACTTGCATTGACTATTACATACATAACTACAGAGAAATAGTTTATATAACCGAGCTGTATATTTGCAAAAACGTGTAACTGCAAACCATCAGTCTTTCACTAAAATTGTTGAAGTTGTTCGCTGTCACCTCAAATACTAACACCTGTAACAAAATCCTGTTATCATTTGATCATTCTATGAATGGTCCATGATAGAAGGCTCGTTCAATGGCATTCAGAAATTCAGAAATTTTCCAAGTGCCGACCCCCATAAGCAGCCCTTCCTTTGAGGCCTTGTCCGCCTCAACATTGTTTTCACGATATATGTGCCTGCAAGTAAAAGTACCAAAGTGAGAGTGACGTTCTGAATTTGTTCCAAAACTGAAGCAATCCTCCGACTGCTGCATAGTGAAGTGCCCATAACCCAATTGACCACATTCAAAGAGTCTCCAAAAACATTAAGTTTATGGATAGAAAGTTCCACAACATATAAAATCAAGAGTTTGAGACTGAGAATCTCTGCCCAATTGTTGGTTCCTCTCCCAAAACCAAACGACATCACATAGTAGTGAACAGGAGACATGTAAAGGACAACCCCTCCCCCACATTGTTCATTTTGACAAGGAGCAATGTTGAAATGAAGTCTAGATAATATAGTGATTACAAAATGTAGTATTCTATGAATACAAAATCAATATATTGAAATATGATTATCTAATGGAAATATAGTGTGTTAAGCCCCAAATTGTTTGCAACATGCCTTTTAGGATAGACTAGAGTGAAGGGGTCTTCTACTGTTGTAAAAGGCCAAGTGTTGGGCTTGATTTTGTAAAAGTGTTGAGCTTGTTTCCATAAAGGGGTCTAGGGCTTGTTTTCGTAAAAAGTGTTGGTCTAGTTGGGCTCAAGACTTGTGGTTTGGTCAAGGTAGGTCATCTTGGTTTTCATTTCGAGGAGTATTGGCTTAATGGCTTTGTTGATTGCTCTTTGAGGGGTGGAAGTCTCTTGTCATGTTGGACCATTTATGCCTCGGGTTGGGGTTTGATGCTTCTTGGGATAGACTCATTATGACACATGGAGTGGGGGCTCCTAGCCACACTCGTGTTTATACTATGTAGAAGGTGATTGCGCATGTAAGGGTTGTCATACTTGATTTAACACCTCATTTATGCTTGCTTGGACCTTTCTTTTCTTGTATGATCCCTCAACTTGTTTCACATGTGCACACTTTATCATGATGTCATCCTCTTTAAGAAGCCTCAAGGACCTTGCTAATGGGGGAGGATCTTGAGGGTTCTTCTACATTGTTGGGGTTAGTTGGGGCATGACATCCTCCCTCGCCTCATCACTTCATTTGGATGAAGTCATTTTCACTATTTTATCATTATTTTTAGTCTTTTGTGGTTTTAGTTATTTACTTTTTAGTGAGGTAGGCTCTAATGTTAGATAAGCCTAGGAAGCCTCATATAAATAAAGGCTCATAACATTCATTTGTAACAAGACAAGGGTTATAATTATGTACATTTTTATTTTCATCTTTGTATATTGGAGCAATTGAGAGATGCACACCTCTTTCTTTGGCAAGTTTGATGTATGATGAAGGTTGAATGGGGGATTTTCTATGGTTTGCTATCTTGCAAGATTGATCCAAATAATAGTTGTAATAATTCGTGGCCAAGGAGAACCTAAGAACCATTTCTCTTGCTATTTCCTTTGTTGATGTTAGTAAGATCTCTCAATTTGATTGTTTCATGTTGCTTTTGTACCTTAAGTAAGGTAAATTAGGGTTTTATTAGCATCTTGTTAGTCTGGCTAGAAGTGACTTTCCTTTTGAGGAACTCTCCATTGTGGGCCTTGGGATTAATTGCTTGTTTTAGTTAGGGTTTGGCTACTTTGACCTAGTATGGGGTTACTAGCCTTTGCCCTAGTTGGTAAATCTTGAATAACCAAATTGAGTATGGATGTTGACATCGATCTCTAATTGTCCTAGGGTTGAAGACTAAGGTCATAACCCCTTCTCTTCTATTAATTATTAAAATTCTGTTGTATATATGTTGTAAAAATGCAAAAAAATATAATATGGCAAATCCCTAAATATTATAAAAATTCATATCTTAAAAATTATTTGCAATTTGCAATTTCTGTTCGGACAGAAAAGCACGCCCTAGTTGAATTAATGGTGAATCCTTAAGGGAGTTTTGATCTTGTGGTTGGATTGTGAAGTTTTCGGTGGCTTGTGCTTGTTAGAGTTTTGTTTTGCGGATCTGTTATTGTAGGTACAACAAGTATATTCATAATTTTAGCCAAGTTTGAAGGTCTATAAAGCAAGGTTTTGGGCCTAGATGGACCACTAGGGGGTTGGACACTTTTTGAGAAATGTGATAAATGGGACCACCATCTATTTGGGGGATCTTTTAGGACACATATCACATCTGATTTTACATTTTTAGATTGATTTAGTGTTTCTCTTCACCCTCCAGAGGCTTGCTCCTTGCCCTACTATACAAGGTACATATCATATGTTAAGTTGGTATTGTGTTGATTGATTTTTATCAAGTTTTTTGAAGTGTTTTTGACTGCTGCAATCTTATAACAATAGTAAAACATTCAAGGTATATTTCTTGGAATCCATAATTAAGTGATACAACTCCTACCTCTCACTTAGTGTTATTATTATTTCATTGTCTCGACTCCATAAGGCATTGATCTTAGTTGAGAAGTTTCTTGGGAAAGGTGTTTGTTGTTGTCTCGGTAATTGTAGATATCATTCATCGGCTTCTAGGGACTTCCCCTTGGTCTTAGGAGTTGATTTAAAGTGTTAGGAAGCTAGACTGTGGTGACATTGGGCACTAGCTTCTCCCATGCTTGCCACTTTCTACATTGGGATTCGTGACTTTGATCGTGGGTGCTATTTTGAGCAGCAACATTTTTTGGTGCCATTGCCAGGGACCCTCGAAGATTGTTGCATAATAGTTGGGGCGTGTTGCTTAGGTCAAAATTCATTTCCCTGACAATAACAACAGATTTGGTAAGAAAGTTGAGGTAAGTTTTTGTTTTGGTACTTTGATGAGATTATTGTTAAGGACTAATTTTGCAAGTCTTATTTGGCGACACCACTGAAGAAAAATAAGAACAAAGAAGTACACTTCGAGATAGAGGCATCAACTTTTGATGACCTTGTCGAGTGTAGAGGCGAGCACATTCGTCAATTAAGAAGAAGAGCTCATCTTAGCGATTCCACATATTTTGGCATCAATAAAGACATGGTATGACATTTGTTAATAAACCATAAATGCACAATTCGTTTGATCCATTGGATTTCTCGAGGATCCTGGGATATCCTAATCAATTCGATGATGATAGTTGGAGGAAATGCATACTGAAATTCCATGGACAAGATGATTCAATTGGATGACATATTATATTATTCAGGGGAGTTATTTCAAAGTTGAATGTGGTACATGAGGACGTTAAGATGAAGATGTTCATGATATCTCTTGATTTGTCCATGAAAAATTGGTACAATGGCCTTCCTAAGAAAGGAATTCACTCACTTGAAGAATTTATCAAGGTTTTTTGTGAGAGATAAGATCCATCATAGGGAAGGGGACCTCTGTGTATGGGTTATATTAGAAGCTGGGGTGATTTCACTATAGGAGGTATGTATGACCAATTAGAGATGAAGAAAAATGCCTAGTAAAAATGAACATGTACAACAACAAACGAATCATTCATATCCAATTTAGCAACTCCATAAATAATTGCAACAACTCCAAAACCACATCCATTGATCTCTAGAAATGGTTGGGTATCCAATGGAGGAAATTTAATGGTTGTTGGACTCCATATTTTATCAAACCTAAAATGAAATGCATTCATACTCCATTCAACTCATAGCTCTGTCATATATTCATTCCTTGTAAACCATTAATGGCACACATAACTTGCAAATGACACCAAGAATAAACAAATGAAAAAATTCAAACACACATAGCAAGAATAACTCATAAAACATTATTTACCCTGGAAACCCAAATGGGAAAACCAACATTAAATGGATTTGGGTAAGCTCTTTTATTATTCGACAATGTGTAGGTTATAGGTTCTCTGGATCATCCTCAAGATTCATGTAGAAATTTGGGCAACATTTCCTTCACTCTCAACCAAAGAACCTATTTCTCATTTTGGAGAATGGGTAAATTGGAGGATGCTCAGATGGGGGGGGGGGGTTAGTTGGAAATTTAGGCATCTCTTGTATTTTCCTTTTTTTTTTTTTTATATATTTGAGGAAAAGTCTCATGTTTTTATTTTTTTAATACATGATATATTATTTACCTTCACTCATGGTAATTGTTTTGCAAGTTTTAAGCCAAATTGCCCATTTGGGGGCCTTCCTAGCTTCCTATTCTAGTTAAATACCTTATGATGGAAAATCACTAAGAGAGCCATAATATCCTCTAGGTGAGCAAATCACCTCTCTCCCTTAAGATGGGAAAAATGATTTTGCTTAAGCCAAGGACTATAACTGTTTTTTTAGTTCTTCTTGACAAATTTAGCTCAGGGAAAATCGTTGGCCTAAGAGGCCAATAGGCCTCCAAGGCCTTTGGCCCCATAGCTTCTTGACTCAACAATTTGCCTCCAAGAGGAAAATTGTTGACTTCGAGTTGATGTTACCTCCTCTACTCAATGGTCTTTTAAGTAGTCAGACTCAATGATATGGGAAAGCTTGAAGCAGATTGCTCACCTCTAAGGCTACATAACCTCTTCTCATTAGTGATTCAATGCCTAGCTATCTTTCTTGGTGATTTGAATGATATTTGAGCTTCTACAAGAGTGAGTATTGCACTAACTGAATGGTCAATTCTTCTCATTTCTTCATCTTTTTATTGTAGTGTTATTTTTTCATTGCTAGTTGTGCTCTCACCTTTTTCTTGTGTTTTGTAGGTTTGCACATAATCAAAGCTATAAAAACCATTAAAACTTGATTATACCTATTATTTAGGCATTGCATAGACCGCGAAAGTGAGAGGAACAATGTTTGGCTTGGAGAAATCGATTTGTAGATGTTTTAGATGTCGTGGTAGCGTGTCGAGGGTATGGATCCATCTCGTTTCTTTGTGTGAAAATGGGAATATCAAGCACTTATTAGAATCTATTTTTGACTAGACAACCAAAGTGCATTCTCCGGAGCTATTATTTGGTTATGAAAATTGATGTGATATTGCTTCCATTGTTGGAGGATGATCATATCATGAAGGAATTAGAATGCACATAAACCAATGCATTTGCCTCCATTGATATTGCCACAATGAAAATAATTGAATCTTAATGTCCATTGTCAGAGCAAATGAAGTTTCAATCTTAGCTATATTGAAATCTCCCAAAATGCCTTTTATTACAAATTCAAAAATTTCACCTCATTGAAGGTTCCCTGGATTTAATCCCTGTGAACTTTCAATGTTAGGGAAGATTTGAAATATTAATTTATAGCAGCAAACAACAAAAAATATTTCACTTCACTTTAACCCAACACAATATCCAACCCAATAGAGAAGATACCAAACAAATGTCAACAAGTTTTAGTGCTTAGTGCACACTTTTCAAGCATATACTAGATCTGAAAATCACTCTATTACAAAACATTTCATAGAACAAAATATTCAAGTTATATGTTAAATCACTTAACAATTTCAGCCCTATGTTAAGTCAAATAAGCATGAAAAACAAGTGCTATAAATTACCCAATCAAGAAGACACTTCAAGCTAATATTCAAATAGAGAATTACACAATCTTGGATAGTTGGAAGCTTCATATATATATAGAAAAATTGAAGTACATGTGTATGCCACAACTTTATCACAAAGATAGTACAATCTCTAGCTCTTCAAACCTTAGCTAGAGAAAACCATAATAACCTAGCCACCACCAAAGAGCCGCAACAATCTAGCATCAACACTAGGAAGTCCTCCTTGGCTCCAACACTTTCTCCCACAAGTGTCCAAGAAGTCTCTTTCTCTTCTCCTCAATCAAGCATAACAAGTAGCATTAGATCGATATTTAGTGCTTGTTAAATAGTTAGTTTAAGCTCCATATTCAGCAAATAATAAATAGTTAGTGCCTGAGTCCCCAATGTTCCCTCTAGATTAAAACCCCGCAGCAGGTCTCCCCGTCTCTTCAAATTCTGCAGCTCTCTCAACCTTCCTTAAATGCTCCCTTAACTGTAAATCTATGTTTAACTGATGATTTGAGTTCGTTACTCGCATCGTTATGTACAGGCTGGTACATTTCTTCTCTCATAATAATACACGAACAATGCTTCTTTATCCTCTAGGGTTTATTACAATCCTTAACTTCTTTAACTCCTTTAGGGAGAAACCCTAACCCTAGAAAATCCTTGAACTTCTCCAAGAACCCTAATCCTCCAAGACAAAGTGATGATATAGTGAAGAATACAAAGGCAAAGATAGCATAGTGCGCTCCACTCCTCACATCTATAACACAAGCATGATGAAAAATGAACATATGAAATGACTCTTTCCTTCATATATTTATACATCGAGAGGTAATGGAGGCCAACAATATAAAGTCAACCTAAACCTCTACAAGAAACCTATATTTACACAAGTAGGCTCCCAAGTGGAGTGCTCTATCTCTAAGTGACAGATTCCAAGCTCCAAAGTGAAGACATCCACACTCAAGGATCCAAGGCATGGGTGTTCCATAAGATGTGTCCAACACTCCTCCACAAGCCTCCAACACTCCAACGCTCTTCCAAAGCCATGTGCCCCTCTAGGTCCACCCCACCTACATGATCACTCTTTGAACAAGCATGCTTAAGTCAAGTACAAAACTCCATCGAAGAAGCTAAGTGTGCCCATGCCATCTAGGGCTCAAAGCACTCCTCTAGAATTCCCAACACTCCTCCAAAGGAAGGTGTCCTCTAAGCAAGCAACCAACACTCCATTTTCCATTAGGAAGAAAGTCACCAAGCTCCATAGGATTCTAACGATCTAGGGAAGAAATCCATACACACATCCATATAATGTTTATCATTCAATGAGCAAGTCACCTCACATGTGCATGACCATAAAAAAACAACCCCGAGTCATCCATACGCTGCACACCCCACATCACGTGAAGCACCCATGAGCATGGTGTAAACACTTTGAGAGTAACCCCAAAAGCGAACAAGATTTCCAGTTTTCAACTCTACTACAAATCTCTCAAGGATATTATTTTCATTGCGCATTTGAATTTTTAGCTCATTAATGGTTCACTTGCATTTAGAAAATTGTTCAATATTTGTTAATAGTATGGTAGGACAAAAGCAAAGTTTTCCCTTGCATTACAAACACCTAATATTTTTTGAAGAATGAGACTCACATCCTCCTGAATTGAAGAAGCCATGAGATAGTAAGTGTTCAAGATCTTGTTGCAAACCTTTATATTGTAAATCTCACACTTTGATTGAAGGCATTGAAATCAAGGGATTAAAGAAAATATTGCATATTTTACTCATCGTTTGAAGATTTCATGTACTGTACTTGACCACCTCTTTAACACTTTCCAAATGGCGAGGTACTCCGTTTACCACCATTAACTGGAATTTATGCTCTGATGTTTAATTTGAATTTCCATGGACTTGTTATACAAGTATTTTTTAACAATGGAAGTACACTTATAGAAGTCAATTAACTAAAATTCTCCATTCTAAAATATGCAATCATTCCTATCATGAATGCATCCACACAATGAGCCTTAATTCATGCACACTGTATTCACATATACTGCAAAATAAATATGCATAGGACATAATAGAAATATAATCATGGTGATTCATAACATAATCAGAAACTTATCTTTTGGTGTCCTCCAACTTTTTGTAGACGAAGGATGTTCCTCCCATCCATAGGCACTTTGTCAAACTAGCTCTTCCTATGACAGAGGCCACCACTGAGTTGGGGCTATCAGTCCACAAGGGGTGAAGTTTCCCAAGCATTCTACTCAGCCACAAATTCATCGTGCACAACACATCAAATGGCCAAAACTCACACATATACAATTCTAAAGCCACTCTTTACCAATCCCAATTCCTAGCACTCCATCCCCATGAGCTTTCATGAAACAAGGAATGGGATCCCCTTCTCTAGATAGTCCCTCGGGATATCCCAATTCCCTTTTAGTGCTCTATCATAGGCCGACCAAGGAATCTTCGTGTTGGGAAATATCTAGATTCAAACCCCCTCTACAGTCGTCCCAATCTACTAGCACTCATCCCCCATCAGCTTGCACAACACAAGGAATGGGACCCTCTTCTCTACATGCATCCCCTTAGGATGTCCCTATTTCTAGTGCTCTAGCAAAAGCTGACTAGGGAGTCTCCATGCTAGGACGGACTCCATGGACCTCAACTGTAGATAATGTTTTCTCTCATAGAAACAATCTAAGATGGTTAGATTGAACCAATCCACCTATACTGAATTCTAAAATGTTAGAATGAATGAATCTCTAAGCTTAATTCTGACATTATATATGCATGACTATAACTTTCCACGTGGCACTCAAGAAGAGCCCACTTTTCCCTTCTTAATCCCATGTTAGGATAATAAATAAAGTTAAGGCTAATTAAGCCTTTCTCATAAACATGGCGTTAGGGACCTCAGGATAAAATTACCATCTAGGATTTTAAAAAATGGATAATGACTTAGATTAATAAGTCACTTGGGTCATCTCCCCCTTAGGCCCCCTTTCACTTCCCCCACTTGTGGAATCATAATTCCCATCTCTTCTTCGTCCTTCTTTACTGGAATCCATTACGAATTTATATTAAATATCATTGTTCATCATTACAATACATTTGGTCATCCTAGACCAGTTATATCTAGATTTTAGCTATTTCATCGTTACATGCATCATTACATTCTGGGGTAAAAAAAGAGGTGTTACATTCTCCTCCCCCTTAATTTATGCACGATCCTTGGTGCATCATCAACAATATAAAAGGTATCATCAACAATGCACACAAACACACACAATGATGAGACTTATTAATGTCTATGAACATGTATAATATGCCTTCATATGGCATCTTTGAGCTCCCATGTCGCTTCTTGAGATGCATTTTTCACAACATTTTGATATAGATATTGACTATCTCGTACATATTGCACCAACATTGACTGTTCATCGCCATGGTTTCCTTCCTAGGCTTGGCACATCAACATGTACTTATATTAATCATCAAGACGAAAATATGCACGTTATATCAATTCTCATGTAATAATTATTATGTCTATAAGAAATCTCAATATCACCAAGGAAGTATATGTTTTCATATAAGTAATAAGTATGATATTTTATTCCAATACTTATCTGTATGAATATTTCCTTGCCTTCACATGACTTTCACAGACAAGCATTCAACTCACTGCTCTTCCTGGCACACCCTTCTTGATTCCAACAAATTTGTTACATGAATCCCTCATAGCAGATTCATTCAAGTTGCCTCTTTCTTGTAGTCGCTCACCCTCCAAGCTTAGACATTCCCTTCTCTGCTAAATAATCCCTTTGAAAATCCATCATTTGGCAATCATTTCTTCCATAAGAAGATAACAACTTATAGGATCTTACTGCGAGGCATCCCACTAGTAGCCTCTTCTCAACTAGTACTCTGGAAATCATAACGTTCTAGTGTCCTTGTTGTGGCCTTCTTATTAGGATTTCCATCTCATAATATCCATACCTTTCCATAATTTGTATATTCACTATTCACTTGTGTCATTAACATAAACATACAATATCATGAGTAATCTTTCTAACTATCAACCAATCTTGGAATAGTTATTACAACAATTAATTTCGAGATAATAAATCATCCAACCACCTCCCCAATCTTGCACAACCATTGTTAAGCCCTAAATTGTGGCTCATTCCCTCCTAAATTAGACACTTTACATTAGCATTGTTATATTATTTATGTCGGCTTGAGTCCATTACTGGTAATTATACCTTTTTGTCTCCTATATAGAAATGAGACCTTTTCATTTGAATCATCTTGTCTTGTCTTCTGTACTTAATACATTGTATAAGGAGATTTCCACCTCAAGGAGATTTTTCTATTCATCTCTTTTTATTATTATTAAGGCGTGGATTACTCTTTTTTGTCTATTTATGCTCTTTTGGGGAATTTGTTGCATAACATTTGGTATCAGAGCTTGGACGCTTCCAAAACTAGTCACCTTGAAATTTTTGCTATAACTTTTTTCTACGAAGTTTCAAATAATGAAAATCAGAGAGGATGCATAGGACATATTGAGCTATCTATGGTAGATTGTTTAGATCTTGAATAATTATAGGTTCAAAGTTATACCCAACAAAAGTTAGGGTTTTTGACTAGCCCAAAAACTAGTCTAAAAAATGTGTTCTTGGAAAAAATGTTATATCTAGAGAATGTGAGGTCCAAATTGAATGAGACCCATTTCTTATGAAAGAAGACATAATTTATTATATGTAGTAGCAATTTCAGATTTAGATCCAAAAAATTGGACATGTGGCGGGATGTACAAGTTTGCTCTCTGGAAAATTTCAAAATCAACACATTGTGGGAAAGTTGTAGCCATTTCCTCTTGGCACAACATAATTCAATGAAACCTATGGTATTGAAAAGAGGACATATTAGGCTACCATAGGTCGAAAATTTAGACTCAGAGGGGCTAAAATTTCAGATTTCCATCAGGTGGATGGTCGACCAACTAAACAGTCTCCAAATCAGGGTTTTGAAAAGGCATGCCATTTCAAATTTGAACAACGTTTTGTAGAAGGGTCTATTTGGATTGCTCTCAAAGGTGTGATAAATATTTTAGATATCTATTTTTATTGTTCCAAATGGCACCAAAAGGTGTTGGAAGAGGCCACAACACTCCACTCAAACCAACAGAGGATTCATCCCTTACCTATGATGAAAGTGAAGAATCCTTTATGTTCTTCCCTTTTGCACATCCTTTACATATTTCTTCATGATCAATCTTTAGATTAGGTAATCCCGTTTCTACCTTGCTTACATATGGTAATGCTTTATAGCTTATGTGAGCAAGCATTCTATGCCATAGTTCACATGGACTTGTAGTATCATGAGTCAAAGCTGTTTCTGAATGTCCTTTTAGTTTATATAAGCCTCATTCTTCTATCCCAATAACAAAAACATCTTTTATAGATTTTCCTTTGGGCCACACGAGAACTTCTCCATATATAAAGGAAACCCTAAACCCTTTCTTATATAAATATGAGATAGAAAGTAGGTTCTTCTTTCGGCCTGGTACATATAGTACATCCTTCATCTTCATTGGGATTCCTAAATCAAGCTTGTTGGTGGCCTCTCCTATTCCCTTAATTGGGTATTGATAATCATATCCTAGTGATACCTTCTGAGGGGAGTTCTTTTCTTCTATACTGGAGAGAGTCTTCTTCTGACTTGTCATGTGTTTTGAAGCACCACTATCAATTATCCATGTGTCATTTCCAGGTGTCACGGACCCACAGAGAGCAGAGAATAAAACATATTCTTCTACTTCTTCCTTTGCTAACTTCCTGGGAGGTTCTTCTTCTTCTGCTAAGTGAGCATGATGTCTTTTGTTGCTCTTCTTCTTGTATTCTTCTTTTCTGACTGGACAATCTTTGACAATATATGCCATCTTATCACAATGAAAACATTGATAAGATCAAATATAAGTTACGACACTTACAATATAACTTGCGACATTTGCAAGTACAAATGACGACACTTCCAATCGGAGGAATAATACATCTCCGTTGGGGATACAATAAAGTACAAATGTAATACATACAATATACAAGTGAATATATTCCGAAGTTACAAATACATCAACACTCCCTCTTAACTAGGAAGGTATTCTCTTGACACAGGTCATCAATACATATCGGCACAAGTCTTCAATTCTGGAGCTGGATCATCGTCACTGGATCACAGAGCATTATTGTCACTGCTACTGTACTCGTCATCGCGATCACTGGTGCTATCTCTCAATTCTTCTCATCATAGGAAGTTCTACAGAGCCAGCCCTTTTTCATGTTGGTTGTAGGCCTAGCCTCCTGTAGGTCTTCATCATCTCCGCGAGCTGGCCATCCTATGGATTCCTCAAGACTAATTACGTGCGTCAACAAAACCTCGAAAGCTCATCCCAGGCATTTTACGAGCACACAACTCAACCTATTGGATCTCCTAGGATATTTTACATGTGGCCTTTACAAAACCTTAAAAGAATGTCTTGATCAACAAGAACTCTAAAGAGCATCCGAGGACTTTTACGTGCCTAGCACAACCTGTCCGGACCTCCAGGACTGATTACATGTAATCTCCACAAAACCTTAAAAGGGTGCCTTGCCTAGCAAGAACCCTAAAGAGCATCCGAGGCCTTTTACGTAACTAGCACAACCTGTCCGGATCTCCAGGACGTATTACATGTGGTCCCCACAAAACCTTAAAAGGGTGTCTTTCCCAGTAAGAACCCTAAAGAGCATCCGAGGACTTTTACGTGCCTAGCACAACCTATCCGGATCTCTAGGACGTATTACATGTGGTTTAGCAAAACCTTAAAAGAGTGTCTTGCTCAGCAAGAACTCTAAATAGAATCCGAGGCCTTTTACGTGACTAGCACAACCTGTCTGGATCTCCAGGACGTATTACATGCTACCCTTGCACAACCTGTCCACGACCACGGAGTATCATCATGATACTCATGATCCACCCGATCATCCTTGCATAGATCATCCTCCTAATGCTCATGATCATACTGATCATCATCATAGAGTACATCATCCTGATGCACATCATCATCGCATGATCATCCTGATCATATATACAGCATCATCCTGATGCATATCATCTGGAGCATCATCCTGATGCTCATCACACATGATCATCCTGATCATCATCATAGCATCATCCTGATTCATATCATCTGGAGCATCATCCTAATGCTCATCACAGACGATCATCCTGATCATCATCATAGCATCGTCCTGATGCCTATCATCTAGAACATCATCATGATGCTCATCACACATGATCATCCTGATCATCATAGCATCGTCCTCTTCAGATCATCTCATCGTCCACGGAGCATAGCCCAGATGCACATCATACAACACTTACACCACCGAAATGGGAGAACACATCTACCACCATTCGGGGAAGGCTCCAACCCTTACTTTTTCACCATGGGAGAACACTTCTACCACCATGTGAAAAATGGCTCAGCAATTACATCACGACCATGGGAGAACACATACAACCATGCCGGAAATTCCAATTGCATCTGCGTCTTTTGAACTGATCACTTCCCCTTGGAAGGAACCTCAATCTGAAGTACACCAAACCTCTCTCCGAAGTACTCGAACTTCACTCTGGCTAGTGGTTTGTGTTGGTTATGGAGCCTAATCTCCAGATTTAGAGATATTATTATTCAGTCGTGTCCCTACCCCAGGTTTGGTTATGATCCCGGCACGATCCCTAGGGGGTCCCAGGGAGTTTTCGCCAACAGTTTTCGGGCCCGTGGTTTTGGGTAACTCGTGGTATTTTCCCATTGTATCTCCCTTATAAAAGAAAGACATTGTAACATAGCTAGGGTTGATGTATTAGGTTTTATGCATTGTAAAGATATCTGAGATCGAAAAGAGAAGAGAGACTGTGAGACAGTGAAGAGGAAGTGCAACGGCTGTGTTGCAGGTTGTATCCCTTCACTTTGCTGGACAAAATATTAATAAAGACTAGAAACTTCAGTGTGGAGGCAACCCAATTTGGGTGAACCACGATATATCTGTGTCTCTCTTGTAATGTGTATGTGTGATTATATTTGCATTTCTGTTTATTGTTATTGCTCTGCGATCCTGTTTTTCTAACAATTTGGTCAACACATCTGCAATTTGCTAATCTTTCGCAACATACTGGAGCTTAACTACTCCTCTCTGTACCATATCCCTGATATAGTGATATTTGATCTTGATGTGCTTCGACTTGTCATGGAACACCGGGTTCTCTGAAAACTTCACACAACTCTGGTTGTCACAATAGATACAAGCAACACCCAACTAGAGATTAAATAAATCAGACAGTAGCTTCCTTAGCTATACTGCCTCGCAACTGGCCAAACAAGATGCGACATACTCTACTCCAGCTGTACTCAGTGCTACGCAGTATTTCTTCTTGATAAACCAAGAGATCACACTTGATCCCATACTGAAGCAACACCTCGAAGTGCTCTTCCTATCTGCAGCACTGCCTGCCCAATCTGAATCAACATAACCCTCCAGGTTAATCTTTTGATTCACATCATACTTGAGCCCATAATCAACCGTACCCTTCAGGTACCTCAGAATATGCTTTACAGCAATCAGGTGAACATGTCTAGGATCCATCAGGAACTGGCTCAAAGTGTTCACCGCAAAGCAAATATCTGGTCTTGTGTTCGTCAAGTACATCAAGGACCCAATCATTTGACGGTGCATCGTGGCATCAACCGAATCTGATGAAGCATCACTCAATAGATTCAGGTTCGATGCCCTAGGTGTGGCCATGGCCTTGTAGTCCATCATCCCGAACCACTTCAAGATCTCTACTGCATACTTCCCTTGTCCAAGGAATATTCCATCTGCACTCTGCCACATCTCCATACCTAGAAAGTAATGCATCATACCCAAGTCCTTCAACTCGAACTCGACAACAAGCTTCCTCTTCGTGTCGGCAATCAATCTATCCTCACTTTTTACAAACATGTCATCCACATACAATAGGATTATCACTGGATTTCCTTCCTCAACCTTGTAGTAAAGGTTGGAATCCGCTTTACTCTTGGTAAAGCCTAAACTGGATAGGAAGCTGTCTATCCTGCCATACCATGTCCTGGGTGCTTGCTTCAAGCCATACAAGGATTTCTTTAACTTACACACATATGACTCCCTGTCATGTGTCTCAAAACCGAGTGGCTGCTTCACATACACTTCCTCTTCGACTACACCATTCAAGAAAGCTGTCTTGACATCCATCTGGTGTATCTTCCACTTCATCACTGCAGCCAGAGAAAGTCCTGTTCTGATGGAAGTGTATCTGGCTGCAGGTGCAAAAGTTTTTTCATAATCTATCCCTTCTTTCTGGGAGAAGCCAAGAGCCACAAACCTTGCCTTGTATTTCTCTATGCTACCATATGCAACATGCTTGATCTTATAGATCCACTTGGAAGTCACAACAGACTTCCCTTCTGGTCTCGGGACCACATCCCAGACATCATTCTTCATGATGACTGTTATTCCTCGATCATGGCATCCTTCCATTACTGCATCCCGGATCCTGGGAACTTTAGATTCTTCAATATCTTTAATAGATAGTTTTCTTGAACTTCGTTGCTGGAACAAATGTTGTAGTCCTTCTTTTGTAGGTGATTGTACACGATCTTTCCTACAAGTCAAATTCAATTGCATGATTAGAAACTTCTCATAGTTTTTCAAAACAAATTCTTATGCATAAAGACATATGTCATACAGTCATGCAATTATCTTAGCCAATGCTTCAATACAATATTTATCCATATCCCGTATTCACATGGTAACTTTCTAGATGCCTTCCATCTCTACCAGAACATTTGTTAAGAGTGTGCACAACTCCCAACATGTTAGCAAAGAGGTTTCATTCTAGATAAGTAGCAATGGAATGTTGTACAGTACCATAGGCCACTTACCCATTACTTGCATATTAGTAGTATCTTGTTCATTAATGAAACTTTTCTAATATGCATAATATACATCCTAAATCTAGGAACATAAGTATGACTGGAAAACATCATTTAAGTAATCATATATAAAATAAATGACAATTCAAATACTTATCTTTGTTTAGTTGTAGGGTGGACTCCCTCTTAATCTTTGCTTCCTTGTAGGAACTACTGGAGTGTGCTCCCTCTTGATCTTTGCTTCCTGGATTATCTGTCCTTGAACTTATATCCATCCTGGACCACTATGCATGCTTAAGTGTGCACTAGTGTCATCATTGTGTCATCCTCGGGATCTCATACATAATCATACATCCATTAGTACAATCTCAATATTATCAAAACATTATGATTCTAAATAATATTAAACATGTATGGTCATGATCATTTCATACACAGGTAATTTATCACAAGCGTTAGTATTCATGGTTTTCAGGGAGTACTTCTTTTACTCATGCATATTCTTATTTGACCATAGAACTCTTCTAGTTTGTGATATCGTCAATCAAAGTAAGAAGCATAATATGCATAAACCCATGATTACTCAAACTTATAACTTCATGAATAATCATTATTAATCATACAAAAGTATACTTATCTAATATCCTAACACAAAGTAGGATTCTAACTCGATATAGGAAAACATACTTGGATTATCATGCTTGTCTAACATACCCAAACAATGTCTTCTTTGTTCTCTTAGAGACCTTGTGCTAGCAACATACATACCTCGTAAGTAGAGCTTCTATGTGATCCATGACTATGGATGAGTCTTTGTCTTCATGTCACCATGTCATATGTTCTTGATCTAGAACTTGATTTGTACCTTTCATGTTAGTAGACAACATCATCCTCATACAACACCACAGTGCATTAGTACAATCATAAGTGTCATAACCCTAATCAATGAATGTCTTTTATCATGCATTCATAATTTTACTAGGGTGATAAGACAAGTCTAAAATTAATCAAGATTGTTACTAACCTCAATAATATGAAGACAAATATATCATAAACTTAATCATGAACATATTTCAAAACATACCTGTATCTCTTCAAGTCATACCTGTCGGGATTGTTTGTAATATTCTTATGTAAGGCCTTAGCCTCATCTCCCTATGAAATTGGAACTTCTTCAATTATGTAGGTGTCCAATTCATTCTCTTATAGGATTAACCCAATCCACTTTGATTTGCTGAAACTGGATCTAGAGTTGGATTAGGGTTTGTCAGAGAAACCCTAAAAATTCAAAATTTGAATTTCAAACTTCCAATTGGATGAAAAGATGCACCTTGCTGAGTTGATCAAGCTGGTATACTTCAATTTTGAAATCTCCAAAATTTGACCCCTCAAAATTGACTTTGAAAGTTTCGGATCTGCAGCTTCTGTCAAATTCTAGTTTTCTGGTCAAAATCCCGAACTAGGGTTTGATAGAGCCTGGGGTTCTACCCAACCAAAAAATTTGAACTTGGTCTCTAAATTTTGATTTGATGAGGAGCATACATTCGTGGTCTCAGATTTCAAAAATTCCAACTTTCTCCGAAACTCTAATTTCCCACAGTAGTGACAAACCAAAAATGAAGGTGCTCAGAATCTAATTCTGTTTGGACATAAATATATGCCATATTGTTTCTGATGTATCTCTGAAATTTCAGATCCTTGGGGTTTGAAACTTTGGCCTCTGGTAGAATGACCTGTCATCTTTCAACCCCACAGATCTGAGCTCAAATGGATTCTCTGAGAGAGAGATATGCCAAGTGTCGTAATGTGACCTGTTTATGGGATGAAACAATATAGCGAACTTGTACGAAGTGCCATGTGTCACTGTTTCAAATTCGGCCTCCAAAACCAGAACCTATGAAAGTAAAGTCCGTTCCCTAACTGTCATTTTTTTATGGAATTCCATTTGGAGCTTCCTAGCTCGAGATATGACCTTTTTTCCTAGGTCACCTGTTTAGGATTGCATTTTGGAAGAGGAAGAAACCCTAAATTGTACGGATCATAAAACAAAAAGTACAACAAATTAGATGCTGTGCTTTGGACACAAGGTACATGGGGATGTTATCTTCGACCTGTACATGTTTCAGAACCTGAACCTTCTCCAAAATGGATTTATAGCGAAAGTTCCATGATGACTGGTTTTTATTATACCAAGCCCTAACTTCCAATTTGTCGCAAGTGCAACAAGTGTCATAAATGCCATACCATGCCTTCCTTCAGGCTAGCTCTGATACCATGTTAGTTTTTCAGCATTTAATTCAATCTGATCTAGGATCTTAATTGAGAGAACAACATGTACAACATATCAAACATAAGAGACAAGAGACAAGAGACACAAAACATTTCACTGGGGAAAACCAAGAAGGTGAAAAACTCCGCAACTTCCTCAGAGATAGAATGAACACCAATACAAAGATCACAAATATCAAACCTCAAGAGATAGATGACTGCAGCAGCTAATCCTCCTCCACTTGTGCGCACTCCTCCTCTCTCTCACTAATGCGAAGTGAGTGAGAGAGTGAATGTGTCAAATGAGAGAGTCACACTCTCTATTTAAACTTTTAATTTCACTTGACCTTTACTCAACTAGGTCGGCCCCAACTTAACTACTTAACATAATGCTGACTGGGCCGACCCAACTAGGGTGGTCTAGTAACCCTTTAACCCATATGACTCATACAGGGCTAAGCCCACCAAGGTGGTCTAATAACCCATCAAATATAAGTTACGACACTTACAATATAACTTGCAACACTTGCAAGTACAAATGACGACACTTCCAATCGGAGGAATAATACATCTCCGTTGGGGATACAATAAAGTACAAATGTAATACATACAATATACAAGTGAATATCTTCCGAAGTTACAAATACATCAACATTCTCTTCTAGAATGAGTCCAATTCTGTATTTCCAGGCACAAAAATTTTCTATGCCTTCCAACTTGTCATCAAGCTTGGTGCTTGGAGCCATCTTACTCCAGAGAACAAAAAAAGGACCAAAAAATAAAATTTCGCAAAAATGAAACTAAATACACCAAAATATGCGCTTGACTGAGGCGATTCTGCTGGTATACTCTGTTTATGAAGAATCCAAAATTTCACCCCGAAAATTGGACTTACGAAATTCGTGACTGCAGTTTCTGGTTTTTCTGGTCCAAATTCAAACTAGGGTTTGAATTTCTAGAGGATTTAGCCACTGAAAATTTTTGATCTTGGTGCCAATAGATGCGCCTTGGAGGGGCACACTTTCCTATGCCACTTGCACTAAAAAATTCCACTTTAGTAAGAAACCCTAATTTTCATGCTCAGAGAGAGAGAGAGAGAGAGAGAGAGAGATTTACCCTAGTGAAAGATGATCTTTTTCAGTCTAGCTATGATATCATGTTAAGATTATATGCTACTAAAGACTAAATTATAACTTCATGAGCATTTAATACATTTTCACAATAGCAACATAACAAGGATCTTTGAAAGATACACAATCACAAGGTACACAACAATATATCCTGGGAAACCCTCAAGGGAAAGAAAACCTAGCAAGAATTTCCTCAATATAGATTACCAAAGTACAATGCCCAAAAATAAGTCTCACAAAGAAGAGAGACAAAACCCAAACTCTAGATCCAAGTACAATCCTCCTCCTCCTTCGCAAGCTTCCTTTCTCCTCTAATGCACAATGCTTGAGTGAGTGAATGGTACAAATGAGAGGAAGTCACTCTCTATTTATACTTTACTTTTCAATTGACTTTTAACCCAGCTAGGTCGGCCTCAATAAATTAACTGGGCCGACTTCTATAGGAAGACTCAATTAATATTTATATTACATTCTATTGGGTACTAACGACCCGACTTACAATGAAGGTTTTACCTCATGAATTTTACATGACCAAATGTAATAATAACATCCCTAAATGGAGGTAAAACATCCCCGACGAAGTTACAATAATAAAGTACAAGTAGAATATTCTTTGAAGTTACATTAATTCAACAAGGATTTCTATAAGTAAGGAATTATCATGGCATTGTAATCATCCTATCTCATATTTTATACTCATATATTCTTATTCAATTATTATGTTACCCAAATGGATTTCTTTATGATATTCCAAATATTTTGGATGTGTGTATTCTGAACCGGTTGGTTCACTATAGAGAAAAAATGAGAAAAATTCCTCTAAGCAAGTTGATCATCCCATTGACAAGGTAAAAGGTTGAGTAAATAAATTTTCTCGGCTTCAACATCTTGGGTCACTTTTACCTCCAAGTTTTTCAAAATCCCCAAAAAATGCCCCTGGATTGTGGATTTTTCCTTTTTTTTGCATTTATAGTGCACACCCCTTGGAATTTGGCCAAAATATCCCTAGGTTTTCTCTATTCTTGGTCAAGGATTGCACCATAAAAACTTCATCCCCACTAGGGCCACTATTAAACAATTGGGTACTGGTTTTAAAAAGTCGCTATTTCATTTTTTTTGGAAAATTGGAGTTGAGCAGGACAATGCCTCTTTCTGGCATTGCTTTAGTCCTCACTATGGATAGACACATAAAATTTCATCGAATTCAGACTTCATATGCTGTTGTTATGGCTAAAACAAGTTTTTGGCTCCTGATGTTTTTTTGATTTTCCAAATTTTATGTACGTAGACATGGAATGACATGTGGTGGAATTAGTGTCCACTTGGGTTCTATATGTCATATGTGGGGTCTTCCATGTCACTCCTAACCCTCCATTTCATTACGACTGTTGAAATCATCACGAGCCATTGATCTGATCTTCAGGTTGAATCTCCACCACTCACAACAAGGATCCATCGCCTTTTTCCTTCACTAATTTTTGTGATAGATATGGGCCATCCATTCCTTCTTGCGCGATCAAATCTAGGTCCTTCGTGCATGGCCCCTCTTGTTAATCCATGATCACATTCTCTTTTGCATGAACAACTATGATCAACCTACAAAATTTGCCCAATGGAATCCTATCTATTTGCAGTAATACCACACGTGTTAGGTCTCGATCAAATGCACTTGAGAGAACAAATCAAATCATCCCATATTGTGGACCTGACTTAATCTCATCCATTCACAGTAATACCTCTTTTTCTAAGTTACGATCATATTCCATGCATGAAATGCCATGATATGTCAATTTGACACACTTGCTTTAATCTCAACCATTCACAATGATATCCCCTGTGTTAAGTTTCTATCACCTAAGTTCCATGTGCAAATGATTGAGATTTGATGATAAAAAATGCCTGATCAATCTCAACCATTTGTGGAAGGTCACTCAAGGTAAGGCACGGGTACTTCCATTTGTGCATATGTTTGAGATCACACGATGGAACATGCACGATAAAATCTTAGTTGTTCGTGGTAGTGACCCCTTGGGGTAAGGTATGAGCACTTCTATTTGTGTGAATGGTCAAGATCACATGATCAAACATGCACAATCAAATCTCAGCTATTCATGGAAAAGGTCCTTGTGTTAAGGATTGAGCATTTAGCTTTGAACAAATGGACACGATCTCTTGATCTTGATGACCTGAATCCATCTAGGTCATCCAAGCATAAATTGGATTTTGTCGTTATTACGTGGATTCCACCCACACATTTGAACCCTTTTGGTACTTCCACCTATACATTGAATTCACAGGGCTTCTCCACATCATACTCCCTACCTACGTGGGATTTCTGCCCCCCCCATGAACTCTTTTTTATAAAATTTCAATTTTTTTATAAATACATATTTTTAATTTCTAAATGGGTGGCTAACAAAAACTTACACCTAACATTTCTCCCATTCGTAAATTTTCTATCAATTACTAGCACTGATATTTTCTTAATAGTGGTTCAAATTTTGTTATTTTTTTTTAGAATTGAGTTTCCCTTTACGAATTGTCATTACCAAATCTTATTCAAAATTTTTGTCAAACAATTTTATTGCAAGTTATATTTTCCCCCCAATTTCATAAAACCATCTCTAAAACTTAAAAATTTACTTATTCTTCGTTCCATATTTGGCCCAACCATTCAAACAATAATCCAATTATTTAATTAGAGCCTTACATTAAACAATTGGGGGAATTCAACATTGTTTTCCGCAAGGAATTTGTATTATACGTTTTTTCAAATACTTCACGTGAAACATCAATTATGCTTGTAGAATTCAGTTACAAACTACACTCAAAACCACTATATAGAAATTTAAAACCATGGATTTTCCCCTAAACAACATGATCCGTAAACTGCCATGTATATTCCATCAGAGCAGTTCGTCAGAAAGAATATTACCACTAGTTATTTTAATCGGTTTATTTTTAGCACTATAAGAGAAATGATAGAACAAGAAATACACAATCCACACACATTTGACACATAATTTATACTGGGAAAACCCCTATGGGGAAAAATGTAGCTGGAATGAGGACTATGCCTTGCTCTTTTATGTAGAATGCAATACAAAATGAAATCGATACTCATGATGGAGTTACCTTGGACACTATGGCTCAAATGACTACTACGAAATCTATTACTCCCTCTATTATGCCTCACAACCACCCCTTATTTATGGTCAGCTATGGAACGATACAATTGAAATGGAACCCCTTATTTTCCTAACAACCTGGTATTGAACATAGCTTGGTAGCCGTTTAGGGTTAATTTTAGGGTTTGTACATGCCTCGATTCCCATTTAGGGGTAGGGTTTTGGACCTTCTAGAATGTTCTTGAAATTCCACACGTGACTAGCTCCACATGTGTGAGAAATGAGAGTTGACATGGAATCCACTCGAAACTATGGTGGTCAACTAGATGGGTCAACTTGCGGGAGGCATAACTTCTTCATACGAACTCAGATTGAGGCGATCTTTAGAACGTTGGAAAGGTCTCTGAGTGTAGAATTACATCATGGCCCATTTATTTAGCCATGGGTTTTTTTACCCCAAAAAATGTTGTTCAGACCCTCAAATTAGCCTCAGAAGGTTTTGGACCCCAAATCTGCAAAATGAAACATGCCTATAAAATGGCCCCTATAAGCCAATTCATTCAATATTCTGACCCCAAAAGCTACAAATAGGTGACAAATTATATATTGATCCATTTCAGATCACACCTCCCCATTTTTGGAGGCTTTTGGTCCCCGAAGTGTTTTACTGAATGATGTGAGCAAATCACCTCTCTCCCTTAAGATGGGAAAAATGATTTTGCTTAAGCCAAGGACTATAACTGTTTTTTTAGTTCTTCTTGACAAATTGAGCTCAGGGAAAATCGTTGGCCTAAGAGGCCAATAGGCCTCCAAGGCCTTTGGCCCCATAGCTTCTTGACTCAACAATTTGCCTCCAAGAGGAAAATTGTTGACTTCGAGTTGATGTTACCTCCTCTACTCAATGGTCTTTTAAGTAGTCAGACTCAATGATATGGGAAAGCTTGAAGCAGATTGCTCACCTCTAAGGCTACATAACCTCTTCTCATTAGTGATTCAATGCCTAGCTATCTTTCTTGGTGATTTGAATGATATTTGAGCTTCTACAAGAGTGAGTATTGCACTAACTGAATGGTCAATTCTTCTCATTTCTTCATCTTTTTATTGTAGTGTTATTTTTTCATTGCTAGTTGTGCTCTCACCTTTTTCTTGTGTTTTGTAGGTTTGCACATAATCAAAGCTATAAAAACCATTAAAACTTGATTATACCTATTATTTAGGCATTGCATAGACCGCGAAAGTGAGAGGAACAATGTTTGGCTTGGAGAAATCGATTTGTAGATGTTTTAGATGTCGTGGTAGCGTGTCGAGGGTATGGATCCATCTCGTTTCTTTGTGTGAAAATGGGAATATCAAGCACTTATTAGAATCTATTTTTGACTAGACAACCAAAGTGCATTCTCCGGAGCTATTATTTGGTTATGAAAATTGATGTGATATTGCTTCCATTGTTGGAGGATGATCATATCATGAAGGAATTAGAATGCACATAAACCAATGCATTTGCCTCCATTGATATTGCCACAATGAAAATAATTGAATCTTAATGTCCATTGTCAGAGCAAATGAAGTTTCAATCTTAGCTATATTGAAATCTCCCAAAATGCCTTTTATTACAAATTCAAAAATTTCACCTCATTGAAGGTTCCCTGGATTTAATCCCTGTGAACTTTCAATGTTAGGGAAGATTTGAAATATTAATTTATAGCAGCAAACAACAAAAAATATTTCACTTCACTTTAACCCAACACAATATCCAACCCAATAGAGAAGATACCAAACAAATGTCAACAAGTTTTAGTGCTTAGTGCACACTTTTCAAGCATATACTAGATCTGAAAATCACTCTATTACAAAACATTTCATAGAACAAAATATTCAAGTTATATGTTAAATCACTTAACAATTTCAGCCCTATGTTAAGTCAAATAAGCATGAAAAACAAGTGCTATAAATTACCCAATCAAGAAGACACTTCAAGCTAATATTCAAATAGAGAATTACACAATCTTGGATAGTTGGAAGCTTCATATATATATAGAAAAATTGAAGTACATGTGTATGCCACAACTTTATCACAAAGATAGTACAATCTCTAGCTCTTCAAACCTTAGCTAGAGAAAACCATAATAACCTAGCCACCACCAAAGAGCCGCAACAATCTAGCATCAACACTAGGAAGTCCTCCTTGGCTCCAACACTTTCTCCCACAAGTGTCCAAGAAGTCTCTTTCTCTTCTCCTCAATCAAGCATAACAAGTAGCATTAGATCGATATTTAGTGCTTGTTAAATAGTTAGTTTAAGCTCCATATTCAGCAAATAATAAATAGTTAGTGCCTGAGTCCCCAATGTTCCCTCTAGATTAAAACCCCGCAGCAGGTCTCCCCGTCTCTTCAAATTCTGCAGCTCTCTCAACCTTCCTTAAATGCTCCCTTAACTGTAAATCTATGTTTAACTGATGATTTGAGTTCGTTACTCGCATCGTTATGTACAGGCTGGTACATTTCTTCTCTCATAATAATACACGAACAATGCTTCTTTATCCTCTAGGGTTTATTACAATCCTTAACTTCTTTAACTCCTTTAGGGAGAAACCCTAACCCTAGAAAATCCTTGAACTTCTCCAAGAACCCTAATCCTCCAAGACAAAGTGATGATATAGTGAAGAATACAAAGGCAAAGATAGCATAGTGCGCTCCACTCCTCACATCTATAACACAAGCATGATGAAAAATGAACATATGAAATGACTCTTTCCTTCATATATTTATACATCGAGAGGTAATGGAGGCCAACAATATAAAGTCAACCTAAACCTCTACAAGAAACCTATATTTACACAAGTAGGCTCCCAAGTGGAGTGCTCTATCTCTAAGTGACAGATTCCAAGCTCCAAAGTGAAGACATCCACACTCAAGGATCCAAGGCATGGGTGTTCCATAAGATGTGTCCAACACTCCTCCACAAGCCTCCAACACTCCAACGCTCTTCCAAAGCCATGTGCCCCTCTAGGTCCACCCCACCTACATGATCACTCTTTGAACAAGCATGCTTAAGTCAAGTACAAAACTCCATCGAAGAAACTAAGTGTGCCCATGCCATCTAGGGCTCAAAGCACTCCTCTAGAATTCCCAACACTCCTCCAAAGGAAGGTGTCCTCTAAGCAAGCAACCAACACTCCATTTTCCATTAGGAAGAAAGTCACCAAGCTCCATAGGATTCTAACGATCTAGGGAAGAAATCCATACACACATCCATATAATGTTTATCATTCAATGAGCAAGTCACCTCACATGTGCATGACCATAAAAAAACAACCCCGAGTCATCCATACGCTGCACACCCCACATCACGTGAAGCACCCATGAGCATGGTGTAAACACTTTGAGAGTAACCCCAAAAGCGAACAAGATTTCCAGTTTTCAACTCTACTACAAATCTCTCAAGGATATTATTTTCATTGCGCATTTGAATTTTTAGCTCATTAATGGTTCACTTGCATTTAGAAAATTGTTCAATATTTGTTAATAGTATGGTAGGACAAAAGCAAAGTTTTCCCTTGCATTACAAACACCTAATATTTTTTGAAGAATGAGACTCACATCCTCCTGAATTGAAGAAGCCATGAGATAGTAAGTGTTCAAGATCTTGTTGCAAACCTTTATATTGTAAATCTCACACTTTGATTGAAGGCATTGAAATCAAGGGATTAAAGAAAATATTGCATATTTTACTCATCGTTTGAAGATTTCATGTACTGTACTTGACCACCTCTTTAACACTTTCCAAATGGCGAGGTACTCCGTTTACCACCATTAACTGGAATTTATGCTCTGATGTTTAATTTGAATTTCCATGGACTTGTTATACAAGTATTTTTTAACAATGGAAGTACACTTATAGAAGTCAATTAACTAAAATTCTCCATTCTAAAATATGCAATCATTCCTATCATGAATGCATCCACACAATGAGCCTTAATTCATGCACACTGTATTCACATATACTGCAAAATAAATATGCATAGGACATAATAGAAATATAATCATGGTGATTCATAACATAATCAGAAACTTATCTTTTGGTGTCCTCCAACTTTTTGTAGACGAAGGATGTTCCTCCCATCCATAGGCACTTTGTCAAACTAGCTCTTCCTATGACAGAGGCCACCACTGAGTTGGGGCTATCAGTCCACAAGGGGTGAAGTTTCCCAAGCATTCTACTCAGCCACAAATTCATCGTGCACAACACATCAAATGGCCAAAACTCACACATATACAATTCTAAAGCCACTCTTTACCAATCCCAATTCCTAGCACTCCATCCCCATGAGCTTTCATGAAACAAGGAATGGGATCCCCTTCTCTAGATAGTCCCTCGGGATATCCCAATTCCCTTTTAGTGCTCTATCATAGGCCGACCAAGGAATCTTCGTGTTGGGAAATATCTAGATTCAAACCCCCTCTACAGTCGTCCCAATCTACTAGCACTCATCCCCCATCAGCTTGCACAACACAAGGAATGGGACCCTCTTCTCTACATGCATCCCCTTAGGATGTCCCTATTTCTAGTGCTCTAGCAAAAGCTGACTAGGGAGTCTCCATGCTAGGACGGACTCCATGGACCTCAACTGTAGATAATGTTTTCTCTCATAGAAACAATCTAAGATGGTTAGATTGAACCAATCCACCTATACTGAATTCTAAAATGTTAGAATGAATGAATCTCTAAGCTTAATTCTGACATTATATATGCATGACTATAACTTTCCACGTGGCACTCAAGAAGAGCCCACTTTTCCCTTCTTAATCCCATGTTAGGATAATAAATAAAGTTAAGGCTAATTAAGCCTTTCTCATAAACATGGCGTTAGGGACCTCAGGATAAAATTACCATCTAGGATTTTAAAAAATGGATAATGACTTAGATTAATAAGTCACTTGGGTCATCTCCCCCTTAGGCCCCCTTTCACTTCCCCCACTTGTGGAATCATAATTCCCATCTCTTCTTCGTCCTTCTTTACTGGAATCCATTACGAATTTATATTAAATATCATTGTTCATCATTACAATACATTTGGTCATCCTAGACCAGTTATATCTAGATTTTAGCTATTTCATCGTTACATGCATCATTACATTCTGGGGTAAAAAAAGAGGTGTTACATTCTCCTCCCCCTTAATTTATGCACGATCCTTGGTGCATCATCAACAATATAAAAGGTATCATCAACAATGCACACAAACACACACAATGATGAGACTTATTAATGTCTATGAACATGTATAATATGCCTTCATATGGCATCTTTGAGCTCCCATGTCGCTTCTTGAGATGCATTTTTCACAACATTTTGATATAGATATTGACTATCTCGTACATATTGCACCAACATTGACTGTTCATCGCCATGGTTTCCTTCCTAGGCTTGGCACATCAACATGTACTTATATTAATCATCAAGACGAAAATATGCACGTTATATCAATTCTCATGTAATAATTATTATGTCTATAATAAATCTCAATATCACCAAGGAAGTATATGTTTTCATATAAGTAATAAGTATGATATTTTATTCCAATACTTATCTGTATGAATATTTCCTTGCCTTCACATGACTTTCACAGACAAGCATTCAACTCACTGCTCTTCCTGGCACACCCTTCTTGATTCCAACAAATTTGTTACATGAATCCCTCATAGCAGATTCATTCAAGTTGCCTCTTTCTTGTAGTCGCTCACCCTCCAAGCTTAGACATCCCCTTCTCTTCTAAATAATCCCTTTGAAAATCCATCATTTGGCAATCATTTCTTCCATAAGAAGATAACAACTTATAGGATCTTACTGCGAGGCATCCCACTAGTAGCCTCTTCTCAACTAGTACTCTGGAAATCATAACGTTCTAGTGTCCTTGTTGTGGCCTTCTTATTAGGATTTCCATCTCATAATATCCATACCTTTCCATAATTTGTATATTCACTATTCACTTGTGTCATTAACATAAACATACAATATCATGAGTAATCTTTCTAACTATCAACCAATCTTGGAATAGTTATTACAACAATTAATTTCGAGATAATAAATCATCCAACCACCTCCCCAATCTTGCACAACCATTGTTAAGCCCTAAATTGTGGCTCATTCCCTCCTAAATTAGACACTTTACATTAGCATTGTTATATTATTTATGTCGGCTTGAGTCCATTACTGGTAATTATACCTTTTTGTCTCCTATATAGAAATGAGACCTTTTCATTTGAATCATCTTGTCTTGTCTTCTGTACTTAATACATTGTATAAGGAGATTTCCACCTCAAGGAGATTTTTCTATTCATCTCTTTTTATTATTATTAAGGCGTGGATTACTCTTTTTTGTCTATTTATGCTCTTTTGGGGAATTTGTTGCATAACATTTGGTATCAGAGCTTGGACGCTTCCAAAACTAGTCACCTTGAAATTTTTGCTATAACTTTTTTCTACGAAGTTTCAAATAATGAAAATCAGAGAGGATGCATAGGACATATTGAGCTATCTATGGTAGATTGTTTAGATCTTGAATAATTATAGGTTCAAAGTTATACCCAACAAAAGTTAGGGTTTTTGACTAGCCCAAAAACTAGTCTAAAAAATGTGTTCTTGGAAAAAATGTTATATCTAGAGAATGTGAGGTCCAAATTGAATGAGACCCATTTCTTATGAAAGAAGACATAATTTATTATATGTAGTAGCAATTTCAGATTTAGATCCAAAAAATTGGACATGTGGCGGGATGTACAAGTTTGCTCTCTGGAAAATTTCAAAATCAACACATTGTGGGAAAGTTGTAGCCATTTCCTCTTGGCACAACATAATTCAATGAAACCTATGGTATTGAAAAGAGGACATATTAGGCTACCATAGGTCGAAAATTTAGACTCAGAGGGGCTAAAATTTCAGATTTCCATCAGGTGGATGGTCGACCAACTAAACAGTCTCCAAATCAGGGTTTTGAAAAGGCATGCCATTTCAAATTTGAACAACGTTTTGTAGAAGGGTCTATTTGGATTGCTCTCAAAGGTGTGATAAATATTTTAGATATCTATTTTTATTGTTCCAAATGGCACCAAAAGGTGTTGGAAGAGGCCACAACACTCCACTCAAACCAACAGAGGATTCATCCCTTACCTATGATGAAAGTGAAGAATCCTTTATGTTCTTCCCTTTTGCACATCCTTTACATATTTCTTCATGATCAATCTTTAGATTAGGTAATCCCGTTTCTACCTTGCTTACATATGGTAATGCTTTATAGCTTATGTGAGCAAGCATTCTATGCCATAGTTCACATGGACTTGTAGTATCATGAGTCAAAGCTGTTTCTGAATGTCCTTTTAGTTTATATAAGCCTCATTCTTCTATCCCAATAACAAAAACATCTTTTATAGATTTTCCTTTGGGCCACACGAGAACTTCTCCATATATAAAGGAAACCCTAAACCCTTTCTTATATAAATATGAGATAGAAAGTAGGTTCTTCTTTCGGCCTGGTACATATAGTACATCCTTCATCTTCATTGGGATTCCTAAATCAAGCTTGTTGGTGGCCTCTCCTATTCCCTTAATTGGGTATTGATAATCATATCCTAGTGATACCTTCTGAGGGGAGTTCTTTTCTTCTATACTGGAGAGAGTCTTCTTCTGACTTGTCATGTGTTTTGAAGCACCACTATCAATTATCCATGTGTCATTTCCAGGTGTCACGGACCCACAGAGAGCAGAGAATAAAACATATTCTTCTACTTCTTCCTTTGCTAACTTCCTGGGAGGTTCTTCTTCTTCTGCTAAGTGAGCATGATGTCTTTTGTTGCTCTTCTTCTTGTATTCTTCTTTTCTGACTGGACAATCTTTGACAATATATGCCATCTTATCACAATGAAAACATTGATAAGATCAAATATAAGTTACGACACTTACAATATAACTTGCGACATTTGCAAGTACAAATGACGACACTTCCAATCGGAGGAATAATACATCTCCGTTGGGGATACAATAAAGTACAAATGTAATACATACAATATACAAGTGAATATATTCCGAAGTTACAAATACATCAACACTCCCTCTTAACTAGGAAGGTATTCTCTTGACACAGGTCATCAATACATATCGGCACAAGTCTTCAATTCTGGAGCTGGATCATCGTCACTGGATCACAGAGCATTATTGTCACTGCTACTGTACTCGTCATCGCGATCACTGGTGCTATCTCTCAATTCTTCTCATCATAGGAAGTTCTACAGAGCCAGCCCTTTTTCATGTTGGTTGTAGGCCTAGCCTCCTGTAGGTCTTCATCATCTCCGCGAGCTGGCCATCCTATGGATTCCTCAAGACTAATTACGTGCGTCAACAAAACCTCGAAAGCTCATCCCAGGCATTTTACGAGCACACAACTCAACCTATTGGATCTCCTAGGATATTTTACATGTGGCCTTTACAAAACCTTAAAAGAATGTCTTGATCAACAAGAACTCTAAAGAGCATCCGAGGACTTTTACGTGCCTAGCACAACCTGTCCGGACCTCCAGGACTGATTACATGTAATCTCCACAAAACCTTAAAAGGGTGCCTTGCCTAGCAAGAACCCTAAAGAGCATCCGAGGCCTTTTACGTAACTAGCACAACCTGTCCGGATCTCCAGGACGTATTACATGTGGTCCCCACAAAACCTTAAAAGGGTGTCTTTCCCAGTAAGAACCCTAAAGAGCATCCGAGGACTTTTACGTGCCTAGCACAACCTATCCGGATCTCTAGGACGTATTACATGTGGTTTAGCAAAACCTTAAAAGAGTGTCTTGCTCAGCAAGAACTCTAAATAGAATCCGAGGCCTTTTACGTGACTAGCACAACCTGTCTGGATCTCCAGGACGTATTACATGCTACCCTTGCACAACCTGTCCACGACCACGGAGTATCATCATGATACTCATGATCCACCCGATCATCCTTGCATAGATCATCCTCCTAATGCTCATGATCATACTGATCATCATCATAGAGTACATCATCCTGATGCACATCATCATCGCATGATCATCCTGATCATATATACAGCATCATCCTGATGCATATCATCTGGAGCATCATCCTGATGCTCATCACACATGATCATCCTGATCATCATCATAGCATCATCCTGATGCATATCATCTGGAGCATCATCCTAATGCTCATCACAGACGATCATCCTGATCATCATCATAGCATCGTCCTGATGCCTATCATCTAGAACATCATCATGATGCTCATCACACATGATCATCCTGATCATCATAGCATCGTCCTCTTCAGATCATCTCATCGTCCACGGAGCATAGCCCAGATGCACATCATACAACACTTACACCACCGAAATGGGAGAACACATCTACCACCATTCGGGGAAGGCTCCAACCCTTACTTTTTCACCATGGGAGAACACATCTACCACCATGTGAAAAATGGCTCAGCAATTACATCACGACCATGGGAGAACACATACAACCATGCCGGAAATTCCAATTGCATCTGCGTCTTTTGAACTGATCACTTCCCCTTGGAAGGAACCTCAATCTGAAGTACACCAAGCCTCTCTCCGAAGTACTCGAACTTCACTCTGGCTAGTGGTTTGTGTTGGTTATGGAGCCTAATCTCCAGATTTAGAGATATTATTATTCAGTCGTGTCCCTACCCTAGGTTTGGTTATGATCCCGGCACGATCCCTAGGGGGTCCCAGGGAGTTTTCGCCAACAGTTTTCGGGCCCGTGGTTTTGGGTAACTCGTGGTATTTTCCCATTGTATCTCCCTTATAAAAGAAAGACATTGTAACATAGCTAGGGTTGATGTATTAGGTTTTATGCATTGTAAAGATATCTGAGATCGAAAAGAGAAGAGAGACTGTGAGACAGTGAAGAGGAAGTGCAGCGGCTGTGTTGCAGGTTGTATCCCTTCACTTTGCTGGACAAAATATTAATAAAGACTAGAAACTTCAGTGTGGAGGCAACCCAATTTGGGTGAACCACGATATATCTGTGTCTCTCTTGTAATGTGTATGTGTGATTATATTTGCATTTCTGTTTATTGTTATTGCTCTGCGATCCTGTTTTTCTAACAATTTGGTCAACACATCTGCAATTTGCTAATCTTTCGCAACATACTGGAGCTTAACTACTCCTCTCTGTACCATATCCCTGATATAGTGATATTTGATCTTGATGTGCTTCGACTTGTCATGGAACACCGGGTTCTCTGAAAACTTCACACAACTCTGGTTGTCACAATAGATACAAGCAACACCCAACTAGAGATTAAATAAATCAGACAGTAGCTTCCTTAGCTATACTGCCTCGCAACTGGCCAAACAAGATGCGACATACTCTACTCCAGCTGTACTCAGTGCTACGCAGTATTTCTTCTTGATAAACCAAGAGATCACACTTGATCCCATACTGAAGCAACACCTCGAAGTGCTATTCCTATCTGCAGCACTGCCTGCCCAATCTGAATCAACATAACCCTCCAGGTTAATCTTTTGATTCACATCATACTTGAGCCCATAATCAACCGTACCCTTCAGGTACCTCAGAATATGCTTTACAGCAATCAGGTGAACATGTCTAGGATCCATCAGGAACTGGCTCAAAGTGTTCACCGCAAAGCAAATATCTGGTCTTGTGTTCGTCAAGTACATCAAGGACCCAATCATTTGACGGTGCATCGTGGCATCAACCGAATCTGATGAAGCATCACTCAATAGATTCAGGTTCGATGCCCTAGGTGTGGCCATGGCCTTGTAGTCCATCATCCCGAACCACTTCAAGATCTCTACTGCATACTTCCCTTGTCCAAGGAATATTCCATCTGCACTCTGCCACATCTCCATACCTAGAAAGTAATGCATCATACCCAAGTCCTTCAACTCGAACTCGACAACAAGCTTCCTCTTCGTGTCGGCAATCAATCTATCCTCACTTTTTACAAACATGTCATCCACATACAATAGGATTATCACTGGATTTCCTTCCTCAACCTTGTAGTAAAGGTTGGAATCCGCTTTACTCTTGGTAAAGCCTAAACTGGATAGGAAGCTGTCTATCCTGCCATACCATGTCCTGGGTGCTTGCTTCAAGCCATACAAGGATTTCTTTAACTTACACACATATGACTCCCTGTCACGTGTCTCAAAACCGAGTGGCTGCTTCACATACACTTCCTCTTCGACTACACCATTCAAGAAAGCTGTCTTGACATCCATCTGGTGTATCTTCCACTTCATCACTGCAGCCAGAGAAAGTCCTGTTCTGATGGAAGTGTATCTGGCTGCAGGTGCAAAAGTTTTTTCATAATCTATCCCTTCTTTCTGGGAGAAGCCAAGAGCCACAAACCTTGCCTTGTATTTCTCTATGCTACCATATGCAACATGCTTGATCTTATAGATCCACTTGGAAGTCACAACAGACTTCCCTTCTGGTCTCGGGACCACATCCCAGACATCATTCTTCATGATGACTGTTATTCCTCGATCATGGCATCCTTCCATTACTGCATCCCGGATCCTGGGAACTTTAGATTCTTCAATATCTTTAATAGATAGTTTTCTTGAACTTCGTTGCTGGAACAAATGTTGTAGTCCTTCTTTTGTAGGTGATTGTACACGATCTTTCCTACAAGTCAAATTCAATTGCATGATTAGAAACTTCTCATAGTTTTTCAAAACAAATTCTTATGCATAAAGACATATGTCATACAGTCATGCAATTATCTTAGCCAATGCTTCAATACAATATTTATCCATATCCCGTATTCACATGGTAACTTTCTAGATGCCTTCCATCTCTACCAGAACATTTGTTAAGAGTGTGCACAACTCCCAACATGTTAGCAAAGAGGTTTCATTCTAGATAAGTAGCAATGGAATGTTGTACAGTACCATAGGCCACTTACCCATTACTTGCATATTAGTAGTATCTTGTTCATTAATGAAACTTTTCTAATATGCATAATATACATCCTAAATCTAGGAACATAAGTATGACTGGAAAACATCATTTAAGTAATCATATATAAAATAAATGACAATTCAAATACTTATCTTTGTTTAGTTGTAGGGTGGACTCCCTCTTAATCTTTGCTTCCTTGTAGGAACTACTGGAGTGTGCTCCCTCTTGATCTTTGCTTCCTGGATTATCTGTCCTTGAACTTATATCCATCCTGGACCACTATGCATGCTTAAGTGTGCACTAGTGTCATCATTGTGTCATCCTCGGGATCTCATACATAATCATACATCCATTAGTACAATCTCAATATTATCAAAACATTATGATTCTAAATAATATTAAACATGTATGGTCATGATCATTTCATACACAGGTAATTTATCACAAGCGTTAGTATTCATGGTTTTCAGGGAGTACTTCTTTTACTCATGCATATTCTTATTTGACCATAGAACTCTTCTAGTTTGTGATATCGTCAATCAAAGTAAGAAGCATAATATGCATAAACCCATGATTACTCAAACTTATAACTTCATGAATAATCATTATTAATCATACAAAAGTATACTTATCTAATATCCTAACACAAAGTAGGATTCTAACTCGATATAGGAAAACATACTTGGATTATCATGCTTGTCTAACATACCCAAACAATGTCTTCTTTGTTCTCTTAGAGACCTTGTGCTAGCAACATACATACCTCGTAAGTAGAGCTTCTATGTGATCCATGACTATGGATGAGTCTTTGTCTTCATGTCACCATGTCATATGTTCTTGATCTAGAACTTGATTTGTACCTTTCATGTTAGTAGACAACATCATCCTCATACAACACCACAGTGCATTAGTACAATCATAAGTGTCATAACCCTAATCAATGAATGTCTTTTATCATGCATTCATAATTTTACTAGGGTGATAAGACAAGTCTAAAATTAATCAAGATTGTTACTAACCTCAATAATATGAAGACAAATATATCATAAACTTAATCATGAACATATTTCAAAACATACCTGTATCTCTTCAAGTCATACCTGTCGGGATTGTTTGTAATATTCTTATGTAAGGCCTTAGCCTCATCTCCCTATGAAATTGGAACTTCTTCAATTATGTAGGTGTCCAATTCATTCTCTTCTAGGATTAACCCAATCCACTTTGATTTGCTGAAACTGGATCTAGAGTTGGATTAGGGTTTGTCAGAGAAACCCTAAAAATTCAAAATTTGAATTTCAAACTTCCAATTGGATGAAAAGATGCACCTTGCTGAGTTGATCAAGCTGGTATACTTCAATTTTGAAATCTCCAAAATTTGACCCCTCAAAATTGACTTTGAAAGTTTCGGATCTGCAGCTTCTGTCAAATTCTAGTTTTCTGGTCAAAATCCCGAACTAGGGTTTGATAGAGCCTGGGGTTCTACCCAACCAAAAAATTTGAACTTGGTCTCTAAATTTTGATTTGATGAGGAGCATACATTCGTGGTCTCAGATTTCAAAAATTCCAACTTTCTCCGAAACTCTAATTTCCCACAGTAGTGACAAACCAAAAATGAAGGTGCTCAGAATCTAATTCTGTTTGGACATAAATATATGCCATATTGTTTCTGATGTATCTCTGAAATTTCAGATCCTTGGGGTTTGAAACTTTGGCCTCTGGTAGAATGACCTGTCATCTTTCAACCCCACAGATCTGAGCTCAAATGGATTCTCTGAGAGAGAGATATGCCAAGTGTCGTAATGTGACCTGTTTATGGGATGAAACAATATAGCGAACTTGTACGAAGTGCCATGTGTCACTGTTTCAAATTCGGCCTCCAAAACCAGAACCTATGAAAGTAAAGTCCGTTCCCTCACTGTCATTTTTTTATGGAATTCCATTTGGAGCTTCCTAGCTCGAGATATGACCTTTTTTCCTAGGTCACCTGTTTAGGATTGCATTTTGGAAGAGGAAGAAACCCTAAATTGTACGGATCATAAAACAAAAAGTACAACAAATTAGATGCTGTGCTTTGGACACAAGGTACATGGGGATGTTATCTTCGACCTGTACATGTTTCAGAACCTGAACCTTCTCCAAAATGGATTTATAGCGAAAGTTCCATGATGATTGGTTTTTATTATACCAAGCCCTAACTTCCAATTTGTCGCAAGTGCAACAAGTGTCATAAATGCCATACCATGCCTTCCTTCAGGCTAGCTCTGATACCATGTTAGTTTTTCAGCATTTAATTCAATCTGATCTAGGATCTTAATTGAGAGAACAACATGTACAACATATCAAACATAAGAGACAAGAGACAAGAGACACAAAACATTTCACTGGGGAAAACCAAGAAGGTGAAAAACTCCGCAACTTCCTCAGAGATAGAATGAACACCAATACAAAGATCACAAATATCAAACCTCAAGAGATAGATGACTGCAGCAGCTAATCCTCCTCCACTTGTGCGCACTCCTCCTCTCTCTCACTAATGCGAAGTGAGTGAGAGAGTGAATGTGTCAAATGAGAGAGTCACACTCTCTATTTAAACTTTTAATTTCACTTGACCTTTACTCAACTAGGTCGGCCCCAACTTAACTACTTAACATAATGCTGACTGGGCCGACCCAACTAGGGTGGTCTAGTAACCCTTTAACCCATATGACTCATACAGGGCTAAGCCCACCAAGGTGGTCTAATAACCCATCAAATATAAGTTACGACACTTACAATATAACTTGCAACACTTGCAAGTACAAATGACGACACTTCCAATCGGAGGAATAATACATCTCCGTTGGGGATACAATAAAGTACAAATGTAATACATACAATATACAAGTGAATATCTTCCGAAGTTACAAATACATCAACATTCTCTTCTAGAATGAGTCCAATTCTGTATTTCCAGGCACAAAAATTTTCTATGCCTTCCAACTTGTCATCAAGCTTGGTGCTTGGAGCCATCTTACTCCAGAGAACAAAAAAAGGACCAAAAAATAAAATTTCGCAAAAATGAAACTAAATACACCAAAATATGCGCTTGACTGAGGCGATTCTGCTGGTATACTCTGTTTATGAAGAATCCAAAATTTCACCCCGAAAATTGGACTTACGAAATTCGTGACTGCAGTTTCTGGTTTTTCTGGTCCAAATTCAAACTAGGGTTTGAATTTCTAGAGGATTTAGCCACTGAAAATTTTTGATCTTGGTGCCAATAGATGCGCCTTGGAGGGGCACACTTTCCTATGCCACTTGCACTAAAAAATTCCACTTTAGTAAGAAACCCTAATTTTCATGCTCAGAGAGAGAGAGAGAGAGAGAGAGATTTACCCTAGTGAAAGATGATCTTTTTCAGTCTAGCTATGATATCATGTTAAGATTATATGCTACTAAAGACTAAATTATAACTTCATGAGCATTTAATACATTTTCACAATAGCAACATAACAAGGATCTTTGAAAGATACACAATCACAAGGTACACAACAATATATCCTGGGAAACCCTCAAGGGAAAGAAAACCTAGCAAGAATTTCCTCAATATAGATTACCAAAGTACAATGCCCAAAAATAAGTCTCACAAAGAAGAGAGACAAAACCCAAACTCTAGATCCAAGTACAATCCTCCTCCTCCTTCGCAAGCTTCCTTTCTCCTCTAATGCACAATGCTTGAGTGAGTGAATGGTACAAATGAGAGGAAGTCACTCTCTATTTATACTTTACTTTTCAATTGACTTTTAACCCAGCTAGGTCGGCCTCAATAAATTAACTGGGCCGACTTCTATAGGAAGACTCAATTAATATTTATATTACATTCTATTGGGTACTAACGACCCGACTTACAATGAAGGTTTTACCTCATGAATTTTACATGACCAAATGTAATAATAACATCCCTAAATGGAGGTAAAACATCCCCGACGAAGTTACAATAATAAAGTACAAGTAGAATATTCTTTGAAGTTACATTAATTCAACAAGGATTTCTATAAGTAAGGAATTATCATGGCATTGTAATCATCCTATCTCATATTTTATACTCATATATTCTTATTCAATTATTATGTTACCCAAATGGATTTCTTTATGATATTCCAAATATTTTGGATGTGTGTATTCTGAACCGGTTGGTTCACTATAGAGAAAAAATGAGAAAAATTCCTCTAAGCAAGTTGATCATCCCATTGACAAGGTAAAAGGTCGAGTAAATAAATTTTCTCGGCTTCAACATCTTGGGTCACTTTTACCTCCAAGTTTTTCAAAATCCCCAAAAAATGCCCCTGGATTGTGGATTTTTCCTTTTTTTTGCATTTATAGTGCACACCCCTTGGAATTTGGCCAAAATATCCCTAGGTTTTCTCTATTCTTGGTCAAGGATTGCACCATAAAAACTTCATCCCCACTAGGGCCACTATTAAACAATTGGGTACTGGTTTTAAAAAGTCGCTATTTCATTTTTTTTGGAAAATTGGAGTTGAGCAGGACAATGCCTCTTTCTGGCATTGCTTTAGTCCTCACTATGGATAGACACATAAAATTTCATCGAATTCAGACTTCATATGCTGTTGTTATGGCTAAAACAAGTTTTTGGCTCCTGATGTTTTTTTGATTTTCCAAATTTTATGTACGTAGACATGGAATGACATGTGGTGGAATTAGTGTCCACTTGGGTTCTATATGTCATATGTGGGGTCTTCCATGTCACTCCTAACCCTCCATTTCATTACGACTGTTGAAATCATCACGAGCCATTGATCTGATCTTCAGGTTGAATCTCCACCACTCACAACAAGGATCCATCGCCTTTTTCCTTCACTAATTTTTGTGATAGATATGGGCCATCCATTCCTTCTTGCGCGATCAAATCTAGGTCCTTCGTGCATGGCCCCTCTTGTTAATCCATGATCACATTCTCTTTTGCATGAACAACTATGATCAACCTACAAAATTTGCCCAATGGAATCCTATCTATTTGCAGTAATACCACACGTGTTAGGTCTCGATCAAATGCACTTGAGAGAACAAATCAAATCATCCCATATTGTGGACCTGACTTAATCTCATCCATTCACAGTAATACCTCTTTTTCTAAGTTACGATCATATTCCATGCATGAAATGCCATGATATGTCAATTTGACACACTTGCTTTAATCTCAACCATTCACAATGATATCCCCTGTGTTAAGTTTCTATCACCTAAGTTCCATGTGCAAATGATTGAGATTTGATGATAAAAAATGCCTGATCAATCTCAACCATTTGTGGAAGGTCACTCAAGGTAAGGCACGGGTACTTCCATTTGTGCATATGTTTGAGATCACACGATGGAACATGCACGATAAAATCTTAGTTGTTCGTGGTAGTGACCCCTTGGGGTAAGGTATGAGCACTTCTATTTGTGTGAATGGTCAAGATCACATGATCAAACATGCACAATCAAATCTCAGCTATTCATGGAAAAGGTCCTTGTGTTAAGGATTGAGCATTTAGCTTTGAACAAATGGACACGATCTCTTGATCTTGATGACCTGAATCCATCTAGGTCATCCAAGCATAAATTGGATTTTGTCGTTATTACGTGGATTCCACCCACACATTTGAACCCTTTTGGTACTTCCACCTATACATTGAATTCACAGGGCTTCTCCACATCATACTCCCTACCTACGTGGGATTTCTGCCCCCCCCATGAACTCTTTTTTATAAAATTTCAATTTTTTTATAAATACATATTTTTAATTTCTAAATGGGTGGCTAACAAAAACTTACACCTAACATTTCTCCCATTCGTAAATTTTCTATCAATTACTAGCACTGATATTTTCTTAATAGTGGTTCAAATTTTGTTATTTTTTTTTAGAATTGAGTTTCCCTTTACGAATTGTCATTACCAAATCTTATTCAAAATTTTTGTCAAACAATTTTATTGCAAGTTATATTTTCCCCCCAATTTCATAAAACCATCTCTAAAACTTAAAAATTTACTTATTCTTCGTTCCATATTTGGCCCAACCATTCAAACAATAATCCAATTATTTAATTAGAGCCTTACATTAAACAATTGGGGGAATTCAACATTGTTTTCCGCAAGGAATTTGTATTATACGTTTTTTCAAATACTTCACGTGAAACATCAATTATGCTTGTAGAATTCAGTTACAAACTACACTCAAAACCACTATATAGAAATTTAAAACCATGGATTTTCCCCTAAACAACATGATCCGTAAACTGCCATGTATATTCCATCAGAGCAGTTCGTCAGAAAGAATATTACCACTAGTTATTTTAATCGGTTTATTTTTAGCACTATAAGAGAAATGATAGAACAAGAAATACACAATCCACACACATTTGACACATAATTTATACTGGGAAAACCCCTATGGGGAAAAATGTAGCTGGAATGAGGACTATGCCTTGCTCTTTTATGTAGAATGCAATACAAAATGAAATCGATACTCATGATGGAGTTACCTTGGACACTATGGCTCAAATGACTACTACGAAATCTATTACTCCCTCTATTATGCCTCACAACCACCCCTTATTTATGGTCAGCTATGGAACGATACAATTGAAATGGAACCCCTTATTTTCCTAACAACCTGGTATTGAACATAGCTTGGTAGCCGTTTAGGGTTAATTTTAGGGTTTGTACATGCCTCGATTCCCATTTAGGGGTAGGGTTTTGGACCTTCTAGAATGTTCTTGAAATTCCACACGTGACTAGCTCCACATGTGTGAGAAATGAGAGTTGACATGGAATCCACTCGAAACTATGGTGGTCAACTAGATGGGTCAACTTGCGGGAGGCATAACTTCTTCATACGAACTCAGATTGAGGCGATCTTTAGAACGTTGGAAAGGTCTCTGAGTGTAGAATTACATCATGGCCCATTTATTTAGCCATGGGTTTTTTTACCCCAAAAAATGTTGTTCAGACCCTCAAATTAGCCTCAGAAGGTTTTGGACCCCAAATCTGCAAAATGAAACATGCCTATAAAATGGCCCCTATAAGCCAATTCATTCAATATTCTGACCCCAAAAGCTACAAATAGGTGACAAATTATATATTGATCCATTTCAGATCACACCTCCCCATTTTTGGAGGCTTTTGGTCCCCGAAGTGTTTTACTGAATGATGTGAGGAAAATCTTCCTCTACCTTCTTTATGGAGTACCATTTAGCCTTTCTTGGAAGTTGTCCTTTCAACCACACCTACGAGAGTTCATACTCTCCCCACCTGGTAGTTCTTGACTTCTTCTGCAACACTATTTATTCTGCTAACTTTTCCTAGGCCTATGGTGCTAAGTCCTCTATAGAAGATAAGACCTGCTCAGCTTCCTGATCCAACATGGAAGGTTCATAGAGTTTTATACTTTCCACATTCACTATAGAGTAAATGCGCATCCATGGGGGTAGACTAAGTTTATAGGAATTATCTTCCACCTTCTCCAATACCTTAATGTTAAAGTTACAACATAATGAGTCATTCTTCAGGTCATTCTTTTGTCTCAAGATTGAGCCTCGTGTGTCGAGGTAGTTCCTTATAGGAGCCTGAGTTGGAATAAGGAAACTTGGAGAAGAATATTGAGTTGGACTCAAGAATGGATAAGCTTCATGTGTTGAGGAAAGTTCTTTGTACGTCAAAGTGTTGCTATTGTACAGTCTTGCTAGTGAAGGCTAAGGTCTTGTGTGTCAAGACAAATCCTCATGCGTTGAGGTGATGCTTTGTATGTTGAAGCATGTATGGTGTGTGATGTACTACTAATCATGATTGAGCTATTAAGTCTTCTCTAGGGATTGGACACCTCTAGAGTGAATTACTTTAGCATAGAACCGCTTGGAACGATAGTAGGACAACATGATCACATCATTGGGAAAATATCCTTAGTATATTTGATATGATAATTAATTAAGCTGGCACGTGTGGACCATGCATATTATTAGAATTTACAAAGATAATAGGATCACTAATTGAATGACAAAGCACATAGAAAATAACAAGAGTGGAGCTCGTTTAACCATGGTGATGATCTATCACCTCCCAACCATAGATAAACTATTTGTCTCCCTCGAGCTCACGCTTTCCAATAGAGATCGATGTACATCTAGATAATAGTAGTATAAACCCCAAGAAAAGATGTCTTCAATGCCATTACTCTCTCTCCCAAGCAAACTTGTCTTTCTACTACTACTCATGCAAATTTTCTTGAGTGAGATGATGCATCAAATGAGCTAGGTGCCACCCTATTTATATTGGTCACAAAACTGACTTGTTTACTTAATTAGGCCGACCTGACTAGGGTAGTTCTTCCCATTGTTTTGGGCACACTGCCCATTGTTTGGGGCAGTTTACCCATAGACTTCTGTTGAGACAACTTGTCTATTTTGACTTATTCTTTATGGTTTTACAATATGAATATTTCCCAAAGAAAGTAAAATAAAAATACAATAAGAATATCTTCCGAAGTTACATTCCCCAACACTCCCTCTTAAAAAGGAAGTTATTCTTCTGGCGCTATCATCATCATCTCTATTGCCGCAACTCTCCCCCTTAGCCAGGGAGGCATCATAATACTTGAACAAATATGGATATCATTGGTACATCACAATCATCTTGAACATCTCTATATCATAAGGAAGGTCTTCCGATTCCATCGAGAAGTGTCAACAAATCAATCTTCGCGCGTCAACTCAATCCAGTCCATCAGAGAACAAGCACTAGATCCACAAGTCTATCCTATTCATCGGGTAGTCACTTGTGCATCAGTTCAACCCAGTTCGTCAGGGAACATGCATCAAATAAACATGCCTCATCTCAACCCAGTCCGTTGAGGAACATGCATGTGCTCAACATGCCTCAGCTCAACCCAGTTCATTGGGGAACATGCACCAACTCAACCAGTCCATCGGTGAGTCCATACAAGAGTACCAGTGTGAATTAGCTCGACCCAATCCATTGGGGAACCCGCACTAACTCAACTAGTACATCGGTGAGTGCATACAAGAGTACTAGTGTGCATCAGCTCAACCCAGTCCATCGGGGAACATGCACCAACTCAACCAGTCCATTGGCGAGTTCATACAAGAGTACCAGTGTGCACTACTATGCGCCAGCCTCTCCATCCCATCTTAGGATGTCTAAGAGATATCCTCACTCTTTTCAGAGTGATAGGGAGAATGCACTAAATCTATCCATGATAGATCTCCTCACTCCTTTCAGAGTGATCAGGACCTCTCCATCCTTTTCAGGATGTTTGAGATATATCCTCACTCCATCTCAGAGTGATCGGGAGAATGCAGTGGCCTCTCCATCCCATATCAGGATGTTTGATAGATCTCCTCACTCCATTTCGGAGTGATCAAGAGAATGCAGTGACCTCTCCATCCCATCTCAGGATGTCTGAGAGATCTCCTCACTCCTTTTGGAGTGATCGGGAGAATGCATTGGTATCTGTATCATCATCCTTCCCTCTTAGCAAGGGATGTGATCATGGAACCAATCTCCCCATTCCATCAGAGTGTCAGGGAGTAAATTCAACCTTCCCTCTTACTGAGGGATTCAATCATGGGACCAATCTCCTCACTCCTTCTCGAAGTGTACGATCCCATCCTGAATCATACTTGCACACATATTAGCTAGCAGAGGCATCAAGTATATCAGGGCAGAAATTTCTGTCCTTCCCAATTCTAGTCATGAAATGGAATAATAACAAATCACATGAATTAATTTATGCACCTGCATGGGAGAGTATCAAGGGACTAGTATCCCCACCATATCACAGGGTGTTTGGGAGAAGATGTGTTACTACCATCGAACCACTCACTCTTAGACAAGACACATGGCTAATATTTGTATGATATTGAAATCATGCTCATCACATCTTCCTCTGTGCTGGAGCGCCCTTCTCCCTCTGCATCTAAGCATTCCGCTCCCCCTCTAGAGAAAAATGTAATATCCATCTCGGTGACGACAAGGTACATCAAGGATACTCACAACTTTCTGTCTGAATCATCCAACAACGCCATCAGTGTAGCCAAGTACTCACAGTTATCATGTTGGATCTACTTAGGATCTCAACTGTGTTCTTCCTTAACCTAGGAAGATACCATCAGGTTTCTACCATACCATCAATAGGCCAAGATCCTCATCTTCAAGGGATAATTCCCCCTGTCTTGGTGAGGAAGAGATCATTAATATACGACATCACGAACAAGGTATCATCATCAGTAATATGTTCTGAGGCACAATTTTAAATGAACAGATGTGCAACTCCTCAGATATTAACTGAGCAACTCTCGTCTAATCCTTCTGTCATGACTCTAGTTGGAAACCAATTGCTTTCCATAATCATTGAAGAACCGAACATCTAATATAGTAGAGAGAGACCAACATCCGTTGGAGCCTTCTGCTCCCAAACACCGATCTCTATATGAGATCCTCTGGGCCTATGGGTCATGTATCAAATATAGTTGGATGTATTAGGTCCTCGTTTGTCCGCTGTTGCATAGTCATGACTTCCATCTAATTGCTTTGTCTAGGAGTCATCCTTCTAGGCCGAGAGTCATGCTCCTAGAAGCTTCCTGCTTTTTATTAATCTAAACATCAATGGGATCCATGTGTCCACCACTTGCTCATCTGAACAAGTCTCATAATCCTTCTCTTGTAGGCCATATCATATGGTCTTTTCCCTACAAGTAAAATCCCGTCAGATGATTAGCAACATTGCATAATCAATTTTAACCAATTGATATTTCAATGCAATGGAAATAGTTTACACAGGTATGTAGGCATCTTAGCTAATGATTCAACACAACAATTATAAACACGTATCCCAAGCACATATGGTAACTATCTAGATGTCTTATATCTCCACTAGGACATGCCATCAAGAGTATGCACTACTCTCAGCATGTAAGAAGGAGATATAATCTAGACTAGCTCCATCAGGTGTTCATGGAATGTTGCGCAGCTCATGTGCATAACAAGTACAATAAGTGCCTATGGTACATTGATGAGTGAGCTATATCAAATACTCAACAAACTTCCTAATAGACCCACATACAATTTGTTATGGAAACATATAAGACAAAAATAGATCTATGTGAGTAATCAATCCAAACACTTATCTTTTATTGTTTTTGTGGGTGGGATCCCACTGCCTCCTTGTGAGAGTCCTTTGTTCTTAATTTTTCTTTCTGGGAGTCTCCATCGCAGTATGGATCTTCATACCATCACCTCAACATGGGGAGCACTAGGAGAAGAATGTTGGAATATTTTATATTCCTTGGAAGGTAATAATGTCTTTGTGTTATGTCGGAAAATATCCATAATCTTATGTAAAAGAGTAATACATTATATCCCATATTCATTATGGTAAAGTATACTCTTGATATTCATTATTATATAAAGAAATGTTATTATGGAGAATTATATTATCCCACATGCAATATGTGAGAGTAATTCCTCCTCATATCTTAGTATATAATAGAATCAAGGGAGTCACATCACTCACACATGATCTTTACTTATTCACACAAGTATTGCTATATTGTATTGGGGTTATTGGCATTGCTCTCTTGTAAGCTTGAGGGAGATATTCTGGAGATAATAGAAGACTACCTTCCCGTGGACGTATCTCAATTGGGTGAACCACGTATATCTGGTGTACTCTTTTCTCTTGTTCTCTTTCTATACTTATTGTTGATATATTATTGTTTTTCATATATAGGTAAGCTAGTTTAGCTAGATCCATATCTCTGACATGGTATCAAAGCTAGTTTCTATGATCTAGCACCTTCTATTGCTTTCAAAACAATATTTTATCATTTCGGCATTGTTTATTTTGTAGATTTACTTTCTATCTGGTAGCCATTAGGCTTCTGTTCATATCTGGGTATGTTTATGTAGTTTTCTTTCTAACCCTAACCTTGTTATGTAGATTTTTTGCAGAAAATTTTCAAGGGTTTCTTGATGTTATTTTTGTAGATCTATATGTTTTTTGTATTCTCCTCAAGGAGATCTATCTTTCGGTTGTCAAAACGACATTTTTTGGTCCAAGTTTGGTATACTTTGTGTAGGTTTCTGTCTTCGACAGTTTCGACACTATTTTCGGCCTTAAACTGGACACTTGCGACTTTTCTTCGTAGAACCCGCGGTTAACCGCAACTGTTCCTATTGCAAACCCACAAATACACTGCAGACTTGTGGATTTTTAGTGCGCAGACCCGCTTATGCTTCGGCATACTCGCAACTGTTCCATTGTTGAACCCGCATTTAGTTCAGTTTATTCGCAACCCTTCCTGTGCTGAGCTCGCGAATGCTTCGACAGAACCGTGACTTTGTATTACAGAGACCCGTGAGTAGCCGCGACTCCATTACACTGTAAACCACGAGTAACCACGACCTTCACCATACAGAACCCGCGAGTATCGTTTTTTATTCACTGGTTTCCTGTAGGCAGACCCGCGAGTGGCTTTTCTTGGCACTTTTTTCAAAAGGGCTGTAAGTACAAGTTTCTTTTCTTTTACTATTTTTCTAACTGTGTTTTTGCAGATTCATATCAGTACGGTAAAGTATATCAGTTTTCTATTATTCACTTTTTCTCTTTTAATTTATAGCATTTGAGTTTTCTTATATTAGAGAAATTTTGAGGTAAAAAAAGGGCCTCAAAACAAAGAAAATGTACTATAAAATACAACCAATCACATTCTAGTATATGACATCATCCCCCTTGGTGAAGTGGCATTGCATGAGTTAAGAATGCTTATTTGTCAAATTTTCTATGGTGGATGAAAACACATAGTTAACCAAGGTAGTGGTGTAAGTACTTTTAAGTCATAAAGTAAAGTACTCATAATGATAGTCTTTTTATAAAATAATGTTATTGTCATTTTCAAGTAAAGTACTCATAATGAATGTCTTTTCACACTTTCACATAAAATAATATTATTGTCATTTTCAAGTGAAGTACTCTTAATTCATAAAGAAAGTACTTTCACATTTTTTTATAAAATAATATATTATCATTTTTATGTTTTTAATTTTAAATTATATATTCACTCCATTCTATTTAATAACATAATGCCAAACTAATAAAGAATAATAATAGATTTAATAAATAATAATAATGCAATGTGGATTATAATAATATTATTGACATTTTACATGTAAATAAATTCTCAATTAAATTACATTATTAAATTCATGAGAAAAGTACTAAATATAAAAAGTCAACATAAAATTAAAAAAAAAACTCTTAAAAATGTTTTTTATTATTTAATTTCATTTGCAAGTTCAAGACAAATAAATGTTAAAGGACAATACATTTTTGGGAATTTACAATGAATCTTAGTCACATCAATGTAGTCTTATTTTATTAATTTTATTTTTAGTGAATTTTGAAAAGTAACTCAACCATGGTTATTTATATTGTGCATAGAAAATAGTGTGGGAGGTGACTTGTCATATATACCTACCCCATAAAACCCCCAATTCATAATATTTTAATATATCTCATATTTTTGTAGTACATCTCTTAGGAGGCCCTTTTTTGACCTCAAAATCTCTCTAATAGTATATCCTTATGACTTCAGAATTAGCTTCTGTTCCTGAACTTATTGGTCCTAACTATCTTGCATGGAAGAGAAAATTGATTGATGTTCTCAGGAGTAAGAATCTATGGAGGATTGTTAATGGTGAACACACGAAACTTTTTGATGCTCAAGCTTTGTCTGTATGGGAAGATAAATGTGATCAAGCAAGAGGGCTCATTGGTCAAACAATTTCAGATAGTCTTCAGGTAAGTATAGAGGCAGAAGACAACCCCGTTGAGGTATGGAAAATTGTTGCTTCTTTATTTGATAAATTTGATGATGTTTTTGCTTATTACCCTTAAAATAATATTTTTGAGCTAGATCCTACTAATTTTGAAAGAGTAGAATTATATCTTGCTGAAGTGAAAACCTTAAATGAAAAATTAAATAATTGTGGTAAAGATTACAGGAAAACAGACACTGCTCTTATAATTCTTGTAGAACAAAAATTTCCATCTTGTTTTGATATGTTCATTCAAACTAGGAATAGAGCTCTTGAATTGTCTTCAAATACCACGAAACCTACTTTTGATGGTTTTTGTAAAGGATTGATAAATGAACAAGAAAGGTTAATTGTTTCAGGACAAGTCTCACCTAATATGGCTCTTATGGCACATAATCGTAAAAGTTTTAATAATGTTAAAGGTTCTTGTTCACACACTTCAAAACCTACTAATAATTCTGGTAATTCTTCTAATGCACATCATGAATCTAGTAAGAAGAAGAAAGTGTATGATCCTTGTAAGCATTGTGGTAAAACTAATCATCCTGAAAAGAATTGCTTTAAAGCGAAACGTTTAATGGCTAAAACTAAAAAGAAAGATTATGATGAATCACAAGTAGCTTTAAGTGCCTTTGTTGTTGTCATCTAGTAGGTCTTCATCTAATGTTTAATGACTATTTTTTTATTTTTGTTTTTGTTTTTCATGCTTAATCATGTTGATTTCTAATAATGTCATGTTTATTTTTGAGCAATAAAAGCACTCTAATATTTGTCATTTTTTGTGCTCAATATTTATATGTTGTGGCTAACACTCAATGTGTAAAAGTAACTTCATTTTCCTCAATTTTCAAGTTAATATTTTATTTGATCATATCGTGTTGCCATATTTTATATGATGTTTGCTAACCTTTGGTATATAATCATTTTCATTTATGTATGAGCACTTTTGTTTTATGATCTTTGTATGTTTTAATCTTGGAAGTTCTTGTGCAGATAAGTTCTCTGTTTATGTTTCCATAAATAATGAAACACCATATTCTACTGTTAAAGTAATGATATTCATCTGTATGATATCATTTTCGATGTATAGACCATTGGGGTCTTGTTTCTTCGATGTTTGAGGTCTTCTACAAATATTTATATTGCACCTTGATTGGAAGAATGTCTGCTATCTACATGCATATTGGCCATCTGGGTATTTTGTACACTGTTGTGGTGTTCTTAGCTACATGTTCTGTTGTCTCAGCCGTCAGAAGGTATCTATGCATTGGTGTGGATGTTATATCAGAGTTCTTCAACTATCAGTTATGGTTGTGATAATTCTTGTGGTGATTTGGGCACCTTGTTGTTGGATTGCGTCACATGTTCTCGGCATTTTATTGTTGGGTATTTCATCGTAAAACCTGGTTCATGTGCAATTTCATGGTTCAGTGAGAAGTGGTTGTTCTTCATCAAATTCCATCAGCCGAAGTGTTCTTATTTACAACTTTGGTTCTTTTGGAAATTGTCGTCAAGGTGGAGCAGCAATGACTCCTTCCTTCCTTTGTTAGTGGGTTTTTCTCCCAACCATTATTAAGGGGGAGTGTTGAAATATTTTATATTCCTTGGAAGGTAATAATGTCTTTGTATTATGTCGGAAGATATCCACAATCTTATGTAAAAGAGTAATATATTATATCCCATATTCATTATGGTAAAGTATACTCTTGATATTCATTATTATATAAAGAGAAGTTATTATGGAGAATTATATTATCCCACATGTAATATGTGAGAGTAATTCCTCCTCATCTCTTAGTATATAATAGAGTAAAGGGAGTCACATCACTCACATGTGATCTTTACTTATTCACACAAGTATTGCTATATTGTATTTGGGTTATTGGCATTGCTCTCTTGTAAGCTTGAGGGAGATATTCTAGAGATAATAGAAGACTACCTTCCCGTGGACATAGCCCAATTGGGTAAACCACGTATATCTAGTGTACTCTTTTCTCTTGTTCTCTTTCTGTACTTATTGTTGATATATTATTGTTTTGCATAGATAGGTAAGCTAGTTTAGCTAGATCCATATCTCTGACAAAGAACTCCTTTCAATGATCTTCTGCACTTTCTTCGTAATCATTATTCCTTGAATTGTTATGTGGAGTATCTTCATCGATATCAGTAGTAGAGGCTTCATGTTTTCTATTCTTTGAATCATGACATTGATTGGCATAGTGTCCATACTTGTGACATTTGAAGCACTAGATGTGTGAAAGACCCTTCTTCTTTTTTTATTTTTTATTTATTTTCGAGAATAGGGCTTGATCTTCCACCTTTGTCTTTCTTGTCATGAAAATTTCTTCGCTTACATTTTCCTCTCTTGGCGTGAGATGTAAGGGCTTGATTTTATTCATTGTGAGTGCCACGTGATATGCCTCTAGTTGCAAGTCTTGTTTCTTCTTGTATACAATCTTCCCATATACGATCAAACTTGGGAAACTTGGCTCGTCCACTTAGACTTTGAATGAATGATTCCCAAGAAGGAGGGAGACCATTAAGGGTTGTTATCAAAATTTTCTGTCATCAAGAGATTCTCCACTGGTGCTTAGTTGATCTCTTAGCTCAGAGATCCTCATGAAGTAGGAAGCAATTGATTCTGACCTTGACATCTTGATATTTGATAGTTGATTTCTCAATGTAAGGGTACAATTGATATTTCTATTTTCGAACAACTTCTTCAAGACTTTAAACATCTTCATGGATATCTTCTTCTGAGAAATTTGAGGAACCAAGTGGTCTCTTACTGAATCTACCAAGATCCTTCTTGCCCTAGCATCATTCTTTATCCACTGGTTCTTTTTTGTTTCTTCTTCTAGTTCTGGAACCTTCTCATTTACAAAATTCAATAGGTCATTTTATTCAAGAATTAGAAGAACTATAGAATTCCAAGAGTTGAAGTTGGAAGCTCCATCCAACCTATTCTCAACCTTCATCCCAATCATCTTGACTCTAACTGGATTAGAAACCCTAGCAGGAGCTAGGTCAATTTTGAAGTTAGGATTCTTGGAAAACTGATTCCACAGGGAGATGCGTCCTATCAAGGCGAGTTGAATATCCCTTGTTTTCTCAGATTTGTGGAAAAAACAAATCAAACTGGAAACCTTAGTTTCCCAACTCCGACAGAGAATAGGTCAAAAATGAAAATTTCTGGATCTGAAATATGATTCCACAAATAGTTGCGCCCTATTGAGGTGAGTTGGAGCAAGGTAAAGTTTGGCCAAAAATGTGGAGATAAGGGATAGATCCAAGGATCCCTAGGTCTTGACCCCAGTAGAGTTAGGTAAAAAATTGAACTTCCACCAGACTAAAATTGGCCACCACAGAAAGATGCACCCTCCTAGTGCAAGTTGCTCTATGCTCCTTTTGAGATAAACTATGATGGAAAACACTCCAAAATGTGGAGCCCTAGTTTCTGGAAATGACTTCTTTTAGTACTTCTCTGAAACCATGTTAGAATTTACAAAGATAATATGATCACTAAAATAATGACAAAGCACGAAAACAATAACACGAGTGGAGCTTGTTTAACCGTGGTGATTATCTATCACTTCCCAACCATAGACAAACTATTTGTCTCCCCCGAGCTCATGCCTTCCAATAGAGATAGATGTACATCCAGATAATAGTAGTATAAATCCCAATAAAAGATGTCTTCATTGCAACTACTCTTTCCCCCAAGCGAACTTGTCTTTCTGCTACTACTCATGCGATTTTTCTTGAGTGAGATGATGCATCAAATGAGCTAGGCACCACCCTATTTGTATTGGTCACAAAACTGTCCTTTTTACTTAACTAGGCCGACATGAATTTCCCTAATTGGGCCGACCTGACTGGGGCATTTCTTCCCATTGTTCAAGGCAGTTTACCCACAGACTTCTGTTGAGACGACTTGTCTATTTTGACTTATTCTTTTAGGGTTTTACAATATGAATTTTTCCCGAAGGAAGTAAAATAACAACACATAAATAATATCTTCCGAAGTTACATTCCCCAACACATATAAGATGAGATAAGATATGAGAGAATTCGAATTACACATAAAGAATTAATTTAATTAAGAGAGAATCAAATTGTTAAACTTTAGTGATATCAACAAAGAAGACTCTAGTCAATCAAAGGAGAAATCAAATTGTTCACTACAGTGATGTTAACAAGAAAGATTTCAGTTAAGAGAGTTAACTAAGTGATAACAAAGAAGATTTAGTTAACTGAGTGTTTTTGCATCACAACACTTATGTTAAACTAAAATATGACTATTGTGTTTAACTAAAAAACGACACTTGAGTTGCGACACTTGCATGACGACACTTAAGTTAGCCACATAACTAAGCGGGTAAGTTTTCAGTTAAGGGGAAAGTTCATCCTGAAGTCAGTATAGTGAGTTAAAGCTATTGCATGAGAAGTGGGGCACTTCTTCATGCAAGATTGATGTCTCCAAGGTTGGAGCGAATTCCATTGAAATAAATTTGTGCATGAAACCAATATTAGCAAATTGGTTGATTGGAGCATTATTATTCCGAGTCTCTCTTTTATATCTATCTCTCTTGTTCGATAAATTGCACTGGGGGTGCTTGATGTATAAGAAATTCTTTGCTATCTATCAATATACTAAGGAAGGCTTTGCTGGGGTTTTATCCCTCAATTCATAGAGGGTTTCCCCAGGGTAAATTCATGTGTTGAATGTGATTGCTTATGTTCATGATTATTATTTGATTTTGTTGGAGTCTAATCTTTGGTGTGAGGAATATCAATGTGCAAGGGACACTAAGAGTCACCTGTGAGTGAAGAGTCCACTTGGGAATATGAAACCCAAGGGACAATTCTCATTGTATATATATGTACATTTGGTTAATGATAAATATAGTGTGCCTTCATGCTTATTCTCTTTGTGCTTCATTTTGTATTTGGATTTGTGTGTAAGCCAATCTTCCAATTTTCCCAGTGGTATCAAAGCGTATTATTGATATGTGTCCTGTCCTAATCTTCTATATTCCTTGTCCTCTTCTGAGATTCTCTGTGCTCCCTGGTGAATACTGCCCATAAATCCAGACCTACACCCATCCGCCAACTCTGTCAGCAAAGGTGTTTTTGAAAAATATTCCGTTCTGCAAAGCCTGTCATTTTGCTGTAAGTTACCTCCACCCTCTTCCTTTTGTGGCATATTCCCTGCCCTCCTCAAACCTGCATTGAAAATTCCGTGTGCTGCAAAATTCGCCAGATAGACTCTTTGCTCCTATGTGTTTCCAGTCTCTCAAACCTGCATTGATTCCTCTCTGAAGTGGTTGATGTCTTGGGTATTCATCATCTATTGTTTTCCATTTTTGTTGTCTTATCCTCGACTCAAATTCTACACATCAAGCCATGAATTTCCATTAATCTCTGCGCATTTTGTTTATCCATTCCGAGGATGTGTGGACTATCTATGTATTCTATTACAACTAGATCCATGCTTTTATGTGCTTCTAATTGACTGTGTGAATGAGTATTAGCTGCATGTGGGTATCTCTTGGTGTTGGCGTGGTGTGAATGCACCTCTCTTGGACATTCTCAGTTCTGCAACTTCGTGTGAATACCCTTCTCCATCTCTGTGTGAGTCACATCCCTAGCAATGTGTGGCTCGAAGTGCTCTCCTCACTGGTTATAAAGGTGACTCTTACAATTCGACGAAATATGCATGGAAATTCATGCTTGAATATGAATGGGCGTCTTTTATATCGGAGCAGATTGGGAAATAACTGTCATACTATACATTTGTATGAATATTAATCGTTGAAGGTCGAACTTTGGTAGTGGAGAATGAAGGAATATATCGAACAAGTATGTGGCCACTCCATCCGGTCTGGGTCTACATAGCCATCAATGAAGAGTCTTGTAACTTGTATATTCATACCCTGAGGAACCAACAACGTATCGTTAATATATTGGGGACCTCGACATCTATGTCAACTGTGCGTTGATACACTTCTGGAGTTAACCCTAATTTATTCACTAAAGTGTGACTTATCACATCTTTAATACTGGGTAGTTTTGAAGACATTGTGACCCACTACCAAGTTGGGTAGTTTTACTCGTGCATATTATCTGAGATTTGAATTGTCAACGGTTGACGTAGTGTACAACGGCTTATCTATGAGTAATATTTTTTGTTGATATATGAGCTCCTCAAAACAACTGCGTGAACTTTAAACCTCTCCTCCAGTGTGACCGAGCTGCTCATGAGATGTTGATGTTGCCTGGAGACTTGAATTCTAAAATCAGTTATGCTTCTCTTATTTTCTTGTAAGTATCAATTCTGCTATCAATTCCGTCGTGCATACTGTATTTCTTTCCCAAAGAGAATTTGTTGAGCTGTGAAGAAGGAAAAATCGAATGCAACAACCAAAGCTACTCTGCTCGACGTCCAGTACAGACTTGTATAATATTCCACGTCTCATCTAAACAAAAGATATAGCTATCGGTGAGCTTCTCCAAGATGGTAACCATACTGCGTTGAATACTGCCGTGCGAGGTCGTTCTAAGCCATATGTGGAGATCTACGCGTAGAGAAGTTATATGAGACCCGCGTGTGGAGACTTTGAGAATATTTTCAAAGTTGAAAGTTGCACCGGTGAAAATATAATGAGCCGCCATTGTTTGAATTAAAGAAATAATTCCATCCGACTGCCATCAAAGAACATCATGATATATTGAAAGAAGAAGGCATACACTGCTTGAGTGGAGATGGAGACTATAGAATGGATGAATATCGTTGCTTCCTATTGAAGGACTAGATTGTAAAGCATTGCGTGGAGACCATTCCAGAGCTCCTACTGTTCTTAATCCTGTGTTTTCCATTCTGCACAAGAGTCCTTGATTGAATACCTATGAATACTATGTGACCGTCTCCACGTTGGAAGAATCAAAGAGTTGAAGCGTTGGAGCCGTTAGAAGCACGGGAAGAGTCGAATGGCTGGAGCCATTGAATATTGCACTCGTTGGAACTATTGTTTCGTTGGTGCATGGTAACCTGTGTGAGGGAGTCTTCTACATGTGGCAGTATCGGGTAAGTTATGATTGTATATTAACAAGTGTATTTGCTAAAAATACCCTAATTTTCCATAAAAGAGGCCATGCTTGCCTCTGCTGTTGGTTATTGCTGAGGTTTCCAACATACCAGAGAGATAACATAGCTGTTTGAGTTTGCAGAGAGAGCTGGGCGCAGCATTTTTCGTGACCAACAAGATAGCACTTCACCACATAAAAGCCTGCAAACTCCATTTTACAGGGCTGAGAGTAAGGCGTTCTGAAACTACTATTCATTTATTATACGAGAAGGGATGACTGCACATTATGGAGCTGCTATAATTTGACTACTTTTGTAATTACATGCATTGAGCAGCAGATTCTATCCAGATTTGGGGCAGCAGATTCTCGTTTTGGTTTTGACAGAAAGCACTCCTGCATTTGTTTCTCAAAGCACAACAGTTCTCCCTCATTCGGTGAAAACAACTCTTCATTTGGATTTGGGTTTGGGGCACTGCATCTTTGCCCTTTGTAGTCTTTTATCTTTTGGTGGATCTATAACTGCAGAAAGTAGCTTATTTACTTGTGATCAACTCTGCTCAAGAATTTAGACGTAAAGTATTCCAACATTCCTTCTTCAATTCATGTTTAAATTTTGCAAACAATGAAATTTTTGTAAATTTAATTGCATTTTGATACTTGAACTTGTTTTCTATAAGTGTCAAATAAGATCTGTTTTGAATTGTAACCGGGTGCATTCTCGACTGAGACCGACACCCGTCATTTTCTGAGTTTGTCAAAGGGTGGAATTTCAAGAATCCCTTCATTGTTCGAGTGAGTCTTCAGTTTCATTTTATCAATGGCGAGATTAAATAGCATTGTAGAGTTACCGAACACTTTACTTCTCTCCTCTGTAAAAGACATTGTCATGGTCGACAAGATCACCCTCACTCATATTCGAGATTGTGTGCAAGATTCAAAAGACACACTTGATTTCCTACTGCTTGATTTACAACTCCAACAAGAAGAAATACAATCTTAACTTATTCATGTTCAAAATAATCCTTTTTTTGATTATGTTCTGCATCCTGCACATATTGATGACACTTCAGAAGCACATAAGCAAATCAGTGGCACCCCAACAGAAGTGAAATAAAATGAAGATGAGAACATGCATACAGAGGTTCTGCTTGTTCCTTCCAAGCCCATCATCAGACCTTGGGAGGAGACCAGCCATAACAAGCACAAAACTGGTCTTGGATACGACAAGGAAGTGACAGTTCACATTCTTGATTTCTCCAAGTGTATCCAATTTTAGAGTGCTGAATTTCTCAACGAGAGTTCATCTTCATCCACATTAGTTCATAATTTGACATGCCAACAATGTGATCGATTTGGCCACATGAAAGATCATTGTTTTGATCTTCACCCTTGTAAGCAATGTGGAAAACATACACACTCATCAGATAGATGCTTCATTCTGAAGAAACCTGCAAGAGAGAAGATTCATTATGGGTGGATCACTTCTTGGCAATGGTCATCAGCAACCAAGAATATTTATAAGTCATATTGGAGAGTTCATTCATGAGTATTGACACATCTTGTAGTTGAGACATCTTCTTCTCCTCACTTTGTACCTGACAGGGGGAACATAATGTCAGGTATCAAGTTTCGAATCCTTCTGACAAAAAACACTCACATCCTTCCTCAAGTAAGTTATATCAAGCGAGTCTGAGACACAACGAGTTTGGGAAGCCACCAGATTCATAGATGCCTGATTCTGATATGCATGTATTCTAAAGATATGAGATATATATGACATAGAGTACTCATGTCTTTTGTGTCTAGTTGTGACCCCATGAGACTATCCTATCCTCACATTGTTCCCGACAGGGGGGAATGAATACCGTCAGTAACAAGCGAGCAAGTCCAAGCAAGCCGGAACAAGCAAGCGTGTGAAGATCTATGTTCGACCGAGCTCCATATTTGGTGGTCATCCTTAAACCACTGGTATTGAGAACACCTTCATTTAACAAAAGCATGTGCAAGCTTCTAGATAACTTGGCAAATAGTTGCCAAGATGGAAATGTTTAGCAAGTTGCAGCTGTTCACTTCCCGTTTTCAGATCTCCAGTTGGTTTGGAGTCAGCCCATCCAAACCATTCCAGAGAACCTCTGAGCGAGTTTTGTCGCCAAGTTCGAGAGTTTGTGATCAACATTGAACCACACACACAGTAGAAGATTTCAACCTTCTGCTATCCCATTTCGGTTGATGGTCAACCTAAAAACCATCCCTTCAAAGAGCTCTTGTATTTAGCAGAAGCATGTGCAAGCTTCTAGCTAACCTTCTTAGTAAATGATGTTTGAGATGGAAATATTCAGTTGGTGGTAGCTGCCCACTTCCACTTATTCAACTCTCTTCTTTTTCTTGGACTCATATACACCCTTCGGATTAAGGGGGGATTTCTTGGAGTCTAATCCTCGGCGTGAGGAATATCAATGTGCAAGGGAGACTAAGATTCACCCGTAAGTCCAAGAGTCCACTTGGGAATATGAAACCCAAGGGACAATTCTCATTGTATATATATGTACATTTGGCTAATGAGAAATATAGTGTTCCTTCACGCTTATTTTGTTTGTGCTTCATTTTGTATTTGGCTTTGTGTGTAAGTCAATCTGCCCATTTTCCCAGTGTGAAACCTTACAGATTTCAAGTACTATTGTGTTTCTGAATTAATGATAAAAAATTAACACTTAAAATGGCTAGATACCTCACAGGATTCATCTTCTTTCCATGACCATGTAGTCTTTCCTTTTTCAGGTGTAACCATACTCTGTCTTCCACTTTGAAATATTTTGCAACCTTGTGTTGGTCATGCATGACCTTGTATTTTTCCTACAACTTCTTCAATGCTTGCTGTACTTGCAAATGGATCTGCCTAATCTTATGAATGCAATTTTCAGCTCTTAATGCATCACCTGTGGTGTCTTCCCTCACTTCCGCTTGTTGTCCATATACAACATCTAGAGGTGAAGGCGACATATATCTGAAAGAATTTTTGAAAGGGGACTTACCAATGGAAGTGTGGACTGCCCTGTTAAATGAGTGTTGAATGCAAATCAAGTTTTCATCCCAAGTATTTGGATGCTTCTGATTGTAACCCATCAAAAGCTGCACCAAATTCCTGTTTACTACTTCTCTTTTCCCTCCCGTATGTAGATGGAATGCTGTAGATCTCTTAAACTTCATGTCCATTTTATCCCAAAGTGTAGTCAAGAAGGCATTGAGAAATCTGGTATACCTCTCTAAGATGATGCTCTTCGCTATCTCAAAGTGCACTTGGACCTATTCAAAGAATATGTTTGCTGCTTCCTATCCTCTGATGGTCTTTTTATAAGGCATAAGAATGCACATCTTTCTGAATATATAAACCACCACAAATAAATATTCACGTCTCTTCCTAGAGGTCGATAAACTGTTAGTTTTTCATCATTTAATTCAATAGATCTAGGATCTTAACTGAATGAATAACATGTACAACATATCAAGCATAAGAGACAAGAGACAAGAGACACAAAACATTTCACCGGGGAAAACCAAGAAGGTGAAAAACCCCGCAACTTCCTCAGAGATAGAATAAGCATCAATACAAGGATCACCATGATCAAACCCAAGATATAGATAACTTCAGCAGTATGCTCCTCCTCCACTTGTGCACACTCCTCCTCTCTCTCACTAATGCAAAGTGAGTGAATAATAGAATGTGTAAAATGAGAGAGACACACTCTCTATTTATACACTAACTTGACTTGACCTTTACTCAAGTAGGTCGGCCCCAACTGAACCACTTAACATAATGCTGACTGGGCCGACCCCTCTAGGGTGGTCTAATAACCCTTTGACCCACATGACTCATACAGGGCCGACCCCATCAAGGTGGTCTAATAACCCATCAAGTATAAGTTATGACACTTACAATATAACTTGCGACACTTGCAAGTACACATGACGACACTTCCAATTGGAGGAATAATACATCTCTGTTAGGGATACAATAAGGTACAAATGTAATACATACAATATACAAGTGAATATCTTCTGAAGTTACAAATACATCAACACTCCCTCTTAACTAGGAAGGTATTCTTTTGACACAAGTCATCAATACATATAGGCACAAATATTCAATTCTGGAGCTGGATCATCGTCACTAGATCACAGAGCATCATCGTCACTGCTGCTGTACTCGTCATCTCAATCACTGGTGTTGTCTCTCAATTCTTCTCGTCATAGGAAGTTTTACAGAGCTAGCCCTTTTTCATGCTGGTTGTAGGCCTAGCCTCCATGTAGGTCTTCATCATCTTTGCGAGCAAGCCATCAAGTAGGTACACCTCAGGATTGATTACACTGCCTCTGCAAAACCTGCAAGATCTCCCAGGACTGATTATATGCCAGTGCAAAACCTGCCAAGAGCATCCCAGGACTTATTACATGCTTATGCAAAACTTGTCAAGATCTCCTAGGACTGATTATATGCCACTGTAAAACCTGTCAAGAGCATCCTAGGACTTATTACATGCCTCTACAAAACCTGTGTACCCTACTGTCACATCATCGTCTTCAGATCAACACATAGTCCACGGAGCACAACCCAGATGCACATCACACAACACTTACACTCACCAGCATGGGAAGACACACCTCAACCATCCGTGAAAGGATCAACACTTATATCTATGCCATGGGAAGACACACTTCAACCATGCGAGAATGGCATCGCACTTATATCGATAGCCATGGGAAGACACACTTCAACCATGCTCGAATGGCACAACTCTTACATCAACGACCATGGGAAGACACACTTCAACCATGTCGGAATGGCCCCAACTCTTACATAAATGACCATGGGAAGACACACTTCAACCATGTCGGAATGGCCCCAACCCTTATATCTGCACCATGGGAGGATACACCTACCACCATGTGAGAATGGCTAGTGTGCATCTGTGTCTCCAGACTCATCACTTCCCCTTAGAAGGAATCTCGATCTGAAGTACACCAAGTCTCTCTTTGAAGTACTCAAACTTCACTCTGGCCAGCGGTTTGGTCAACACATCGGCTATTTGATCGTCCGTTGCAACATACAGGAGCTTCAATGCTCCTCTCTGCACCATATCCCTGATATAGTGATATTTGATCTCAATGTGCTTCGACTTGCCATGGAACACTGGGTTCTTAGACAACCTTACACAACTCTAGTTGTCACAGAAGATATAGGTAGCATCCAACAGGAGATCAAATAACTCAGACAGTAGCTTCCTAAGCCATACTGCTTCACAACTAGCCGAACAAGCTGCAACATACTCTGTTTCGGCTGTACTCAGTGCCACACATGGATGCTTCCTGCTAAATCAAGAGATCATATCGGATCCCATACTGAAGCAGCACCCCGAAGTGCTCTTTCGATCAATGGTACTGCCTACCCAATCTGAATCATCATAACCCTCTAGGTTAAAATTTTGATTCGCATCATACTTGAGTCCATAGTCAACTGCACCCTTCAGGTACCTCAGAATATGCTTTACAGCAACCAGGTGAACACTTCTCGGATCCGTTAGGAACTGGCTCAATGTGTTCACAACAAAGCAAATATCTGGTCTCATGTTTGTCAGGTACATCAAGGACCCAATCATCTGATGATACACTGTGACATCAACCGTCTCTGATGAAGCATCACACAATAGCTTCAGGTTCGATGCCATAGGTGTGGCCATGGCCTTGTAGTCCATCATACCGAACTGCTTCGGGATCTCTATTGCATACTTTCCTTGTCCAAGGAAGGTTCCATTTGCACTCTGCCACACCTCCATACCTAGAAATTAAAGCATCATACCCAAGTCCTGGGTGCTTGTTTCAAATCGTACAAGGCTTTCTTCAATTTGCACACAAGTGACTCCTTGTCATGTGTCTCAAAACCAAGTGGCTACTACATACACTTCCTCTTCGACTACACCATTCAAGAAAGCTGTCTTGACATCCATCTGGTGTATCTTCCACTTCATCACTGCAACCAGAGCAAGTACTGTTCTGATGGAAGTGTATCTGGATATAGGAGAAAAAGTCTCTTCATAATCTATTCCCTCTTTCTGGGAGAAGCCACGAGCTACAAACCTCGCCTTGTATTTCTCTATGCTACCATCTGCAGCATGCTTGATCTTATAGATCCGCTTGGAAGTCACAACATACTTCCCCTCTGGTCTTGGGACCACATCCCAAACATCATTCTTCATGATTGACTGGTATTCCTCGATCATGGCATTATTCCATTGCTGCATCTCGAATCCTGGGAACTTCAAATTCTTCAATATCTTCAATAGATAGTTTTCTTTGAATTTCATTTACTGGAACACATGTTGTAGTCCTTCTTTTGTAGGTGATTGTACACGATCTTTCCTACAAGTCAAATTCAATTGCATCATTAGAAACTTCTCATAGTTTACAGAACAAAGTCTTACACATAAGTACATATGTCATACAATCATGCAATTATTTTAGCCAATGCTTCAATACAACATTTATCCATATCCCGTAACTTTCTAGATTCCTTCCATCTCTACCAGAACATTGTTAAGAGTTTGCACTACTCCTAACATGTCAGCAAAGAGGTTTCATTCTAGATAAGTAGCAATGGAATGTTGTACAGTTCCATAGGCCACTTACCCATTACATGCATATTAGTAGTATACTGTTCATTAATGCAAATATCCTAATATGCATAATACACATTGAACACATCATTTAAGTAATCATATAATAAACGACAATTCAAATACTTATCTTTGTTTAGTTGTTGGGTGGACTACCTCTCAATCTTTGCTTCCTAGAGTACCTATCCTTGAACTTATATTCATCCTGGACCACTATGCATGCTTAAGTGTGCACTAGTGTCATGATTGTGTCATCCTCAAGATCTCATACATAATCATACATTCATTAGTATAAACTCAACACTATCAAAACATTATGATTCTAAATAACCTTAAATATGTATGGTCATGATCATTTCATACATAGGTAATAAGCGTTAGTATTCAAGGTTTCAGGGAGGACCTCTATTACTCATGCATATTCTTATTTGACCATAGGAATCTTCTGGTTAGTCATATCATTAATCGAAGCAAGAAACATAATATGCATAATCCCATGATTATTCAAACTTATAACTTCATGAACAATTACCAATCATACAAAGGTATACTTATATAAGAGATCCTAACACAAGGTAGGATTCTAACTTGATATAGGAAAAGCATACCTGTATTATCATGCTTTCTAGTTATGTCTGACATATCTGCATAATGTCTTCTTGTTCTCTTCAATGACTTGTGCCAGTAACCTGCATATCTCATAAGTTAACCAATGTAGAACCAAATTATACATACCTCGTAAGTAGAGCTTCTATGTGATCCATGGCTATGGATGAGTCTTTGTCTTCATGTCATCATGGTTATATGTTCTTGAACTAGAACTTTCTTGATGTGCCTTTCATGTTAGCGGACAACATCAACCTTATACAACATCATAGTGCATTAGTACAATCATAAGTGTCATAACCCTAATCAATGAATGTATTCTATCATTCACATGCATTCATGCTTTTATTAGTCTAACATTAATCAAGATTGTACTAACCTCAATAATGTGAAGACAAACATATCATAAACTTAATCATGAACATATTTCAACACATACCTGTATCTCTTCAAGTCATACCTGTCGGGATTGCTCGTAGACTTCTTGTGTAAGGCCTTAGCCTCATCTCCCTCTGGAACTGGAATCTCTTCACTTATGTAGGTGTCCAATTCATCATCTTCTAGGATTAACCCAATCCACTTTGATTTGCTGAAACTGGATCTGGAGCTGGATTAGGGTTTGTCAGAGAAACCCTAAAAATTCAAACTTTGAATTTCAAAATTTTGATTGGATGAAAAGATGCGCCTTTCTGAGTTGATCACGCTGGTATACTTCAATTTTGAAATATCCAAAATTTTACCCCTCAAAATTGCCGTTGAAACTTCCGGATCTTCTAGACAGGATCCCAAACTAGGGTTTGATAAATCCTGGTCTTATGTCCAGCCAAAAGGTTTGATCTTTTACTCTAAACTTTGATTTTTCTAAGGAGCTTCTAGCTGTGGTCACAGATTTCAAAAATTTCAACTTTTGCAGAAGCCCTAATTTTCCACCTTTCCGATCAAAATCCCGAACTAGGGTTTGATCAAGCCCGACATTCTTCCAAACCAAAAAATTTGATCTTGGTCTCTAAATTTCAATTTTGATGAGGAGCATTCAGCCATGGACTCCGATTCCAAAAATTCCAACTTTCTACGAATCCCTAAATTCCCGCAACAGTGACAAGCCAAGAATGAAGGTGCTCAAAATCCAATTTTGTTTTGACAGAAATATGCACCTGATTGTTTTTGGTGCATCTCTGAAATTATGAATCCACAGGGTCTAAAACTTCGGCCTGTGGTAGCCTGACCTGTCATCTTTCCAACCCCACAGGTCTGACCTCAATTGGATTCTCTGAGAGAGAGTTATGCTAATTTTCACAACGTGGCCTGTTTATGTGATAAAACACGAGAGCGAACTTGTACGGCATGCCACGTCTCACTGGTTCAACTCCGGCCTCTGAAAATATTACCTGAGAAACTAAAGTCCGTGCTCTACCTGCCGCTATTTATGAAATTTCATTTGGATCTTCCTTGCCGAAGTTGTGACCATTTTTCCTAGGTCACCTGTTTATGACTGAGGTTTGGAAGAGGAAGAAACCCTAGATTGTACGGATCATAAATCAGAAAGTACAACAAATTAGATGCCGTGCTTCGGACACAAGGTGCATGGGGATGTTATCTACTATCTGCGAAAGTTTCAGATCCTGGACCTTTGCCAAAATGTATTTATAGCGAAAGGTACACGATGATTGGTGTTTGCTATATCAATCCCTAGATTCCAATTTGTCGCAAGTGCAACAAGTCTCATAAATGCCATACCATGCCTTCCTTTAGGATAGATCTGATACCATATTAGTTTTTCATCATTTAATTCAATAGATATAGGATCTTAACTGAATGAATAACATTTACAACATATCAAGCATAAGAGACAAGAGACAAGAGAAAAAACATTTCGCTGGGGAAAACCAAGAAGGTGAAAAACCCCGCAACTTCCTTAGAGGTAGAATAAGCATCAATACAAGGATCACCATGATCAAACCCAAGAGATAGATAACTTCAGCAGCAGCTCCTCCTCCACTTGTGCACACTCCTCCTCTCTCTCACTAATGCGAAGTGAGTGAATAATAGAATGTGTAAAATGAGAGAGACACACTCTCTATTTATACACTAACTTGACTTGACTTTTACTCAACTAGGTCGGCCCCAACTTAACCACTTAACATAATGTTGACTGGGCCGACCCCTCTAGGGTGGTCTAATAACACTTTGACCCACATGACTCATACAGGGCCGACCCCATCAAGGTGGTCTAATAACCCATCAAGTATAAGTTACGACACTTATAATATAACTTGCGACACTTGCAAGTACACATGACGACACTTCCAATCGGAGGAATAATACATCTCCGTTGGGGATACAATAAGGTACAAATGTAATACATACAATATACAAGTGAATATCTTCTGAAGTTACAAATACATCAACATAAAGCACCCACAAAACCCATGGAGATCCTCTCCCATGGTCTTACAGGAACATGTGAAGATGGTACAAACCTTGCTTCCTATTATTGGGCTTGCTTGTATAGCAAAGTATGCATCCTCTAATAAACCATGCTACATATTCTTGCATTCTAGGCCAGTAAACATACCTCTGTAAGTTTGCAACTATATTCCCTACACCAAATTTCCTTGCAACTTTGGAGGTTAGTGCCTCTTTGATAATATGCAATATCTTGCATCTAGGAACATATAGCTTGTCCATCTTGTAGAGTAATCCATCCTAGAGATGATAGTCAACCTTGCGATCATCTTCTTCTACATGGAATTGACCTTGCAATTGATGAAATACCTCCTTGATGTCCTCATCTTTTGTGTATTCCTCCTTGTATGAATCATGGATGAAAGGTTCCATGTGCACAAGAGTTCCTAAAGCTGTAATACTAGCTAGAGGTGGTCTTGAGAGCATCTCTTCCAACTTGTTTATATTGTGCTTCTTATAATTGATGATTACATGGAATTGTTGTAAGAATCCGATCCACTTATAATGTCTAGTCTGTTGTAGCTTGCTATGGGCCTGCAAATATTGTAGTGGCTAGTGATCAGTGTGAATGAAGGTCTCCTTTCCCATCAGATAGTGCTTCCACTTCTTAACAACTTGAACCAAGGCATAGAGTTCTGTTGACCGACAAGTTTGCACTATGGTCAACAAGGGGGTGATAGCCCAAGCCTGGGGTGTTTAGTAACCCCTAGTCGTTTGGGATAGATGTACCCAATGGGTTTAATGGATTCGTTATCCGACAAATTCTAACTAATTAATATAAACTAATCTAACTAAATAAAATACAAAAACTAATATAAACACTAGACTAATCTAATCTAATTAAACAATAAACTAAGATATATACACAAGTATAATATATACAGAAATGTACACATTTACAAAGGGTTTCTTGGATAGTCTCGAGAATGACTTGGATTTTTTTTTTTTTATATAAAAGGGATAACTTAAAAATGTAAAGGGATATGAGCATAAAAGAACTAAACTTGATTATTGAAATCTTAATTAAAAATAAATAAGATTCAGAAAAAGAAATCATCCCAATAATGCTCATATAAATGTGCAATGAAAAGCTGTAGCTTAGACAGTGGTAGAATGCAAAACTACAAGCTATATAATGTTGAACAACTGCAGAATGTAAATCTGACAGCTATTGAATACAATATGCAAAACTAATTAAGTTATTGAATTTTACCTAAGTCAAATCATATCCTGCAAGAGCCAAACAATTTAAGTAACAACTAGTATCAATTCCAACTGCATCTACACATTAAACACATGAGATTAAAAAAACTTATGAAAAACATTTCATAATCTTTGAAATAATCATTGCGCCGAAGAGGCACATAATGCACAGGGTTTGCCCCTCTAATAGATTTGATCCCTCTCGGCACTTGGTAGATCCCCTTTTAAGATGGATCTATGCTAATATATTTATAATTTAAAAAGAAAATCATATATAATAAGATAGATTTCAATCATGACAAGCCACAATGATCTCTTTTATTTGATTTGATGCAAAATAAAATCAATATTTAATTAAGATGGTGATCTAAATATATTTGCTGACAAATTTAAATATACAAGAGAAAATAGCTTTAAACAGGAATATGAATACAATAAATTGAAAACATTTGAACATAATTTCTACATAAATCTCGATTCAACGCAATATCTCACTGTTTATATCAACATAATATCACCATCTATTCCTCCACTGATCAACAACGGCAACACCTCCTTCCCTTTACTCCACCGAAGCTATAGAAAAAAATAAAATTACAGAGAAAGAAATACATTTCATCCTTTGGTGTACATAGAGCACCCCCTCTTTGCATTGGAATTAAGGCTTCTTATATAGGAGAGCGATGAATTCCCTTCCCCTCTTGTTGTACACTGAGGAAAGCAAAAAAAATTGGAAATAACTACCTGATCGCCCTCGAACTTAGACTTTGATCTTTCCAGCTTGAAACTTCCATCCAACTGCATTCTCACATAATCAACAATATTTTTTGAGAGCAACTTTAGATTCCCTGCAACGAACTTTTAGTCCATCGCCTTCGTCTAATTTTTGTAGTTGATTTTCATCTAATTCACCCTTGACCTTTGTCATTTAAATCTGCAACAAAAAAAGACAATCTATAATTAGACTTTGCAAAAATACTGCACTTCCTCACATATTTTGGATGGTAAGTCAAGCAAACCGTTAACCAGTAATCCAAGCCAGAAGATTTCTCAATGGAATTGAACCCAGGTGGATGGAATGAAATCCATCTAACCCCACCAACGTGCCACCATATCTTTAACATACATTTTATTTTTAAATATTATATATATGATTTTTTCAATAAAATATATACATATTAACAAAACTTTTGTTTTTATAAAACAATTAAAATGCTTTATACACAAAACTTTATTTACATATACGTTTCATCTAATGTCACATCAAAAATGACTTTATATATAATAATAATAAAAAAATAAGAAACAATTTAAATATAATTTTTTTTTATTTTATTTTATATTTTATATTATATACAAATTTTTAATGTTTTTTTTGTTTTTTGTTTTGTTTTATATTTACATATAAAAGAAAAGTTTAAATAACAAATATCTGTACACTAACCTACAAAATAGAAGTTATATATATAAAAATATTATTAAAAAAATTAATAAAAGAAAATTTTAAATCTTTAATAATAAAGTGCTAATGTCATAAAACTAATTTTATATAAAAAAATAAGACAAAAGAATAAGAAACTAATCTCATATATATATATAAATTTATTTTCAAAATAATTTTATATACAAAGAAAAAATAAGAAACTAATTAAATATATACATAAATTTAATTTCAAATTTTTTATTATTTTATTTAATTTTTATTTTTATCTTTTTAAATTTTATTTATTCATTTATGTTATTTACATTATTTACATATTTATGTTTTGTTTGTAAAATTGTTTAGAGGAAAGTCCCTTTTCATCTTTAGTGGTCGAGATATGGAGAAAAAATAATATCTTCAGCAAAATAATATTTTTGTTTAGTTTCTTGCCTAAAAACTATAAAAGGTGTAAAAGGTAAAAATTTTCATTAAAGGTTTGAGGTTAGCAAAACGTAATAGATTGCTCAAAATTACAGTTAAGATTGTACTCCTGTTCATTAACAAATACTCTTTCAAGATGTGAATGACAACTTTTAAATTTGAGCATCCAATTATAAAATTTTGATCTGCCAAAATAGCCAAAATTTATGTTTGCAAAAATGAGAAACCTTGTCGAAAGATCAAGTTAATTCAATTCGATAGAATCAAAGCATGGAAGTGATCCAACTACGTGCGAATGAGAGCAATGAAGCATTATTAAGCAATTAGGAATCTAAAAGAGTGAAACGACATAAACCATGTCAAACCACCAAATACTCATGTAATGAAAGTCAAGCCAACGAAAAGACGAGCAACTAAGAAATGAGACCATTTAATCACACTTCTTAAATCAAGCAATCAAAAGCAATGTATTTACAAAATTATGAATGGGGGACCCTAAAATTTGCGAAAATTTTAAGGGTCGTTGTTGGGGTGCCAACCAGTTCCTTATCGTAGATAGGGTAGTTTAGGACTCCCCCATGAAACATTTCAGAATGATAACATATTGGCCTCCCTTGCATCAAAACTGCTCCAATGAAATAACCCACTTGCATTTGTCTTCAATTCGAAAGGCTTCTGCATGTTAGGCAAGGTGAGAACTGGTGCTTGACTAATCTTTCTCTTGATCTCTTCAAATGATTTCTGTTGATTCTTTGTCCACTAGAGCCCCTTATTACTAGCTGTTATGGCATGGAGAGGTGAAACCGCAATCGAAAATGAAGCTATGAACTTACAAAGGTATTGTGCTGGCCCCAAAAAGATACTAACTTCATTGACATTTGTAAGAGTAGGCCACTTAGTGATGGCCTCCATTTTTGCGGGATCAATCTTTAGTTCTCCTCCACCAATTACATACCCCAATTACACTAGTGATTGCTAAGTGAACTCACATTTCTTCAAATTAGCCAGTAGCTAGTGCTTTTTTAGAGTCTCTAACACCTGCTTGAGATGTGAAATATGCTCTTCCCAGGTAGCACTATAAACTAATATTCCATCTATATATACTATAACAAGTTCGAATCTAAAAAAGGGCACAATACATTATTCATCAAACACATAAATGTAGCTGGTGCATTGCATAAACCAAATGACATTGCTAACCATTAATCATATAGACCTTGCTTAGTATTGAAGGAAGGGTAATTTTTAGGGGCGAAATTTCGCCAATTGGCTATTTTTTGGGATTTTTTTCAAAAACTAAATTCGCTATTTGGTCATTTTTAGACTCTAATATCACTTATATTTACATAAAATATTTTTTTTAGCATAATATTCGCCAAAAATTAGACGTTTCAGTAGTAAATTGTAGGTTTTGTATTTAATATTTGCCTACCTATCTATATCTATGTTTTTTCCAATCCAAAATAATACTTAAGTGTAATATTATAATCCTTAAAAAATACCCTAATTGAAGGCGGTCTTCCAAGTGTCTTCTTCCTTCACTCACACCTAGTTGTGAAGTACTTGGCATGCTACAACTGGTCCAACGAATCATTGATCTTGGGCATAGCGTACCGATCTTGAGTGTGATCTTATTCAATGCTATGTAGTTGATGCACATCCTCTAAGTCCCATCCTTCTTGTGTGTTGTGATGATAGGTGACCCATCAGGTGAGGTGCTTGATTGGATCATGCATCGCTCCAATAGATGCTGCAACTGCGTCTTCACTTCATATGCTTTTATGATAGACTGTCTATATATTTTGACGTTTGACAATGGAAAATATGGAAATAGTTGCATTTCGTGCTCCACCTCCATCTTAGGAGGTATCCCCTTAGGATCCTAGAACACTTCTCTATATGCCCGTAAAAGGTTCTCCAACTGGTGTTTCCTCTCTTTGGTTGTAGCAAATATAAAATATAATATTAATTAAATTAGTTAATTATTATATGAAAGCGTGTAACCTTTCATTTTATACGCTCAATCCTATAAAGGCGAGCTTCATTTGTAATCATTATCATCTTCAATATATATAATTATTTATTACTCAAGCATGGATTTCCTGTCCCGAAGCCGATTGCTTCATTTGGTATTAGAGCGGATTCGCTCCTCCGGCATTGAGTTCGTATTCGGCTCATCCACTTACTTTCACCCATCACTCACGCTTCATTCGTCATTTCTCTCACAAATCCTCCCGCCCACTGCATGCTCCTACTCCCACACTCCACCATCACCGCTTGCCTCTCTCCTCTATGCATCACATCCCCCGATCTCCCATTCCAACGCGCCCACTCTTCCATCGCCGCCTAACTCCTCCATGTGAGCCCCACCCCCCCAACTTGCTACACCATCACGCCAACCACCCAATGTTGCTCCACCCCGCGCAACCCGTCCAACACTTCCTGTCCACGCCACGCCTCCTCCTCCACACCGCTCTCCACTCTGCCTACTCCACCTCCCTTTACCGCCCTCTCCATATCCATCCCGCGCCCCTCCACGTCCATCCACCCATCTCCATGCCATCACAACATCCCTCCTTTACTGCTCTGCCCCCCCCCGCCCCCCCCCGCCCCCCCCCCTGCGCCTTCTTCTTCCCGCCTCCAGCTCCCCAGTCTCCGACTCCCTCACGCCTCCTTCCACCGCCCATCCTACGTCCACTTCCGCCCAGCCTCTCCTTATTTCACTCCCTCTAGCCCTCACCTCCATTCTCTTCACTCCTCCCTCCCTTCCTCCTCCATAGCCACGACTCCCGTAGCCCCACTTCCCTCTGCCCACCATCTCCCTCCCCTCCTGCGCTCCTCTTCCAGCTGCCATCCATACTACCTATCCTCTCCATGTCAACCTACATTCCAAACAAAAAAAACATTGTAATACTATTATTATTATAATATATTTTTTTAATTGGCAAATAATATATATATTAATATTATTAGCCTTTAAACTATTAATATAATATTGGTCTCTTCCACCATTATATTTTCATAGTTAATTATTACTAAACAATAATTAGCTTAATTGTAAAGAGTCTTTCATCTCCAAAACCAAAATTGCACCCAATTACTCACCCCCGACATACTAGGTCAAGAACCATGGCAGAAACAAAAGACCGACTGGAAAAATTAGAAAAAGACCAGATAAGAGATTTGAAAATCCTAGAAGGTCTAAACGTTAGAATGGAAAAACTTGACAAAGAGTTTCAAGAAGAAAAAGAAGATTTTTCGCGCAAGGTGCAATACAAAGTTGCCGGAGTAGTCTCATTGGAAATAAGGAAGGTACGGGAGGAAATGAAAACATAGGAAGGTACGAGAGGAAATGAAAACATACTTCGATGCAAGACTAGAAAATATCAAGCAGATTTTTAAAGATAGAGATGACGCTAGAAATGGCGAGTCGCCAAAGGGAGACCACTCATGTCACAATACAAATGATACAAATGATCATCAATCAAATCCCCCCAAATGGGAGATCCCATAAGACCATAAAGACTACAATCATCATAAACCATATTGGGATACAATGCAATCAATGGGAGGATACTCAACGAAACCTAAATTGGAGTTACCCAAGTTCGCTGGAGAATCAAAACAAAGCATGGCATGGATAAACAAGGTGGAAGAATTATTCTACATTCACAAAATCTTATCAGATGATGAGAAAATTAAATATTCCTACATGCAGCTTGAAGGTCGGGCATACAATTGGTACATGTGGTGGAAGAAAATGACAAAGGTATGTGCCTATAGTTGAGACAAATTAAAAAATGATTTTTTTAAAAGATTCGAAGATGTGACAGAGAAATATTTTTTCGCCAAACTAACTAGGCTACAACAAGAAAGCAACGTGGAAGAATACACCTATGCATGGGAAGCATTAGCGACGCGCGTACTAGAATTAACAAAGGGTCAGCGACTCCAGACATATATCTCTGGTCTTAAACCATACATAAGAGACGAATTATAATTACATAACGTGTCCAATTTGGATAAGGCTAGGCGCAAAGAAAAACTTATTGAGGAAAAATTCAAACAATCAAGACAAGGGAACTCTAACAAGGGATATTTGCGACAGCAAGAGACCCAGTGCAGGTATTGCGAAGCTACATGGTCACCCGGTCATCAATGCAACAAATATCAGTCATATGGCTATGAAGTTGAAAAGAGCTCAAAAGCATCGAGCAGTCGCACCGACAGTGACAGGAAAAACAAGAAGAATACTTGTCGTCGCTGTGGAGAAGATTGGTTTCCAGGCCATAAATGCAAAACCAATCACACAGTACATTGCAAAATCATTAATGGGAAGCAAGTACAAGTATCAAGAGAGGCAGATATAGCTGATTCAGATACAGACACAAGCTCATCTGAAGCATCAGTTGCGACGTTTACGTGTACTCAACAAGTTTGTAAGGAAGAAAAGGTAGAGACACCTGAGACAGATTACACCCAATAGAAGGGAAGCCAAGCACTCGCAAGAAAATATAGTCCATTGATGGGATTTTTAACTACCTTCTAATTACTTAGAAAACAACTAAGAAGTGTACATTAATTGTCAACCCGGGGTTTGTTGAGAACTTGTGAGTTACCATGCACTGTATGTGCAAACCACAATCTCCTCTTACATTGGTTTATCTACTTGAAGTTGTAGTTCAATAACCTTACTTGCAAACAATGGTATGAACAGTTACATAGTCTTGGCAATGAATTACCAACTAAACAACTACTAAAACTAAGTTGCAAGGAAAGTAAATCACACGACATGAAAGTAAATGCTAAAACTAAATTCACACTTGAAAGTAAATTCTAAAACTATATTCACACTCTACAGAAAAGTAAATCCTAGAACTATGTCACACTTTGCGGGAAAAGTAAATTATAATACTACGTTCACATTGTGCAAGAAAGTAAATTCTAAATCTAAGTTCACAACACACTTGACAGAAAGGTAAATTGCAGAAATAAAATCTAAAAGCTATCCTTGCCAAATACAAGTTACTGTTTATGATCCAATGGAGTAAATAACATTATTGCATTAAGCACATTTATTGTAAAAATAAACATTTAAATCATTGATCTATGGATTAAAATCAAACTGCAGAAATAAACTACATAATGAGAAATGCAAAATTATCTAATTGAAACAAAGCAACAAATTATAACTATATGACCATAAAATGAATAAAATCATGCTACAAAAAGAAAATAATAAAACTAAGAGCTATATGGAATCAAGATAAAATTGAAGTTATTCCATCATTAATTTGACTAATGCTCTAAGAGTCCTCCCATAGAATGGAGAAATAACTCTTATTTATACATGATTTCTCCATAACAACTAATAAATGAGGATCCAAAATATCCTCAACAAATTCCTAAAAGTTTGGATCTCAAAACTAATCCAAGATCCTTACTAACTACATGTTATTTATAATACATTTGAAGCCAAATTCGAATTTAGGGATAGAGGCTATAATAAAATAGTCAAAACTCATCCCAAATGTCTCTTAACAACTTTTGACTTCTTAGGGCCATCATATATTTGATAGAGATCTTCAAATCTTTGTGAATAAGCAAAATATGCACTCATATCCACCTCCATTTACCAACTTTAATTTAACATCATGATTTGAGACATTTAAAAATAATAGAAATAATGGATTTATAAAAATCCATTACTCCTAATGAATATCTTTTTCCAAAATTGGTGGTTGAAGGTAAAATTGGAATTATTGACTTTCTGTAATGCTGCAGATAGAGTTTCCGTAATGCTGCAAATACGTGTAGAGTTTTCGTAATGCTGCAGATGGAGTTTCCGTAATGCTGCAGATGGAGTTTCTGTAATGCTGCAACAAATGTTCTGCACTGCTACATAAATCCCTCAAATATGTTGTAGCTGCTTCCAACAATTGATTCAATATTCAAAGCAAATACATAGTATACTAATTCCTTCAATGTTAGTAAAAAATCAAATGAAATACTAAGACATGTAATGAAAAAATTACTTGAGCATAAAAACCCGGATATGAGCGCAAGAAAGGATTAATACATGAATATGGATAGGCAAAATGAATTATAAATAGGGTGAAATGGTGGTAAAAATATGCTAAATCCAAGGCCCGTCATCTCCCCCAAATTTAAAATGTTGCATGTCCACATGCAACCCCGTGTCAACCAAGCTGAATGATGTTCCTTTTCATGCATGACTCAAAATGCATCATCAACAAGCCACCACCAATGTATTTGATCATCAAGAGGTATGAAATTTCATCCTGAACAATCCTCCATGCTAACTTAACATTTTTATTGCAAAAATGCAAGAAAAAAATATATTTTGTAGCCAATGGACTGACAATTTGCAGCTTTCACAAAAAATGTAATTTTCCAAAAATATGAACTGGGTTGTTACCAGACTTTGCAGGGGTGTTAGGAATGCCATTATGGTTCTCCTAGCTAAAAATTGGAGAAATCCACATCACGGTTTTCGAGAAAATGACTGTAGGTGACTATGCTTGATTTCTCGAAAAATATCAATTGGGTTTTCACCAAACTTTGCAGGGGTGTAATGAATGCCATTATGCTTCTCCTAGCTAAATATTGGAGAAACCCATATCACAGTTTTCGAGAAAATGAGAAAATGGCTGTAGGTGACTATGCTTGATTCCTCGAAAACTGTGCATTGGATTGACCTGAAACTTGGTGCATTCGTTCTTCTTACCTTGATGCTTATCTCCGCCAAGTTTCGTGAAAACCCATTTCATCGTTTGGGAGATATCTCTACTTCAATTTCTGCAATTTTTTATGCCATAAAATGCTTTATTGTTGTGCATGCATTTGCCAAGTGAAATGTGTGAAGACTTGAGATATACATGAATATAAAAATTAGAATAGAGTCTCCTCCATATTTTTCTAAACGGGATGGTAGCATCATTATGGATTCTAAAAAGCTTTGTTTTTCCATGTGCATGTTACATAGACCCAACTGATTTCAACAAAGTGCTTCTTCTAAATAATGTCACCCTCTTATAACTGTCATGAGAATACTCATTCAACTGTATGATAGCTTTTATGAATGGAGATTCACTTTCATTTCAAAAGAAACAATGTTGCTTCAAACTTTGAAAGTCATAAAACTCTTGATATATGACGTGAAGAGAATTACCAAGACTGATGTAATTGCTGCAAATAATGGCAATGACCCTCTCCTCCCCCAAACTGAAGAATTCACATGTCCTCATGCGCAAATATAGCCAGAGCACAATGTATAGTTCAATTCGCAATCATGGAGGAATTGTACTTGATTAAGACTTGAACTGCTTTCTCCTCTAAACATAAAGTTGTTGAACATGTAGTCTTCAACTTGCTGATCTAAATGCATTTCTGCTGCCATAGTCTGCTTATGATTTTCCAATTTTGTGCAAATGTGCTGCTAAAATTCTGAAACCAATCTTCTTGCTGCATTGAATATGGTCGTAGTTGGAATGCTTTCTTCAGAACTGTAAAAGATTTTCATTGATAGCTTGACCACATTCTTCAAATTCGGCAATTGAAACAACATGAGATGTCCTCCCTACTTTTCAATTTCTTGAAATGTGAATACAATGCCTGTTGTAAAAGTTCAGAAAATGTATTTGCAACTAAATCACAACCAGATTTTCATCCATTCTTAATGCAAGAAAAATTGCAGTTTCCAATAGTGAAAAAAAATGTGGAGCAACCAATCACCAACTAGTTTCAAGAACACATGAAATCACATCCAATGACCCATTCTCACAAGGCATGATATCTTGGCACTGTGACAGATTTAAAATCATGGATTTTTTATTTTTTATTTTTTGTTTTTTACCAAATGAATGCTGCCATATGTATGATTTAGTGTCATTTATAACAGCAACACAGTTCTTGAACATACTATGGAGGTCATAAGCGGGTTGCAACCCTAGACAGAGACCCACCATGATATTATTGATTTGAACCAATGTGTACAAACGTTTACTGTTGAATACAGGATATGGGACCATAATAAATGCTATCCAAAAAATATCAGAAGGCTGTCTTACAAGCTGCTACAAGACTGTACTAGTCTTTAGGGCAGATTTGGTTATGCTTTTGTACCATTTTCAGAGATTGTAATCACTTAGCAACCAAACATTCCATGATACCTGCAGCAGTTTGGGGATGTGGGAACCAATAAAGAGGATAAAAACCCCGTTTCTCACTACCATAGGACTGCCATAAGTGAAAACTCCATGCATTTCCTTGACGAGTACTAACACAAACCAAATTGGTGGAGCAAGTGATTGGAATATGTTGAAATTTTGGCCATGTCAATAATCAGTCCTTTTATGTCACCAAACTCATCCAAGTTTAAAAACAAAAACATAAGAATCCATGTGGGAGAGACATGCATTAAGCCAACTTTTCAACACAAATTAATTTGAAAATTAAAACAGGGTTGACTTACAATGTTCTTCCTGAGGATTGTGCTCTGTTATGTCTGCTCACCTCACACTGTTTTATCTATCCCCACAGCCTCCCCCAAACTGAAGATGGAGCATGAATGCGCTGTCAAGACACCTCATTTACATGAACTAATATGCTGATTTTCTGCTGTCAAGAATGAATGATGCTTTGTTTTCCTGTTCCATCAACATATTCATATGTAGGAATTGCTTCTACAACAACTCATTTTGTTGTAGGTTCTTGTGCCCAGCCTATTCCCTTCTTCCTGTAGTGTCCTTGGCTTGTAGATGAGCTTTTCCATTTTTTCCTACTGTTGGTTCTTGTGTGACAACAATAAGTTTCTTCTTCCAACAATTTATTTGACTTGTGCATCAGATGTAATTTTCTTCTCACTGCTGGTTCTTGTGTGGCAGCAGCAAGACTTCCTATTGTTGGTTCTTGTGTGACAACAATAGGGATTATGTAGCAACATCATTTTATGCTTGGGTGCTAGGAGATGTTGGAGTGGACTTAGCTAGGGAAGTAAAGATGAGGTAATTTTTAAATGGAAAGGTGAAGGTTTGGGTTGAGAAAGGATGGTAGAGGATAGAAAGGAATGATGACGAGTAATGTAAGGGTAATGGTGTGGTCATGGTAGGTAATGGTGCGCCCCTTCCCCTAAACTGAAAGCTTCTTCTACCCTTAGAAGTAGGAGGAAGTAGTGATAAAGGCTCAAGCGATTTTCCAAATACAAATCTATAGCATTCAATGAACTTGACTAACAATAAAGAAAATGAGCATACCTGTACCTACCTATGAATATCGTGAAATGTGCAGCATCATCCTGAGAAGCATGAGAACTGATGTGGTCCACAATGGTGTAGAAACTGATAAGAAAGAGCAATGCGGAATCCATAGCTTGGATTTGGAGCTGAAAAATGATCTTATGATGTAGTAGCAAATCTTGGAAACTTTATTTCTCACTTATTTGCAAACCTTGTCCGCCAACAAACTGGTTTTCAGACAAGATCTATCTGATTGCGCCCAGAGGGTTTTCACAATCAAAAACTTTTTATTCCCGAGGGATGCCCGCTAGTAAGATGGTTTTCAAGCATTCCAAGGTCTGATGATGCCTGAAACAGGTTTTCACCATCAAATTTTATTTGGAAAGGGGATAGGGAGGTGAGGGAGCTTGACATTGTAAGTGAGCCAAGCTGCTTTATTGTGTGGGTTAGGGATGGATGGAGCAGAAAGTCATGGGAGTAATGGAATGGTGGAGGATGAAGAAAATCTGATGATAGTGGTGATATAGATGATGGTCATGAGAAAAGCTTATCAACTACATAAGGAAATGAAAGATTTATTAACTTCAGCAGGCATGCATATCAAAATGGGAAAATGAAATACATAAGCATACCATGGTGCTAGTGAATGAGCATGATGAATCTTAGGTCTTCTGAAAGGATTCTTTACTGAAATCAGGGATGTGGCAATGGGAATGTGGGAATGACACTTGACCTTTGGAGAATTGGTCTTCAGATTCTTCATATCAATTCTTTATATGTCTCATTCTGGATCCATCTTCCATCTTTGATAAAAAGTCTTCTTATTGGTGTATTTTACTGAGACATTGCTGGATTATGCTTCTAGGAACTTGAGCTTCAAAAGTAGCACATATAATGCTAATGAATTTTCATTTTTGGATTTATGGAGAGAATTCCCATCAGCATTAAATTTGGTCTTCACGAATCACTTCATGCATAGATTAACCTTCTTTAATCTTCCAAGGACCTGCAAAACAAAATTGGCACTTACCTGCAATAAAATATGAGCTCATGGAAGAAGAGAGGTGATCAGTCCCTCTTAATCCCAAACATATGCAAGATAAATACAACAAAATCTTATAAAACAAATCCAAGGAAGATAAAACAAACAAAAAATCACTTTTTACCTGTTGGAGAGCCGTGGCCACCTTAGACAACCCAACGGTATTTTGTTAATAACTTCTTCGTTTCACAACCGATTTGAGTGATTCCAAAGCCAAATGAAAGTGGATTCATAGGGATAACTCTAGTAGAAACAGGTTTTGAAAATGCATTAATATGGTACTCCGAATCTGCTAAAGAACATCATGTAAGACATACTAGTTGCAATTCCCAGCCTAGACCAACAGTCAATGATTTGAGCATAATTTTTTCGTTTGTTGACAGATTGACTCGATTCAACTTGGAGGTTAAATTAGATTCCCATATGTACCTCCAATAGAAACAAGTTTTTAATTCAATAAGAATTGATGGGTCGAATATGCCAAAGTACAGCCGATGAGATAGAGTTCCGGGAGTGCTGATTTATGACAGGCAGTTACTATTGTGGGCATAACTTCCTCGTATGATATCGGATTTGAGTGATACAAATGTGTTGTAAACTATATTCATAGGATAATATGCCTTAGAAACAGGTTTTAAAAATTCATCCATTTAGGCACCCAAAAATTGACTGTTCCAACCGTGTTCTTGAGTTGTCTACCCTACACTCAGTCAGTATTTTGACCATAACTTTTTCGTTTGATATCCAAATTGAAAAATTTAAATTGAGTTAGAAACTAGATTCCAAGGGATACTTTGGATAGAATCAGGTTTTAAAAATGTGTCCATATGGTCTCTCAAAACACGACTGTCCTGACTGCGTTTTCAGTAAGCCCAACATGCCAAAATGCCCAAATAGTCATTTTTTCACTAAAATGATGATTTAGATGGAAGTGAATGTTTTTATGGATATAATTTCAATGTAATACATCAAGTAACAAATAAAATCAACAATCCAAACCCTGAGTTGAACTACACATATGTTTTTTGAAGGTTCAGCAGTTGAGCTATGAATCCTAACAAAATGAAAATTTTTCAAGATACGAATAAATGATTATAGTCAAACTTCAAGAATTATATTTTAGTGCTAAATGATGTATTTTTATGAGTGGGATAACATATTACATACCCCTTTTGAAATTTTTGAGTCTTGCGTACTCCTTCTTCAATGGCTTCCCCTCAAATCCTCTTGAATCCTTCAATAAAATCTTCATTCACCAAGCCTCATTCCTCTTTCCAAGCTTTCTGCAAAAGACAAATTAGTAATATGTATGGCTCTTACTGCACCACATAATCATCATCTTGAATCTTTGATTTTATTCATGAAAATAAAAGGCATAAACAAATCTACTGCTATTGCATAAATTATTAACATGGTTCAGATTTTCAGAGACTTGCGGCTGGCTATTACACTATAGCAATGTTACAACGAGGTCGTCTTGTGTCTTACTTGTCTCTGTGCCTCCATCCTTAAAAAAAAACATATGCATGTATAATAAAAAACAAATAGCTCACTACTAAAAGAAAATTTACTTAAGCAAAAAAAGACAATGGTTGTGGTAACTCCCACGCAACGACGCCAAAATGACAGGCTTTTTAACTGCCTTCTAATTACTTAGAAAACAAACAAGAAGTGTACATTAATTGTCAACCCGACGTTTGTTGAAAACTTGCGAGTTACCGTGCACTGTATGTGCAAACCACAATCTCCTCTTACATTGGTTTATCTACTTGAAGTTGTAGTTCAATAACCTTACTTACAAACAATGGTATGAACAGTTACATAGTCTTGGAAATGAATTACCAACTAAACAACTACCAAAACTAAGTTGCAAGGAAAGTAAATCACACGACATGAAAGTAAATGCTAAAACTAAATTCACACTTGAAAGTAAATTCTAAAACTACATTCACACTCTGCAGAAAAGTAAATCCTAGAACTATGTCACACTTTGCGGGAAAAGTAAATTATAATACTACGTTCACACTGTGCAAGAAAGTAAATTCTAAATCCAAGTTCATAACACACTTGACAGAAAGGTAAATCGTAGAAATAAAATCTAAAAGCTATCCTTGCCAAATACAAGTTACTGTTTATGATCCAATCGAGTAAATAACATTATTGCATTAAGCACATTTATTGTAAAAATAAACATTTAAATCATTGATCTATGGATTAAAATCAAACTGCAGAAATAAACTACATAATGAGAAATGCAAAATTATCTAATTGAAACAAAGTAACAAATTATAACTATATGACCATAAAATGAATAAAATTACGCTACAAAAAGAAAATAATAAAACTAAGAGCTATATGGAATCAAGATAAAATTGAAGTTATTCCATCATTAATCTGACTAATGCTCTAAGAGTCCTCCCATAGAATGGAGAAAGAACTCTTATTTATACATGATTTCTCCATAACAACTAATAAATGAGGATCCAAAATATCCTCAACAAATTCCTAAAAGTTTGGATCTCAAAACTAATCCAAGATCCTTACTAACTACATGTTATTTAGAATACCTTTGAAGTCAAATTCGAATTTAGGGATAGAGGCTATAATAAAATAGTCAAAACTCATCCCAAATGTCTCTTAACAACTTTTGACTTCTTAGGTCCATTATATATTTGATAGAGATCTTCAAATCTTTGTGAATAAGCAAAATATTCATTCATATCCACCTCCATTTACCAACTTTAATTTAACATCATGATTTGAGACATTTAAAAATAATAGAAATAATGGATTTATAAAAATCCATTACTCCTAATGAATATCTTTCTCCAAAGTTGGTGGTTGAAGGTAAAATTGGAATTATTGACTTTCTGTAATGCTGCAGATAGAGTTTCCGTAATGTTGCAGATACGTGTAGAGTTTTCGTAATGATGCAGATAGAGTTTCTGTAATGCTGCAGACGGAGTTTCCGTAATGCTGCGAATAGAGTTTCCGTAATGCCGAAACAAATGTTCTGCATTGCTACATAACTCCCTCAAATATGTTGTAGCGGCTTCCAACAATTGATTCAATATTCAAAGCAAATACATAGTACACTAATTCCCTCAATGTTAGTAAAAAATCAAATGAAATATTAAGACATGTAATGGAAAAATTATTTGAGCATAAAAAATTGGATATGAGCGTAAGAAAGGATTAATGCATGAATATGGATAGGCAAAAGGAATTATAAATAGGGTGAAATGGTGGTAAAAATATGCTAAATCCAAGGCCCTTCATCCACCTTAGTTGAGAAATCATGACATCCTCAAAACGGAACAACTCATATTCTGAGTAACAGAATCAAGGAATTCAGGACCAAAAAGACTACAACTTAATGGGAAAATTAAAGATAGGGATGTCACAATTTTGGTCGATTATGGAAATACCTATAATTTGACCGACATCAATACGGCAAAGGAACTTAATCTTTTTGTGTTTCCCACAAAAGGGATTAAAGCATCAACCATCGCTAATCAACACATAGAAGAAGTAGGAAAATGTCATAAGGTGTCATTACACATACAAAACTTACACCTACAACTCAATTGTATTGCTTTACCACTCAAGGAAGTAGACATGGTATTAGGCACCAATTGGTTAGCATTACTAGGGACGTACTCTACCAATCTACAAAAACAATACATGAGTTTTACATGGAATGGAAGTAAGTATCGATTTTATGGTCTAAGGAATTCGCCACCCAAGAAGAAAGAGTCGCAGCATAAGAAGGACCTAGGCCATCATCAAGATAGAGAGACCAGTCCAGATCACTTAACTCAAATCAATATCAACACAAATCAAGAATAAAAGACGATGTCCGCAAATACAGCTTTGAGGACAAAGCTCCCTTTAAAGGGGGTGGGAATGTAACAAATATAAAATAAAATATTAATTAAATTAGTTAATTATATGAAAGGGTGTAACCTTTCATTTTACACGCTCAAGCCTATAAAGGCAAGCTTCATTTGTAATCATTATCATCTTCAATATATATAATTATTTATTATTCAAGCATGGATTTCATGTCTTGAATCCGATTGCTTCATTGGTACATCCCTCTAGGGATTCTTTCACTTTTATCGATTCACCTTTTTTGTGATATTTTATTAATAAAATCAATACAAACGGGCCTACTTGAACTGATAAGATTTTTTTCTTGGTTGGAACTTACCAGAGAGATGTTTGATTCACCTTTGTGCACGTTGATGATGAAGGATTTCCCATCCTTGATCAATTGGTGTTGTTTGGCTCTCCTCATGAGGATCACATCCCTCATATACATGTAGGGGCTTCCAAACACTACACCACAAACATCCATGGGTACTAAGTCTACCTTCACTTCACCAATATACTCTACACTTAAGGAAAACTTGATCTTGCACTATTTTGTGATTCTGAGTTCTACATCCTTATTTACCCATCCCAATGGGTAGGGACTGGGATGATCATGTACTTCCAATCCAATATTATGTACCAGATCCTCTACTATGAGGTTTACCTGTGAACCAGAATCAAATAGAGCATCTATCTTGGTCTTCTTGACCCGAAACTTGATTTGGAAGAGTTTCTTCATCTCTTTCTCTTCTTTACGGTGAAGGCTACTTAGATTCAACTCCTTATGCACCATGGTACATATAATATTCTTATCCACATTCGAGCTTCTTTCTAACTCCTTGCTTGACTCTGTGGCTAGAAGGTTTTTCTTCTTGGCATACTTCTTATGGTTCTTCGGGTTTAGCTTGGGATGTAACTTCCAACACTTATCTTCAGTGTGGCCATCAATGTTACAGTGGCTACAATGGTTTTTAAGATCCTTGCACTTATGTTACATGGATATAGTATTCTTCTTCTTTCCCTTCAACTTCTTCTTACCCTCCTTGGTAACATCTTGGCTCTCTTTTTGTTTTGAACCGCTTGGCTGTCCATTCTTCTATCCTATGTTTTCGAGGTACTGTGTTTGTACACAGGATTCATTGATTGAATCGGGCTTGAAGAGCATCCCCCGCCTCTGTATGTGACTATGTAAACCCCCCAGATACTTGAGGAGTACATTTGGGTTCTTGGGTGAGATACCCAACATGATAACCATGTTCTTGAACTCGATGGTGTATTCTTGCACACTTTGCCTCGGTCTTTTCATGAAGTAAGTCCAACGGATCCACTGGCTCTCTACATACCCAATAGGGTATAAATATGACTTGATGAGGGTTTTAAAGTCCTTCCACTTAGTTACTAGCGGATCAACCTCTAGCTTGAGTGCTTCCATGTGGTTTTCCCACCAGGTTAATGCATGGCCCTCTAACTTCAGTCAGGAAAATGAGACAATTTTCTCCTTGGCTATTTTATGGATACTAAAATAAACCTCTAATTGCTACAACCATTGATTTAGTTTTAGAGCATCTATCTCACTTGGATATGACTTGATGTTGACTTTTGCTTCCATCTTGAAGAGAGATTAGGAAGGAATGTTGGTACTAGAAATTGGATTCTCTTTTGTTGACTCCTTTTCTAGGTTGTTTTTATCTTCTGATTTCCCCTCTGATCCAAAATTTGAGTGAGAGCCTCCAAAATACTAGAAATGTCCAAACTTGCTCTCCAAAGCCACCACGAGGATTGATACGTTGAGTGAGATATCGACGATTTGTATTTCTAGTTTTGTAAATTGTTGTAGATAATTGTCCACCACTCCTTGAATGGAATCATTCACCATGGATATGGTTTGAACACTTTTTTCACCAACTATTGGATCCTGCAATTGCCCACAAAACCTACAAGAAAACAACCCTGATACCAATATGATTCATAAACTGCTGTGGATATTCCATTGGAATAGTTCGTCACAACATATCTTACCACTAGTTCTTTTAATTAGCTTATGTTTAGAACTATAAGAGAAATTATAGAATGAGAAACACACAATCTGCAGACATTTGACATAGAATTTATCTTGGGAAAACCTCTATGGGAAAAATCTAGTTGGAATAAGGACTATGCCTTGCTCTTTTATGTAGAATGGAAATACAAAAGGAAATTGGTACTCATGATGGAGTTACCTTGGACATCGTGGCCCAAATGGATGCTACATAATCTATTACTCCCTCTGTTATGCTTCACAACCACTGCTTACTAATGATCAACTATCGAACAATAGAATATAAATAGAACCCCTTCTTTTCCTAACAATCCAGTATTTAACATAGCCTGATAACTTGGAATTTAACTACTACATTTTTTACCTTTAGGGGGGGTTGTCTTCCACCCCGAAAAGATAATTTTGGGGAAAATTTTGGCATTAGAGGTGTTTTTGAGAAAACCGCCCCCAAAAGCACCGACGTTAAAATTATGGGCTTTTAGGGACAGTTTTAGAAGAGATCTAAACCACCATTGAAAAGTGACTTTTGGGAGCATTTCTAACCCCCTGTAGATACCTACGTGGGTAGTTTTGAACCCCCTTTTAAACCCCCTCTTACAAGCCTACGGGGGCAGTTTTGAAGCCCCCTCTTAAAATCTCTCTTACAAACCTATGGGGGCAAAAACCCCCTCTTACAAACCTATGAGGGGAGTTTGGAACCCCCCTCATAAAAACCTACGAGGGCGGTTTGGAATCCCCCTCGTAGCAACATACAAGGGTGGTTTTGAACCCTCCTTGTAGCAAGATACAAAGGTGGTTATGAATCCCCCTCGTAGTAGCATACAAGGGCAGTTTAGAACCCCCCTTGTAGCAACATACAAGGGTGGTTATGAACCCTCCTCGTAGAAACCTACGAAGGTGGTTGAAAACCTTCGTCATAATGACCTATAGGCAGTTTAAAACCCTCCTTATTGAATTCTATGGCGGAAATTATAAAATCCCCTCATAGCAACTTATAGAGGTGGTGTGGAACCCCCCTTGTAGCAACATGCAAAGATATTTTGAAACTCCCCTTGTATAAAAAATGGCTTACCATTAATATTTATCAACATAAAAAATATTTTATTATAAATACATTGCAATATCATTTATTAATTTATGGTAGGGCGCATAGGAATCGAACTACCAACCTCCTACTTGTAGAGCAGGTGCTCTTCCATTAAGTTAGCACTCTTTAAGAATTAGAGAGGGGCAATATTAACACTCAGATTGCATCATTTGTAATTCTAGCTATCAATTCCAACATTCAAACTTGCACTTTATAGTTTGTAGCAATGAGAGAAATGTTGCAAGCAAGTCAATGCATATCCACTTTCTCAACTCCTATAATTACACTATTGAAAGCAAATAGAGAACCAAGTAGCTAGTTAAAAGAAAAGGTGCTTAGTACATGATTTAAAAAAAAAAACCTAAAGTTGGCATATTTTAGACAGATAATCATTCAAGCAACTACAACATCACAAACTCAAACTTATTAGAGCATGAAAACATCACAAACTCAAACACATAACAATTGGAAATGCAAGAATTGATAAATTAATTAAGACTGCCATGAAGCATAAGCCACTATGCACTTTCACAACAAAAATTTAAATTACACTACTAAAGGTAATAAGCAAAAACAATGAGCACTTTTATCATCACATAACAATGAATGAGTTTTATAGATCATACTAAACTTTGTCGAGAATTAGCAACACACTTCTTTCATTTTCCAATAATTAAAATCGATTACAAATACTTGATACTTTTGAGGCAACGTATATACAGAATTTCAAGCATGGCAAGTGAGGCAAAGTATATCTAGATTTTCAAGCATGAAACGTAAGCATTCATTGGTAAATAACCGGGAAAAATCGATTTGAATTAAATCCAAAGATGAACATGAAGCAAATCGTTCGACAATGAAGCCAATGTGCAAAATTATGAATACAACTAAGACAAAATTATGTATAAAGTTGGTAGAAAATTATGAATAAAATTGAGACAGTTGTTTTCACGTTCAATAAATAACTACGCAAAATAAAAGAACCACTTTGGCGATTATAATTTAATCTTACGAGTAAAATGAAATTCTAAACTTGCATGAAACATCTTTCGTGAATAGTCATGTGAACCATCACACTTACAAAATAGGGAAATGCTAATGCAAATAGAATCTGAAAGATAATATCCAAAGACAATATTTATTTTCCCACTATTTCCAATGTTCATACAATTGAACAATATGAAGAATCGGGATTGTATACTGATCATATCCATTATCTAGAAACACAAAAAAAACTTGTATAACTAGAAACACAAAAAAAACTTGTATAACTAGAGCAAGTACAAATTCCTTAATAAAATTATACCCATCAAAATTAAACCTTGTGCATTTCTTGAAAAGAATTACAATGCAAAATAGAGAGATCCAAACTCATTGTGGAGCTATTATACATTATGGGTTGTTGCGATCTCCTATATAATGTGTTTCCTACTATGTTCCTATTATCTCAGTTCTATTGCAGTGGCTTGAACTATAGAACATAGTGATTGCTTAAGAACTCTTCCCCTTCTCCTTTCTACGTTTAGGTTTAGGATTAGGTTCAGGGTGTCTTATTCTCCCTTTGAACTTTCTAAAAACGCCAGACTTTACGAGGTAACATAGCTACCACATGGCATTGAGATGGATGGCATCGATAACCTTGTCAAGGGTGTAAGTTTTCAATACAAACTCTCTTTTGGGTGCTCTTTCTAAGCACAAAAATGGGAAAAATTGTCATATATTTTTTATTTATTTATTTTTGGCCCAAAACACATCATTTAAAACCCAAAATTGGCAATTTCCAATTTTTGACCACATCAAAGGAATTCAAGGTCCAATCATTGATGATCCCGCAAAGCTCATATCTTTATGCTTGTTGCTCCATTGAATATTACAAAAGAAAAAAAACTTGGATAATGATCCATTTTGCATTTTGTATCATAGATGGTGCTTTTACAACTACCCACCTAGAGGTTTTTAGAAGAGAAGAAAAATCAACAGAAGTATGTTTTAGCTCGTCTCTCATAATGTTCTTTCATTGTATCATAATGTGATTCATGACATGACTCTGCATTCCATCTAGGAATAGGCATTCCTCTCTCATAGAGGTTTCAAAAATAGGAAAAATCAAAAGCAGTAGCTTTTAGATCTGCTCTCAACTTTTTATTCTGTGCACTCTGTGTTTTTCCTTCATTGGCAACCGCATTTATGATGTGATTTTTTTTTTTTTTTTGACATATATGCATTGTTCACTAATTTTCCATTTACAACTTTGCAATGAAAGAGAAAACAAACAAATACCTTCAAGTTGCATGTAAACAATATGTATTGCACCATCAAATTTACATGGGAGTTTTCAATTTCAATTCCTAAAAAAATGATTGATCATCATTTTCACAATATATACATGGACAAATGTTTACAAAAACATGTGTTCAAAAGGATTTTTGTAAGGGTACACAGAACAACTTGACTGATCTAAGTCTACATTTCAAGTGAGTCATCCACCTAACTGAAATATCCATAGTTGGATATTCTCAATAAACTCGGTATGAATCCATAATTTCTGAAATAACCCACAAATCCGTAGATGTAAAATGATATTTAAATTGAAAAGATAAGATGATTTTACAATGATGATGTAGCTGCATATATAGGGCTTATATGGTGACTATTCACCAAGGGTTATGTCTCTTAGTTAATATAATTAACATTATGTTTTATTTTATTATTTATATTATTATATATATTATTCATATTATTTTAATATTTTTATTTGTTACATTGCCTCTCTCTTAGAAAGGCTTTGTCCTCAAAGCCTTATAATATTGTTGAATCGTTCCTTGTGACGTTGTAGCTGACGAAACATGTCGATACAAACTTCTAAGTGTAAAGCATAACTTCCGATATGTTGACGGATCAATCCAACCAAAATTGATTTGTTGCTGACTGTTGGGATTCTCTATTGATCTGTTGTCAGGAGCTTTGAGCACATTAGTACCATTATCTTTCGACAATTCCCACTTTTTAGGATACTGTTTTATATGGTTGGGGTGTCGATAGGGAGTTATTGTTGTTTGTTTTTTTACCAGATTGTCGTCTTTCTGAACTGTGACGAGGACTGAATTTGTATTTGCTTCTTTTTTCTCAACGTAGATTTTTGAGTCCAAGGGCTTTGATGTCCTCTTTTGAATTTGCTCCAACTCATTGTCTAACAAGTCTTTTTCTTTTTTAAGATTTCGGGTCATTTCTTCTTGTGCTTTCTTATCATCGTTAAGCTTCTGAATTTGATCCATTAGATCTTGTTTGTGCATCTTGAGGTGACCATTCTCGTCAATGTTTTCTAATAGTTTCTTCTGAAGATCTCGATTCTCATCTTCTAGCTTTTGATTCCGTTGTGCTTTATCCTTCATCTTTTTTATTTGAAGAAGCAATTTTTTATTATGATCTCTTAAACAAGATATCTCTTCTTCTTTATCTGTGACAATCTTTTCAACTTCTTCCTGCTTCTTTTGTTCTGACTTCTGATTACCCTATGAAATCATCTTTGATATATCCTTGAAGTCTTCAGATATTGGAGCTTCTAAATCTGACTTTATTGTAATATCTTGAAATGTGATTCTCTTCTGCTTATAGGAAAAAGTAAGAAACTTCTTTTCAGCATTTAAAATGAAGGTCCCCAATGTTTTAATCCAAGGTAACCCCAAAACTATGTCACTATCAAAACTCCATAAGGAACTAATAGTGAATTGAGATATGACCATATAATCTCCAACATTCAATTCTAATCCACTTATTTGAAATTGTTTCCTCTTCCAAAGGTCGAGCCTTTTACTTATATTTGATTCAGGAATCACTAAATGGTTAGCAAATTCAGCACTAATATAATTATTTCTTTCACTAGGGGCAATAGAAATGGTAACATCCTTCCTTGCAAGTGTCCCTTTAACTCTAAATAGTATTGAGACATTCATCAGTGAGGTGCTAGGAAACTTTCCCTTATTTTCAACATTAAAACCCATCTTCTTGAGTTTTCTTTGAAATTTATTCAATATCTCCTTTTTTTTTATAATAAACAATATTCAATATGATTCTTCTTCTAATATTATTTTCCCCTTAATATATGTAAAATGGTGTAGATTGGGTGGTTGGGAGGAATGAATGTTACCTTCCCCACCTAGGTTCAAATCTCACATTTTGTTGTTGTTGGAGAATAAAACCAAAACCACTTATTAAGAAACCACGTGCGTGCGGTTTCACTTGACAAGGTCCTATTTTTTAGCAAAGCTTTACTTTTTTTTTTTTTTTTCCTTTTACTTATTTTACTTCTTCTTTTTTACTTGTCTTTCTTTTCATCTTTTTATTTTCTTTTACTTTTTCCTTTTTCTTTCTTTCTCTTTTTTCTTTTTTATTTCTTTGGGCCAAGGGCCTAGTTTTTTGGACAAGGTCCTAGATTAGTGGCTACAAGCCTATACCAATGAAATATCCATAGTTGGATATTCTCAATAAACTCGGGATGAATCCATAATTTCTGAAATAACCCACAAATCCGTAGATGTAAAATGATATATAAATTGATAAGATAAGATGATTTTACAATGAGGATGTAGCCACATATATAGGGCTTATATGGTGACTACTCACCAAGGGTTATGTCTCTTAGTTAATATAATTAACATTATGTTTTATTTTATTATTTATATTATTATATATATTATTCATATTATTTTAATATTTTTATTTGTTACACTAACGGCCAATAATATAGTAGTTGTCCTACAAGGCCTCCACAAGCTACTACTAGTTAGTTGTGTTGAGATATTGTAACTTCAAAGAATATTATATTTGTACTTTATTATTCCGGAGATGTTTCATTCCTCCGTAAAGATCTTATTGTATATCCGGAGATGTTTATTCCTCCGTCGGAATGTGGTAACTCGGGTTATTAGACTTCCCTAGTAGGGGTCGGCCCTGTATGTGTTATGTGGGTCAAAGGGTTATTAGACCACCCTAGAGGGGTCGGCCCAGTTAGTTGTAGTGGGGTATTTAACCTAGTGGTTAAATACGAGCCTACGTGTACCTGTGTAAAATACATGTCAGTGTAGTGTATAAATAGAGGAGGTGTGTTCCTCATTTGATACACTCACTCACTTGAGAAAGGCGCATTTGTGGAGGAGAGGTCTGCTATGGAGGAGAAGGAGATTATGCTCAGGGTTTTCATCTTTGTATATTGCTGGTCATCTATATTGAGGAAGCTTTGCTGGGTTTTCTACCCCATGAGGGTTTCCCAGGATAAATCTCTGTCTCTTGTGTTTATGCTATGCTTGTTGTTTCTTCAGTGATCCTGTATATGCTATTATTGTGAAATGGAATGTAATGCTGCTATTTTCTGTCTTAGCATATTGAATTTTAACATGGTATCAGAGCTAACCTGAAGGAAGACAAGGTATGGCACTAAAGACACTTGCTTTACTTACGGCAATTTGAAGGTTAGGGTTTTACATAGCAAAAACCAGTCATCGTAGCACTTTCGATATAAATCCGTTTTGGAGAAGTTTTCGGATCTGAAATTGTTACAGGACGAAGCTAAGATCTCCAGGTACCTTGTGTCCAAAGGACAACCTCTAATTCGTTGTACTTTGTGATTTATGATCTGTACAATATAGGGTTTCTGCCTCTTCCAGATCTGAGTCAAAATCAGGTGACCTTGGGAAAAAGGTCATAACTTGGGCTAGGAAGCTCCAAATGAAATTTCGTGAAAAGTGACAGGTAGTACACAGACTGTACTATCTCAGAAAGCTTTTTCAGAGGCCTAAGTTGAACTAGTGACACGTGGCACGCCGTACAAGTTCGCTCTCCTGTATTATCTCATAAACAGGTCACGTTGCGACACTTGGCATAACTCTCTCTCAGAGAATCCAATTGAGGTCAGACCTGTCAGGATGGAAAGATGACAGGCCGAGCTATCTCAAAAAACGTTTTCAGAGGCCGAAGGTCAAACAGTGACACGTGGCACGCCGTACAAGTTCGCTCTCCTGTATTTTCCCAAAACAGGTCACGTTGCGACATTTGGCATAAATCTCTCTCAGAACATCCAATTGAGGTCAGACCTATCAGGATGGAAAGCTAACAGGTCAGGCTATCTCAGAAAACTTTTTCAGACCCTGTGGATCAAAAATTTCGGAGTTACACCAGAAACAATCAGGTACATATTTCTGTCAAAACAGAATTATTTTTTGGTACCTTCATTCATGGCTTCCGAAATTTAGGGCTTTGAAGAAAGTTGGAATTTTTGTAATCGGAGACCACGGCTGGATGCTACTCATCAAAATAGAAATTTAGAGAACAAGATCAGAATTTTTGGTTGGGCAGAAGGCCGGGCTTGATTAGACCCTAGTTCGGGACTTTGATCAGAAAAGTGGAAAATTAGGGCTTCTGTAAAAATGGGAATTTTTGAAATCTGTGACCACGGCTGGAAGCTACTCAGAAAAATAGAAGCTTAGAGCTTTGGTTCAAACTTTTTGATGGGGAAAAAGAGTGGGCTTCATCAAACCCCAATTCAGGGTCACGTCCAGTGAATCCGAAAGTTTCAAAGGCAAAATTGAGGAGTAAAACTTTCCAGTTTTCAAATTCTAAATATATCAGTTTGATCAGCTCATCAAGGCGCATATTTCTATCCTTTCGGAAGTCTGAAATTCAAAGTTTGAATTTTTGGGGTTTCTCTGACAAACCCATATCCAGCTCCAGGTCCAGTTCTTGCAAATCAAGTGGATAGGGTTAATCCTAGAAGAAGATGGATTGGTCACCTACATAAGTGAAGGAGTTCATGTTTCAGAGGGAGATGAGGCTAAGGCTTTACATAAGGAGATTACAAGCGATCTCGATAGGTATGACTCATCGAGGTATGTTTTGAGATTTGTTCATGATTAAGTTTATGGTATGTTTGTCTTCATGTTATTACAGTTAGTACAATCTTGATTTTAGATTTGTTGTATCACCTTAACAAAATTATGAATGCATGATAGAAGATATTCATTGGTTAGGGTGTTGACACTTATGATTGTACTAATGCATTATGGTGTTGTGTGAGGTTGAGGTTGTCTGCTAACAAGATACAGGTACATCACAAAAGACAAATCAGGCTCCATGACCATGAAAACATGAAGACAAAGACTCATCCATAATCTTTGATCTACTTACGAGGTATGTATGACTTTGTTATATTATGCTTAACCTATGAGACATGCAGGTTCTAGCTCAGGATCTCTAAATCATTGAAGAGGTTGTTTAGGTATGTTGTACATAACCAAGTAGGTATACTAATCCAGGTATGTTTCCCATGAATCTTACCTTGTGTTAGGATCCCTTATATAAGTATACTTGGAATGATTGGTTATGCTTATTCATAAAGTTAGTAATCAAGGGATTATGCATATTATATCTTTTATCAATGATATGCATAAGTAAAAGAAGACTTCCCTGAAATCTTGAATACTAATGTTTATTAACTATAATCATGACTATACGTTTTCAAGATTATTTAGTACTATAATGTTTTGATAGCATTTAGAATATACTAATGAGTGTATGTTTGTGTATGAGATCATGAGGATGACTCTTGAGCATGCACAGTGGTACAGAATGAATAGAAGTTCAAAAGACATACAGAAGATCAAGCGGGAGGCAGCCACACAAACATAAAAGATAAGTATTTGAGTTGCTATTTGAAATAGTAATGATATTGCCTGCATGCATATTTGTATTCCTAGAATATATAATGCTGAGTGTAAACATTCATAGAGCATTGAACAGTATACAACTAATGTGCATATGTTTGGACAAACATTCCATTGTTGCTTGTCTAGAATGAAACCTCTTTGCTGACATGCTGAGAGTTGTGCACACTCTCGATAGTATGTTCTGGTAGAGATGGAAGGCATCTAGATAGCCACTGTATGCATACAGGATATGGGAAAGTGTTGTGCCAAAGTACTGGTCAAAATAGTTGCATCACTATGTAAATGATATCTGTATGCATAATGGGTTATCTTTTGATGATTATGAAGTATTACTAATCATGTACTTAATTTTGATTTGTAGGAAAGGTCATGGACACCGTACAAGTGGTGGATGTTCAAACAAGAAGATTTACAAATCAAACAAAATATAGAAGGCTCATGGCTAGAAGATTCTCTTAGAAAGGGGAAGAGAATCATGACAAGATGTTTGCTCCAAGTATGGTGTAATTAAAGAAGAAGTATGAATCAGGTTCTGTATAGGTACCTAGGATTGATAATAATTTGATAAGCTTAATGATCACCATGGGTGATGTGGATCTCAACCTTTGCTACAAGGTTGAATATGATACACATATGACATGGATGCAAGAAGGAACTCACCACAGAGTTCGAATGATATTGAGGCTCATATCAGTAGACCCATCTAACGAGAGATGGCACAGATAGATATGCAGAAGATCATTCAATGCAGAAATGAAAAATGAAAGATCTCAAATTGATGCTTTACTTCCTAGGTCTGGAAGTATGGCAAGGCTCAGAAGGAATATTTCTCAACCAGGGAAAGTATGATGAGAAATATGACTTGAGGTGTTGGAATGGCCACTCTTATGGATTCCAACTTGAAGCTGTTAGGGGATAACTCATCAGAGTTAGTGGATATAACTCTGTACAGTCAAATTATTGGGTCTTTGATATATCTAACATATACTAGGTTAGATATATGCTTTGTTATGAACACCTTGAGTTAGTATCTAGTGGAAACTAGATGTGTTTACCTGATAGTTGCAAAGTATGTGATGAGGCACATAAAGGACACGATAGAATTTGATCTATGCTATCTTGAAGATCATGACCTCAGATGGCTATTCAGATTCTGTTTGGGCAGGAAGTGTATCAGACAAGAAGAACACATCGAGAGGATGTTCTTGTCTGGGATTAGCCATGATCTCGTGGTTTAGCTGGAAGCAGTCTAGTGTGGCTCTCAGCACAAGCGGAATATATGGCTGCTTGCTCTGCTAGTTGTGAAGAAGTTTGGCTTTAGGATTGTTTGACTTAGAGATAGAACCAACTGAGATCCTATGTGATAATTAGAGTTGTATCAAGATGACATAGAATCTAGTGTTCCATGATAAGTCAAAGAACATAGGGAACTAACAAGATATGACACAGAAAGGAACTCTAAAAGTTTGAATTTGTAACAGGTTACCGTTGTACTAACCAAGCCTCTACGTCAAGTGAAGAAGTTACCAACCAAACCTCTGTCTCGAGTGAAGTTTGAATACTTCCGAGACAAGCTTGGTGTAGTTCAAAAGGACCCTCCTCGAAAGGGGGAGTAGTATAGTCACTACTGATGAGATTGTCTCATCAAACAACAAGGTCGTTGATGAGGTAACCTGTTCTCTACACCCAGTTACTTAGAAATATTTAGATTTAGGACTCTTATACTTAGAATACTTAGCTTTACTTATACATGCTTTTGATGATAGATGTACTGGTGAGAATACATGCTAGATGTATACATGTTTTGGTGTGATGTATACATGTTTTGATGTATTAGTAAGAATACATGCTAGTTGTGATGTATACATGTTTTGATGTTAGATGTATTAGTAAGAATACATGCTAGTTGTGATGTATACATGTTTTGGTGTGATGTATACATGTTTTGGTGTATTAGTAAGAATACATGCTAGTTGTGATGTATACATGTTTTGATGTTAGATGTATTAGTAAGAATACATGCTAGATGTGATGTATACATGTTTTGATGTATTAGTAAGAATACATGCTAGTTGTGATGTATACATGTTTTGGTGTGATGTATACATGTTTTGATGTATTAGTAAGAATACATGCTAGTTGTGATGTATACATGTTTTGGTGTGATGTATACATGTTTTGATGTATTGGTGTGAATACATGCTAATGTGATAACTGCTCTTGTATAGATGAGAATACAGAAAGGGATTGGATCATCCCTGGACTTTCAGTCCTAAAGAGAGCCGTAGACGTGAGGTCTCCGAGAATGAAGTCCTTGGTGGACTTGAGGGGATTGGATCATCCCTGGACTTTCAGTCCTAAAGAGAGCCGTAGACGTGAGGTCTCCGAGAATGAAGTCCTTAGTGGAAAGTTGAGGGGATTAGATCATCCCTGGACTTCCAGTCCTAAAGAGAGCCGTAGACGTGAGGTCTCCGAGAATGAAGTCCTTGATGGAATTGAGGGGATTGGATCATCCCTGGACTGTCAGTCCTAAAGAGAGCCGTAGACGTGAGGTCTCCGAGAATGAAGTCCTTGATGGACTTGAGGGGATTGGATCATCCCTGGACTGTCAGTCCTAAAGAGAGCCGTAGACGTGAGGTCTTCGAGAATGAAATCAGTGGATTAAATCATCCTTGGACAGTAAATCCAGTAATTCCGAAAGGAAGGATAGTCCTAAATGAATTGAGTGGATTAAATCATCCTTGGACAGTAAATCCAGTAATTCTGAGCCCAACCAACTGACAATGGTTTTCTGTGCTAAAAAATGTATATTGCAAGTCCAATCTCTTAAGGGTAGAATATCTTGGGAATATATCAGGCATCTCAGCCTCCATCATGAAGTTTAGTCCTAGCAATGCTGTCATCTTTGGAAGAAATTTAATCATCTGGGACATACTGATTTCTGTCGAATACTCTTCCCTGAAGTTAAATGTCCCACCACCATACTCCTCCAATGCAATTTCCTTATTCAAAACACCTTTCATACCCATTATATCATACTCACCAACCTCTAAGGATGTTAGTGAGGAGCAGTTTGTTACTATTGGCTCAAGATCACTGATATTTATCATTTCTAATGTTGTCATGTAGAAGTTTAATTTAACATTTCCAAAGAAGAATTGGTAAGAGAAAGTTAGTGTAGCCAGTCCCCACTTTCCTCTTTAATTTAACTCTTGTCCAACATTAAAGTCTTAAGGGATCTACAAATAAAATAGAGTGTTGAATAAAATTTCGGTTGACAACTTTGATAAGAAAGAACATAAAAATACTATAGAACTTTTCCAACCAAACAATCAAGTGAAATTTTGAAGTCAAATGCTTGTAAAAACTCCTTGGTCCTTATTTAGTTTAGTGAAATTAACTCCTAAGTGGTTCACAAGATGTAAAATTCATCACATGACATGGGACATACCAAAACAAATCATGGTGCCGCTCACACTCTATAAAAGGCCCTCATATAACGTCTTCAAAGATAATCGTAATGGTTAGATTCTCAAAGAACCAGTTTTAGGTTAAAAACATTAAAAACAAATGCTATATTATACTATAAATAGACAAATGGATGATTTGGAAACAAGCAATATACAGGTACTAAAATGCCAATTCAACAAATTTAAATTATAAATGTAGTGAAATACAACAAAAACTATCACAACTATTTAACTATTTTTGATGCCCTCCCTGGTCTTGTATGCATATGTAACCTTGGATTAATATGGACCAAATGTCCAATTAGAAGTGCCTTCAATCTATAACTCCAGTCACTTCATTGCAAGCAACAAAAAACCATTTGTATTAGCATTCAAAATATCTATAGTGAACTCTGTAAAAGTGCACTGGTTGTATAAATTACTTTTGCCTATATTTACATTATCTAGATGGCATTAAAGACATTAGCCATCTCCATTTTCAAACCAAAACCTTTGCTCACACACCTGCACCATATTCTTACTAGTTTTGCAACCTACAGTGTTAATAATCTTGAAGGAGCCAAGATAATTGCTATAGGGCAACGAGGCATGCAACCTGCCAGATAAACACAAAAAGACTTAGCACCCCCTAATCTACAACAAAAGGATTCACTCTGAGAATTCCTAAAACCACTTTTCATAGGTTGATTAACTCATGTAACATTTAGAAGATTCACTCTTTCTACTAAGTTATCTTTGATATTTTGTTTGATGCCTTTTGAATATCATAATACAATTCCAATTTTCAAGCACCTTTAAAACTAACCTGATCATTTTCTTAGTTGATTGGAGATACATGCACCGAAGGTCCAAAAGTTTTCTACATAACAATGGCAGTCAAACATGTCTGCTATGTCATAATGCAAGGTGAAAAAATACATTTGTTGAACCAGGAATTCAACGGCTTGTTTTCAAACTAGAGGAGTTGGTGCGCTAAATTGATGGTATCCAGTGACCCTCTTTCTTTTATATGCAGTCACAGATTCACACTTTGGTGTGTGGAGATGTGCTCTAAGGGTTTTGAAATATATGGAAATATGCTATAACACACATAACACCTGTGTATGAATATGTATTGATCTCCTATTTATGATGTTTTACCTTCTGTGGGCTTGGTCCCTTGGATGTTGTAGTTTTGAAACATGTTTGTATGCTTGGTATACAGTTAAAACTTGCATTCTTTCTAAGCTCTTACTGCCATAGCTCTAATATCCAACCCGTTTTAGAGGCTAAATGTGATTAGTCTGCCTGTGCATGATTGTATAGTGAAAGATGAAAGTTCAAAATTAAAAAAGGAACTTTACAAATGTCCAAATATGAGCAATGGTGATCAGTGTAACTACAACTAAAATCAGGTGCAATACATGAAGGGAGAATGTATTGCTTCTCTATTTTGTATTCAGAGGTAAAAGTGAACTTGTAGTATAAAAATGTAATGCATGAATGAAAGTTAGTGCATTGCTTTCTCTATGGTAGTATCTGCAAGGACAATGCGGCCCCAAAGTAAGAGTGTATCTCTATAGGGAGCATTGTCAAGAACAATAGTTTAACTTATAGACAACATGCAACCAAACGACATAGCAAGGAAGAGTAAGAGTTATGGATTGCAATTTTTGTTGGCAATAATTATTTTGACCGTTGTTTTGTGCAAGTGTTAACAGTTTGTGCAGGTTGGGATCTGTGAGGGCTTCTTCATGCTTTCTGTTTTGCATATCAGCATTGTCAAGTTCTATGGTATAGGTTAAATGTAGCAGAATTGATTTATGCATGTTCCATGCATTGTCATACAAGAAATGACAGTGGGAGGAATTGAATATATCGTGTGACATTAGCAGTTGCGGGGATTTGGATTTAGGGAACAAGCAGATAGTGTTGGATTAATATTTAATTCGAAGAGAAAAAAATGATGATGGACATTTCAATGTTTGACTAGTAATGGGAATTGTCCTTGCTTGCAACAAACTGTTGTGGGGGTGCCTATGTGGCTATAAGGGGGAAAAATCTCAAGGGAGTGGGAGGGTTTGCATTATATTATTGGCCTAATGTCAATTGCATCCATGATTGGGGTGTTTGCACAACGTTTAATACGTCCAATGGCTGAGATAGGCTAGATAAATGAAATTATCAATTTGGTGGGACTGGGCATAGATACAATCCGTGAAGTTTGTCATTTATGAGTGACTGCCTCCCAAGTAAACAACACCAAACACCTAGATAAAGAAAGAGGGTAGCAAGGCATCTAATGAATATTGATATGGATAGTGACATCTCTGTTGGATTTGTTAATATATGAGGCACTTGCACATGAAGTGGTCCTCTCCCTCATTCTCCTACAAATGCCACAAGTGACAAATGCTATAATGAGATGTGGTGTTTGGTCTCAACACATCGAGTGGGAATAGACCTTCAACTGGTGGGAAATACAAGCAACTTTAATAAATTCCTATTACATCTAGACCTCCAGTGATGCAATTATATCCATTTCCTTCACCATCTCATTGTACACTTTTTTGGACATTCCTACTATCATATTTTAGATATCACCTTGTTCATCCTTTGAGACTTTCATAATATTCCTGAAAATTTAAAATGACATTAAATTATATCTATACTTATGTGAAATTAAATATTGCTGAATTAATATTATTAAAGGAATGCTTTGTAGTAGTAGATACATATTCTATAAAAACATGTTTATGAATATTACTTTTTGAATTATTATTTTCTATTGTTGTACATTTTTGCAATTTCAAGTTTGACAGGTCTTATTGACCATTGCTTTGGAAATGCCTCATGTAGTTTAGATGTAACACAATTCTTCAAATCATTGGAATATTTTTACACTGTAAGTGGAAAGTACATCTATACATTCTTTCCACTATATCCCTCATAGATTTATAAAAGCTTTCCCTCTTTCATTAACTTCCAACACCACTCCAGATGAGCTAAGGACAATTCATCATAATTTACATCTTCCATACTTTGTTTTTTCTTATGATGACATTCCATTATGTTGTTGTTATTCCCTGTAGAACATTCAACATATGTTAAATAAATTGTTTGAAACATATTAACGAATATTATTAAGTACAATATTACTGAAAATTCAAGAAAAAATTCATATTGATTACTTTTTGATTCACTCGATTCAACCATATGCAACTTTTCCATCAAGGTTTTACATTCTTATGCACTTAGATTGCAAATAATCTTATCGAGCTTCCTAATTTTTTGGCTTTGCATCACACATGTTAACCAATACATATTAGTTAAATTTACATATAATTCAAACATATTGATTTAATATAGAAATTACAAAGAACTTGTTTTTTTTTGCATTTTTGGATGTTCTCCTGTCATGCCGATTAGAATTATTGCTCATTGAACTCTTATCATGCATTTTCTATCAATAAACCATCTAGACCACTAAGTAGAGAAGCTATTAAATATATTATACAAATAAATTACATAACTTTCAGATTAAAAAGTACTATGCCATCATGGTGTGCTTCAAGAATTAAAACGCCCCGGTGCATCTACATCGTGAATGCACTTGTGCATCAAATCTGAATGCACCGTTAACAAAAATAATTAATCATATGACATATGCCTTTTTCAGTGTGATATATATAATCTAAAGCATTGGTGATTACCGGTGCGCTTTTATTACAAACTCACCAATGCATTATACAAAAACAACCGCATCGAAACTTTGCGAAAACATTTTTTGAAGAAAAAATAGAAAACCGACAGTACTGACAAGGTTTTGGACCTGACACAATAAGTGGTCCCATTGCACCCAACACCTTTTATATAAAACCGCAAACCCATTAAAATCTAAATTCCTAAAATGAAAAATCCTAATTGTCAAATAATAAAGGGAGTTAAACCCTAACATGAAATTTTGAAGCCATATAAAATGAAAGGAAGCAACAAAAAACAAGGGTTCGAGCGTTGAATTTAACTATGAATAATTTATTTATTTATTTATTTTTGAATTTTTTAAAAATCTTAATAGGAAATAAATAAATCATGCATTGAGATCAATGATAACAATTTACATACTTGAAATTTCTACTATGCAGAGCTTTGTGTGATTCACTATACCTTACAAATTTCGATCTTCAGAATAATCTGGTTGCTCTAAAATCCCCTGCTAGTAAGTGTCTCAGTTTATGGGAAAAAATTCGTTGATTTTTTTTTTTAAATTTTGGGCATTGGTGCGCTCATGTATCCAAGCGCACCAATGCGACTTAATAGACAACACACCATTCAATCATAGTTTAGATTAAATTTTTGTAGAAAATTGGCGTGCAAGAAATATCTACATGCATCAGTGCGTATAATTTTTATAACTCACCGGTTTGGCATATAATAAAAAACAAAATTAATAATTATCATTCATCGATGCATATGATAAATATGATCGCACCGGTGCGCTTATATATACTAAGCGCAATGGTGTCAATTATATTGAAAAATGCAGAGTTAAATATCTGCTATAAAATATAATGAATATTTTCTTTTGCGAACATTTTTGCCGATGTTTCACGACGTTGTGTACATGTTTTAGACACACCGGTGTGTTTTGTTATGTGGGGCACACCGGTGCAATTGTATTTTTAAGGTGCACTAGGGTAATTAAAAATCCCTAGGATTGTATGTTTGAACTTAAAGTAATATATTCATCTCAAATGTTCTTTTAGGATTCATCCACACCAATTACAATACTTCATAGTATACATATGGCTTAAACTCACCTTATTTTAAAAAATGGTTGCAAAACTATATTGGAAGTTAGATTGTGATATGGTTCTCAAAATTTATTTTAGGAATCTAGACATGCATTGATTGCTAATTTGGCTCAAATGCAGGGAGACAATGTTATAATATTAAGTGGCCAATGTTGGATAATGTTGGCATTTGATGTCAAATCCGCATTAGCAAAAGAATGTCAAGCACCACTCTTATTTCAAAGTAAAAAATATTAAAATAGAAGTAAAAAATAAAAGTAAAATATATTATGAAGAGTCACAATTGTTCATTATAAAGAGTCATGATGATTTATTTTGACACCTCTTCAATGATTATATAAACAAAATCTTGTGTTCGAAGTTTTAAAATGAAGATATGAAGTAGTACAGAGGCCAAAGAAAATAAGTGAAGAGAAGAAGCAGATTCCATAGAAGATATTGTAATGAAAATCAAATATGGGTGGTAGGGTGGTGCTAGGGCAGGCTACAAGCCTGCAGGGGGTTGTAGCCTCCTTCTAGTAGAAGCTGGTAAAACAGGGTGTCGAAGCATCCTTTCAGTTGGAGCTGATAAACCAGGGGGTCGTAGACTCCTTCCAGTTGTAGCTGGTAAATAGGGTGTTGGTGCATCCTTTCAGTTGTAGCTGAAGAAACCCTGGGATTGAATTCTCCATCAAGTTGTATCTTGTAAACAATTTTGTAAAAATCTTATTATTAAGAAAGTGTTGTTGGTTTTCCCTTTGTGGATTCCACGATAAAAATATTTGTGTCCACAATTGTTTATTCTTCTTAACTTGTTTCTTTAATGTGTGCTCAATACTAAATTGGATTAATAAATTAAGAAAAGGGTCAATAAGGAATATACTATTTATCTTTTTTATTAAATACCCATACCTACCACACTTGCATCCTGACAACCTATTATTTTATGAAGTAAAATTGAGGCATTGTAACCCATAGTTTAAAGGTTTTAACCCTCTCAGTATTGCTAGATATTCCATCAATTGGTATCAGATCATGGTTCCTTCAAGCACATAGCCTAAAAAATTGGAAGAAAGATCCTCTTAAGCACACATGGATGGACAAGTAAATCTCTATGTAAATGGACCTCCAGTACTTGATAAAGAAGAATATGAATTATGGAGCATAAGAATGAGAGTATACTTACAGTCATTAGGGTATGATGTATGGAATTCAGTAATCTCTGGTTACATCCCACCACAGAGAATAAGGACTACATCTTAGAAAAGGTTCGAAAACCAACTCAGTGGCAATGGAGGTCATACTAGATGGATTACCTCAACCTATCAAAGAAAAGATAGGACAATGTATCTCAGCTAAGGAACTCTGGGTCAAATTGGAGAAACTATGCTTAGTTGAAGAAATAAAAGAAGCAATCCCTCTTATTCTCGAATATGAAGAAGAGATCTCAGTTAATGAAAGTTGTCTAAATATATCTGGAGAAGAGATGACCTCAAAAATTGATCAGGAAGAACTCATATCTATCATAAATGGATTAAGAAAATCCAATAGAGAACTAAGGCATCAATTATTGGAAAGTGAAAAGAAAAATCTATCTTTGGAAGAAGAAGTAAAGACCTTCCAAGAAGAGATGCACAATTCAAGAGAACACGTGACTGATAGAATGGAAGAGGTAGAGAGTTTAACCAAGAAGTTTTTGGACTCAAGGAAGAAGTAGAAAGGCTAAAAGGTCAGCAGATAATTAATGAGAAGTTCAAAGAAAGTACTGAAGCACTTAATAAAATCCTCAGCTTACAAATATTTCCCAGGAATAAAATAGGCCTTGGATATGATCAAGAGCACGTCACTAAAGAATCAAGCTCCATCATTCAAGGTGACGTTGGAAAGGTTAAATGTCTGCTTGATGCTCCCAAAATACACCCATGGAGAAAAAGAATTACAAGAAGACTAATTCCAGTCATCAGATGCTTTCCCATCCCTCTAAAATGAGAAGCTTCAGAAGATATGCAAATGATAAAAGTCATTACAAGGAGAATGATCAAATATTTCCCAAATATAAAAGAACATACTATGGATATCGTCATTGCTATCATAGTTTTGGTCACAAGGCTGCTGACTGTAGAAACAAGGGAAACGATCAAGGTGTGAGAAGGAAAAAAGACACAAACATTTCAAATGGTGGAAGACTTATTAAATGTCACATATGTCACAATGTTGGACACTTTGCAAAACATTGCAAAAATAGTAGATACAGACTGCCTAGGGAAACCCAGGAAAAGGTATGGAAGATTAAATCCAAAAGACAAAGAAAAAGAAGATCAATAAGCAAAGTACCTCATCGAAAGATTTGGAGAAGGAGGTCATATATAGACTACAAAGACTCAGAAGAAACAAATATTCCAAGCATAAATGAATCTTCCAAAGATGATTGCGGAACTAAAAAAAGGGACGTCTTAAAACAAGACAAGTCTAAAGTCTAACTAAAGAGAAACCTGAATCTAGCATTAGAAGGGATCATGTACACAGGGGGAGATATGTTGACAGGAGGAGATATCAAAGAGAAGATTGGGAACTCTCTGTCATCAATATCAAAAAGAGAGAGAAGAAGAAGATCAACCAACATCCATTTTGTAAAGAATAAGCAAAATCACGCCAGACGAGTTAGCCTTTGTCATTGGTGTCAAAGGGGGAGAAGGTTTTTCAAATGTTTCCATCAATTCCAAAGGGGGAGAATGTTGGATAATGTTGGCATTTGATGCCAAATCTGCATTAGCAAAATAATGCCAAGCACCACTCTTATTTCAAAGTAAAAAATATTAAAATAGAAGTAAAAAATATTATGAAGAGTCACAATTGTTCGTTATGAAGAGTCATGATGATTTACTTTTACACCTCGTCAATGATTATATAAACAAAATCTTGTGTTTGAAGAGGAGTGTCCGAAGTTTTAAAATGAAGATCTGAAGCAGTACAAAGGCCAAAGAAAATAAGTAAAGAGCATAAGCAGATTTGATAGAAGATATTGATGTTCTGAAAATCAAATATGGGTGGTAGGGTGGTGCTAGGGCAGGATACAGGCCTGCAGGGGGTTGTAGACTCCTTTTAGTAGAAGTTGGTAAACCAGGGTGTCGAAGCATCCTTTCAGTTGGAGATGATAAACCAGAGGGTCATAGCCTCCTTCCAGTTGTAGATGGTAAATAGGGTGTTGGTGCATCCTTTCTGTTGTAGCTAAAGAAACCTGGGGATTGAATTCTCCATCAAGTTGTATCTTGTAAACAATTTTGTAAAAATCTTATTATTAAGAAAGTGTTGGTGGGTTTCCCTTTGTGGATTCCACAATAAAAATCTTTGTGTCCACAATTGTTTATTCTTCTTAACATGTTGCTTTAATGTGTGCTTAATACTAAATTGGATTAATAAATTAAGAAAAGGGTAAATACTAATTCACCCCCCTCTCATTATTGATGGATATTCCAACAACTAATTCTTCAAATTCCAGCTCATTCCATATTGTTCAAAGTTCATCGAGTTCTCCCTATCCATTTCTAATAAGTTCAGACTTTATTTACATTTTGTTTATTTGATTGCATTTATTTTATTTATCCATGTGAATATGAATAACAATATATTCAATTTTGCAGGATCCCAATTCAGAATTGAGTTTGGATGCAAAATATATTCCACCAGTTGCAAAACATCCCAAGCTCTTATTAGGAGCAAGATACCACAAGCAATTGGTAGATGAAAATGGATAGCTTCTTTATCCTGCAAATTGTAACATGCCATCTTCCAACCACAATCCTAGGTCATCAATAATAATTCGTCGTGAGATGGATCTCTTTTATGACACCCCAATAGTACGTGGTTGTTCAAAATGTTAACGGTTGAAGGAGAACCCTCGGCGTGTCACACTCACCCATTATACTAATGATCAACTACATAATGTTGATGGTCTAATACCTCCTACTGCAGTAAAAAATACAATAGGTGATATAGAAAAGACACCTAGGAACACTTCCCTATGCCCATTTATTGAAAATTTGGGATTCAAAACAACTATGTTTCGTCCTAAATTGACCAACCCCTTTGATTCTATTCAGTCAACTGAAATTTCTAGTGATCAAAAGTATGATATCAATACCACCAAAAAAATCTCTACCAGGAGATCCAAAAAGTTGCATGAGTTGAGAGCAAAAATGTCCAAGTACACACCAAGTTCGGTCCAATTGTTGGAGGGTAGAGATGACTTCTCTCTTCTCGTGCATTTTCAAAGTAAATACCAAACTTGTTACAACCACACTTTGTATGGCGCTTGGCAGTATTCTATTCCCATTCCCGATGTTGGAACCAAATTCTCCCTTTTTGTTAATTAGTTATGATTTCTCATTCTAAGATAGATGATACAAATATTGGGTTGTTTATCCTTTCACATGTACTAGTTCCTCCCAAACAGTTAGTAGCACTTATTCCATTTTGCGGTCCTATTTATTGTCGGTATGATTACTTGAATATTATTAAATACAAACATATCATTTCCATGTATAGTATGTGCATGAATGGTTATGATTCTGAAAACTTTAATAGGAAGAACCTATTGTATATCGATGGTAATCCACGCACTCATAGGAACATTGCAAGGTTCATAAATATTTCTACGTGCTCTTTATTTTATTCAAATTGTTCATTTGAGGAATACTCCAATGACAAGAAGTTCTTTATGAAAAGGAAAGCATCCATATTTGTTGTTGTGCATGCAATATGTAGTTTTTCTCTCGGTGATGAGTTGTTAATAGACTATAACTTTTGTAGACCACCAACCGCTCGTTAAATATGCTTTGCATTGGGACTACCTTTAGACATCCCCTTGGGGCGTAAGACAAAAATCATTGATTAATTGTATTTTATTATTCTCAATGGGATTAATGTAAATGTATTGACTAACTCCATCTATATTTAATCTCAATATTAAGTTACTTTGCGCCAAAACTAAGAGGATAACTACTATATAATCAGAACATAAGGTAAACCACCACAAGATTACACGTAACAAGATCATAACCAAGAATACTTCCAGACAACAAATAGACAAAAGATTGATCATAACTAAATACCATAACTCTCAATACAGAGAAAGAAAGGCAACCAATCCTTATCTCTTCGTATTTTTATATACCGGTAAATGGATGAGCATACAAAGACTAATTATGTGTGAGGATTATTATATATGTAATTCCATAATTTTGTTTTGATCGAGTGGAACTATAATAAGACTAGGCTATAAGCGCTAAGTTTCAGTGAATAATCACTAAGGTTGTAACATAACTGGGGATGGACTAGAATCAAGCACATTTCCCTATAAGGTAGGTTTTAAATCCTATAAAAGGGTCAGGTAACTTGGCGTACACCAAGTATCTCTTAGCCTAGGTGAAGAATTCACAACCAACCCCTAAGAGATGCATGCTTACAAATAGGGGGACAAACACAATGATATAGTTAGCTAGAGTTTTATTATCTCTAGTGAAAATGTCGACTTACAACCACTCAACGAGAACCATCACTGGGTATGAGAAAAGTAATAGCATTTTGATCAAAGGAAAGAGATAAGCAAAGAGCATATGAATTACTAGTAGATTAGAGAATTAGCTAGCAACATCTAAGAGTTACAAATCGATCTTGCAAAGGGTAAGTAGTATTAACTAATGGTTGGTGTGGTAAACCAATACTAACATTAGCATAGAAGCTAAATATGAAAAGTAGTGTTAATTGAAAAATAAATAGTGTTTAGATGAACATGCGCGTTACATGCTAAATAATTGCATGCATGCATGTGTTCAGGGAGGGGTCTCTCTATGGATATGTTTCGAGGTATGCATATTGTTAAGGTGGAACTATTGTTCATCCCCCGCGTCCCTGTCCCAACCACAAACAAGGGATTATTCCCACATAATTTCTTTATTTCTCGCCATGCATATATCTCCATTATCCCTTATTTATTCCCAGAGGTGGGGAATGAAAATTAATTTGAAATTTTGTTTTATAAATTACTTGTGGTTGGACATTTACTATTGAAAAAAATTCCCATGCTTATATAATAATTGTTTGGTATAATGTTTGAATAAATCAATTACATCGTGCTTACTAATATCATCAGTGTAATTTTCATTATTTTTGAAATAAAGATTGTGATGATGAGACACTTGTCTACCATATTCTGTTTCACCAATCTACAATGTCAAATTGAGAGAAGACTGCGAAAAGAGAACAACTCGAAAATGAAGCATACCAAACATTGTTAAATAAACCACCTATTCAATTTTCGCTACGTCTAGACTCACCAATTCATAATGCCTACAGTAACAATATTTCTTCACATGTTGGCAATGGAGGAAATGAAATAGAGGTTGTTATTTATGAATTCATACGATATAAAAGTGCCATGGACACAATGTTGTTACATGCATTCCAAGTTGATGAGCTAGGGGATGATTCTCATGTCATTGATACCTTCTTTGAAATCCTTAAATTGGCTTCCACCATCCCTCTATTTGGACCTGGCCGATCGAAGTCTACCTAGTCGGGGACAACAATGTTACTATACAACTTGAAAGCAATGTATGACATGTCAAATGCATGTTTCTCGACACTTTTGAGGTCATTGGCCATCAAGTTCCTTATATTTTTAGGAATCTTGTCACACAATCAACATTGAAAATGGTCGATTTTATGAATGTTAAATGAAACTGTACATTTATATTGCCCACTAATTGCAGGTTATTCAAAGATAAGTTACTCCTGAGTGATAATGTATTGCTCGGTAGCTATGAAGAGGAAAAGGAAATGTTGAAAATGTTTTATGTTGAGTACATACCATATCATGCGTGTCCAAAAGATTGTATTGTATTCTATATAGAGGCGAACATGTAGACAAAGGGATATGTACAAAATGTGGGCATGCCATGTACCATAAATCAAGAAACAAGGGTAAAGCACATGGTCCTCCTCATAAGATATTGAGGCACGTGCCTATAATCCCAAGGATTCAAAGGCTCTTTCATTGCAAAGAATTATCTATGTTTTAGGTATGTCATGCCTTGCACCGAAGTGAGTCAGAAGTTATATGAACCCCAACAGATTCAATAACTATGAATCATATAGAGGATACATGGCCCGATAAATTCAAGGATGAAGTACATAGCCTTCAATTAAACATAGCCATGGATGGAATCAACCCATATTCCCTGTAAAACACCAAATATTCTTTTTGGATTGTAGTAGTGATCAATAACAATATCCCCCATGGTTTTCCATGAAGAATGAACATCTTATGTTGGCTCTTATATTCCCAAGTAAAAGAGAAGTGACGAATATGAATCTTTATCTACAACCACTAATCGATGAGTTGAAGGAAATATGGGAAGGGATACAGGTATACGATGTACCAAGACCCATCCCAACATAGATGAGTTTTAAATTGTATGGCTTATGTGCATACACCACACATGATTATCCATGATTAGGAGTTTTCTCTAGTAAACATGTTGTTTGATTTGTTTATATTCGTAACAATATTTTTTGGTATATTTAATTCAGTGCGACTGTATTGATCTTCAACACTAACATGCTTTGAATACCATAATACCGTAGTTCTTGTAACAAAAGGGTATCATGGATATAAATGTTGTGGACCTTCTATGAAGGCTAGGTGATACATTCACCTATGAAATACGATGTACAATTTCTCCAGGGTATTCCTCTCAAAATACCATCCTTATAGAAGAGCAACATCTGCTTTCAATGGTAAACTAGAGAGAACCCAAAAGCTTGAAATAATGACATCAACTCACTTTCTTAGGGAATATGTTAGAGAGAAGGAGAATGAAATTGAAAAAATGTTCGATTCAAATGGGGAACCTATGTTTGATGATCCTGAATTCTTTGACACCTATGTTGAGAAAATGTCCATTGGGATGAAAAGGAAATTGTTATTTTATGAGCTCCCATATTGGGAGCATCTTAATATTGTCCACTTACTAGATCCCATGCATATATTTAAAAATGTTTCATCTTATTTGTGGAGGAACATATAATAATAAAAAAGTGATACATTGGCTGCGAAGAGAGATATTATTTCTGCAAATACTAAAAATAAGCATTGGCCAAGACAAGAAAATAAAGGAGAGGTTGGACCATCTTGATCGTTTAAAGAATGTGATGTCCCATGGGTTTTGAAGAAAGATGATATTTCTTTGGAAAATGAAGTTATATTGGATGTGAATATGCATTCTTTATATGGGTCTACTCTACAGTGTTGCTTCACTGTAGATGAACATTTGTCACGTTTGAAATCACATGATCCTATGAACCTTCTAAGGGTATGTATGTAAAAAAGATGGTTTTGTTTTTTGTTTTTATCTTTTACCCCACAATTTAAAACACAATTAAATTTTTATGTGTTCACTTTGTAATGTCATTATCCTTTGTTCATGTGTGGGTGTGTGAACCATGGCTTTTTCAAGGACCTGCAGCGTGCCATATATAAACTATTTGCATTTGTACAGTGGATCACATCAAAGGAGATTCACATGGATAACATTCCATGGTGGCATCAAGGGATAGTTGAGATTGTTTGTATGTTTGAGAATGAATTGTAGACGAGTTTCATGGACTTGCAGGTTCATCTTCTAATTCACCTAGTTGATGAGGTTAAATTATTCAGGGTGGTCTCATGTAGTTGGATGTTCTTCCTAGAGAGGTACATGAAAAAATTAAAGGGATTTGTTTGACAAAGCACAAAACCCGAGGGGTCTATGGCAGAGGGGTACATATTATATGAGTCGTTCTATTATGCCAGTGGGACATCAAGCAAATTGACCACACACTAGGCGCAAAGATTTGGCACGACCAAAGGGATGAGGACAAAAGGGAAGGGGAGCTACTCCAAACGAACATAAAAAGGTGCATGATAAAGAGTAAGTCAATTATCCTTTGTCACATTTCTATAGAGTAACTATTCACAATGAACTTCATAACCTATATCTGACCTCATACATACTATATGTTGATTTGATTTCATGAATACAACAATGAATTCAAGAATTGATGCCATCAATAAATTCATTCTTTACAATGTGGAGGAAACACATCCATGGGTAGCATTGTATGAAGAGAAGAGGAGGAAATGGGACATTGACAAGAAATAATTTAGACGGTTGAATGGTAGAAGCATGCCTTAACTTAATCATTTGAAATAAAATATGCCAATGATCTGTCCCAACAGTTGGGTTGTTGACCAAGTCAGAGAGAAATGTGGTGCATCTGGTCGTTACCAGCCTGTTGAAGAGGATGCATTAAACATAGGGATTGGGTGCAACAACTCGATAATAATCTATTTGTGTACATTTTTAATTTTATAATGCACCTTAGAATTATAACATCTGTATTTTATATATTAATGGCTAGGTTATTAGACACATGAATTTGCCATTTGTTCACTTTTTTATAGCTGCATTTGTTCCGGTCTATGTGGGCATATGGGAATCATTTTCACACTGAGGATGTTGATGATGGATGTACCACAGAAGACTGTGGAGTGGAATTCAAGTTCGACCAATCTAGCCATGATAGCCACTGTGATCAAAATCTATTAGAGGAGAATTTGGGTTACATCGAAAAGATACAAGAGATCATTCAAGTGGAACTCTCATCTTTCCAATGTGTTATTTTAGGTGCTAGTGGTGGGACACCTTTGACCAGAATAATTGGAAGGAATATTGTGATAGTGGGATAATATGTATCAACTCTAGAAGAATGTGGGATGGAACTAAGGAGACTTATGTTTTCCCAAAACACTGCAACCGAGTGCTTTTTTACCCGGATGTGTTTTATAGGGATTGGTGGGTCATATTAAGACACGACCCTAGATCAAAACATATTTTTGAGAACAACAATGCTATCATGCCAAGCAAGGAAGATAACCAGGGTGATGGAAACAGAGAGTGATATGTACATGTTTTATTTCATCATTTATAGTTTTGATGTGTCATTTTATTATTTTTATCTTTAATTCTCTAATTATATTGTTTATTTTTCATATTATGACAATGGAAGTGGAAAGTTAATTACCAGATGTTTTTAAACAATTTTAGTTGGTTAACAATCAATCTGATGCAAAATGTTTTGTGGATCAAGTAATTTATGATTGTATGGACTGAATGATTGAAAAAGAGTTTTATTTTACTTGAATGTATTTATATCTCATTGCATATTTAGTATAAAATATGAGAATTATTGTAGCATGCCAATATTGAAAAAATATAGGTTAGTGTGTATCATATGTGCGGTGATATTTAATATGAATTTATAACAACATGGAAATAGTTATTTTATAATAATTATGTTAATATTAACTAGTAAGTAATAAACATTTTAATATTAATTTGAAATGTTTAGTTCATTTATACATTAATTATACCTAATTATGTTAATATTAACTAGTAAGTAATAAACATTTTAATATTAATTTGAAATTTTTAGTTCATTTATACATTAATTACACCTACAAAGGACATCTATAATGTGTGAATGCACTTTATTTATTTGTTAAGTAACACTAACACACTCTATCATTATATTTCATTCTATTAATTTACATAATATTAATGCCTTCACTAATCACAAAACCACTTTCAATCTCTAACAATGAAATCACATTAAGGCTTTCTAAATCAAGTTATTTATAACAATTCACCAACTCATCGTCACTAGCATGATTAATTCTTTAGCATGACATGAAGGATATTCATACCAATCTCCTTGCATATTGAAGGGAATTGTGTACCTAGAGTGTTGACCCTAATCTACACCCATATCATATTCTATCATAGGCAAACTCTTTATTGGGTTTCTACATGGAAAATATAGTTCAATTCATTCATCTATTCAACCTTAACTCATGTTTGGCATTTATCCCCACAAGAATACATGCACTCTCCATACTATGCCTTTTTAACAATTCAATGCATAATAAACTTGTACCCAAGAAGAGTATACATCTCTATAATGACTAAGTGATCTCTTCATTCTAATTATAAATTAATAGAGCCCTCATATAATTTTGACAACAAACTTTGGCCATAATGACATCACTATTTTCTTGAACTAATCATATACTTCTTAAATCCTCATATAAATTTTAATTCTAATAATCAATGGCCAAGTACACATTAATTATTATATTTGCATTAAGCAAAGGTACCCAATTTATAGCATCTTTTTTGACATCTATGTTAATAAAATCGAGGCATGTTTAAAAGAGGATGGCTACATTGAAAATAACATGCCTAGACTTATTGTCATCCTTCATATATTACATTATTATTTTTTTATTTAAACTTTAAATCTCTTCATGAATAAGAAACTTAACCTTCTCAATGATTTTACAATTTTTATAAACTTAACATTAATATGGATAAAATCAAGATTATGATAATTAAATCTAAGAGGAAATGGTATCATCTTATTTTATATGGTGGTAACACCCTACATAGGCATAAATTTAAATTGTCATTTAAAATATAATGACCATAGTGAAATCATTAATAAAAGGAATATGTATACTACATTTTTTTTTTATAAATCCTAAATTTAATTATCAAAAATATTTTTTCAATTTTATGTATGTAACCAACAAAATTAATACTGTTAAAATTAGAACCAATGGGACTCATAACCTCCATAATGAAATTACTCAATAATCTAACAAAAAAAATAGATTGGGATGATTGATTTTGTAAAATTTGTGATAACTAAGAGGTGAAGAAAGAACATAATTTCCTTTTCACATGACCCGCGTGATTTAATAATGCAATCAAAAACTTTACTTAGATTTATATATTAATTTATCTTTCTCCTCACCAAAAGCACTATGAACTTGGTATTTCCATTTCTTATTTCCCTATGTATCTTGCTATTGCAAAATTGTAATGATAAGAGTATTATGTGACCGTACACTTGTAATTGAAATTGGAATTTGTAAATTTGCAAGTTTGTAATTTTTAATTTTAATTTTGCAATTTTGTAGATTATTTTGTAATTTTGCAATTTTGTAAATTATTTTGTAATTTGTAAATTAATTTGTAATCGTAATTGCAAATTATAGATAATATAAAAGACATCAACATAAATAAATACATAAATAAATAAAATTGCATCACACACATGAATCATACTCATCGACATAAACAAAATACATCATACACACGAATATAAATATCATAAAATAATTTGATTGTCCATTCAATTCATAAAAAAACAAGTCTATATATACATAACAATAAAAAATAGTTCAAAGTGATCATGGAATCAATGACCACCACCACCATCACCTAACATCATGTAACATACCATCATCATCATCATGACCACCTAAAGAACATAAACATCATCTAACATACCCATAACACACATATGAAAAACATAATCTAATATACACATCTATCATCACCTATCAAACATAAACACCATCTTACATACACATAAAACATTAGCTAACATAATCTAACATACACATCAAAGATCACCTAACATACACATGTAAACATTACCTACCATGATATAACCTATACATTTAATAGATTTGAACATCATCTAACACACAAATCTAATAATAACATCTAACAAATAACAAAACACAAGCTGCATTACCTAACATAACTATCACACACATCTAACAAACATATCTAACCTACACATCTATCAAGCACACTTAACAAACATATCTAACCTGACCTAACATACACATCACCATCAACATCAACATGATATATATATATATATATATAATGTGGTTCACACGACAATATAAACAACGTGTTACTGGGACATTGAAGAGGAAGGGAGATTAGGGTTTCAATGGTGATGGAGATCGATTTGGGGTAGGGCTATTGCAGGCGGCAGGCCCGTCGGGGGCCTGTCAGTGTCAGGAGGATGGAACGGTTACCGAGATGGATCTCTTGATTACGGTGGATCTTTTCAATACTTGGCTGGTAATTTTCTTGGTAGACCTGTTTCACCTTTACCTTTCTTTTTTTTTCTACTAGGGTTTCTTTATTTACTTGCTATGGAGATGGATGAAGCTGTAGACTATAGCTGTGATTACTTAACACATCGGGATATTTGGACCACGCCACCTGGTGGGTATAGGGTTGAGAATGGTGCCAGTCCTCTTTGTGGGGGTGGGGTTTTTCGGACTTTACCCTCGAACAATTTTTTCAACTAGGGTTTTGAGGGTTTGGAGGGTTCCGTTACTCCGCATCCTTTGATCAGTTATGCTACTGGACAGTTACCGTCCGTCTTGGATGGAGTCTTGATGGAGGAAGACCATGGTATCAATTTGTGGGGTTTTTCGGGCTCCAAATCTCCTATCTTTTCAAATATCGGCTCCCCATCCAACCTGGGCAGTTTGCCATATTTCTTGAATTCTTCTGGTGGCTCATTTGTGGAACAGTTTGTGTCTGTGCTTGCTGTGGGTGGAGAAACTACGGTGCCGGTGGTTAGTGATTTTGGGAACTCATTTTCTTTGGGTTTCTTAGTTGGGTTTTTGGGTTCCGCAGAACAGAGAGGTTTTCCTAGTCCACCGGTGGCTCGATCGCATGGTACTTCATCACAGTGGGTTGGGGATGATGATGGTAGGGAAGCTTGCTTCCAGGCAAAGATGCGCAGAAAGTGGTTAAAAAACACGGGTAAGGCTCCAAATTACGCGTTGGGGGAGGATATCGGCTTTCAACAATTATTAGTGATGGCTAAGACTGTCTTGGTGGGTAGGGTATATGGCTGGGCAGTGGCTCTCAAGACGGTCATTCGATGGGCTTCACAGGCCTGGTTGGGTCACTGTGGTTATGTCCCGAGGGTTGTGGCGCTCTCGGGGGGATGGTATTCTTTTCATTTCTCATCTGAAGATCACGCATAGTAGGTGCTGGGATTAAATTGGAGTCTGTTTAATGTTCCATTGTTACTCAAACCTTGGAATCCACTTTTTGATGCTAGCTGCGAACGTATGGACACCATACCGTTGTGGGTTCGGCTGCCGGGACTGCCTCTACATTATTGGGCTGAAGAACACTTTCGCAGGATTGGTAACCTACTTGGGTCATATTTGGATGTTGATTTCTCCTTTGTTTCTATGTCGGTGCAGAAGGTTGCATGTATCCTGGTTAACATCATTGTTAAGGAAGGATTGGCTGATGGAATGGATCTCTGTTGGGGACCATATATCTTTCCACAAATTCTTGATGATGAGAATGTGCCATTCCGGTGTCGTCACTATCATTCTTATGGTCACCCTGCAATGGAATGTCATCTTCCCTTGCACATCAGGAACGGTAACACATTGCGGCATGAGAATTTCAAGGTGGACTGTCATTTGGATGCAGAAGATCCGATTTCTGATGAGGTTGGTCAGGTTCCATCCGAGCCACTTGTTCAGCCATTGGGTGTGGATGTTCATATAGGTGAGGATGCAGAAGTCCCGGATTCTGCATCCTTTGTTGACAGGGAGGATGATATCACTGTTATTCCATCGGCTGAGGTTGAAGGTGTTGTCCAGGATTCACTTTTGCGAGCGGTGGATTTGGTTTCGGGTAATAGTTCCTCCACTTTCACATCTCCTTCCATTAATTTATTTGTTAAGAATTTAAATTTTCCTTATATGGATTGGGTGGCGGGACTCAGGAATTTACACATTTCCTTTGAAATTTTGTATACCACTTCTGATCCTCCTAGTTCTTCTGTTGTGAATCTTTCCCCTAAACCTCTTCTCTTGAAAGATAGCCCTGATACCTCTCCTATTAAACCATCTATTTCCACTTCTGTTGTGGAAGTGTCACAGTCCCCTCTGGGCTCGTCAGAGTCGGGGTACTTTTTACGTTCCATGAACAAATTGTCGGCCAGGGGTCTAGGGAAGGACATTACTCGGGTGGCAAAGGGCCGAGGCAGAAAATCATTCTTGACAAAAGCAAAGACTAGAGCTTGCACGGAACTCTTGGAAAGGAAACAACTTTTTATTGAACGGACACTTAGAGCAGGGAATGCCCAACTAGAGGGGTATAAATGAAGATATCATGTATCTTAATTGTTGGGGTCTTGCTGGTCCCCCCAAAAGATCAGCACTGTGTCGGGTGTTGGAGGTAGAACATCCAGATATTTTGTTGCTTCAAGAAACTATGGGAGGTTGTTTAGAGGTTTTAGGGAAGTTGAAATCTTGGTTCCCTGGGTGGGGTTTTGAGGCTTTGGATGCTAGGGGACGGTTTGGGGGTTTGGATGTATGCTGGCGGGAGTCTTGTGTTTTTGTTTCCAATATCTGGGGTTTGAATCGGCTTTGGGTCTGACCTTCAAATATTTGGATTTTGACCGTGAATTTACTGTGGTAAACATTTATGGTCCATATTGTAATAGGATACCCTTCTAGGAGGCTCTATTGGCTAAGGATGTTCTCAAAGGTGATTCAGTGATATTGGGAGGAGATCTTAACTTTTCTCTGGGACAGGCCGAGGTTTGGGGTCCTCATGCTCAGGTGGATTGTCTCACTAATTTCTTTATCAGAAAGTTGACTGAAGGTAATTGGGTTGATGTTGAACCTTTTGTTCTTAATCCTTCTTGGAGGAATAAGAGGGTGGGTGATGATAGGGTTGCTAAATGCTTGTACCAATTTTTGCTTGTAGAACAGTTGGTGGAGTCTTTTTTTCATATTCGGCAATGGATTGGATCGGGGGGTTGTTCTGATCATGACCCATTTTCCTGGAGATATTAAATGGTCCTCATAAGCCTCTGGCTCCTTTGAAATTTAACATAACTTGGTTGAAGGACCCATCATTTTCTGTTTTAATTCAATCTCATTGGATCCCGTTTCATCCTGGGAATCCTCTCACGGCAGCATTTCATTTTGCTGAGAATATCAAGAATCTTAAGGGACTAATAAAACAGTGGGTGGCGGACAAGAGAAAAAAGGATGATAGGGACTTGAAGGTGGTTGAAGGGGAAATTAAATCCATTGCTTTGAGCTCTGGGGTGGTTTTACTACCCAGGAGGTGAAGGAAGCATTAGTATGACTGGAAGGACGAAGGAATCAGTTACTGCTAGAGAAAGAGGAGACTTGGCGTCTGAAGAGTAGGGCTATTTGGTTGGAAAGTGGGGATGAAAACACTAAATTCTTCCATGCATATGCAAAAGGTTGAAGATCTGCAAATACTATTTGGAGTTTGGAGGATCATATGGGTAACACACACTCTACTTTTGAAGGTATGGCTAGGGTTGGGGTTCAGCATTTTCAAAATCTTTTCAAGGCTAGTGATAGGGTTAATATCGAAGAAGTGGTCAGGGTGGCTTAGTTTTTTCCTCGGTTTGTTGAAGAAGAAGACAATAGGATGCTGATGGAAAGTATTACGGCCGAAGAACTTAAAACGGTTCTGAATAGTTTTCAGAATGACAAAAGCCCGGGGCCAGATGGATTCCAACTAGCCTCAACTCGAATTTCATTGCCCTAATTCCCAAGGTGGACAATCCTACTTCTCTTAATGATTTTAGGACTATTTCTTTATGTAGCTGTATTTATAAAATTATCACAAAAGTCATTGCCCGTAGAATTAAATCCATACTTTCTACACATGTATCAAAGGAGCAATTCGGTTTCTTGGAAGTTCGTCAAATACATGAAGCCATTGGTATTGCACAGGAAGGGCTTCACAATATTAAAACTAAGAAGATGAAGGGGGCTATTCTTAAAATCGATTTATCGAAAGCATATGGCAAAGTGAGTTGGTTATATCTTCGACTTCTTCTTACTCATCTGGGTTTTGATATTGGATTCATTCGTTGGATTATGAGTTGTATTTCCATGGTTTCTTTCTCGGTTCTTATAAATGGTGCTGCTACCCCTTTCTTCCATTCGGGCCGGGGCTTGCGGCAGGGCTGTCCTCTATCTCCTATGATTTTTTTGCCTGTGGCTGAAAGTCTTAGTCGGGCTCTCAAAGAAGCTAGACAGTCAGGTCATTTTGGTGGTATATAGGTGGCCCATGATTTTTTCATTACCCATCTCCTGTTCGTAGATGACATTCTCATTTTCCGTTCGGGTTCCTGTAGGGATGGGAACAAGTTAAAAGAGATATTGGATATCTTTTCTCTAGCTACTGGAATGGAAATTAATGCTGGTAAGTCTACTCTCTCTACTAATCTTCTTTCGGAGGAGGAGTTGATGCTGTATACTGATCTTTTTCCTTTTACTCTTCTTACCCTTATGGAAGGCCTCAAATATCTAGGGTTTCAATTGAAACCAAATGATTATAAAAAGCAGGACTGGGTGTGGTTAATGGAGAAACTGGAGGTTAGATTGAGAAGTTGGAGTTTTAAATGGCTATCTAGAGCTGGTAGATTGGTGCTAGTTAAGTTGGTCTTGGAGGCTATCTCGGTCTACTGGATGTCTTTGGCATGGATTCCTCGTGGTATTCTGGATTGTGTTAGGAGACTTTGTTTCCGGTTTCTGTAGAGTGGGAAGGAGGACACCTATGTGGCCCCATGGGTCAAGTGGGAAAGGATTGCTGCATCGAAGGCTCTGGGTGGATGGGAACTAAAGAATATTTTCTCTTTTTCAAAGGCTTTAATTGCAAAGTGTGGTTGGAGATTGGTTAAATCTGGAGGTTTTTAGGCCTGGGTCATGATCCAAAAGTATATTTCTCCCATTTCACTAGAAGGTTGGATTCGTAATCCTCTGAAAAATCATTTGGGCGGCATGGCTATCTGGAAGGCGATTGTTAAATCCTTTCATGTTGTTGAGCAAAACCTGGTTTGGGATGTTGGTAATGGCCATAAGGTTCAGATTGGGTGGGATCCGTGGGTTGGATGTGAAAGAAAACATCTCTTGACTGAAGGGACTATTGAGGCCTTGGGACAAAGGGGAATACGGTTTCTACATCAGCTTTCGGACCCAGAGTTTCTTTTGATGGGATATCCTACTTGGCGCCCAACTAATTATTACGGCCTTGGGGTGATGAGGAATTGGATTTGGGACTTTATCTTCAAGCGCTTCGAAGGGATCATATTTACTTAGGTGACTAGGAAGATGATTTGTGCTAGGATGGGGATCCATCTAGTGTCTATACTCCTAAAGGTGGTTACCTCCAGATTAGTGCTAAGTTGATGGCGAGGGAACCAGAATGGTGGTGGGGGTCACTGTGGAAATTGCATAGCCCACAAAAGACCTGAATTTTCATGTGGTGCATTCTAACGAACCGTGTTCCTACCTGGGACTTCTTATAGTGAAGGAATAAACAGGGCCCGGGTTGGTGTATCCTACTCCGTCGGGATCTAGAGACAGTGGATCATCTATTTCTTCATTGTCCATACATTGTTGAAGTGTGGGATTTTGTCTCACGCATTTTGAAGGTTATGCTATGATGGGTGGGACATTCGATAACTGCAACGTGGTTGGCTTGGTTTCAAAATCCTATGTACAAAGCCTATAGGGATCTTCCATGATTGGTTGTGTGGGGAGTATGGCTTGTTAGGAACAAGTGAGTGTTTAATGGGTTAGAATGCATACCTGCACAGATGGTTGTGCAATGTTGTGGGATTTTCTTATCCAACAAACGTATTACTCAACCTTCAAATGTTCGAAATATACAGCCGTTGGATATTGACTATTCTCAGCCTTGGGTTTTTTTTATGGTGCTTTCCAGAACAATACTTGTGGGGGAGGGGCTCTAATTTTTCTATCACCTATGCATTATTTTGAAATTTCCTTGGGGTTAGGGGCTGGCAGCAACAACTGGGCGGAAATTCTTAGTCTCGGATTTCTTATCAGCTATGCACTTGAGATAGGGATTCACAGTATTTCTATTTTTGGGGACTCTATGAATTTGATTAATTGGGTTTCAGGAACTCAGATTTGTCACAACCGTAGACTCGCACACATTCTAGCTTATATCCGGAATGCCACTTATTGATTTGACAACTTTTCATGCAGGCATGTGTTCAGGGAGCAACTCAGAAGCGGACAGGGCATCGAAAGAAGGGTTGTTGATGGGGACTGGGATCTGGAGGATCAAAGAATTTTCTGATGGGATGATTAGGGAATTCTACCATTGTCCCTTTATAGAATAGAGGGATGTAGCATTGACGAGTTTGTTCTTTGGTTTTTTTATTGCTGGATCGACCTTCTGATCGTGGTTGCTCATGGATACGATTGACTAGTTTTATTTTTTTCTCTTTTGGTCCAGTTGTGGATAGATCTTCACCTTTATTATATGTTTATATGTACTATCTCTTTATAAAGACAAAATGACTCTGCCAGTATACTCACAGTTAATATTTTTTGAAGTTTTGGACCCTTTAATTCTGTATGAAGGCTGTATCAGGGCTATCAGTTTTATTTTTCTGTAGTTAGCAAAGACACTCTCAAAGAGTGAAGATGAAGAATGTAATTTTGTACTCGTAAGATTGAAATGAAATTATGCTTTTTTTCCATGGGAAAAAAAATTATATATATATATATATATAATCAAACTTATGATACATGCTAAATATACATCTCGAGTCTTTGATATATATATATATATATCAAACTTATTATACATGCTAAATATACATCTCGAGTCCAATAAAAGCTATGAGATAGTTGGTCCACCTTAAAACCAGAGGCATCACTACCTCTTCTAGCAGAGCCAGAGACATTGTCACCTCCGCCAGTCTAGCTAGAGGAATCAATACCTCTTTCAAGGAAAACAAATAGCATGGAGAGCAACATAGTTGATGTCTCCCTGAGGATATATCTCACCCGTTGTGGCCATCGTATCTAGAATATGGGATATGGGTGGAGTGGGAGATGGTGGATGGTCGGCTCGCTGAGGAGGAGAGGCTAGTAGGTTGACCTGTGGATGACTTAGAGATGGTGGTGGGCTAGTTGGGGGTAGAGGAGGCGATACTAGTTGGTTGTCATGGTGAGGAAGAGGAGGAGGAGGTGGATGATATATCGAGGCTCCATCGTCTTGATGATGAGAAGGAGGATACGGAGGAGGAGGCGAAGGAGGAGGATCACCACTCTCATTAGATGTAGAATCGTCCTCCCTCCTAGTAGTTAGAAGGATGGATGCACCAATGATATACTGCATCAAAATCCTCATATCACGAGGAAAAATCCTCCATAAATCTACCAAGTTAGGGTCTCGCATGATCTCTTGCACCCATATAGGGTGAAATCCTCGTTGAGCCAACAATGTGGACAACTTATCTGCCACATCCTCTTGAAACCTAGTATCTAGCCTATGACACAGGCCAGGTCTAGCAGCATAGGAAACTGATCAGGCTCCTTCGTATCTTCATCAACCTGAACTATTGGAGACCCCTCCCCATCATATGTGCCAATGTATGCAAAATTTATAGTACAAAACAATAATTAGATAATTTCATTAAACAATTTAAAGAAAATGTTAGAATAAATTTCATTTTCATTAAGTAAGACAATAAAATGAAACTAGATTATTTTAAACATAACGCTAATATTACCTTTGTATCTGGTGGCTTATTTAGGGTGAAAAAGATGTTGTGACATCCTCTCCACTCCAACCCCGCATACGGATATGGAACAAGGTCCAATGAATGGTCCTCCTCACTAGCTAGTAACTCTTGCACCTCTGATGTGATCCTCGTTGGAAAGTCTCGCTGGCTCCTCTTGGGTAGCATCTGTTCCCACATGTACATCCACACCTCCGTAATCTCCCTAGGATGGCGGAATTCAAATGATGTGTTTGTGGTCAGAAAGCTCTAAAAAAATAAACAATAAATCTCAGAAGCAAAAGGGAACTTGACGCTCCCTCAAAGGTGTACAGTAATGAAATATGTTTTTAAAAGATGGCTCAGTGCATATCATAAGAGTTGACGCACTATCTATGGTGCATACATATTAAAAATATGCACTGGTGTATGTGTTGTATTTTTTTTTATAAAAAAACTTGAATTTCCATAGCTGTGCACCTAGAAAAATGTGACACACTTCTCACTGTGCTTTGAAATCCTTAGAGCACTACTTGCAGTGCACTAATAGGAAAACAATGCATGGGAGACACAACAATTACTTTTAGAAATAACTACAGATGGCATGCTTTATAAAAATGATGCACCTGTACATGGTATTAATAAAAGCACCGTAACAATGCGTTTATGTTTCTAATATGCACTGTCTAAAATATTGTTTTGTCTTAAAAAGGTGCATCCTAATGTAGGGAGCCCTGGTGCATCATAAAGTCACGTCTGCATCGGAAGTGGTGCGTACAATAGATTTTAAAACACCGAGAAGAAAAATCATTTTAAAAGGTTGGTTAGTGAATTTTATAAGAATGAACACACCGTGCGGACGATGCACACTCTCAAAAACAGATCGGTGCATACTTATTAAATGAACTAGATGATGGTTTGAAATATGTAATTTTTTTATAGTTTAACCGATGCATTTAAGATAATAACATGCACCAGTACATTTTGTACCTATCGGCATAGGTGGATCGATTAAAGTGATGCACTAGAAAGGGTGTTGTGTTTTTTAGTTTAGTTTTTGAGGTGTTGTTAGTACCTAGGTCTGCACCTAGGGTTGTCTACTTTTTTTACCTTGAAACCTTGAAACTAAATCCTTTCTATGATCAACTCAAGATTTGATTTACCCAAGATGAATCTTTGTCATTGACACTTTATCTTATGATTCTATGTTTGCTCCTATGCTTTAATTTCAAATTTTGATTATTAGTTAGTAAGGTGATAAGAAGGCACAATTTGTATGCTTTGTTGTATTGTTAGTTCTTGCATGTATGGTTTGCTGGTCCAATAGCCTTATTCTTTGAAAAAAGTTAAGCATGGACATGAGACAATAACCTCTTTAAAGTGATGCATTATAGAATAAAAGACTCGTTGTGCTACAAAATTGAAAAGAAGATGCTCTACCAAACTATGGATGTAAGCACTACCAAACGGTCCACTCATGCTACGGAACTGACAGGAATTGTCAGAATAATTTGCAGAAACCGCCCCTACTCATGTCAACCTTCTGAAGGCCTGCGCTCATGAAAAGTGAAACACAAGTGGCAAATTATGGATTCTAGTGACTGTAATGTTCTCGGGTTGTCGTGAATTGATACGATGAGCCTTTCCATAATCTTTCATAATTATCAGTATAGTCGACAGAATGAAAGCTATTAGCTATAATATCCTTGAGACATTATTGGCTGGTTTTGTGGGAATGCAAGATCGTATACAAATACTTAATCTTTTTTCTTTACAGTAGCCGAGAAAACAACTATGCCTTCACACATAAGCGAACATGTGAAATATGAGCCAGTAGGGGATGAGATTCTTGAATCCTATCCATATTTTGGTGTAAAGTTCAAAAATACAGGCTAGTTTCATTACCGTGAGAAGTTACAAGGATACCACGCTAAAGTTTCTAGAGCATTTGCATAGTGTTTCAATGGAACTAATGTTACAGTAGGGTATTTAACATTTGCAGTATTGGAAAACTCCATAGCCATAGCATTTGAGCTCCCACGGGAGGGATAACGGTGGTTTAAACTCCATACTATTAGTACTCTACAATGCAATCGATTTCTCCAGAATAAACACCAAAATCTGGACTGGTGCAAGGGTATTCCATGGGCCTGGTTAAAAGAGGAATACAATGATCTTTTGAAAATGGTTCAAATATACATTACGGGGGAAGGAAGGTATGCCATAGTTCCCTTATATCATATGTGTTTCCTCTTACATCTAGATGGCATATTGAAAGTGAATTTACCCTTCTATTTTATGAAAAGTATCACAAAAATGGCGGCTAGGATTATAAACTTTCGAAAGAGTCAACACAATATTTTTCATCAAGATTCGATTAAGTTATTGATAATTCAAGAGCTAAATAAATTTAATAAGAACTGAGGCCATGTCATATTATACTTTGAATTCAAAACCCTAGAAAGAAAATCTTCACAGAAGGGTGTTAGTAATCTTTCTACCAGTTTGGGGGATTCTAAGACTTGCAAGGATGTTGAAATTGATGATTCATCTGCAGAACAGAGTGTAAAGAAAGAGGATAAAGGAATAAAACGTAGGATGAGAAGGCTCATGAAACCATCACCAAATCCTGAAGGTACCAGGTTATAGAAAATAGAGCAATTTAATGATTCCTCAAATGATGAAGGAAGAGTTAAGAATCAAAAGAGGAAACTAGATGCTTAGATATCTTATCCCCTCAGAGTGCCTCACACCAGAGCCATGAATAAGTTTAGACTTAATTCAAGGGCCATTTTTTACCCTACTTTGAAAGAAAAAAAGGTCATTGACCTTGAAAGTTTTCCATAAGAGAAACCAATAAAATCGAAAAGACAAATGGTTAAAGCCATAGTTTAAAAACTTATACATACTAGGAACATTCTCAAAGTTAATAAGGGGAAAGGAGTAGTAGATCCTACAAAATAATATTTACTTGAAAAATAAAAAACAGGCGGACAGTTCCAGAAAATTTAAAGAGGGCCAAGAAATTGTCGATGAGGAGTTAGATTCGTCCATGGAATTTGAGAGGAAGGTAGCTGATTTATTGATTAATTTGGAAAATACTATTAATGCGGTTCCCTGAACACCTAAGGCTCATCCCTACATCTCTATGGATTATGAAGAAGAGCAAGAAACACAACATAAGGAGTTTAACGATGTTGTTAAACCATAGATAGAAGATTCAAATGCTCAAGTAAAAGCACTATAAAGTGATAACCTACAGCAACTTGAAAGTAAAGAACATCAAGTCAATCAAAAGCGTAAGAATAAATTGAAGAATTTTAAATGATTGGTTAAAGAGTTATAGTTGGAAAACAAACAGGTACATTATAGGTTAAACAAAACCAATAAGGAGTGGAACAAATTGCTTATCAAATACAGTAAATTATGTAAATTTTCTCTGGGATTAAAGAAAAGTAATGAAAAACTACTCAGGTAAAAGAAATATTGGAAGAAAGAATGTTTGCAAGAGAGAAATAAGCACCAATCATAGAATGACAATTTGGGCATCTTGATAGAACTAGGTACTCATATATTTCAAGGACACAATCCAGAATCGAGGAGCTGATACAAGCGAGAATCAAGGAATTGAATCTAGATGAATATATACTTGATGCAAGTAGGATCGAAAGTGCAACCTCCAGTTGATCAAGTCAAGTTTTTTCACCTATAGGGACCCTATAAAATTGTCTTTTATCATTTTCCAAATTTTGTAAAGTCTCAAACTTATGTTTATTTCATATGTTTGTAAAGAAATACATATAGCATGTGATCGAAACTTAGTTTAGGGATGTCATCTAAGCAGTTAACACATTCTTAAAAGATCAGATCTAAAACTGATTCAGTTTTGAAATTATCAAATTTTTATTTTAAAGATTATTTTTAATTACGAGATGGAGTCTCGAAATCCTAAGAAAGGATCAAGATATAGGCTATATATAGAAAAACTGATGAAAAAAAAGGGTTCGAGTTTTGGAATAGCCTGAGAAGAAGTGGTGAAAAACTTGTAAGTTTTGATACATCAATATATATGATTGTTTGAAGATATTTCACATTATGAATATAGTGTGCCTCTTATTTAACTTTGCTTCTAATTATCAGTTTGAAATTAGAATTGTTTTATGCGCCGCATAATCATCTTTTTCCAGTATTAATGACACTTAAGCTTTAATTTTTCATTGATTGCGAATCTATTATGTTTTCAATCATTTTCTTCAAATTATGACATTGTTATAATGTGGAGCATATGTGTGGATTTATGAATGTGTAGACTACCTCTCATGTATTTATATTCTGGTAGTGTATTAAATATTGAGTCCCTGTAGTTCGTGTTTGCAAAGCCTTTAAATTCATAATAAGTTATTGTTTCCTTTTAAATCCTTTTGCTCAAGCTTTAAAATAGGTTGACTGAATATTTGACCATTTAAACCTAAACTCATTGTTCATTCCAAAGTGGTACATAAATTCCCTAGCTTTTCCTTGTAGCATTACAGTGCAGACCTTAGGGACAACAGGTGCATTGTTTAAAATATAAGACACCATGATAATGGTGTGCTATAGTTTACAAGGAGTGGACGCCCCTCTAATGGTGCGCCCTATACATTTTTAGGGTGCACCATGATAGAGGTGCGAGCTGAGCTGTTCAAACTCACCATCCATAAATTTAAATGTTTTTTTTTAAATTAAACAAATTTAAAGTGAATTTCAAATTTTAATACGCTGAACGTTTAAATTAGAAGGTAAAAAAGGCATTACATGGACATTTGCGCACCAGGGAGGCATGGTTTCCACATAGTCCAAAAAACATTTTCCCACCGTTTAACAAAATTCCAAATATTTGTATCGAGCAACGGACGGGAGAAAATCGAGCATGGGCAGCACCAGTGGCAGGGAGCTTTAGGGAGGCAAGGGTAGCACTGATGCTTAGGATGTATACAACACTAAAACAAGGTAAAAATGATTTTAACATGTGGTAATTTTTATTTTTATTGTACCCTATTACGGTGCTCCTAATACCCAGATGCACCGGTGAGTTTGGAAGACCTAACCACACCGATATTCAATACAAAACATAAAAATTCAAACTTGTAAATTTTTAATTTAACCCTACCATGGTGCACTCTCCAACAAAATGCACTACTGTGTTCATATTAGATAAGCACACCGTGAGCGATTAATAAATTATTTTGAAAATTTCCTCTATTTTTTTTAATTTTAACCTAATGTGGTGCTCCCAAGTATGGGATGCACCGATACTTTTGGAGGATATAAAAACACCGTTAAAGAGTGTAAAAAATATAAAAAATTTCATCCGAGAATTGTTTTAATTTCACCCTACATCGGTGCCCTTAAGTACAGGATGCACTGGTGTTGTTGGTACAATGAAACACACCGATGTGGGATCTACAAAAGTAAAAATTGTTTTTCTTTCAGTGGTCTAATATGAAGAGCCCACCGGTGCATTAGGATATATAGAACACACCGTATTTGTTGTTAATTTTCTCTTTTTTAAAACATATATAATTTTTTAGGCAAAGGTTTTTTTATAATCCAGGTGCGTTAAGTGCACTTACACACTTTTGTGTAAGTATGTGTCAAACACATTGATTTCTGTTGGTGGATGAAATATAAAAGAAATATTTTTCTCCACATTGACAAGGATTTTTGGCACCAGTGCATTGGTTTAAGAAATGCACCGATGTGTCTATATTTAAGGTGCATCAATGCATTTCTCATGTATAAAAGCACCATAAAAAAACATCCGCTAAAACCTCCACCCGCTCACCTTTGCTAGAAACCTCCACTATAAACAGATATTTGGGATCTTTTTATAGGATCTTCCGCAAAAACATTCGCTATAAGGTCTTTTCCTTATAGTGAGGGTTTTAAACACCCTTTCTAGGAGTTTATTGAGACAACCAACTACTACCCAACGATTCTTTAAAAGGAGGTCTCTACAATAGTTTAGGGGTTCCATAATTTTCACTCAACAAGGATACGGCTAGAGAAAATATTATTTTTTGTCTCTATTCTGGTCTTCATTCATTCTTCACTATAGGGTTTTGACATTATTTGTTGATAGCAGGAAGTTCTTTAGAGCTACAGATAAATGAGGAGGCTAAGATCCTAAGTTTGAGCTATTTCCCAAGGTATATTAGTGCTTTTGTTTACCATATCTATAATTTTTATCACAATACATTGGCATGAACTAGTGAATGTGCATGTAGGAACCAAGCTTATATTCCAACGGATTCATTCACACCCAAGCTCACTTTCTTTAACTTTCTCTGATTTGCTTGGATCTTATTGTACAATTTGTAAACGTATTAATGATATTTGAACCATGGCTTGTCCGGGTATTATCATAGGCCTCGAAATTAACATCATATCAAAACATAGTTGTGTGAATTTTGTTTTTGAAGCAATACAAATATCTTTTGTTGATTATCTCTTTGCTATTCTATCCATTCTTTTATTTTTGTTATTCTCTTGTTTAAATTCACATGTGTATTTATCTGGAGTGATTATTGGGATTTCATATATATATATATATATACATATATGATCTTATTTATTTATTTTTCTAAGGAAAAAAGTATTTTTATTCATCGCTGTCAAAAAATACAATCCTCAATGCTAAAAAGTAGAGATAAAAAACTTTTAGTAAAATTTGTCCTGAGTAGATCATCATAAGAAGGCCTAACAGTCCAAAAGTATTACATGGATACTAGAGGAATAGTTCCCAAATTAGATTTGAAAAAATTCTGATAGTGATGTAATAATTGGAGGCACTATTGTAGCCCCTTGAAATTCCTCTAGTCTTAACGCTCCATCTTGCAAAAGAAGGTCCTGCTTGGATAAGCCATAAGCTTGGTCATTAAAATCCAAATAAATTTGAATGAAAGTGACCTCCTGAAAATAATCCCTTATCATGTATAGCTGGGTTACTAAAGGAATCAGATCAATGTTCCCAATCTCCACCAAACCTTGCATATTCTTAATAACTAAAAGTGAATCACCAAAAATCTGTACCCTGGAGAGACCACAAATAGTTGCTTTCCTGAGAAGATAAAAAATACCACTGATCTCGGCCATGTTCTTGGATCCAACTCCAATGCATCCCTTTCCAAGATAGAAATGATCCCTATTCAGGAAAATAATAAATCCGAAAGCTCATCTGGCATTCTGACTTGCCCCATCAAAAAACCCCAAGCCCAATCTTCATCAATCAATGGAGGCTCTCTAGGAAGAATAGTCTTGATAATATGATCCTATAAAAAGTGCTACAGAAGAGAGAAATATTGTGAGATTGTCTGGAACACAGGTTTGGACAGGTCATTGAAGATGGCATCATTTCCTTCTAGCCAGATCCCCCAAGCAATGATAATCGGGAGTGACCTCAACTGTTTCAATTCTTGTATTTTGAAAAAACGTTTTGTTGTTGCAGCAACACCCCCCCCAAATTTTTTTGTACATATTGGGGCCCCTCTTATTTTTAGAAAGGCTGCCTCAAGAGGCCATTTCCATCCTTTATCTTTGTTTCTCAATTGAAAATCTTGCTTTAAAGAATTTCCAAGTTCGCTTCCCAAAGATAGGATTCGTGAGGACTCCCTGAAAATCGCAGAATCATTGGAGAAAGCCCCGCAGTTGCGGAAGAATTCGACTTATCCTCCCGAAAGGGCGGGAGTCTTCGTATAAGCTTCTCGAAAAAAGGACTTAGAAATATTTTGAAAGTTTGTGGAATGCGCCAAGGAAGCTCCGCGGAACCATTCATCTTTTTCTCCCGAAACGGCGGGAACCGTTTGCATAAGCCTCCCGAAAAGATTTAGAAGTTTGCGGAAGCTATTGACGAATTCGTTCCGAAACGGTGGAAGAATTCGAGGAAGCCGCGCGAAGCTTGCGGGAGCCATTCGCCAACTTTCCCCACGGCCGCCAAGTGACTTAGTTTTTTGAAAAATTTCTTAAGTCTCGAAGTTGCGGAAGCAATTCGCCTGAGCCTTCCGAAACTGTGGAAACCTTTGCGTTTTCGTTCCGAAACCTCACTGAGAAAGTTTTGCGGAACCTTTTGGCTTTTTCTCCTGCAGTTGCGGAATCCTTCACGTTAACTTTCCGAAACGCCAAAACACTTCAACCTTTCCAGAACAATTTGCGAAAGCCATCCGCAACCACGGAAGCTTTCAGGTTATCCTCCCGAAACAACGGGCACCATTCACCAATTCCTTCCGAAACGGCGGAGGCTAATGGCAAAAGATTTCCGAAGCGATCTCGAAGCCCGACCGATACTTAGAAAATTTTCTCAAGTTTTCGGAATCCTTTTGCGGAAACATTCGCGGAAGCCTTCCGAAACTGCGGAAGCTATTTGCGAAAGCCTTTAGCAATTTCGGAAGTGTTCACGTTATCATCCCGAAAAAACCACCAAAGACTCTGATGATCGCGGTCTTTTTTCGGAAGCCATTCGCAAGAACCTTCCGAAACGCTGGAGCCTGTTAAGTTTTCTTTTCGCGACCGCGGGAGGCTTTTACCCAAAAATTCACATTCACGATCATTTTGCGGAAAGGTTTCACCAATTCCCTTCGAAACGGCGGAAGCCTTCATTATATCCTTCCGCAATGGTGGGCGGAATTCGTGAGTCCATCCTGAAGATGGCGGTCACGCACGTAGATCGAGACAACGATGTGACGCGGGGTACAAATTTTAAAAGCGTTTTAATGGCGCCACCCACCGTATTAAAACCTCGCACGTGTGTAGAACGTTTAAATACACGATTGCGTTTGGACCGACCCCATTGCTATTTGTGTCGATTAAACAAATTTGTTGGACGTCGTGCAACCGCTCCAACTCAGCTCGCTCATCCACATCTGCTTCCACCTCAGTCAGCTATCTTCACGGTTCCAGGTAGGAGGTGTTAACCGTTAAATTTGTTTCTTCCATGCGTCAAATTACCTTTGGTTTGCTCTTTCTTCGAAGACGATAGGCATTGGTTGGATTTTGAAGGGAAAAATGTCCGTCATGGGCTATTTTTCCCATCAAATACGGTCTAAATCGCATATTTCCCGTCATAAAAAACAAAGAAATTGTAAAACGTTTATGTATAGACCGTCAGTTTGAACGGGTGGAGTTTTTCGAAGCTCCTACCCTGGCCGCATACATCGTTGTTCTTCGCGTTCGAAGTCACCAAGCCCTGTGAATGTTTCAACTACACCAGCCGAAAACCAAAACTATAGCCCCGAGCTTTTCATCGGCCCTTTTCCCGGCATCGTTCAAACTTCCGAGCTTACCATAGGGCGCCTCGTCAAGTACCATAAAAAACCATAGCGGTCGAAGCCCTCGTCGGCTCATAAATATGAAAGCGGCTCCTTATTTTGTCGTAGGGTATTTCACCCTAGACTTCCCCGCCACTAACCATTTAAAAGCACAATGACGAAGGTCACCATCTCTCCTAGAGCTGGACCGAGAGCAGGTTGCTTCCGCAACATTCTTATCCTCTCAGGAGCATTCCAAACCCGCCCCTTTAAAAGAATTAGGATGTTTAAATCTAGATTTCTTGTTTGGAATGGTGTAGTTGCTTCCTCACATACAGCTTCACATTGTATTTATCTAATCGACATGTTAAAATAGTGATGCTCTCTGTTAAGATCTCACAGTATGTTGCTCAATTTTATAATGACTTGTATTTGGTTGCTATCAGGGATAAGTCAAAATGCCAAAAGGTGGTAGGAAGAAGGCTAAAATGACAGAAAAACAGCCTACACCACTTAAAACTGAAACCACACTCCAGGATACTAGGTGCACCACCATTGTTCCTCCTAAAATCCGGTGGGGTGACATCTATAGGATGATCCGAGACCAGGATGTCCCGGACATGTTGCTAGAAGAGGGGCAGATTTATCTAAATATCAAAGCATCAGGCATAGCGAGAGTTGCTACCCGCCCTGAATTGTTCCCATGTTCTGAGGTAATCGGGTGGATACTCTAACATGCCGATGCAGAAGGAAGAGTAATTCATGACAGCGGGAAGATAGCCATTGCCTCATTTCACCCAACATACCTGGTCGCGGCCTAAAAATTTCCCCGCACCCAGCAATCTCTGACTGATGAATGGCTGGGCCAGATGAACAATGTTGAGATGGCCAAAAAGCTACTAGTCGCAGGCAAGCATTTGAGAAAGAAAGGTAATGATGAATACGACGTCCAGAATCTGAGACCTCCATTCAGGTTGATCGCCTTGATGTTGTGCAGAATCTTCAGTGTGCCCGATGGCACCGTGTATAAGATTCAGTGGGTCCCTATCATCCACTTCGTAGCATTTAAAGGAACGGTGTTTGAATGGGCCACTCTCCTGTCAGACAGTTTGGCATCAATGATAGTTGCTGCAAGAGAAGGACTGGCCTTGAAGAAGGCAGAATTTTTCATGTCCTCATATCTTATTGATTGTGTTTTGGCCAAGTTATCTTTCCCCAAATTGGGCTGCACATGGGATAAGGCCACCACTCCGGTTTGTACCGCTTTCAGGATGATGTGGGCCCAGAATTACAAACCTAGCTACAAACTCATCTGTGAGGGGTTCATCATGCCCCTATATGAGAAGATATTCAAGGAGGAGCCCAACTGCCTGTCGGAGAATGCTATGGAAGTCCTCGAAAACTACGGGGATTTTTATTGTTCGGAGCAAGGCACCTACCTCAGAATGTTTGGAGGGACTAAAGCTCCATATATTTTGCCGAGGTATGCCACTGACTATGTGGTCCTTAAAGAGGCAGTAAGACAAATTTTTCTGGACGGAATTGGAGCAGTACTGAAAAAACAACATAAGGCTTCCTTTCCCCCTCTACCTTTCTGCATAGGAGCTTACAAGTTCTCGGGGGTTGCCTTAGCTGAAGAGTTTGTTCAGGAGATGAAAGCCTTCCACTTCGGTGAGGTAATCTTCCACAGGAATGACAGGAAGGGAAAAGTTGCTGAGCACTATAGGGATATTTATGCTCATTTCGAGTACTCTCATTATCATGATGCCGAGGAGGAGGTATTCAGAGGCATCAGCAACATGGCTGAGCTGCGAACCTTTCGCCAAGGTAGTGGAGCAAGTTCTAGCTCTACCAAGACCCAGGAAACTAGCCAACAGAAGGAGAAAGAAGTCGATGAGGCCCGAGCTCAGGAAGAACTCAGATTAAAAGAGGAAGCAAGGTTACTATGAGAAGCTGAAGAAGCAAGGGCACAGTAGGAAGCTGAAGAAGAAAGATTGTTGCAAGAGGCTGAAGTTGTCAGATTGCAGCAAGAAGCAGAGAGTGAGAGGCTACGGAAAGAAGCTGAGGAAGCCCAGCAACAAAAGGAGGCTGAAGATGAAAGACAACAGAAAGCTGAGGAAGAAGAGAAAGGGAAATGAGCTGAGGTAGAGCGGAAAGCAGAAGAAGAGCTTAAAGCAGGTGAAGATGCCCAGGAAGGTGGCTCCGGTGCACAGGACATGGAAATTGACATTCCTCAAACAAGTGTCTCCGGCACTCAAAACGTGGAGACGGACGCAGCACAGGCTGGTGGCTCTGGTACCCAAAATTTGGGGACAGATCAAGCTCAGGTAGTCCAGACCCCACCAGCGGAAGAAGAAATAGACATTATGGATCTCCCAATTGTCCCGTACACTCCATCAGGAGAACATACGATATCCAGGTGGGATGAATTTTTCTATGACAAGAAAAGGAAAGCAATGGGCCTTAAATCGGAAGAGAGGATCAAAAGACTCTTCCAAGAGGATATTATTACCCACCGGGAGATCACTGTAATGCGGAATACAAATAAGGATCCCTTAGCTATGGCATCCGCAGTTGTAGAGACAACAAAAGCATCGCTGGACAATGTAGGTGATATAATTAGAGAAAATGTATCGAAAAAGATGAGAGCTCGTATGCTACAACATACCGTGGGTAATGAGCAAGCCTACAGAGATCTTGTGGTGAACAAGTATAATCACTTATCTGTCGAGCATAAAGAGCTATCAAACAGGTATAACCAGCTTGAGGAAGAAAAGGAACAATTATTGGTCTTGATGATGATTGTGGAAGCAGAAAAGAACGATGCAGGAGCCAGAGTGTCCCAGCTAGAAGCAGACAAGCTGGCATTAGCTGAGCAATTAGAGCAAGTTAAGAGAAGAACGATGGACATGTCTCCCTTCCATGAGCTATCCTGCAGCATCCTGAAGCAAATATATGACACTCAGGAGCTAATCACCAATGAAGTTAGCAAGCTCAAGGCCATGGTAGTCAGATTAAAAGAGGTTAATGCAGAGGCCCATAGGCTTAAAGCTAAGCACACTCGGGTTAAGGAAAATATCCTGAGCCAGATAGAATGGAGAGAAGGAAAGGTGGATTTCCCCACACATCTCCCATTCAAATCTGTGGAGGGTTTTAATGAAGATATAGCCCTTTTGGACTTCTGCAGAAACTGTGGCAGTAAGCTAATGGCCAGTGTGCAAGGGACAAGGGATAGGATCAATGGTCTGTATCAAAGGATCCAAGGAGTGCATGACAGGTGCAAATTGAATTTCCCGCAATCCCTCGATGACTTCCCGGGTGAAGAACAATGCTTGGCTGAACTAAAGGAAGAACTGGACATCCAAACCGAATATGTGTCGAAAATTGATGTCCTAGCAATTGATGACTTACAACATTATATTGGAATGTCATCAGTCCACAACCATTTGCTTAAAGAAGTGCATCAAGCTGCAGTAGCGGAAGTTCAAGGCATTGGAGCAGAACTTAGAAAAAATGTGACTTCTCAGAAAATCTTGCTCCCTGCTTCCGCAAACATAGTCATAAGGGACACTGGCATTTGGTATAGTTATACTGTAGAGGTGGAGAAAAGGGCAGAAGCAACAGCTGTGCCAGCAAACCCAGACTCTTCTCTCCCAGCATCCCCAGCTATGGCAGCTAGCTCGATTCCCTCTCTCCCAGCAGTAACAGAAATTCCAGCTGGCTCGATTTCTTCTTCCCAGGCAGCAGCAGCAGCAACAATGGGTTCGAGTGCCTCTTCCCAGGCAGCAGCAGCAGCAACTGTTGGATCGAGTGCTTCTCTTCCAACTGAAGCACACGTGCAGGAGTGAAAGCGCTGAGTTAGAACGTTAATTCTGATTTTCTGTATTTTGGGCTTTTCATATGTGTAAATCGTGGAAGCTAGGGGACAGCTGTCCCTATTTTTTTTGTTAAAATAATTTCTGTAAAAGAAAAGGAGTCACAATTTTGTCTGTTATAGAAGAGAATTCCTGTAGATGACAAGTGTAAAAGGCCAGGTGGCAGCCCAAAGGGCATTTTTGTAATTATAAATAGAAGTTAGGAAGTAGTGAACAGGACTTTTGGTAGGGAATTAATTTTCTAGACTTGTACAGGCTGTCCTGCACATGTTTTAAGAAAATAAAATCTTCTAATGAAAGCCTGGAGAGGACGTTTTGCATGGGAATAAAGAATGGAGGTGTATTGGATTATTCTAGTGGCTTCCATACTGTAATGTGAAATCTTTCTTACTGTCTGAATTATTTCTTTGTAACAAATGATTTTCACTCTTTTTTGTGCAAACGAATTCTCCTTTTCATAAGAAATGGAATGTGTTTTATGTTAAATCAGAAGCTATCTTCTGATATCCCTCATCTATGCTGTAGCTTTGTCTGTAAGATGTAATGGCTGTCTGTTTATTCTTTAAGATAATCCCTATAGTTCACTGCTCATGCTTTAAATTTGCTCCTTGCAGGGATAGGTAGATTTATTTTAGTTTTAGACTTAGATCTGTTTCAGTCTTGCATTTAGATTAAATTTAAACTAGGCACTTGCATATCATTATAAAACATAAAATCCAAAAGAAAGGTGGATCGGGCCATAACCGGTATAATTGGAATAAAACTCCAAATCCACGGTTGCCGGAACCGCTAACCGGACGGATTCCCTATACCAAACGGTAGATAATCTAATTGGGATAATCTATCGAGGAGAATCCCTTTCTGATTGATGCTACGATATCCGAGGCATCAACAGTTTTTGGCACTAGAAGGAGGGCCTGAAAGTGCATGGCTGATAGAGGAAAATATTCCACTGTCATATATGTCACTGAAAACCTGCTTAAAGAAAGCATTTCGAACAGCCCATATCTTGAATTATTAAATCAAGAAAGCCTCATTTCTGATCCTGAGCCTCAAGAAGCTTTATACGCTGTTCCTTTCACAGAAATAGAAGATTTGAGAAGGCATACAAGATCCTATGTTAGGCAGCTAGGTGGTTTAAACGCTGTAAACTTTCTCCCTAGGAAAAGTACCCCTAGAAAAGAGCCACAATACACCCGTGATTCAATTCTCGTTCAAAGTTTTGAAGAACTTGTGAATTTGACTTTGGAAGAAATTTCAGACACTCTTAACAAGGCAGATCTTGAAAACTTAGAAAAAATTTCAGACCAAGAAAACCTTGAAGAACTTATCACTCCAAAGAGTACTCCCCAGAATTCACCGTACAATTCTCCGCCAGGTTCTCCACATCCAAACATGGATGTACCTGCTTGGAGAGCAAGGGGGGCGTTAAATATAGCTGGGCCATTCCATAATCTTCCGAAAAATCCAGAAAAGGTCTTGCCTAAGTTCGACCCAGGGAAAGCCATTTCAGCAGAAGACCATCTCAAAAGTTTCTACTTAGCTCTGAACCTTTTGAACGTACAGCATGAAGATGTAGTCTGGAGGCTGTTTCCATATACATTCGAGCCAAAAGTATCATCCTGGTACTTTAGCCTACAACCTAGCTCGATCTCTAGTTGGGATGAATTCAAAAACTATTTTTTAAAGAAATATGGAAACCAAAAAACTGTGGAAACACTTATGAAAGAACTCTTATCCATGAGAATGGAAAAGAAGGAAAAGGTTCAAGATTTCAATCAAAGATTCACAACGCTGTTAAATAATTTCAGTGAAGCTAATAAACCAGCGGAGGAATCTTTGATTGAATACTACACCACAGCTCTTGAAGGACCCATAGCAATGTTCGTAAAAAGATCCAAGAAAACTACCTTGATAGAGAACTTTGAGGAAGCTAGAAAGGTAGAAGAAGAAGCTGATAGCATTGCTAAACATGCCTTAGATGTAGAGCCAAAACCAGCAGCTAGCAAAAAACCTTTGCTGCTCACTAGAGGTAAAGAAGAGCCATCTACAGACATGAAAAATGTAGTCAAGATGATGCAGAAATTATCTAATAAAATTGTAGATCTCGAGAAAGACAAGGCTGTTAGCACATCTAGGAAACCTTTCAAGCCATTTTATAAAATAAGGGAAGACGGTGATCAAACTCATCCACCAATGAATACTTCTCCTGTCTTAAACTTGAATGAAATCGGGATGGAAAATTTCTGCACTTTTCATCAAGAACCACATTCGGAAAAGAGCTGCCTGCAATGGATTAATTCTATGAGCTTAGTCATGAACCAAATGCTAGATTCACAGATCCCAGACCAAGATGATTCTCCAGAGGAATCGAGCCCTGAGTTAGAGGAACCAACCTCGGACACTACTATGGTGCTATGGGATTGGGTACCTATGACTGAATTAGCAGAAGAGGATCCCATAGAAAGCTCTCCCTCTACAGTAAACGTTGCCACTCGCAGCAAAGGCCCTATTGTGGATCTTGTTCCAAGCACAGCTCCTCATAAGCCTAAAGTTTCAAAAGAACTGCCTAGGAGGCACATAACAATTATCCCACCACAGCCAAAAGTTAGCCAAATAGCGACCAAGTAGCCAAGCGCTGACACCATAGTTCAGCCACCTAAGGTCACAACGAGCAAAACAGATCAGCCAGCTCGAATTGGGAACGAATCTGACATAGGATACGATATTATTGAAGATATCAAGAAGGTCAAAGCAAATGTGTCGATATTTGACATGTGCAGCTTGCCCCATCAACGAGACAAATTGCTTCATGTTCTCCAACCCCAGATCAGCACTCCATTAACGGACTCTCAAGACAATCCCGAAATTAATGAGGCTAGCATAGGTGGGAAATCTAAATCTCAAACATTGCCATTCCTATTGACTTTTGAAATTTTTAACCATAATGTTCACAACTGTTTGGTAGATTCTGGGGCATCTTCCAACGTCATGCCATTGTCCATTTGTAAAAAAATAAACGGGCAGCCTGTGCCATCTCCAGGCCAAATTATCCAATTGGATAGGACTGCTATCAAGGTAATTGGGGAGATGAAAGACGTCCTCATTAGGTTATCAGCTGACCCTAGAGTCTGTCAATTCATTGACATAATGGTGGTCGATATTCCTGAAGCCTATGGGCTGATTTTAAGTAGGGATTGGTCTACCAAGCTGAGTGGCTACTTTGCTACTGATTGGTCTCATTTGTGGTTGCCTTATCAGAACAGGCAGAATCAGATTAAAGTCCTGAGAGAACCTCACATGAAGCAAAACGTAACTCAGTTAGAAGAAAAAAATGAGGCTGTAGCTTTCTCATCCTCGGTTCTGGGGAATTATTTCTTAGAAATGGATCCGGGTAACTATCAGTCTGAAACCGTTAGCCATGAATCAGATAAACAATCCGATCTCCTTCATTTCTCTCGGACTGATGATATTGATTGTAACATAGTTAGTTTAGTTACTGATTTAGATCTTAGAGACACTAACTTAGTTGAATCTAAAGATATTTTTTGGACATTATACTTTGATGGTTCTAAAACTATGGAAGGATCCAGAGCCGGTTGTGTTCTAATGGATCCAAAAAGAAACAAGTATTTTTTGTCTTGTAGATTAGAATTCGATTGCACTAACAACAAAGCTGAATATGAAGCTTTGGTACATGGACTAAAGAAGGCCATTGGCTTAAATGTTAAGTACCTGAAAGTTTTTGGTGACTCCGAGATAGTTGTAAGACAGGTAAGGGACACCATTCATTGTCTCTCACCTCATTTGAAGGGTTATCAGGCTGAGTTATGGGATTTAATTATGCATTTTGACGCTTTTAATATAAAATCGATTCCTAGATTGCAAAATTCTGCAGCTGATTTGTTAGCAACATCTGCTTCTAGATTGGTGCCGTCAAATAATAAATGCTCAATTGAATTGATTTTCAGGCCTTCCGTTCCCGATAACATCACAAACTTCAGAGTCTTCGATGATGATGAACAAATTATCAGCTTTCTAACAAACGAAGATAGCTTCCAAGAAACTGCGATAGATGAAGAAGAGCATGATGCTGATTTGAAGAAGAAGGATGAGGAGAAAGGGAATCTCATTCCCAAGGGGGTAAGGTCCCTTGAAATGCTATTCGATCTTCAAAATAAGTTCAAAAGGCCAGCTAATACCAAAACTAACAGCTCATCAATGCAACATGAGTTAGTTAATTTAGGTACCGAGGCATAACCAAAATTTGTCAACCTTGGCAAATGTTGTTCACCAGGAGAAAGATATAGGTTCATCAAATTGTTTAAACAATACAAGGATGTTTTTGCATGGACCTATGAAGATCTAAAAACATATGACGTCTGCATTATTCAGCATGTTATACCAATGAAAGCGTGTGTCAAGCCATTTCAGCAGTAGTTAAGAAGGATGCACCCTACTCTAGAACCGCTGATCCAAAAAGAACTAAAGAAGCTCCTGGACGCTAAGATAATCTTTAAAGTCCGGCATTCTGAATGGGTTGCAAACTTGGTTCCCGTAAGAAAGAAGTCAGGAGAGATAAGGCTATGTGTATATTTCAGAAATTTAAACAGAGCTTCGGATAAAGACAACTACCCCATCCCTTCAATGGAACAAATCCTTCAAATGGTGTCAGGATCTGAACTGTTTTCTCTTCTCGATGGTTTCTCAGGCTACAATCAAGTATTAGTAGCTGAAGAAGATCGCCTTAAGACTACTTTCCGAACTAAGTGGGGAACTTTCGCCTACAAAAGAATGCCATTTGGTCTGATAAACGCAGGAGCTACATTCCAAAGGGTGATGGATATTGCCTTTAGAGGATTGGGTGGACAATGCGTTGTCGTATACTTAGATGATGTGACAGTCTTTTCAAAGAAAAGGGAAGATCATGCTGTTCATCTAAAGCATATTTTTTATCGCTGTCGGAAATATGGTATTTCCTTGAATCCCAAGAAGAGCGTGTTTGCAGTTCCCTAAGGTAAACTCTTGGGCCATATCATTTCTAAAGGGGGAGTCTCAATAGATCAAGAAAGAGTCCAATCTATTAATAAGATTCCAATGCCTTACAACAAGAAAGCTATGCAGTCCTTTATGGGCACTATCAATTTTGTCCACAGATTTGTTCTGGATTTCGCACAAATTGTTAAACCACTACAACAGATGGTTAAACAAAGCATACAATTCAAGTGGACAGATTTGGAAAAGGACGCATTTAGAGATATCAAGGAAGCCATAGCTAAGGATCCTTCCTTGAAGAGCCTAGATTTTGATAAGGATTTCATCTTGTATACCTTCGCTTCGGACGACTCTCTCGCAGCTGTACTCACGCAAAAGGTGGAGCAGGGAGACGAATACCTAATTTCATTCATGAGCACTGGTCTACAGGGGGCTGAGCTGAACTACCCCGTGGTTGACAAACATGCATATGCGGTCTTCAAAGCAGTCAAGCAGTTTAGGCCATACATTCTGAAGAACAGAACTAAAGTCATAGTTCCCCACCCAGTTGTTAGATCCCTTTTTGTTCAAAAGGAATTGGGAGGGAGAGAGGAGAGGGAACTGGGTCACAGCTCTTCAGGAATATGATTTAGAATTTAAACCAGCCACGATCATCAAAGGACAAGGCCTGTGCAGATTACTTGCGGGAAACTCAACTGATGAAGAGAAACATTGGAAAAATGAAGCTGAGCTAAATTCGGTTTAAGTATGTCATATCTTCACAACTCCCCAGTCATGGTATAGGGATCTGGTGCACTATTTACAGCAGGGATATCTACCTGAGCACTGGAACTCTAAACAAAGAAGGGCACTCCGTTTGAAATCAGCACCCTATCAAATCATTGATGGGATACTTTTCAGGAAGAATTATGATAGAGTTTTCCTTAGATGTCTAGAAAAGGAAGATGCGAGTAAGGTTGTTAAAGAATTGCATGATGGTCCCGCAGGTGGACATTATTCAGGAGAGACAACAACACACAAGATACTGAGAGCCGGATATTATTGGCCCACTCTGTTCCGAGATGCCCACACGTATGCACGAAACTGTGATGTATGTCAAAGAAGTGCTGGGAAGTTACCTAAGGCAGCAGGACCATTGCAGCCGGTTATCATCTCTGAGCCTTTTGAGTAGTGGGGTATAGATGTTATCGGAGAGATAAATCCGAATTCTTCATTGCAACATCGATACATCCTGACGGCTACCGACTACTTCACTAGATGGACGGAAGCCATCCCGTTGCGCAGGATCAACGCAGATGCAGTCATCAGCTTCTTGAAAGAGAACATCATAACCAGGTTTGGGGTTCCAATTTCCCTTGTTTTTGATAATGCTACTTATTTTTCGTCTTGCAAGATAAATGAATTTGTTTATGAATGGGGAATTAAGTTGCATTATTCAGCCAATTATTATCCTCAGGGGAACGGATTAGCTGAATCCTCAAACAAGAATCTGATCCGAATTCTTAAGAAGACTGTGATAGAAAACCAGAGAAGTTGGCATGTAGCTCTCCCAAATGCCTTATGGGTAGATAGGGTGACCCCAAAGAATGATTTAGGTGTCTCCCCTTTCACTCTTGTATATGGCAAGGAATCCATCCTTCCCCCAAACATCTTACTCCCATCCTTACAGTTATCCCAAGCCTCTCGGGGTTCTGGTAGCCAAGCCTTACAATCCAGGATCAATACCCTGCTTCAACTTGAAGAAGCCCGACAGAAAGCTAAAGACCGATTCCATCAACACCAAGACATAGTTAAGAGATGGTTCGATAAGAGGAAGTCCGGTAAAAGAAGTTTTGAAGTTAGGGACTTAGTCCTGAAATGGGAACATAATCATGAAGGTAAAGGAATGCATACAAAATTCCAACATCTATGGGTAGGCCCGTACCAAATTTCGGCAAAATTAGGCCCATCCACTTATAAATTGACAAATCTCGAGGGAGAAGAAGTAACCCTTCCTCTCAATGGCCTCGCCCTGAAACAATACTTTGCATAGTCTCTTTGAGACTTCCTGTACATAAATAAAGTTTTCTTTTATTGTTGCTTTAGCCTTTACTTGCTTTGTTTTTCGGCCATTTTGTCTCTTTTATTGTCATTTGAACCTCTGCAACAAGTTTTGTTTTCTGAAAGCCCTTATGGTGGAGTTTTTCGTCAATGATAGGTCTCTCAAAGAAATCTTGCAACCCATGAGTCCGGAACTATGCTCGAATAAAGTCTGTCTGTTGTGCTCTCGCTGAAATGTTCAAAAGAAAGGAATCCTACTCTGCTAGTCACACTAATCCTGTTTAAATAGCAGAGACCTATGACCATCTTCACTACTATCTTTGGGCTCCACCCACTCTCACACTTAAAGGCATCTTGAGAAGGTTGTTAAAGTTGGACCCATGGAAAGTAGCACATCTCGAGGACATAGGGTATTGAAATGACTCCATGCTGCAAATCTAACAGCCAAAATGGCTTATAGTCAAGGGTCTGTTTTCCAGAGATTCTCGCCTCAATTAAAGCATGGCTGAGACAAAAGCAAAAGACATGTAAAATCAAGAAGGTTGTCCAAAAGGCTCAGCCCAAAGTGGGCTCCTCTCCATCCGTGAGGCTTGATCAAATCAATAAAATTTCTAACTCACACAAAAGGACATTATGGATTGAGGAGCCTAAATCAAAGATCATGTCCAAAGAAAATATCTCTGGAAGGCTCAAATAGCTAAGCTGTCCAAAGTACAAACATCCAAAAGGATGCAAGCATCATGGGAATGAGGAACAAGAGCAATAATGTCCATGAGAAAGTGTTGCAAATCCTGTGGAGTCCGACAGTAGTAACCATCTGAAAGATGACCCTTCTAAAATGAATCTCATATGTTAGCCCTTTGAGAGTTGTAAAGATGTCTCGGTCAAAGCTCCCCTTTCCCCAATGGCTGGCAGGTAAAGTGCCTTCTTCCCCTCACATGAATTTAAGTGCTCAACTGAGTATTGCACCTAAAATGGATGTCTTTGATGAGGTTTCAGACCATGAAGAGGAATTTTTTCAGAGATCTGTGTTCGCTAGCGACTCGCCATTGTTGTTGCAGCAACACCCCCCCCCAAATTTTTTTGTACATATTGGGGCCCGTCCTTTTATTTTTAGAAAGGCTGCTTCAAGAGGCCATTTCCATCCTTTATCTTTGTTTCTCAATTGAAAATCTTGCTTTAAAGAATTTCCAAGTTCGCTTCCCAAAGATAGGATTCGTGAGGACTCCCTAAAAATCGCAGAATCATTGGAGAAAGCCCCACAGTTGCGGAAGAATTCGACTTATCCTCCCGAAACAGAGGGAGTCTTCCGTATAAGCTTCTCAAAAAAAGGACTTAGAAATATTTTGAAAGTTTGCGGAATGCGCCAAGGAAGCTCCGCGGAACCATTCATCTTTTTCTCCCGAAACGGCGAGGACCGTTTGCATAAGCCTCCCGAAAAGATTTAGAAGTTTGCGGAAGCTATTGACGAATTCCTTCCGAAACGACGAAAGAATTCCAGGAAGCCGCGCGAAGCTTGCGGGAGCCATTCTCCAACTTTCCCCACGGCCGCCAAGTGACTTAGTTTTTTGAAAAATTTCTTAAGTCTCGAAGTTGCAGAAGCAATTCGCCCGAGCCTTCCGAAACTGCGGAAACCTTCGCGTTTTCGTTCCGAAACCTCACTGAGAAAGTTTTGCGGAACCTTTCGGCTTTTTCTCCCGCAGTTGCGGAAGGCTTCACGTTAACTTTCCGAAATGCCGAAACACTTCAACCTTTCCGGAACAATTCGCGAAAGCCATCTGCAACCACGGAAGCTTTCAGGTTATCCTCCCGAAACAACGGGCACCATTCACCAATTCCTTCCGAAACAACGGAGGCTAATGGCAAAAGCTTTCCGAAGCGATCTCGAAGCCCGGCCGATACTTATAAAATTTTCTCAAGTTTTCGGAAGCCTTTTGCAGAAACATTCGAGGAAGCCTTCCGAAACTGTGGAAGCTATTTTGAAAGCCTTCCGCAATTTCGGAAGCGTTCATGTTATCATCCGGAAAAAAACTGCCAAAGACTCTGACGATCGCGGTCTTTTTTCGGAAGCCATTCGCAAGAACCTTTCGAAACGCCGGAGCCTGTTAAGTTTTCTTTCCGCGACCGCGGGAGGCTTTTACCCAAAATTTCACATTCACGATCATTTTGCGGAAAGCTTTCACCAATTCCCTTCGAAACGGCGGAAGCCTTCATTATATCCTTCCGCAATGGCGGGCGAAATTCGTGAGTCCATCCCGAAGATGGCGATCACGCATACAGATCGAGACAACGATGTGACGCAGCGTACAAATTTTAAAAGCGTTTTAATGGCGCCACCCATCGTATTAAAACCTTGCACATGTGTAGAACTTTTAAATAAACGATTGCGTTTGGACCGACCCCATTGCTATTTGTGTCGATTAAACAAATTTGTTGGATGCCGTGCAACCGCTCCAGCTCAGCTCGCTCATCCACATCTGCGTCCACCTCAGTCAGCTATCTTCACGGTGCCAGGTAGGAGGTTTTAACCATTAAATTTGTTTCTTCCATGCGTCAAATTACCTTTGGTTTGCTCTTTCTTCGAAGACGATAGGCATTGGTTGGATTTTGACGGGCAAAATGTCCGTCATGGGCTATTTTGCCCATCAATTACGGTCTAAATCGCATATTTCCCGTCATAAAAAACAAAGAAATTGTAAAACGTTTATGTATAGACCGTCAATTTGAACGGGTGGAGTTTTTCCAAGCTCCTACCTTGGCCGCATACGTCGTTGTTCTTCGCGTTCGAATTCACCAAGCCCCGTGAATGTTTCGACTACACCAGCCGAAAACCAAAACTATAGCCCCGAGCTTTTCATCGGCCCTTTTCCCGACATCGTTCAAACTTCCAAGCTTACCATAGGGTGCCTCGTGAAATACCATAAAAAACCATAGCGGTCGAAGCCCTCGTCGGCTCATAAATATGAAAGCGGCTCCTTATTTCGTCGTAGGGTTATTTCACCCTAGACTTCCCCGCCACTAACCATTTAAAAGCACAATGACGAAGGTCACGATCTCTCCTAGAGCTGGACCGAGAGCAGGTTGCTTCCGCAACATGCTTATCCTCTCAGGAGCATTCCAAACCCGCCCCTTTAAAAGAATTAGGATGTTTAAATCTAGATTTCTTGTTTGGAATGGTGTAGTTGCTTCCTAACATACAGCTTCACATTGTATTTATCTCATCGACATGTTAAAATAGTGATGCTCTCTGTTAAGATCTCACAGTATGTTGCTCAATTTTATAATGACTTGTATTTGGTTGCTATCAGGGATAAGTCAAAATACCAAAAGGTGGTAGGAAGAAGGCTAAAATGACAGAAAAACAGCCTACACCACTTAAAACTGAAACCACACTCCAGGATACTAGGTGCACCACCGGTGTTCCTCCTGAAATCCGATGGGGTGACATCTGTAGGATGATCCGAGACCAGGATGTCCTGGACATGTTGCTAGAAGAGGGGCAGATTTATCTAAATATCAAAGCTTCAGGCATAGCCAGAGCTGCTACCCGCCCTGAACTGTTCCCATGTTCTGAGGTAATCGGGTGGATACTCCAACATGCCGATGCGGAAGGAAGAGTAATTCATGAGAGCGGGAAGATAGCCATTGCCTCATTTCACCCAGCATACCTGGCCGCGGCCTACAAATTTCCCCGCGCCCAGCAATCTCTGACTGATGAATGGCTGGGCCAGATGAACAACGTTGAGATGGCCAAAAAGCTACTAGTCGTAGGCAAGCATTTGAGAAAGAAAGGTAATGACGAATATGACGTCCAGAATCTGAGACCTCCATTCAGGTTGATCGCCTTGATGTTGTGTAGAATCTTCGGTATGCCCGATGGCACCGTGTATAAGATTCAGTGGGTCCCTATCATCCACTTCGTAGCATTTAAAGGAACGGTGTTTGACTAGGCCACTCTCCTGTCAGACAGTTTGGCCTCAATGATAGTTGCTGCAAGAGAAGGACTGGCCTTGAATAAGGCAGAATTTTTCATGTCCCCATATCTTATTGATTGTGTTTTGGCCAAGTTATCTTTCCCCAAATTGGGCTGCACATGGGATAAGGCCACCACTCCGGTTTATACCGCTTTCAGGATGATGTGGGCCCAGAATTACAAACCTAGCTACAAACTCATCTGTGAGGGGTTCATCATGCCCCTATATGAGAAGATATTCAAGGAGGAGCCCAACTGCCTGTCGGAGAATGCTATGGAAGTCCTTGAAAACTACGAGGATTTTTATTGTTCGGAGCAAGGCACCTACCTTAGAATGTTTGGAGGGACTAAAGCTCCATATATTTTGCCGAGGTATGCCACTGACTATGTGGTCCTTAAAGAGGCAGTAAGACAAATTTTTCTGGACGGAATTGGAGCAGTACTGAACAAACAACATAAGGCTTCATTTCCCCCTCTACCTTTCTGCATAGGAGCTTACAAGTTCTCAGGGGTTTCCTCAGCCGAAGAGTTTGTTCAGGAGCTAAAAGCCTTCCACTTCGGTGAGGTAATCTTCCACAGGAATGACAGGAAGGGAAAAGTTGCTGAGCACTATAGGGAGATTTATGCTCATTTCGAGTACTCTCATTATCATGATGCCGAGGAGGAGGTATTCAGAGGCATCAAAAACATGGCTGAGCTGCGAACCTTTCGCCAAGGCAGTGGAGCAAGTTGTAGCTCTACCAAGACCCAAGAAACTAGCCAACAGAAGGAGAAAGAAGTCGATGAGGCCCGAGCTCAGGAAGAGCTGAGATTAAAAGAGGAAGCAAGGTTACTACGAGAAGCTGAAGAAGCAAGGGAACAGTAGGAAGCTGAAGAAGCAAGATTGCTGCAAGAGGCTAAAGTTGTCAGATTGCAGCAAGAAGCAGAGAGTGAGAGGCTACGGAAAGAAGCTGAGGAATCCCAACAGCAAAAGGAGGCTGAAGATGAAAGACAGCAGAAAGCTGAGGAAGAAGAGAAAGGGCAACGAGATGAGGTAGAGCGGAAAGAAGAAGAAGAGCTTAAAGCAGGTGAAGATGCCTAGGGAGGTGGTTCCAGTGCACAGGAGATGGAAATTGACATTCCTCAAACAAGTGTCTCTGGCACTCAAAATGTGGAGATGGACACAGCACAGGCTGGTGGCTCTGGTACCCAAAATGTGGGGACAGATCAAGCTCAGGTAGTCCAGACCCCACCAGTGGAAGAAGAAATAGACATTATGGATCTCCCAATTGTCTCGTACACTCCATCAGGAGAACATACGATATCCAGGTGGGATGAATTTGTCTATGACAAGAAAAGGAAAGCAATGGTCCTTAAATCGGAAGAGAGGATCAAAAGACTCTTCCAGGAGGATATTATTACCCACCGGGAGATCATTGTAATGCAGAATACAAATAAGGATCCCTTAGCTATGGCATCCGCAGTTGTAGAGACAGCAAAAGCATCGCTGGACAATGTAGGTGATATAATTAGAGAAAATGTATCGACAAAGAGGAGAGCTCGTATGCTACAACATACCGTGGCTAATGAGAAATCCTACATAGATCTTGTGGTGAACAAGTATAATCACTTATCTGTCGAGCATAAAGAGCTATCAAACAGGTATAACCAACTGGAGGAAGAAAAGGAACAACTATCGGTCTTGATGATGATTGTGGAAGCAGAAAAGAACGATGCAGGAGCCAGAGTGTCCCAGCTAGAAGCAGACAAGATGGCATTAGCTGAGCAATTAGAGCAAGATGAGAGCAGAATGATGGACATGTCTCCCTTCCATGAGCCGTCCTGCAGCATCCTGAAGCAAATATATGACACTCAGGAGCTAATCACCAATGAAGTTAGCAAGCTCAAGGCCATGGTTGTCAGATTAAAAGAGGTTAATGCAGAGGCCCATAGGCTTAAAGCTAAGCACACTCGGGTTAAGGCAAATATCCTGAGCCAGATAGAATGGCGAGAAGGAAAGGTGGATTTCCCCACACATCTCCCATTCAAATCTGTGGAGGGTTTTAATGAAGATATAGCCCTTTTGGACTTCTGCAGAAACTGTGGCAGTAAGCTAATGGCCAGTGTGCAAGGGACAAGGGATAGGATCAACGGTCTGTATCAAAGGATCCAGGGAGTGCATGATAGGTGCAAATTGAATTTCCCCCAATCCCTCGATGACTTCCCGGGTGAAGAACAACGCTTGGCTGAACTAAAGGAAGAACTGGACATCCAAACCGAATATGTGAAGAAAATTGATATCCTAGCAATTGATGACTTACAACATTATATTGGAATGTCATCAGTCCACAACCATTTGCTTAAAGAAGTGCATCAAGCTGCAGTAGCGGAAGTTCAAGGCATTGGAGCAGAACTTAGAAAAAATGTGACTTCTCAGAAAATCTTGCTCCCTGCTTCCGCAAACATAGTCATAAGGGACACTGGCATTTGGTATAGTTATATTGCAGAGGTGGAGAAAAGGCCAGAAGCAACAACTGTGACAGCAAACCCAGACTCTTCTCTCCCAGCATCCCCAGCTATGGCAGCTAGCTCGATTCCCTCTCTCTCAGCAGTAACAAAAATTCCAGCTGGCTCGATTTCTTCTTCCCAGGCAACAGCAGCAGCAACAATGGGTTCGAGTGCCTCTTCCCAGGCAGCAACAGCAACAACTGTTGGATCGAGTGCTTCTCTTCCAACTGAAGCACACGTGCAGGAGTGAAAGCGCTGAGTTAGAACGTTAATTCTGATTTTCTGTATTTTGGGCTTTTCATATGTGTAAATCGTGGAAGCTAGGGGACAGCTGTCCCTATTTTTTTTGTTAACATAATTTTTGTAAAAGAAAAGGAGTCACAATTTTGTCTGTTATAGAAGAGAATTCCTGTAGATGACAAGTGTAAAAGGCCAGGTGGCAGCCCAAAGGGCATTTTTGTAATTATAAATAGAAGTTAGGAAGTAGTGAACATGACTTTTGGCAGGGAATTAATTTTCTAGACTTGTACGGGCTGTCCTGCACATGTTTTAAGAAAATAAAATTTTCTAATGAAAGCCTGGAGAGGACGTTTTGCATGGGAATAAAGAATGGATGTGTATTGGATTATTCTGGTGGCTTCCATACTGTAATGTGAGATCTTTCTTACTGTCTGAATTATTTCTTTGTAACAAATGATTTTCACTCTTTTCTATGCAAACGAATTCTCCTTTTCATGAGCAATGGAATGTGATTTATGTTAAATCAGAAGCTATCTTCTGATATCCCTCATCTCTGCTGTAGCTTTGTCTGTAAGATGTAATGGCTGTCTTTTTATTCTTTAAGATAATCCCTACAGTTCACTGCTCATGCTTTAAATTTGCTCCTTGCAGGGATAGGTAGATTTATTTCAGTTTTAGACTTAGATCTGTTTTAGTCTTGCATTTAGATTAAATTTAAACTAGGCACTTGCATATCATTATAAAACATAAAATCCAAAAGAAAGGTGGATCGGGCCATAACCGGTATAATTGGAATAAAACTCCAAATCCATGGTTGCCGGAACCGCTAACCGGACGGATTCCCTATACCAAACGGTAGATAATCTAATTGGGATAATCTATCGAGGAGAATCCCTTTCTGATTGATGCTACGATATCCGAGGCATCAACACGTTTGAAGCAATTTTCCACCGAGTCTCCCAACCAAAGATTGGTACACTTAAATATCTTGGATAACTCTCCCCAAACCTCTTTTGTATATGCACAGTCCACATACAGATGGGTAGTTGATTCAACATTAGATCTACAAAGAAAACAAAGTCCCATACCCTGAAAACTAAAATGTTGAAGTCTATCCCAAGTTAAGATTATATTATTCAAAGTTAGCCAAAAATGAAAAATAGATTTTGGAGGGGCTTTAATTCTCTAGATTGACTTCCACCAATATGATCTTATTTATCTTCGTGCAATGTTATTAATTATTTAGTTTTACTCATTGTTTTAGTGGGTTAGTTTGTATATATATTAGTTTTCTTTAGTAATTTGAATCTTGCGGTCTTACTTAGTTCCTTATTCTTTATTTTCTTATTTTTTGAAATATATATATATATATATATATATCGACAACTAGGGTCGGGATCATACTTGCATGACCCGAGGTTGATTCTGGTTCGTTACCACTATACCCATAGCTATACTAACGCTATCTCACACACAACACATAGGGCTATTCGAGGTTTGAACCCATGATGTCACAAGGAGTGCCTTAACAGTGTGCCCTATCACCAATTGGTTTACACCTCGAGAGCTTATTTCTTGAAATATATATAAATGCAAAGAATGCAAAATTAAAAAAAGATCTTTTATTTGTTTAAATGCATTTTTTATTATTATATTTCTTACTTGCTTTTATTTGTTTATTATTCATTAGCCTTCTTTATTACTTATTATCTTATGATGTTTGACTTTCTTATTTTGTTTATTTATCAAAGTTATAAAATGAAAAAAGTAATAATCCAATAACATAAAAAATGAGCTGATGGAGGGTCGTGTGTACAAGTTTAAAGTAGGATTTACATCAATGATTTTTCACATATATGCATATCATTTAGCTTTTGTATGCGTAGACACATAAATTTTTAATGCAAAGCATTTGCTTATTTGTCCATTTAAGTAATTTTATATTTTTGGTTGAGTGCGTGAGGTGCAAGATTCTTCCTCACATGCATGTGTCATTCATGATGATGTGAGAGGTTATAGTTGTGTAATTATTTATGCGGATTCTGACGTCTCTCGAGAGGCTATAAACCTAGGGAGCCATTCCCGTCTATTCCTTATTAGCCACATGAGAGGTCGAAAATGTTGATTTTGAGAGCCTCCATTCTCAAGCATCGACAAAAACATGTTAATGATCTAAGACTTGGAGGCATTTGGTAGAAGTTAAATTCCCCCTAGGGAGCATCAACATGTTATTTCAGGTGGCATGGATTTCATTGAAAATTGTGATGATTAGCATTCACATATGGAATCTAGTGATGGTTGTCCTCATTGTTGGTTGACAACTGAGTTATGATAAGTTTTTCCATCTTTGGAAAAAATAAGAGTGAAAAAACTGTGATGATTAATATTATTGATTTGAAGTTGTGTTTTTTTATTTTTATGATGCATGGATTATTTTTTTACGACATATTATGACACTGTATTGATAGTTGTTGGACATGTGTTGTAGTCTCTGTAGGGTCCATTTTTTGTCGGTTTTTTTGTTTTCGACCCATGGTTTCGTGGCACATTGTAAACTGATTTTGGTCAAGTAATTTGGGTTGCAATCTAATACCGGTTAATGTATTAGGGTTTTTGATGCTACAATATTGTATTGTAAACAAAAAAGATAATGCAATGAGATAGAGACTGGAGAAACTCTCAGGAATGTTGGTTTTTCCAATTTTTGTGTTTCCAGGGTAAATCTCTATGTAATGTGTGTGTGAGCCATTGTTAAGTGTTGCGTTTTAGATTTTATTTGGAATTGTTTTTCAATCACACACTTATCAAAATTCTTCATCTGGTATCAGAGTGAGGTCATTAGCTTCACGAGGACACTTTTATTGCTAGGGTTTAGCTAATTCTGTGATGAGAAAGGGTATCTTGGGTCTGCAATAAACCTTTGTTGGAGTGGGAGACTTATGTAGTGAATCTTATGCAAGGAAATGACAAGCAATTCAAGAATAGAAATCAAGAATTTTAACAACCGAGTCTTCAAGTTAGAAGCTAGAAGATCTTGTTGTAGATATAGATCAGTGGATTGTTGTGGATTTGGGTCCAAAGGCCACTAGTATATGTCGAAAGAATATTGGGAAAAATTGGAGAGAAAAATGAGAAGCATGATTCAACTCCGCTTCTCAGATTTAATGTTGTTGAACGTTCTAGAGAAGAGAGTGCAAATAAACCATGGTATAAGCTGGAGAATTTGTATCAGTTAAAGTCCTTGGTAAACAAGTTATTTGTTGGAAATTTTTTTTTTTTTGATCTTAGGATGGTGATATCATGGCAGATCATTTAAATGTCTTTAATGCTCTAGTAAGTCAACTGACCTCTGTTGATATTAAAATGAAGGAAGAAGATAAGTGTATTACCTTGCTATGTTCTTTGTCAGATTCTTGGGATAAGTTGGTTGTGGCAATTAGTAGTGCAACTCAACCCATATTAAAGTTTGAGGATGTAGTTTTATCTTTGTTATAAGAGGAAATAAGAAGAAAATCCATGGAGGGTGTGATCATTAATGCTTTATCTGTGAGAAGTTGTTCTCAAGAGAGAAAAAATAGGTCTTCTAGGGGAAGATCTAAGTCTAGAGGTATATCTAAATCTTTAGAACAATTTGAAAACAAATATAGGAAATGTAGTAAAGCTGAGCATTATAAGAAAAAATTCAAATTTAAGAGTGTTGATAAAGTTAAGGGATCTGATGATGCTCCTTCTATTGAACCGAAATCCTCAGTAGATGAAGGAGGTGATGTTTACTTGGAATCTATAGGTACACATGTAGGTCATGATATATGTAATATACCTAAAGTATATTCAAGAAAAATTTTAGGGGCAAAATTTAGCTCATGGGCTATTTTTCCATTTTTTTTGTAAAAAACGATTCGCCAATTTGCATTTTTTTAAGCACTGTTTCACCCAGTTTTGATGGGGTAAATTTTTTTCACTCTAAAAATTTCCAAGTTATATATAAACTATATAAAATCGTTAGAAATTGAAATAGTTTTAGAAAATATCATCAAATATTTTATAGTTGACGTTTTGTGAATTGGTAAGATTCGCCAAGGTTTATACACTTCTAGATAAGTATGGATCCTTAAAAATTTCCCTAAGTATATTTTACATCTATATAATAATATTTAAATATTTAAATTATAAAATTAGTAATTAGGATAATATTTCATATTTACTATTGTAATTAATAATAGTTGCACCTTCTTCGAATGTGAGTGTCCCAAATGCAGAAGTGACGGGCGATCGAGAGGCACGTGGTGGGGTGCTGCGTGTCTAAGGGTGTGACTCATATTTCTCACAGATGGAGTATTATTATAACCTCAGGGCAAGTATTTGGACGAGGATCATGCTAGGGATGCTCGGTACGAGAACAAGTTAAACTTCAATGCTTCTGCTCTGTCCAGTCCGGTTAGATTGTACAATGGAAAGGGAATGAAGGCAATATTGGGAGGTGATTTATCTGGGCTATGGGACAATCATTGTATGATGAGGATGGGTTATGGTATTATTAACACTAGAGTTGAGAGGATGTCCTTCGGAAGACGATGGAGTAAAAATTCCTTGACTTAGCTGTTTAGTGGTCACATTCTCTGGGTAACATATCTAGAAAGGTGGCAGCTTGGTGGCTAAAGGGAATTCTGATGCTGAGAGGTGAGAACAAAATAGAGGTTAATGAGGAAGCCAAGGGAGGGTCCAGAAGGAAGTGGGATAATCGTGAGCAGCTTCCTACCACTCATGCCGCTTGTATGATTCATGAGGATATCGAGGTTGTTGAACAGGAATTTTGGGCGGACCTAGAGATATAGAAACTAGTGGAAGAATTCTTGGCCTTGGAACCTTGGATTTGTGACCCAGGAAATACTTGGGCACGCCTATCGTTGTATGATAAGTTTGTCGCTATTTTTTGGGTCATGAAGGGTTTGCCAGGGAATTGTTTGGCAGAACATGAAGCTAAGCAAGAAGGGGATGAGATTCCAATCCCTTTCTTGAAGGAGCAATGTAATGACTCACGCCTAATGCATAAGAAAATCGACGTCATATATCATCATATTGGCATCGCCTTTAGCCTCGTCCAGGTCCTGTGCATGTTGTTGGTGCTGGTCTGGATCCTGAAAAAGCGTGCTGAGGCTGGTAGGTCAGGTGGTGGGGCTGTTGGAGACGCTTGTGCTCCTAATTGGCATGTTGAAGCGGGATGGTTTGTGGGTATTTCTTATGGCCCATCTATCGGGCATTAAGGTTCTTAATTCCTCTATTAGTCTCTCGGTTGGGTTTCCTCGTAATTACTATTGTTGTAAATATAACTTCGGAAGATATTCCTTTGTAGACTATTATTATATTATTATTGTATTTTTATTATACCTCCGTCGGAGATGTTTTTCCTTCATTCGGGGATGTCATTGTTGTATTTGGTAATGCAAGAATATCGAGGTAAAACCTCCATTGTAATTCGGGGAAATAGTTCCCCAAAGGTCAAATGTAAAATGTATTTTTGAGTCTCCCTAGGACAATTTGGCCAAGTCAGTTAGACAAGTTGGCCCCATTGAGGAATTTGGTCACTCTCAGTTAAAGTATAAATAGAGAGAGTCACTCTCTCATTTGTAAATCACACTCACTTAAGCAAGTTTGCACCAAGTAAGAGATGTTAGTTTTTCAGAATTTACTTCAATCTGATTTAGGATATTAACTGAGAGAACAACATGTACAACATATCTACAGCATATCAATCATCGACACAATAATGCAAGCACACAAGAGACACAGAGTTTACTTGGGGAAAACCATAAAGGTGAAAAACCCCAATAACTTCCTTAGAGATAGATAGAGCAATGATACAAGCCAAGCATAAGAGATAGACATCTCCTAGCAGTAGCTTCTCCTCCTACACAAGTGCGCCACTCTCCAAAGAGTATGTGAGAGAATAGAATGATGAAATAGAGTGCCTCCCGCACTCGATTTATACTTGACTTGACTTGCCTAATAACCTTTACTAGGTCGGCCTCAACTTAACCACATAACACAATGCTGACTGGGCCGACACCCAATAGGGTGGTCTAATAACCCTTTTAACCACATGACTTATATAGGGCGACCCCAACAAGGTGGTCTAATAACCCATCAAGTATAAGTTACGACACTTACAATATAAATGATGACACTTCCGTATAGAGAAATAATAACATCTCTATAGGAATACAAACACTTTCGTATAGAGGAATAATACCATCTCTATAGGAGTAAAATATACATATATGAAATACATTCCAAAGTTACATATACATCGACACTCCCTCTTAACTAGGAAGGTATTTCTCGACACAGGTCTTCTAGCACAAGTCTTCTTCTCTGGATCATCGTCATTGGACAGTTGTCATCGAGTCATCGTCATCATCACTACTGCTGCTATCTCAATCAATCTCTGAATCTACTCGTCATAGGAAGTTCTACAGAGCTAGTCCTTTTTCATACTGGATGTAGGCCCACCACCTGCAGGTCTTCATCATCACTAGTCATACTGTGGAAATCTCAGGACTTATTACGTGCGTCACAAAACCTCGCAAGAGAATCCAGGCTGTTACGAGCACTCGACTCTACCTGTCGGATCTCCCAGGGCACTATTATATGTGACCCCACCACAAAACCTCGAAAGAGAATCCCATGACTGATTACGAGCACATGGCTCAACCTATCGGATCTCCCAGGGTACAAATTACATGTGGTCACCACAAAACCTCAAAAGAGCATCCCAGGATTGATTACGAGCATACGGCTCAACCTATCGGATCTCCTAGGGCACAAATTACATGTGGTCATGGCAAAACCTCAAAAGAGTATCCTAGGATTGATTACGAGCACATGGCTCAACCTATCGGATCTCTCAAGGCACAAATTACATGCCATAGGACAAAACCTCGAAAGAGCATTTGCCAGATATCCCAGGGCACAAATTACATGCCATAGGAAAAAACTCGAAAGAGTATATGCAAATCTCCCAGGGAAAAAATTATATGTCCTCCTAAGCAAAACCTTGAAAGAGAATTTTCCAGATATCCCAGGGCACAAATTACATGCCACAGGCAAAACCTCGAAAGCATATCTGCAAATTTCCCAAGGCACAAATTATATGCTTATCTGCACAACCTGTTCCACGACCACAGAGTATCAACCTGATACTCACCATACATCATCCTGATGTACACATGATCATCCTGATCATCAACACTGCATCATCCTAATGCATGTCATCTGGAGAAACATCCTAAAGCTTGTCATCCATGATCATTCTGATCATACAATGCATCCACCTGATGCATACACAGTATCTTCCTGATACATATCATCATACATGATCTACCTGATCATACAATGTATCCACCTGATACACATACAAATACATGATCCACCTGACCATACCTGATACATATCAACATACATGATCTACCTGATCATACCATGTATCCACCTGATACATCTGCATATACATACACATGATCCAACTGATCATATCCAGCATCCAACATGATACGTACATACATATACATATAAATGATCCAACTAATCATATCCAGCATCCAACATGATGCATACATACATATAAATGATCCACTGATCATATCCAACATCCAACATGATGCATACATACATATAAATGATCCACTGATCATATCCAACATCCAACATGATGCATACATACATATAAATGATCCACTGATCATATCCAGCATCCAACATGATGCATACATACATATAAATGATCCACTGATCATATCCAACATCCAACATGATGCATACATACATAGAGAAGTAATTGGAGCATCGTCCTGATTCTCATCATCCAGTGCTTACATCCACAGCCATGGGAAGGATCCTCCTCTCATCATGCTTGGAATGGCTCTAGCAAATGTCTCCATCACTTCTTCCTCGAAGTGTCATCAATCTGAAGAACACCAAGCCTCTCTCTGAAGTACTCGAACTTCACTCTGGATAGTGGTTTCGTTAGTACATCTAAAACTTGCTCATCCGTCGCAACATACAGGAGATTCACTGCTCCTCTCTACACCATATCCCTGATATAGTGATATTTGATCTTAATGTGTTTTGACCTGTCGTGGAACACTGGATTCTCAGACAGCTTCACACAACTCTAGTTGTCACAAAGGATACCAATAGCCTCCAACGGGAGATCAAATAACTCAGATAGTAGCTTCTGAAGGCATACTGCCTCACAACTAGTTGAACAAGCAGCAACATACTTTACTTCAGCTGTACTCAGTGCTACGCAGGACTGCTTCCTGCTAAACCAAGAGATCACACCTGATCCCATACTGAAGCAACACCCAGATGTGCTCTTCCTATCTGCAGCACTACTTGCCCAATCTGAATCAACATAACCCTGCAGGTTAAACTTTTGATTCGCATCATACTTGAGCCCATAGTCAACCGTACCCTTCAGGTACCTCAGAATATGATTTACAGCAACCAGGTGAACACCTCTGGGATCCGTCAGGAACTAGCTCAATGTGTTCACCGCAAAGCAAATATCTGGCCTCGTGTTCATTAGGTACATCAAGGACCCAATCATCTGACGATACACAATGACATCAACCGGATAAGATGAAGCATCACAAAAAAGCTTCAGGTTCGATGCCATAGGTGTGGCCATGGCCTTGCAGTCCATCATCCCGAACCTCTTCAGGATCTCCACTGCATAATTCCCTTGTCCAAGGAAGATTCCATCTGTACTCTGCCACACCTCCATGCCTAGAAAATAGTGCATCATCCCCAAGTCCTTCTTGGTATCGACAATCAAGCTATCATTACCTGTTACAAATAGATCATCTACATACAACAATAGTATCACAAGCTTCCTCAACCTTGTAGTAAAGGTTGGAATCCGTTTTACTCTTGGTAAATCCCAAACTGAATAGAAAGTTGTCTATCCTACCATACTAAGTCCAAGGAGCTTGCTTCAAGCCATACAAGGCTTTATTCAACCTGCACACATATGACTCCCTGTCCTGTGTCTCAAAACCAAGTGGCTACTCCACATACACTTCCTCCTTGACTACACCATTCAAGAAGGCTGTCTTGACATCCATCTGGTGTATCTTCCATTTCATCACTGCAGCCAGGGCAAGTACTGATCTGATGGAAGTGTACCTGGCTACAGGAGCAAAAGTCTATTCCCTCTTTCTGAGAGAATCCACGAGCTACAAACCTTGCTTTGTATTTTTCTATGCTACCATCTGCAGCATGCTTGATCTTATAGATCCACTTGGAACTAACAACAGACTTCCCTTCTGGTTTTGGGATTGCATCCCAACCATTATTCTTCATGATCGACTGGTACTCCTCAATCATGAAATTCTTCCTGAATCCTGGGAACTTCAATATTTTTAATATCTTCAATATCTTCAATAGATATCTTTGTTGTTGGAACAAATGTTGTATTCCTTCTTTTGTAGGTGATGGTATATGATCTTTCCTAAAAAACAAGTTAAATTGCATGATTAGAAACATCTCATAGTTTTCAGAACACATTCTTACACATAAAGAAATATGTCATACAGTCATGCAATTATTTTAGCCAATGCTTCAATACAACATTTATCCATATCCCGTGACTTTCTAGATGCCTTCCAATCTCTACCAGAACATTGTTAAGAGTGTGCACAACTCCCAACATGTCAGCAAAGAGGTTTCATTCTAGATAAGTAACAATGGAATTTTGTACAGTGCCATGGGCCACTTACCCATCACATGCATATTAGTAGTATACTATTCATTAATGCAATTATTCTGTGAAGAACCTGCAATAATTAATTAATGCAAATACACGAGATATCAGAAATAATAGAACTCAGAATCACTTTTATATTGATCATGGGCCACTTCGAGGGGGCAACCTCCTTTGAGAAAGCTCAATACAATTAAATTCATCATGCCTTCAATGACCTTAACACACACTTATATACTAAGTCTATGCCCAATACTATGAGTTAAAACCATGGGACATATAATACTACAGGACGACTTACAAAGCATATGCGTCCAATACTATGGATCAACAAATACTACAGGACGACTTACAAAGAATATGCGTCCAACAACAATATACTAACATAGTAAAGAGAAGGGTTGACATGGGTTCCTAACATCCCCTCTCCCTTAGAAAAAGCTTTGTCCTCAAATCTTTGGTTGGAGAAATTGCTGCAGAATCTGAAGGAGTGGTTCCCCGGCAGCATCCTCGGGTTGCATTTCGGGCCACTGACGCCTTTGGAGTGTTAGGGAGGATTTCTTGGAAGGCTGTAGACGAAGAAGAACCCTATCAGCTGCGTGGAAAATGCGCTCAGAACGGCGCTGATCGGCTTGTTGTTTCAGGCGAATTCTGGCCATGTGAAGATTGTACTGCAGAATGAGAAGAATCTAATCGTGGTTTCGAAGAAACGAGTCAATTTCCTGAACTAGGGAGCTGCTAAGGGTGTATGAAAGAAGAAATGGAGGTGTCTTTCCATAGACTGCTTCATATGGTGTCCTTTGAGATGTGGTATTGTACCACCAGAGCGCTGCTAGGAAATCCATAGAAATAGTTGGCCAAAGATGTGTAGGGATGGGCAAGGGTTTGAGCAATCCCGAAAGGAGTTTTGTTTCACCCTTGTTGACCTGGAAAGTATCACAGTCAACCACCCTCTGTTGAATTGTCATTTTCAGTCCTTGCCAAAAGAATTTACATTGTTCCCAGTCATATATTTTGAAGAACCCAAAGTGCCCTGCTGATGAAGAAGCATGCAGTTCATAGAAGAGATAGCCCTGTTGAACATATTGCAACCAATTCGGAACAAGTAGAGAAAGAGCTGTAAGAGAAACTAGGTCATCAATTGTGCAAGAAGGAGCATCTGCCACCATATTGTCCTTACCCTTCTTGTAAGTGATCGCATAGGGATAACCCATGAGTTGGATAACCCATTTCAGGTGTGTTGGGGAGGAGACCCATTGTTCCAGAAAATTTTCCAGACTCTGGAGATCAGTCTTGATGCAGAAATAATTCCCTAATAGGTATGGCTGCCACTTTTGTACTGCATGCAAAATAGCCATCATTTCCTGCTGAGAGGTAGATGCGACTAAATTCTTACCGAAAAGGTCTCTTGAAGGCGGCAAGATCATTGGTTTAGCAAAGACACCTGCATATCTATCCAAGGAAGTAGTGGAGACCATTAATGGGTGCATCTGAATGGAATGGAGCTGAGCGATGACACCATGTGAATTCTTCTTAAGGATTTTTTCCAGGCGATGTGAACTGATGATGCAGAGAGACCCTGGTTGTAAGCCCATTAATTTGTGTTGTGCCCCATTGACTGAAAACTGCATCCAAGGTTCAGCAAAATGCCATAAGATGGGGCCAAGTGTGCATAACCGTTGAACGCCCAAAACCACATCACATCCGCATAAGGACAAGGAAAACATGTCAGAGCGAGGGTTATAATATTCCATAGAGATACGCACATTGTGACACTTCCGGTTGCAAGGTAAGGTGCCCCCATTGGAAACCATGACTTCAAAGTAGGAGCAAGGATGGACAAAACAATCATCCTGTTTGGAAATCCGAGGGTCAATGAAGTTATGAGTGCTACCAGAATCAATGAGTATGGTAAGAGGGAACTTTTTGAAGTATCCCCTGACCTGCATTGTTTGTGGGGTTGTGACACCGGTTACAACATGGAGAGAGATCGCGGGTGGGTCGTCCTGAGATGGGATGTCAACAGGCGGGTGCTGAATGTCGACCTGATCATCTATTGTATCTGGAGCTTCTTCACCAAGTTCAGAGGCAGGTAGAGAATCCACATCCAAGAGATAGAGCTTTTGTTGAACACATCTATGTCCCCGAGTGAATTTCTCATCACAATTATAACAAAGCCCTTTTTCTTGGCATGCCTGCATCTCGGCTTCAGACAAATGCTTGATAGGAGTTGGTCGAGGGGCTGGTGGGATGGGAGGTCGTTGAGAACCCATATTTCGGAAGGGAACAAAAGTGGGTTTGGAGCGTTGTTGGGCTGCAAGCTTGTCTTCTGCCAACTTAGCCAACCCTAGGACTTCCATCATTGTGTTGGGACAGAACATTTTAACCTTTGACCATATTTCATCCTTAAGACCACTGATAAAACAACTCCTATAAAATTCATCAAACAATCCTTCTGTGTGATTGACGAATTTCTCAAATTCTGTCTGATACTCTCTCACTATGCCAGTTTGGTGAAGTTTAGTGAGTGCTCCTGTGAAGTCATCAAAAGCACTAGGACCAAATCGTGGCAAAAGGAGTTGGAAAAAATCTGTCCAGTTTGGCTAGGGATGAGCTTTGATGTACCAACGGTACCATTGAAGGGCTTCCTGTTCCAAATGAAAGGATGCAAGTGGAACTTTCTGGACATCAAAAGTATTATGCAGACTGAAATATTGTTCTGTGCGGTATATCCATCTAGTTGGATCAGTACCATTGAAGCGAGGAAAATCAAGCTTCGGCCCACGAAAATTTTTGGAAGAAGAGAACCCGGGTGGCTGCAAAATATTCTGGCTGTCGGTTATTGTTCATGGTTGAATGCTGAAGATGGAGGCTGAGAAATTTTTCATCCAAATCTTGGAGTTTGGTTTGGATGGCTGCAAGTGCTTCCTCCATGGTTTTTGCTCCTGCGCGGGTGACAACCACAACCAAGAGTTTTTTTTTTTTGGAAATGGATAGAAAAACACAAACAAAAGCTTATTTAGTAAAGGAATATTTGGATTTGGGAAAAACTCGGATGGGTAATTGGGGTTAGACTAGGTTTTGGACACTTTTTGATGGACAGGGAAGCTAAAAATGGGGATTTCAGAAGCGGTGTGAAAGAATGAGAAAATTTGGTAGAGAGGGACAAAGAAGAAGAATTAGGAAAGGAACACGATGGCAAAAGTTGAAGGCGTTTGGATGAAAATTGAAGGAGTTATGGGAAACCCTAAAAATAGACAAATGTGGGATTTTTGGTCTTGGGAAGTGGAATTTGGGATAGGGTCTTCAGGAATGAAATATGCAGAATGGGATTGCAGGGATGTCAGTGAAGTTTTAGGGAAAGCAGAGTTGAAACAAGGGAGATATAGCCGAAAACGGCTGGATCTGAAACGACGATTGGATCTAGAACGACTTTCAGAATAGATTTGAAATGGCTGGATCTGGAGCGGAAGTGATCGGCAACAGTTCAGCTGAAAATAGATATGGACCCCAGGTATGTGCGGCTTCCTATCGGTTTAGGGGATTCACTCAGCCACCAATGTTTTCTGACGGCCTGCGTATTGGGGAAGTACCCCTCACTCCACGGCTCAGGTAAAACTGATAACCGCTTTGCCACAAACGACAGCTCTTGGTTTACCTCACGGGTGGGAACTAGTCAATCAGGTAGGGGTCGTTGCCCTTTTCGCTGGAAGGTCCTCTCAATGGGCCAGCTACTTTGGGGTTCCTATGGTACTCCTCACAATGAGTTTTAGGGCTTATGCCCAAGTAATTCCCATAGTTAAGCGGATAGGGGTTATCCCCAGATCCGAACTTGCAACAGCGCGAAAAAAAAATTTGGTAGAAATTCCACCCAACGAGCCCAAGAAAGTGTTCTGATACCAGATGTGAAGAACCTGCAATAATTAATTAATGCAAATACACGAGATATCAGAAATAATAGAACTCAGAATCACTTTTATATTGATCACGGCCCACTTCGAGGGGGCAACCTCCTTTGAGCAAGCTCAATACAATTAACTTCACTGTGCCTTCAATGACCTCAACACACACTTATATACTAAGTCTATTCCCAATACTATGACTCAAAACCATGGGACATATAATACTACAGGATGACTTACAAAGCATATGCGTCCAATACTATGGGTCAATACTATGGGCTAATATAAACTATGGACCAACAAATACTACGGGACGACTTACAAAGCATATGCGTCCAAAAACAATAAACTAACATAGTAAAGAGAAGGGTTGACATGGGTTCCTAACATATTCTAATATGCATAATACACAACCTAAGTCTAGGAACATAAGCATACACATCATTGAACAACATTGTTTAAAGAAACAAATATGTAAGAAATGACAATTCAAATACTTATCTTTGTTTTGTTGTTGGGTGGACTCCCTTTGAATCTTTGCAACTCCATCCTGATGTGGATTGTGAGAAGTGGTCGACTCCCTCTGAATATCTGCATCCTTGCAGAAACTACTAGAGTGTGCTCCCTCTTGATATTTGCTTCTTGGATTACCTATCCTTGAACTTATATCCATCCTCGATTACTATGCATGCTTACAAGTATCATTATTGTGATATCCTCGAGATCTCATACATAATCATACATTAGTATATTCTCAATACTATCAAAACACAAGAATGTTAAGCATGTAAAGTCATGATCATTTCAAATAGAAATAATCAGCATTAGTATTCAAGGACTCTTATGGTTAGTCATATCATAAATTAAAGTAAGAAACATAATATGCCTAAACTCGTGATTACTCAAACCTATACTTTTATGACTCTTCTGGTTAGTCATATCATCAATTAAGGTAAGAAACATAATATGCATACACCCATGATTATTCAAACCTATGAATAATCATTATCAATCATGCCATGTATACTTATATAAGAGATCCTATCATAAGGTAGGATTCTAACTTGATATAGGAAAAACATACCTGGATTAGTATGTTAGCTAGTTATGTCTAACATACCCACATGATGTCTTATTGTTCTCTTCAATGACTTGTGCTAGTAACCTGCATATCTCATAAGTTAACCATTATAGAACCAAGTTATACATACCTCGTAAATAGATTTTCTAAGTGATCCATGACAATGGATGAATCTTTGTCTTCATGTCACCATGATCATATGTTCTTGAACTAGAACATGATTTGTCTTTCTTGGTGTACCTTTCATGTTAGCGGACAACACAAAACTCATACAGCACCATAATGCATTAGTACAATCACAAGTGTAAACACCCTAATCAATGAATATCTTCTATCATGCATTCATAATTTTATTAAGGTGATACGACAAGTCTAAATTTAATCAAGATTGTACTAACCATAATAATATGAAGACAAACATACCATAAACTTAATCATGAACAAATCTCAAAACATACCTGGATAAGTCATAAACTTAATCATGAACAAATCTCAAAACATACCTGGATAAGTCATACCTGTCGAGATTGCTTGTAATCTTCTTATGAAAGGCCTTAGCCTCATCTCCCTCTGAAACAAGAACTTCTTCACTTATGCAGGTGACCAATCCATTCTCTTCTAGGATTAACCCAATCCACTTGATTTGTAGGAACTGGATCTGGAGCTGGATTAAGGTTTGTTAGAGAAACCATAAAAATTCAAACTTTGAATTTCAAACTTTTGAAAGGATAGAAAGATGCGCCTTTCTGAGCTGGTCAAGTTAGTATACTAAGAATTTGAAAACTGCAAAGTTTCACCCCTCAAAATTGCCTTTTAGTTTTCCGTATTCACTAGGGAGGACCCTGAATTAGGGTTTGAGTTTCCCAAAGCTTCACCCAACCAAAATTTTTGATTCAAAGCTCTAAGCTTCTATTTTTTTGAGGAGCTTCCAGCCGTGGTCACAGATTTCCAAAATTCCAACTTTTGCAGAAGCCCCAATTTTCCATCTTTCCGATCAAAGTCCCGAAATGGGGTTTGATCAAGCCTGGCCTTCTTCCCAACCAAAAAATCTGATCTTGGTCTCTAAATTTGGATTTTGATGAGTAGCATCCAGCCGTGGTCTCCAATTACAAAAATTCCAACTTTCTCCGAAACCCTAAATTCCCGAAGCCATGAATGAAGGTGCTCAAAAATAATTCTGTTTTGACAGAAATATGCACCTGATTGTTTCTGGTGTAACTACGAACTTTCCGATCCACATGGTCTGAAACTTCTACCTGTGGTAGCCCGACCTGTCATATTTCCAACCCCATAGGTATGGCCTCAATTGGATTCTTTGAGAGAGAGTTATGCCAAGTGTCACAACATGACCTGTTTATGGGATAAAACATGAGAGCAAACTTGTATGGCATGCCACGTGTCACTGGTTCAGTTTCGGCCTCTGAAAAGGTTACCTGAGAAAGTAAAGTCCTTGCAATACCTATCACTTTTTGTGAAATTTCATTTGGAGCTTCCTATCCCAAGTTATGACCTTTTTTCCTAGGTCACATGTTTATGACTAAGATTTGGAAGAGGCAGAAACCCTAGATTGTACAGATTATAAAACACAAAGTACAATGAATTAGAAGTTTTCCTTTGGACACAAGGTACATGGGGATCCGATATTCGACCTGTAAATGTTTCAGATCCGAACAATTCTCCAAAATGGATTTATAGTGAAAGTGCTACGATGACTAGTTTTTGCTATATCAAGCCCTAGCATAGCAAGTGCAACAAGTGTCATACATGCCATACCATGCCTTCTTTCAGGCTAGCTCTGATACCATGTTAGTTTTTCATAATTTACTTCAATCTGATCTAGGATCTTAACTGAGAGAACAACATGTACAACATATCAATCATGGACACAATAATGCAAGCACACAAGAGACACAGAGTTTACTTGGGGAAAACCATAAAGGTGAAAAACCCCAATAACTTCCTCAGAGATAGATAGAGCAATGATACAAGCCAAGCATAAGAGATATACATCTCCTAGCAGAAGCTTCTCCTCCTCCACAAATGCGCCACTCTCCAAAGAGTGTGTGAGAGAATAGAATGATGAAATAGAGTTCCTCACGCACTCTATTTATACTTGATTTGACTTGCCTAATAACCTTTACTAGGTCGGCCTCAACTTAACCACATAACACAATGCTGACTGGGCCGACACCCAATAGGGTGGTCTAATAACCTTTTGACCCACATGGCCGACCCCCAATAGGGTGGTCTAATAACCCTTTTATCCACATGACTTATACAGGGCGACCCCAACAAGGTGGTCTAATAACCCATCAAGTATAAGTTACGACACTTACAATATAAATGACGACACTTCCGTATAGAGGAATAATAACATCTCTATAGGAATACAAACACTTCCGTATAGAGGAATAACACCATCTCTATAGGAGTACAATATACATATATGAAATACATTCCGAAGTTACATATACATCAACAAGAGAGAATACACGTTCGTTGGAGGAGAAAGATAGAGAGTTGCAGAATACATATTATATTTTGGGTTTTCCATCTTGTTTGATATTGTACTAGTGACAAATCTATTTCTGAGGAATTTACGGGGTTTTCTCCTTTATGGTTTCCTCGAGGAAAATTATCTTATCTTTTGTGTTTTGTTGTGCTTGTCTATATTCCATTTTAAATATCTAACTAAATTGAATTAAAGTGCAAACTCTAACATGGTATCAGAGCCAATCTGAAAAGAAGGCATTGTGCAGCAGCGAGAAACTAGGGCTTCTTAGTTCAAGGTATTCTCTCCACAGATCATCAAGAAAAGAGGGCTAGGATAACTCGCCCTAAGAGGGCACATGTTTTGGAGGAAGTAGAATTCAATTTGAATAATTTTCATTTTTGACCCAGTCACTGGTGTCAGGAGAAAACTAGGGCATCAAAAGTTTGGGGTTTCCCTCCACCAATCCAAGCAAAGGAGTACACTGGACAACTCTTCTTGAAGAGGCACATCTTTTTGTCCAATCAGAAGTTCAAAATATCAAGTTTGGAAAATTAGGGTTTCTTTGACAAACCCTAGGTCAGCCAGCTCCAGAACTAGGTTGGGCATCTCAAAGTGGTAAGAACTAATTCTTTTCTATTTCCATTTGAGGTTCTCATTTCAAAATGAAAAATCACACCAAGCTTGAGGATAAGCTTGAAGGAGCTGACAACTTCCGAGCATGGAAGTATAGAATCTCTCTTGTCCTAGAAGAAAATGATTTGGACAAGTATGTCAATGAGGAGGTTCCGGAACCAGAGGGAGAAGAGGAAAAGGAAATCCACAAGAAGAACTTGTTCAAGGACAAGAGGATTATTGTAGGCTCCATCAAAGATCACCTCATCCCTCATGTATCATCATTGAAGACTCCCAAGGAGATGTTCGATGCCTTGACGAAGATATTCGAAGGGAAGAACATCAATCAAAATATGACACTAAGGAACCAACTCAAGAATGTGAAGATCCAACACTCAGAGACCTGTTAGGAACCCATGTCTTTACTTTGTTAGTATATTGTTGTTGGACGCATATGCTTTGTAAGTCGTCCCATAGTATTTGTTGATCCATAGTTTATATTATCCCATAGTATTGGACGCATATGCTTTGTTAGTCATCCCATAGTATTATATGTCCCATGGTTTTGACTCATAGTATTGGCGCCTAGACTTAGCCCATGGTTTGTATTGACACATAGTATTGACCCATGGTATTGGCGCCTAGACTTAGTATATAAGTGTGTGTTGAGGCCTATGAAGGCACCGGGAAGTTAATTGTATTGAGCTTGCTCAAAGGAGGTTGCCCCCTCGAAGTGGCCCGTGATCAATATAAAAGTGATTCTGAGTTCTATTGTTTTTGATATCTCATGTATTTGCATTAATTAATTATTGCAGGTTTATCACATCTGGTATCAGAGCACTTTCTTGGGCTCGTTGGGTGGAATTTCTGCCAAATATTTTTTTCGCATCTATTGCAGCTTCGGATTTGGGAATAATCCCTATCCGCTTAACTGTGGGAAGTACTTGGGAATAAGCCCTAAAACTCATTGTGAGGAGTACCACAGGAACCCCAAAGTAGCTGGCCCATTGAGAGGACCTGCCAGCGAAAAGGGCAACGACCCCTACCTGATTGACTAGTTCCCACCCGTGAGGTAAACCAAGAGCTGTCATTTGTGGAAAAGGAGTTATCAGTTTTACCTGAGCCGTGGAGTGAGGGGTACTGCCCCAATACGCAAGCCGTCAGACAGCATTGGTGGCCAAGTGAAACACCTGAACTGTTATGAAGTCATACATACCTAGGGTCCATATCTATTTTCAGCTGAACTATTGCCGATCACTTCCGCTCTAGATCCAGCCATTTCAGATCTATTCTGAAAGTCATTCCTGATCCAGTCACCGTTTTCGATCCCTTCCACGCCGTTGCAGATCCATCTGTTGCAAATCCCTTTCGCGCCACTATTGCCGATCCATTTTTGAAAAAAAAATGCTGTTTTTTGGCCATATCTCTCTTGTTTCAACTCTGTTTTCCCTGAAACTTCACTGACATCCCTTCAATCCCATTCTGCATATTTCATTCCTGAAGACCCTATCCCAAATTCCACTTCCCAAGACCAGAAATCCCACATTTTTCTATTTTTAGGGTTTGCCATAACTTCTTCAATTTTCACCCGATTGCCTTCAAATTTTACCATAGAGTTCCTGCTTTTGAAATCCCCATTTTTTTCTTCCCTGTCCCTCAGAAAGTGTTGAATACCTAGTCAAACCCAAATTACCCCTCCGAGTTTTTCCCAAATCCAAATTTCCCCTTACTAAATAAGCTTGTGTTTGTGTTTTTCTATCCATCCCCGCCCCCCACAAAAAAAAATAAAAATTACTGGTTATGGTTGTCACTCGCATAGGAGCAAACACCATGGAGGAAGCACTTGCAGCCATCCAAATCAAACTCCAAGATCTGGATGAAAAATTTCTCAACCTCCATCTTCAGCATTTAGCCATGAACAATAACCGAAACCCAGAATCTTTTGCAGCCACCGGGTTCTCTTCTTCCAGCAATTTTCGTGGGCCGAAGCTTGATTTTCCTCGCTTCAATGGTACTGATCTGACTGGATGGATATACCGAGTAGAACAATATTTCAGTCTGCATAATACTTTTGATGTCCAAAAAGTTCCACTTGCATCCTTTCATTTGGAACAGGAATCCCTTCAATGGTACCGTTGGTACATCAAAGCTCATCCTGAGCCAAACTGGATAGATTTTTGCCAACTACTTTTTCCACGATTTGGTCCTAGTGCTTTTAACGACTTCACAGGATCACTCACTAAACTTCACCAAACTGGCACAGTGAGAGAGTATCAGACGGAATTTGAGAAACTAGCCAATCACACAGAAGGATTGTCTGATGAATTCTACAGGAGTTGTTTTATCAGTGGTCTCAAGGATGAAATCCGCCTAGAGGTCAAATTGTTTTGTCCCAACACAATGATGGAAGTCCTAGGGTTGGTTAATCTGGTTGAGGACAAGATCGCAACTCAACAACGCTCCAAACCCACCTTTGTTACCTTCAGAAATATGGGTTCCCAACGACCTCCCATCACGCTTGCTCCTCAACCAACTCCTATCAAGCAATTGTCTGAAACAGAGATGCAGGCACGCCAAGAAAAAGGGATTTGTTATAATTGTGATGAGAAATTCACTCGGGGACATAGATTTGTTCAACAAAATCTCTATCTCTTGGATGTGGATTCTCCGCCTGCCTCAGAACTTGATGAAGAAGCTCTAGATATAGTAGATGATCAGGTCGACATTCAACATCTACCTGTTGACACCCCATCTCAGGACGACCCACTCGAGATCTCTCTCCATGCTGTAACCGGCGTCACCACCCCACAAACAATGCGAGTCAGGGGATACTTCAAGAAGCTCCCTCTTACCATACTCATTGATTCTGGTAGCACTCATAACTTCATTGATCATTGGATTGCCAAACAGGCTGATTATTTTGTCCATCCTTGCTCCAAATTTGAATTCATGGTTGGCAATGGGGGCACCTTACCTTGCAAGGGGAAGTGTCACAATGTGCGTATCTCTATGGAAGATTATAACCTGCGCTCTCACATGTGTGCCTTGTCCTTAGGCGGATGTGATGTGGTTTTGGGCGTTCAATGGTTACGCACACTTGGCCCCATCTTATGGGATTTTGCTGAACTTTGGATGCAGTTTTCAGTCAATGGGGCACAACATAAATTTATGGGCTTACAACCAGGGTCTCTCTGCATCATCAGTTCACATCGCCTAGAAAAAATACTTAAGAAGAATTCACATGGTGTCATCGCTCAGCTCCATTCCATTCAGATGCACCCATCAACAGTCTCCACTACTTCCTTGGATAGATATGCATGTGTCTTTACTGAACCAATGAGCTTGTTTCCTTCAAGATACCTTTCCGGTAAGAATTTAGCCGCATCTACCTCTCAGCAGGAAATGATGACTATTTTGCATACAGTACAGAAGTGGCAGCCATCCCTATTGGGGAATTATTTCTGCACCAAGACTGATCTCCAGAGTCTGGAAACTTTCCTAGAACATCGGGTCTCCTCCCCAACACACCTGAAATGGGTTATCCAACTCATGGGTTATGACTATGCAACCACTTACCAGAAGGGTAAGGACAATATGGTGGAAGATGCTCCTCCTCGCACATTTGATGACCCAGTTTCTCTTATAGCTATTTCTCTGCTTGTTCCAAATTGGTTGCAATCTGTTCAACGGGGCTATCTCTTCTATGAACTCCATGCTTCTTCATCAGTAGGGCACTTTGGGTTCCTCATAACGTATGACCAGGAACAATGTAACTTCTTTTGGCAGGGACTCAAAAGGACAATTCAACAGATGGAGGTTGACTATGATACTTTCCAGGTCAACAAGGGTGAAACGACCCTCCTTTCGGGACTGCTCGAACCCTTGCCCATCCCTCCACAGATTTGGACAACTATTTCTATTGATTTCCTAGAAGCGCTCTAGTGGTATAGTACCACATCTCAAAGGACACCATATGAAGCAGTCTCTGGACAGGCACCACCAGTTCTTCTTCCATACACCTTTAGCAGCTCCCCAGTTCACGCAATTGACTCAATTCTTTGAAACCGTGATCAGCTTCTTCTCATTCTGCAGGACAATTTTCACATGGCAAGAATTCGATTGAAACAACAAGCCAATCAGCACCGTTCTGAGCGCACTTTTCACATCGTTGATATGGTTCTTCTTCGTCTACAGCCTTCCATGCAATCCTCCTTGAAACTCCAAAGGCACCAGTGGCTCGAAATGCAACCCGAGGATGCTACAGGGGACCCACTCCTTCATATTCTGCATCACTTTCCACATCTAAAGCTTTGAGGACAAAGCTTTTTCTAAGGGAGAGGGGATGTTAGGAACCCATGTCTTTACGTTGTTAGTATATTGTTGTTGGATGCATATGCTTTGTAAGTCTTCCCGTAGTATTTGTTGATCCATAGTTTATATTAGCCCATAGTATTGACCCATAGTATTGGACGCATATGCTTTGTAAGTCATCCCATAGTATTATATGTCCCATGGTTTTGAATCATAGTATTGGCTTCTAGACTTAGCCCATGGTTTGTATTGACACATAGTATTGACCCATGGTATTGGCGCCTAGACTTAGTATATAAGTGTGTGTTGAGGCCTATGAAGGCACCGTGAAGTTAATTTATTGAGCTTGCTCAAAGGAGGTTTCCCCCTCGAAGTGGCCCGTGATCAATATAAAAGTGATTCTGAGTTCTATTGTTTCTGATATCTCGTGTATTTGCATTAATTAATTATTGCAGGTTCATCACAAGACCATGCAATCTTACTTCACAAGGGTCTCTCAAATCAAGGAGCAACTTGAAGCAATTGAAGATAAATTCAAAGAAGTAGATATTGTTATGACCACCTTGAATGGTCTCCCAAGATTACGGGACTCATTCATCCAAGCAATATGTGCTAGGAAGAAGTTGATCACCTTCAGTAGACTATGGGAAGAATGCACCCAAGAAGAAGCTTGACTAGTAGCAAGAGAATAGAAGGTGGGAGCTAATGATGACCAAGCTCTAACTGTTCACACTAAAATAAATCATAACAAGAGGGAGGACCATCATCACAGAAGATCTAGAAGGAACCATGGACCTAGAAGGGATCTCTCCAGTATCAGATGTTACACATGTGATAAGAAGGGACATCACTCAAGAAATTGTCCCAGAAATCAAGGATCCTCCAGGAAAACCAACAAAAAGAGGAAGCATGCTCACACTGCTGAAGATGATGAACCAACAAGGAAAATAACCAAAGAAGAAAGGGATGATTCTTCAAGTGATGAAGAATATGTCTTAATCTCAACACTCATAGGCACCATCACACATGGGAGCAATGATTGTCTAGATAGTGGAGCATTCAAGCACATGACTCCATGGAACCAAGTGAATTATGGCACAAGAGGCTTGCACATGTGCACTATAGAGAACTACCAATTGCAAGCAAACTAGTTTCATGACTACCAGAAATCTAGACAAAGCATGAAGGCATTTGCAAGGGATGTGCACAAGGAAAGAACGTGAAGAAGAAATTCCCTAGCAGTGAAAGCAAGGAAAAAGGAATATTGGAGATAGTCCACTCATATGTATGTGGTCCCATTTCTTCCAACTCATTAAGCGGGTATGTATACTATCTCTTTTATAGATGAATTTTCCCGTAAGACATGGATGTATTTCTTGAAAAGAAAAGATGAAGTATTTAGCAAGTTCAAGGAATTCAAAGCCTTGTCCGAAAATCATACTGAAAGGAAGATCAAGACCTTATGATTAGATAATGACAGAGAATCTTCAGAATAATTCAAGGACCATTGCAGAGAATCTGGGATTAAGAGGGAGTTGAGCACTCCTTACAATCTTCAACAAAATGGTGTTGTAGAACAAAATAACAGAACAATAATGGAAGCAGTGAAGGAAATGATACATGATCAAGATATTCTGATGCACTTATGGGAAGAAGAAACAAGGACAACTGTGTATGTACAAAACCATACACCTCACCGTGTATTGAACAACAAGACTCTCGAAGAAGCTTTCTCAGGTGAGAAACCAGAAGTCAGCCATCTCAGAACATTTTGCTGACCAATGTACATACACATCACGAAGGAAAAGAGAACCAAGCTATATCCTTCAGTAAAGAACGAAATATTCGTAGGATACAATAACACATAAAAAGCATATCGAATATACTTCTCGGGATTCAAGAAGATCGAGATCAGTAGAGACATAACTTTCAACAAAGATTCAACATACAAAAAATCAAGAAAATTTCCTATTGAAGAAACTGAAGAACCTGAAGTTCCCAGAACCAGAGACACAGTTATGGAAAAATAAATTCAAGAAGATCATGAAGATCGCGACATGGAAGAACCACAAGAACCTGTAGATCCACCTCGTGATAAGAACTCCCACAAGAGAAGACCAACATGGGCATGTGAAGCAATACAAGATGCAGAGAAGTATGGTTCTCTAAATGGGAGACATAGAGAAAGCAAGAGACCCAAACCATACTCCAGCTATGTGGCCCTACTATGTGACATCATTGATAAATAACCTTCCAACTTATACGAGGAAGCAATAGAGAAGAAGGAATGGAAGGATGCCATGATCGAGGAATACCAGTCGATTATGAAGAATGATGTCTGGGAGATAGTTCCAAGACCAGTAGGGAATTATGTTGTGAATTCGAAATGGATCTACGAGATCAAGCATGCTGCAAATGGTAGCATAGAAAAACACAAGGCAAGATTTGTGGCACGTGGCTTCTCCACTAAAGAAGCCATAGACTACGAGGAGACATTTGCACCTCTAGAAATATACACTTCCATCATATCTATACTTGTATTGGCTATAGTAATGAAATGGAAGGTACACCAGATGGACGTCAAGACAACATTCTTGAATGGTGTAGTTGAAGAGGAAGTGTACGTGGAGAAGCCACTAGGATTCGAGACACATGACATACATGCTCATGTGTGCAAGTTGAAGAAAGCATTTTATGGATTGAAGCAGGCACCCAGGACATGGTATGACAGGATGGACAACTTTCCGATAAGCTTATGATTTACCAAGAGTAAAGAAGATTCCAACCTTTACTTCAAGGTTGAGGGTGGAAGACCAGTGATACTGCTGCTATATGTAGATGACCTGTTTGTAACAGGGGAGGATGAGCTCATTGCAGATACAAAGAGAAATCTTTCCACAAAGTTTGAGATGAAGGCCCTGGGAATGATGCACTACTTATTAGGCATAGAGGTGTGGCAGAGTGCAGATGGTATTTTCCATGGTCAAGGAAAGTATGCAGTAGAGATTCTGAATAGGTTCGGAATGATGGACTGCAAGGAAATGGCCACACCTATGGTATCGAACTTGAATTTGTTGTTTGACACTTCTTCATAGACAATTGATGCCATGATGTATAGGAAGATGATTGGTTTTTTAATGTACTTAACGAACATAAGACCAGACATATGTTTTGCTATGAACACTCTGAGCTAGTTCTTGATAGATCCGAGGCATGTTCACCTAACGACAACAAAACATATATTGAGGTACCTGAAGGGTACAATTGAGTATGGGCTCAAGTATGAGATGAATTAGAGGATTAACCTGCATGGTTATGTTGATTCGGATTGGGAAAGAAGTGCCACAGATAGGAAGACCACTTCGAAATGCTCCTTCAGTTTGGGATCCGGTATGATCTCCTAGTTTAGCAGGAAGCAATCATGTGTGGCAATGAGTATAGCTGAAGCAAAGTATGTTGCAGCTTGTTTGGCTAGTTGTGAGGTAGTATGGCTTCGAAAACTACTATCAAACTTGTTTGATCTCAAGCTGGAGGGGACGACTTGTATCTTCTATGAGAACCAAAGTTGCGTGAAGTTGTCTGAGAACCCGATGTTCCAAGACAAGTCGAAGCATATTGAGATCAAGTATCACTATATCCGGGATATGGTGTAGAGAGGAGCAGTGAAGTTACAATATGTGGGTGACATACGAGCAAATAGTTGATGTGTTGACCAATCCATTAGCGAGAGTGAAGTTTGAGTACTTAAGAGAGAAGCTTGGTGTTATCCAGATCGATGTTCCTCGAAAGAGGGAGTGATGTGATCGGAAGACACAAGTGCACTAGGGTTGTATCTCACATGGTGGAAGACGCAGGTGGTCCATAGGGACGTAATGTACCTGGGGTGCTCCTAGGATGTATCCACATGTTTGGAGACGTTGGTAGGTCCATGGGTCATAAAGAACTTGGGGTGCGCTTGGGATATATCTTACATGGTGGAAGACATAGGTGGTCCATAGGGACGTAATGCACCTGGGGTTCTCCTGGGATGTATCCACATGTTTGAAGACGCAGGTTTACTAGGAGAGACATAATGCACTTGGGGTGCTCCTGGGATGTATCCACTAGGTGGAAGACGTAGGTGGTCTGATGGACATGATGCACCTGGGCTGCTCTCCGTGTGTGATGATGAGATGATCCGGATACAATGAGATGATAGTAGGAGACATAGGTGATTGCAGTGGAAATGTAATGTGTGGTCCTGGGCTGTACCTACTTGATGTCTTGCTTGTGGAAATGATGAAGACCTAGATGAGAGATATGCCTGTATCCAACATGAAAAGGGCTGGCTCTGTAGAACTTCTCATGAAAGATAGATTTGCGATATGTCACTAGTCAATGATCAACGAGATGAGGATTGTTGCAGCAGTGTTGATGATGATCCACCGATGATGATGATCCAATGATGATAATGATACAATGATGATGATGATCCAGCGATGATGATGATCCAGTGATGATTTTGTATCCAGAGTGATGATGACTGTGGCGATAGAATACCTTCCTAGTTAAGAGGGAGTGTTGTTGAAAATGTAACTTCAGAAGATATTCCTTTGTATATTATTATTGTGTTTTTATTATACCTCCTTCAGATATGTTTTTCCTCCATTCGGGGATGTCATTGTTGTATTTGGTCATGCAATAACATCGAGGTAAAACCTCCATTGTAATTCGGGAAATAGTTCCCCAAAGGTCAAATGTAAAATGTATTTTTGAGTCTCCCCAAGACAGGTCGGCCCAACCAGTTAGACAAGTCGGCCCCATTTAGGAATTAGGTCACTCTCACTTAAAGTATAAATAGAGAGAGTCACTCTCTCATTTGTACATCACACTCACTTAAGCAAGTTCGCACCAAGTGAGAGAGAAGACAAGTTTGTTGGAGGAGAAAGAGAGAGAGCTGCATAAGACATCTTATATTTTGGGTTTTCCATCTTGTTTGATATTGTACTAGTGACAAATCTATTTCTGAGGAATTTGCGGGGTTTTCTCCTTTATGGTTTCCCCGAGGAAAATTCTTGTGTCTTTTTGGTTTTGCTGTGCTTGTCTATCTTTTAGTTTAAAGATCTAACTAAATTGAATTAAAGTGCAAACTCTAACAATTACTGTTATGCTCTAGTCTTTGTTAATATGGTTTTGATGACTCATTTTTGGAATTCAGTAGCGATGGCAATATGTATAAGGGGCAATTGTTATGCAATTTTGGGAAGGGGTTGGAATGGTTGTAGTGGTCTAGGATGATGGTTAATAGTATTTTTCTCTTGGTAACTCCTCATAGAAGGGGAGGTTGTAATTCTGTAAGGGTAGCTGGTCAAGATGTTTGAAAATCAGGTTGGAAATGGTTCCTTATATCTCTATTTTTACAGAGACTCAATGTAATTTTCTTTTTGATTTCTAATACAAGGTTCGACTTACTTAAAAAAAAAGCAGTTGTACCTTTTCCCAAAGGTCATGACTTATCATCTTTCACATGTATTTATATACATGTCCATTGTATCACAAGACATGAATTATTAATACATCATAAATATTATTCCTTGAGGAATTATATGGATTTATCCTTGCTCTAATAGATTCTAGTGTGAAGTAACCCATTGGGTTCACTTCAGTTGGTATCGAAGTGGTTGTTGACCGTGGTTTATTTTGCTTGTGGAGACTTGTGGCCCGTTTTTTATATTTTCGCCGATGGCAATATATCTCAGAGAAAGTTATTTGGAAAAAAATACTTAATAGAAAATAAAATTTAGGCTTGTGGCCTTATTGTTCCCTAGATGGTGGTTTTGTTCAGGAAAAAAAGAAAAGAAAAGAAAGTAAAAAGAAAGTAAAAAAAAAGAAAAGAAAAGAAAAAGAAAGTAAAAAAAGAAGAAAATAAAATAAAGTAAAAGTTAAAAAAAGAAAATAAAGTAAAAGAAGAAAATAAAAAGAATGTAAAAAAGAGAAGAAAAAATATAAAACCAACCCATGGTTTTCATCTCCCATCTCCACAGTAAGGATTCCATTCTTACTCATCTTCATACTCACATCCACCATCCCTTAGATTCAAAAACCCTAATTTCACCCAATTCTAACAAAAAAATATTATAATAGTAATAATAATAATAATAATTATTATTACTATAATATTTAAAACCCCTAATTCCCCTACCATATTAAAAAATATAAATATTACAAATAATAATAATAATATTATTATTGATAATAATAATTATTTCAATGTTTTAAATTTTTTTCCACAAAACTATATATTAATATTAATATTATTTATTTTTAATAGTTAAAATCCCTAAAAACCTTCATCATTCCCTTACTACCTTGTCCTCACACTGCACTCAAAATGAAGTCCACAAAAAATTTCCGTTTATGGAAATGCCCATGTTGTGCAAATGAATTTAAATGGAAAATTGGAGTTTAAAAATACAAATCAGCCTTGCCCCAAAAGAGACAAAGTCTTTACTCTAATAGAACAACCAGATGTCACACAAATGCAGTCACAAATTAAAGAACTAGATGATGAACTAGCTAAACAACAAGAAAAGTGTATAGGTCTCGAAGAAAAAGAAGATGAAAATTTACACTTAAAATTTCATGGAGAGAAATTATTGTCACCAATAAAGAAATTAAAGGATAGGAGGCATGACATTCATAGACTCGAACAGGAGAATCAAGAGCTCAATAAGAAGTTATCAGAAAAAGGAGAAGAAGCTTCTAGCCTGAAGGACTTTAATCATAAATTGTTAGAAGAAATCAAAAGTTTAAGAGAAGAAAACGAAATAATTGTGACTGTTAGTACTAGATTTGTACCTTTACTTTTGCCATATTTTATATTTCATTTCTTTTATTTCTTCATTTTTTCCCTATAAGTTGAACCATAGTTTCTACACATTTTTCTATTTTGATTTTGATTTCTTATTTTTATATATTTGCAAGATTATGAATTATAAAGTGGCTTATATTTATTTAAATCTTCCTAAAGTCTTCAAAAGTATGATTTTACATATGTGCTAACTTATTCTTTGAATGATTACTCATCATTTCTTAGCATATGTAATTTTACACATGCTAACAGCAGGGTAATTTTTAAGGGTGAAATTTCGCCAATTGGCTATTTTTTAGGTCTTTTTTAAAAAAAAAATTCGTTATTTGGTCATTTTTAGTCTCTAATGTCGCCTATATTTACATAAAATATTTTTTTTTATAATAATATTCGCCAAAATTTACACTTTTTAGTAGTAAATTGCATGTTTCATATGTAATATTCGCCTACCTATCTATATATATATTTTTTTCAATCCAAAATAATCGCCTAGAATAATACGCTTAAGTATATTATTAGAATCCTTAAAAAATACACTGGCCGACAGCATAATACATGGAGGCTACACATGCTAACACTATTGGAATGTCAAATGATGAAAATTCGTGGCTCAACACTTGTTCTATAATCACGTGATGGTTTAAAGAGATGTATTGGGAATGATTTATGTCAGACATTATTTCACATCTGTCAAACTCATCATACAGTCCGAAATTGCATCCAATATGTTGTGGGTTATTATCTAAATTTTTCCCTAAATTTTCTCATTTCGTTGGCTCTGATAGTATGCAACATCTATCCTTAATCCGGTTCAATTTTTTTCCAAAAGTTTGTGATCCAGCATTCGAGATTATGAAGAAAAACATCGGCAAGCTATGTAGATTTGAACTAGTTAATATGAAATGGGCAGAACAAATTCCTGAATGCGCCGAGTTGTTCATGTCCGCAAGATGGTATTCTTTCTTCGAAAGAATTATAGGCTATAATATTGAGGTTACTCGTTCTTTTGCCCAAAATTTTACAGGTTCATCTGTTAATATTCAAACTTTAATATTTGAATTGATCGAGAGTTCGATTGCAGAGGAAACATGGTTTCCTGTTGAAGGAGATTGTTGGTTTAAAAAACACTCATTTGAAATTAACTTAGATTTGTATATGCTACCTGGACATGAGTCTCTAGACTGGAATAAAGGGATACATTTGAGCAGGTTAAAGTCGAAGTGGAGAGATGCTTTGAGCATTATACAAAGATATGTCACCTGTGAAGGCAGGTTTGCTACAGTTTACAGTTAGGTTTTTGGTGTTAACTGAACTCATAAATCATAATCGTTCCTGGCAGCATTTTCTATTTTGGTCTGGCTTTGAACCAGAAAATCCCGAGGCTCAAGTTAATATAAATACTCCAATAACTGAAGAAGAAACATAAACTTATGTTAATAAGCATAAAGTTCTTCATGCAAGTCGCGCAATTCAAGAGGCACATGGTACTTTGAGAAGGAAGAGGAGGAAAATAGAACTGAAGGCAAGGAGCTACCAAGTCAAAGTACTCTGTTTTTCTCTGTTTTAGTCATTGTAATTGGGCACAGATTACAAGGAGATGGAAGTGAATTTCAGAAAATAAAAAGAGGTTTTTGTCAAGCACAGGCTGATTCACAAAAAAATCCCTCATTTTTACAACAGGTGTCATGGTTTGAAATATTCGAATGGATCTTTACGACCTATTTTTCAGGGTTTAAACATTTAATGATTTCTTGTTTTAGTCATTATTTTTGGGAGCGTCTTTTGATCAATTGGAGAGGAATATTTAAAAAAATAGGTTTTTGTTCCTCATGGACCTATTCACAAAAACCTCTCTCGGAATTTAAATATCTATCACGGTTTAGAAGATACAGGTGTTTATTTTAGGCCATTTTTTTCCAGAAATTTGCTAAATTTCCCTTAGAATCATGTTTTGCTATTTTGGGCATATTCGACCCTAGAGTTTTGGATCTGTTAATTATTTTGAAACTCCTATGTAATTATAAAAAGGATAATGATAGTTGTATTCAGGGAGGTGGTTTTTTCTGGAAAAGGGCTAGATGATATGAAGTTTGTTCATCAGGACATATGACTGATTCTCTGTAAGTATTCAGGGAGGTGGTTTTTTCTGGAAAAGGGCTAGATGATATGAAGTTTGTTCATCAGGACATATGACTGATTCTCTGTAAGTATATTGGAGACTGTATTTTGGAATGACATATATATTATATAATCAATTTTGATTTATTATCTTAGTAAAAGATATTGATTTGTTTGATTACATTGCTCATCACTTCATTTTCTAATAAAGTATTTATCCTAATATGCTTTTGAGTTTGTGTGTTTTTCTATATTTCATATCTAGAATGTTTTTCTGCCTATGATACTTTTACCTAATATTTGGAAGATATATCTCTCAGGTATTAGTTCTTCAAACTGGTTTATGTTTATGTTGTGTACATGTTCACCCAGTATTCAAACTAAATTATTGATTTAATCATCATTTGTTATTGATCACTTTTTTTTTTATATTTCACTACCCTAATCCTGAATAGTTCCTTGATATTTTACAAAAAATCAACTATTTTGCATATATTGTTTTGGATGTCTGGGATTTTCACTTCTGTAGTCTAAGTACAAACTATAGTGAAAACAAAGACTTACAAGTAAAGGGTCAATATTTTAGTCATCAAGATGTTGCAATTTGGTGTGATCGAGAATCTCAAAAGAAGTAGGATCAGAAGAAAGATATTGACAAAATCTTGTCAGATAAAGATAAAGAGATTAACCATTTAAAGAATCACAGTAAAATTTTGTTCATAGAAATAAAGAAACTAAAATGTAAGGATATGCAAATCTTTAAGGTCGATAAGGAAACCTTTACTGATCTAGTGGAATCACGAAAGGTCTCAGAAGTTGAATTTGAAGAGAAAGGAACCTCAATAGAACGACTCAAAATGCAAAATCAGAGTGACATTACAAAGGAAGTTTAATCACTAATTGAACATACAAGAATTAAGTTGAAGCCACAATTAAATGACATGTTGACATCATAAAAATTGAATCCATAATTAAATGACATGTTTCCATCATCAAAATTGAAGCCACAATTAAGTGACAATCGACATCATCAAATTTAGTTCCATCACTCACTTCTAACAAAGACACCATCTCACCAGCCAATACAAGAACGCCAAATTTCAAGATGTCGACTCAAGTTCATCATAGGAAGTTTAAACCAAATTTCATAAAGAATCAATGTACCAGGATATCACATCATCCTCCTAATTACAAAAAATGAAGTGCACAAGAATCAACATATTGTTCTGACATATCGCAACAACTGAACGTCTATTCATCTCAACCAAGATCAAATTCATATTGTTATCATCAAAAAGTTCCAGAAAGAATCCATTTATGGATTGATTCTTTTTTGATGCATCAATATTGTTCCAGGATTCGAGCATCATATCTACACAAGTCTTCAACCATATTACGTAAGTGACAATTATAAAAGACACTTTGAGGACAAAGCATTTCAAAAGAGGGAGACTTGTAATATACCTAAAGTATTTTACATCTATACAATAATATATAAATATATAAATTATAAAATTAGTAATTTAGGATAATATTTCATATTTACTGTTGTAATTAATAATAGTTGTACCTTTTCCCAAAGGTCGCGACTTATCATATTTCACGTGTATTTATATACACGTCCATTGCATAACAAGACATGAATTCTTAATACATAATAAATATTTATTCCTTGAGGAATTATATGGATTTATCCTTGTTCTAATGGATTCCAGTGTGAAGTAATCCATTCAGTTCACTTCAATATATGGTTGATAAACATAGGTCTTTCATTTCATATGAGTCCTCACATGGAGTGGTTTTGTGAATATGAAAATTATAGAATGGAGGTGATGTCTACCTAGGAGATGAATTGACAACCAAAATAATAGGACGTGGAAGGGTCAAGTTGTTTCTCAAAGATGGAAGTATTATAACTCTTCCTGGGTTTTACACATTCCATATCTTTCCAAAAACTTGATATTTGTAGGAAAATTGGGTGATCCAGGTGTGCATATTGTATTTGAAAAAGACACATGCAAGATGATTTGAGGATCAATGGTGTTGATGTGGGGAGTTTTGATGCGGCGAGTTCAGATTAGAAATATGTACAAGTTTTTGGGAAGCACCTTCATTGATGAATGTAACAATTATATTGTTACTAATTAGGGTAGCAATGCAGAAGACATGACCCCTATTGTCCATGTATATAAGACAATGCTATGGCATCAAATATTGGGACATGATTGTTGGGGAGAAGGGCCCTCTATAATTACATGGTAAAGGTATGGTTGAAGGTATGTTTAATAAGTTCTCATTAGATTTTGTTTTTTGTGAACATTGCATATATGGTAAACAAAATTAGGTGAGATTCCCATTTGGTGGTACAAGAGAAAAATGAATCTTGGAGTTAATACATAATGATGTGCTTGGACCTTTTCCTATACCAGTGACTAGGTAAATTTGTGTATTAAATTTTATTCATTGATAATTTCGCAAGGAACACATGGGTCTATTTCCCACATAATAAATTTGAGTTTTTAAGTAAATTTAAAGAGTTTAAAGCTCTTGTAGAAAACTAGGCAGAGAAGAAAATAAAGGTGGTGAGGATAGATAATGGTAGAGAGTTATGTGTAAATGGGATTGAGGAATTATGTAAGAAGTGTGGAATAAGAAGGAAAAAGACTACTGCATACACACCTCAACATAATGGAGTTGTATAAAGGATGAATATGACATTGATGGAGAATGTAAGGAGTATGATCAATGGTGCAGTGTTATCACATGAATTCTGGGCAGAGGTAGTGAATACTGCGTGTTACTTGGTAAATCGATCACCTACATCAACATTGGTTGACAAAAATCCACATGAGGCATGTAATGGTAAAAATCCCTCTCTTAAACATATCATATTTTTTGGTTGTGCTGCTCATGTGTTGTTCCAAAGGAAAATAGGAGTAAGTTGGATAATAAAGATGAAGAATGTAGTTTTATTGGTTATAAAGATGGTATAAAAGGTTATAAACTTTGAAACCACGTAACTAAGAATAATGTTTATAGTTTGGATGCTATATTTAGAGAGGTGAGCGTTCTTCTCAAACAAGAACTCCAACCCAATGAAGAAGAAACAAAGACAATAGAGTTTGAGTATGAGGGTGTAGAATTTGACTCAACAAAAGAAGATGAACTAGAAGCTGAAGATCCTTAGGTTCTAGCCTTGAGGAGATTTGTTCGTGAAAGAAGGAAACCATAAAGATATATACCACTTGATTTCCACTTTAATTTTGCTTTATCTATTACTAATGAGGTGTAACATCCCAAAAATCACAAAAAATTAAAATATTTCGATATAGATTTTAATGCATAATCTAACTGTGTGGAAATATAATAAATGCTTAAATGTCATCTTGCTGTACTAAATGTTGTGTTGGTCAAAAGTGTAATGTTTGCGACAAGATGATTAATATCTATGTTTCAATGTTAAACTTGCTCAACTGTATTTTCACATTTCTTTTGTTGTTGATCCAATGATATAAAGTTTATAAGTGTTAACTATTGTTCTTTTGTTTGATGATGAAGGGGTCCCAAGGATACCCCAAGGCTTACTTAGCATTCACGCTCAAGTATTTGAATCGTCCTTTTTCGCAGATTACAGGTAAGAGCTTTAGTGTTTACGACACGTGACCGAAGAGTTTCTAACTAGTTTTAGTAATCTCCAAATTCTTAATGGTTTAGGAGACAAAATGTCGAAAATGCCATCGGTGAGAAACTTCAATTAGCCTAGCTTATAAAACAGAAGTATGTCAGGTGTAATATTCATAACCCTAACCTTTTTATTACTTTGTAAAATCACTAGATATGATCCATATATCATTATTGTGAGATTCTATTTCATGCAAACTATAAGGATAAAAACATTCTATATGTAATGGCTAAGTACAAATAGCATGCAATATCTATATGCTATTCCTTGTATGCTATTGAGTATAAGAATTACATGCAATATTTTATTTAACTTCTAACCTAGAAACTATTTGCAAAATCATATTCAAATTCTATCCTAGGAACTATTTGGAAATTCTATACTATAGTGAAATATATATATGTAGAATATTATACATAGTCCTATGAACAAGGATTATATGCATTTCATGTGTGCATCATGTGACCCTTTAACATGATGAGTCCCTAGTAAAAGAAACTAGTACAACCTTGACTTACCACAAGGTGCTATAACATAACCGAGTTGTGCATTTTATCAACGAATCGATACATATAAGAATGGGTAAGATTAACATCATGATGGTTTTGTGCTGGCAGACACTTTGGTTTCCTTTTGCATTTAATAATACAACCACCGAGTCAGTGGAATTTCTCCGTGGACATCATGGTGCTAGGAACGTGAAGGTATGGTGTTGGGTTATTCATCGTGATGAGCTGTAAGTGTTTTTGGTTCGAAGTTTATCCAAGTTGTCCTCCTTGGTGGCTATGGGTATTAATGGTGTCTTTACTATGGTGGATTGCTTGGGATTACGTGATACCCTTCGGGTGATCTCCACCGTTGATCAAGAAGGGTTTTGGACTTTGGGATCTAACCCTAACCACCACTATGTTTTTCAAAGTTATTGTTCCTTAGCATTCAGTGTAGTGGCTCTGAGGAGAGGCCGACAGGCCGAGAGCCTTCATGGTTTCGATAGCAGGCGTTTGTGGTGAGTTCCCATGGTTTGAAACCGTGACCTGCTGATAGCTTTAAGGCAGATACTCTTATGGTTATTTTACAGTAACAACTTTGTATTCAAATTTCCAGGGTGAGTGACAAATTCTTCGTGGAAATTGATTCGATACTTGACTTTTCTTGTCTGTCCAGTGGTAGTTTTTCCAGAGTTGTTTTCCACCCTTCTTTTCATTCGGTGGTGGAGTGATGGTTACAGTTTGCAGTGTCTCTGGTGTTTTGCTCCAATGATAATTTAAAAGGTAATGTTTCTCGGGTTCGAACCTTGTATCTTTCATTCTGTTTTGAGAGTTTCAATTATTGTTATTTCGCATGTACTAACTTCTGTCAAAAGCTTATTTTAACCACACTTGTTTCAAATGGAAGGTCCCTTCGTCGACGACTTCCCAGCTTAGGTTTTGATATCTAGCAGCTGCAAATAGACTGGTAAGCATCGGTGGTTACTCTGTCACTCTAGTTAGATGAATATTGGACTTTCATATGTTCTTTTCTGAGACTTCGTGTTTTCTTGGGCTCTAAGGAGTGATCTTCGTCGAAAAACTTGTGAGTTGTCTGGTAGCTTGGGGAGGATGAAGTCCTCGACCCCTTTGTCATTGTTTCTGTGGTGTTTTTTTTTCATTGTAGAATCTGTAAAAGAAATTGACTAAGGAGAGGGTTTTACCCTTCTACTGTTCTCATTAAATAAAATAATTTGTGCTTTCATACGACATGTGTTTGTGTGGTTGAGACCGTGAGCAGTGCTCCATTTTGTGTAAAAGAAAAAGAAACTTATCGTTTGCAATCTACTGTGTTTTTGTGGAAATATTGAGAGCCAAGGGTTTAGCCTTGTGCTAAGCAGTCAAACCCTAACACACTGTTCTTTGATAGTAGTTTTCTTTCGTTGTACTGATAACAAAAGTTTAGCTCTGAAGGAATATATCTAAATCGAGATGATAGTATGGTTTTACTGTTAATGGTTTTCAATTGAAACATGATAATGTAGTCTCATGTTGATGTCGAGATGATCTTTATTTCAGTCTTAAGGAATGTATATGATAATCATTTTTGTGCCTAAGCTTCTGGTATCGAAAGAGTCACTTGTTGTTCATGTCTGTCGATTTTAAGTGTTGGCCGAGAGTCGAGAGTCAATGTTTCTGTTCACAGCTATGTAATGAGATTATAACTATTTTCTTATTCTATTTTAAATGATGATGTTGAAAATATTTGTATATGTGTAAGCTATTTGTCTAGATGACTCATGCTATGTTTGAGTAGAATCGGATGTATCACCTAAACCCGTTTTCTCTATTTGGTTTGTTAGTTGAAAAAAACAATAGAAAAACATTACTCATTCTGTTATTGAAATAGGGCATAATACAGAATAAAATATGAGTCTTTTTGGAAAACTTAGAAGAAAATAGATTCTAGATTTTACCATTCCTGTCCAAGGTAGAAATGAAATAACATGCTGTAGTTTCTGTTACATTTATCCTTGCAGCTTTTTAAGATGTAATTATTAACAAAAGAAGATAAAGATGAAATGTAGTCTTATATTGTTTTTGAGAGAGAAAATAATCTAAGAATACCTATCATATGTATCTTGTAACAGAACTAATACAATGACTACTTTATGAATGCTATTTCTAACACCTGAGTTTAATCATATAAATTTGATTACAGAAGTACACTAAAATAAATATTATTGACATACAACAGTGTTAAAATATTCATTCATTGGAAATCTGTCAATTATTCATTTATCTATTTAATCTCCTTCTCTGTACTAGAGTACGATGCAGAAACATTAGCATGGGGAAAAATGCAGAGATATATATTTATTCAATTCATCTTACATAATCATTACTATACAGAATCCTAATTAGGTCAGAAACTAAAATAAATGCATTTGTATAATAACATCCTTTAAACAATAAATCAATAATTGCAGATAGAAATTTTAACTACTTAGAATTAGAAAAGTCAAGTAGAACCTGTAACTGAAGATAGGGCTGACAAACACCCAAGGAGGCCTATTCCTCCCAACCTTTTCCAGAAGAAGCAACCAAACTACTTGCTTCCTTTGGACCCCCGAGCTTGCTTACTGAACCACTAAGTAGATGGACTCTGTGTAGAAGCACGACACTTAGTAATATAACTTCTACACTCAATAGTCTAACTTCTGTACTCAAAATATGACTTCTGCACTCAACAATGTAACTTCTGCACTCAGTAGTATAATAGGCAGACTTACACCATGATCATAAACTCAGCATATCCCCTCATCGAATCTCTTGGGTGCAAGCACAACAAAACCCCAAGATAAATTTCCTTGTTAGGAAAAGTGATGAACCTCAGTTCATAATTCGATGGCTCTTATATAGACTTCCTAGGTCTTTAGTGGTCAGTTTTCAATAAATGAGCCTCAAGCTCCAGTCCCACCTTCTAGGGCACTATGACCACATTTCAAGGGATTTGTCCCATACCAAAAACTAGTTAGTTGCATCATGATGCTGCCACTTGTCCATTGTCTTCTACCCTAGATTCCATTCCACTTAGTGGTTTAGTAAGCACTCTTTCAACAGTCTCCTTAGGTGGTTGCCTCCTATTTAATTTATTTAATAATAAAATATTGTGCAAATTACAGTCATCCTTGGACACTTGTCCAATATTAAACTTTACAATATGTCATGTCCCAAATTTGGCATTGGGTCACAATGGCCTAATCACATTGGCCCTATTCATCAGAGTTTTTCAAATTTATGCTAAAGGTCAAATAATTGCCGAGGAAAATTACTAGTTTCCTAGGTTTGGGGTGGAAGCTTTGGGATTTGGAATAATGGGGATAATAAATGATGTTTGAACATTATAATTGCATAAATATTTAATAAAGGAGATAAATAAATATATACAAGTGAAAATCAAAGTGGCATTTGATCATGAAGACACATGGAGGAAGTGGGACCCACATATGGCTAGATTTCCCCACTACACTTGGCATCATTCTCTCACCAATTCGAATTCAAGGTGAATGGAAACATACTTAGGGGATTCCAAAAGGTATTATTCATGGCATGACTCATCCAAGGTTGAAATATAGAGGAAGAGTAACTCCCATGGAAGAGGAAGAGGCAATTTGGAGCTAGTTAGACACTTGGGCTAGATTCCCTAGCTCTATGACAACAATGATGAAGATGCTATGAAACCTATGACAAAAATAAGACCTGAAGGCTTACATATGACATATATGACATGTTAGGGATAAAACTAGACTCCAAGAGGGCGCTCAAGGGTGTTAGGGAAGCTAAGATGCTTCCACATGTGATTTGGTGGAAGTGGGAGATTAGGAATTGTTTTACAAGTGGCGTTCTTTGGAATCTCTTCCCAACCTGAGTTGGCATGAGTCTCTTAGAAGGAATTAGACCCATGGAGGACATTAGAACTTTATAAATTTCAATAATAAAGAATGAAACCAGATTTTGATCATTTGTAGAATTTGTAGTTGCATTTGTGAAGAGGGAGAGCTAGTGGATGACTAGTTTCTTGCCTTAGCCAATTTCGAGGGTGAAAGATTCCCATCCAAGTTGGTAATTGGAAATTCCATTCAGACCTTTCATTTGGAGCTTTAATGGAGTATTTATTTTCAGGTGTAAGCTACAGGGCATCTCATGGTTTCTTCTATTCCAGCTCACTCCTTCAACCATTTCTAGTTTTGATGGCATATTCTTGATCCTTGAGGGAGGGCGTTTTTGGTGAGCTACGGTACTCTTTGTGGGAGCTTATAATGCCCCATTTATTTTTTAATATGAATTAAATTCTCTGTTATTCATCTCCAAAAAATTTTAGGTTGAAATTCCAAGTAGAAATGTATAAATCTCATTTTTAATGAAAGAACAATGCCATTTCCCCACTACATTGATGTATATCATGATAATGCTGATGATTTCGAATGAATGGATGGTTATATGATACATTTAAGATTAATATATTTCCATGGATGTATTTTACAAGTTTCATGTACTGTACTTGAGCATTTGAAGTATTTTTACTCAGTTTAATTGCATTGGGACAAGAAATAGTGCCATTTCACCAAGGGTCGAAATTGTGATTTTTGCAGCTGAATGGGAGAGGGTTGGAACATAGATAATAATCAATTAATGATGCACATGAGACCTTAATAACATAATTAATACATTCCATACCTCGCTTCATAAATTTGAGTGGGTTTGGAGGCATTTGGAAAGCCATTTTCAGTACATACCCCAGGGGGGTTTGAACCCCAAATTACTAGTAAAATTGCATACTTGGTCCAGAATCCTAAGAGAGTTTGCAGAGGTATTTTGGTGGCCATATCTCATCCCTGAAAATCATATTCAAGTCCTAATATCATTCATACACCTTCCTTGAATATTTGAAGGCATTTGGAGTCAATTTGAGACCTAGAGACCAATACTAGTCAAAGGGAAATTACTAGTAAAGTCCCCTACATTGGCCAGAAGTGAAAGAGGATTTGCAGAAGTATTTTAAAGGTACAAAAGCATCCATGAAACACATATTTATGTTCTAACATCATCCATATACCTTATCAGAATATTTGGGAGTAATTGGAGCAATTTGGGGACCTAAAGCTCAAAACTAGTCAAAGGTCTAACTAGGGAAAAAAGTGAAAAATTGCCATTTTAATAAAATTCCTAACAAGGGACATTACAGTGGTATCATAGCATGGTCCTTGCACCTGTGGATTAGGTACATACATTCAAGAATAATTAGCAGCCATGTATTACTATTATGATGAATCCTATGAGTACAATTCTTATGAGGAATATGCAGATGCTTGTGAGCAATATGAAGCAGAATGTGAATGGTACGAGGAAGAGGTGCCATCATGCAACACTTCTTAAAATTTCAAGAGAAATGAAAATTATTCTTATGAATTTAAATCTAATGAATATGAGTGTGTCACACCAACCAAGGATAATTCTATGAGTGAGTTCCAAAGATGGAAAGCAACATATAACGCCTTGCCCCAACAATATCAAAAATATCAAGAATATCTTGCTTTGAGAAAAAATACACAAAATGTCATGTCTTTTGAGTACTTTGCTGAACATATTTTTGAAAATAGGCCCAAAAATGAAGTTGTGGAGTTAGTAAAGAAAGGTTTAAGCCCTTCTTGTAAAGAACCTTGGAGAGAACATCATATATGTGTGCAGGAAATGATGTCCTACTTGAGGAAATCTTTTGGGAATTTTTCAAAAAGAGATTCCAAATATATTGATCATAAGGAAAACAAGGGGCAAGATGCATCATCTTGCTTGAAGGATAAAAATGAAGAGACATCACAAGAGCATGAAGAAGATTCTATTTAAAATATGGAAGATCATTTCGAGACACCTTTTAGCTTAGACATGAACGAAAGAGCATCTACTGTTGGATGCTTAAACTATGAAGGAGTACCTACTGATGGGTGCTCGCACCTCTATGTTCATGACATAGAGATCAATTTTGAAAGTGTTGCTGCAAGCCCAAGTTGCATTAAGAATTATAATGAAGACCTTGTAGCAGTTGAAGAAGAACCAAGATCAACTTCCCCATCACCACTTGAGCTTCATGAAGTTGGTCCAAGCAAAAATGAAGAATATGAGGAGGTTCATTTGCAAGAGCCTCATTTTCTTGAAGGTTCCTTAAAGATGAATGAAAATAAGATCCAAGAGTCTGTCAGCATTCTCCATGACACTCAAGCATTGGTGTCAAATTCTTGTTGGAGAGCTACTTCATTGGAGGAAACATCCTTCCTTGAAGACATGGAGAAGATTCAAAGAGCAATGTGCCACATCAAAGGTAATTTCATGTCTTTGCTTTTTGATAGAAACCATTTGTTTGAGCTTAATGAATTGTTACATGATGCATACTTGAAGAATAATGAGGATAATCATAAGCTCACAATTCAAAATGAGCAACTTCTTAAAAAATTGCAAGATACTTGTTTTTCCTCCTATGTTTCAGATTTTCAAATGGTAGATTGTTTGGAGGATTCTCATGACATGGTGGATCATGAGAAATGTGGAAATTTGAATGTGCTTAATGTGTTTGAAGATGAACTTGAAGAGATCCAAACACTTGATGTGGTGGAAGAGGAACTTGAATTGTCTCTTGATGAAGGTTATGCAATTTTTAAAGAGGAGCATGATTCCTCTACATTGGAACCAATTTATGACAAAGGTTTCACAATTTTGAAGGAGCTGCATGATACTACCCATATGGATCCTTCCCATGATGAAACTTCTGCACTTTTTTATCATTTGGGTGAGTTAGTTCATTATCCTACATCCTACAATTCCATGTTTTGGAGCATTAGTCTCAATGAAGTATGGGTGAAAGGGTTCTTTTTGATGGTGCCACATGAGGAGTATGGAACTCCTAGATTTACCTTTTATGATGACATGGTTGGATAACATTCTTATTCACATTTGCAGCAGCATCCTTTGTTACTTTATGATGATGCACATCTACACGGATTCACCTATGATATGCATTTGAGTCACTTGAAGACTCATGGTTTTTCTTGCTCAACACTTGATTAATTTGATGTTGGAGGAACTTCATCCAACACTTGGGTGAATAGATTTATGATTGGAGAACATTTTTGTTGCAAGCCACATACTTTGTTATATCTTTATGATTCTCACATTCAGGGATGTATGGGTGAGACTTCTTTGAGTCATTTGAAGTCTCCTTGTTTTTTCTGCTCATTATTTGGTTCAGATTTTAGTGGAGATTCTTCATTCACTTCTTGAATGAAAGAATACATGGCTGAATATTTTGATGCATATCACATCCTTTTGGAGTAGCATTATAGGACATGGGATCCTCACCTATGTCATTGGAGCAGATTTGATTGGTCACTTGAAGCTTGTATGCACTTGGAAAATGGTGGTCTACTTGCTTGGAGGATGCATACAAGAAAATGGGATCCAGGAATCCTCTTATCTAATGGTGTGGGTTGGAGAGCACTCTTAATTGTTGGGGTGCAGTACAAGCAATAGGACCCTGGAATAATTTTTATCTCATTGGTTTCAAATTTTTTGGGGAAACAAACAATACGGGAGATGGATTTACCACTTAATAAAGTGATTTTTATCAGATTAGTGCAGCAGCAAGCATGGTGGTTCCTCTCTAAAATATTCATGGAAACTCAAAGACTTAAGGTTGGGCAATTCAATGGCAAGTTCAAAGAATTATACAGAAAGCAGGTTCTTCAACATCCATGTTTAAAATTGCTTGAGGAAAAGCAATATTGGGAAGGGAGGATTTGTCATGTCCCAAATTTGGCATTGGGTCACATTGGCCCTATTCATTAGAGTTTGTCAAATTGATGCTAAAGGTCAAATAATTGCCAAGGAGGAAAATTACTAGCTTCCTAGGTTTGGGGTGGAAGCTTTGGGATTTGGAATAATGGGGATAATAAATGATGTTTGAACATTATAATGGAATAAATATTTAATAAAGGAGATAAATAAATATATACAAGTGAAAATCAAAGTGGCATTTGATCATGAAGACACATGGAGGAAGTGGGACCCGCATATGACTAGATTTCCCCACTACACTTGGCATCATTCTCTCACCAATTCGAATTCAAGGTGAATGGTAACATACTTAGGGGAGTCCAAAAGGTATTATTCATGGCATGAATCATCCAAGGTCGAAATATACAGGAAGAGTAACTCCCATGGAAGAGGAAGAGGCAATTTGGAGCTAGTGAGACACTTGGTCTAGATTCCCTAGCTCTATGACAATAATGATGAAGATGCTATGACACCTATGACACAAATCAGACCTGAATGCTGACATATGACATATATGACATGTCAAGGATAAAAATAGACTCCAAGAGGGCGCTCAAGGGTGTTAGGGAATCTAAGATGCTTCCACATGTGATTTGGTGGAAGTGGGAGACTAGGAATTGTTGTACAAGTGGCGTTCTTTGGAATCTCTTCCCAACTTGAGTTGGCATGAGTCTCTTGGAAGGAATTCGACCCATGGAGGACATTAGAACTTTATAAATGTCAATAAAAAAGAATGAAACCAGCTTTTGATCATTTGTATAATTTGCAATTGCATTTGTGAAGAGGGAGAGCTAGTGGATGACTAGTTTCTTGCCTTAGCCAATTTCAAGGGTGAAAGATTCCCATCCAAGTTGGTAATTGGAAATGCCATTTAGGCCTTTAATTTAGAGCTTTAATGGAGTCTTTATTTGCAAGTGTAAGCTACAGGGAAGCTCATGGTTTCTTCTATTGTAGCTCACTCCTTCAACCATTTCCAGTTTTGATGGCATATTCTTGATCCTTGAGGGAGGGCATTTTTGGTGAGCTATTGTACTCTTTGGGTGAGCTTCTAATGCCCCATTTATTTTGTAATATGAATTAAATACTCTGTTTTTCATCTCCAAAAAGTTTTAGGTCTAAATTTCAAGTATAAATGTATAAATCTCATTTTTAATGAAAGAACAATGCCATTTCCCCACTACATTGATGTATAGCATGATAATGCTGATAATTTCGAATGAATGGATGGTTATATGATACATTTATGATTAAAAAAATTCCATGGATGTATCTTACAAGTTTCATGTACTGTACTTGATCATTTGAAGTATTTTTACTCAGTTTAATTGCATTGGGAGAAGAAATAGTGCCATTTCCCCAAGGGTCGAATTGGTGATTTTTGCAGCTGAATGGGAGAGGTTTGGAACAGATATAATAACCAATTAATGATATAAATGAGACCTTAATAACATCCTTAATACATTCCCTACCTATTTTCATAAATTTGAGTGGGTTTGGAGGCATTTGGGAAGCCATTTTCAGTACTTACCCGAGGGGGATTTGAACCCTAAATTACTAGTAAAATTGCATACTTGGTCCAAAATCTTAAGAGAGTTTGCAGAGGTATTTTGGTGGCCATATCTCATCCATGAACATCATATTCAAGTCCTAATATCATTCATACACCTTCCTTGAATATTTGAAGGCATTTGGAGTCAATTTGAGACCTAGAGACCAATACTAGTCAAAGGGAAATTACTAGTAAAGTCCCCTACATTGGCTAGAAGTGAAAGAGGATTTGCAGAAGTATTTTAAAGGTCCAAAAGCATCCTTGAAACACATATTTATGTTCTAACATCATCCATATACCTTCTCAAAATATTTGGAATCAATTTGGGGACCTAGAGCTCAAAACTAGTCAAAGGTCTAACTAGGGAAAAAAGTGAAAAATTGTCGTTTTAATAAAATTCCTGAAAAGGGACATTACACAATAAAAGTTAACATAATGCTTCCAACATAAAAAAAATTCAACAAAAAGGGTATGTTACAAACACCCCCACTTAATCTCAACATCGTCCTCGATGTTGCTTATTCTTCATCAGATCCTTCCTGGAACAGAACTGGATATGCTGCCTGCATTTTACTTTCCAGTTCCCAGGTAGCTTTATTAGGGATAAGGTGCTTCCATTGCACCTTTAACTGCCCTATGGTACGATTCCAAAGCATAATTTTTCTCCTGTTGAAAATACAGTCTGGTTCCACCTGAAAATCTCCTTCGGGTTCCACCTATATGCCATTCCAATTCAACACATCAGTAGCATCGTGCACATACTTCTTTAAAACATAAATGTGAAAGACATTATGGATTTTTAAGTCAGATGGAAAATCCAACTGATATGCAACAACTCCAATCCTTGATAGGACTTCGAATGGTCCACAGTACCTTGGTGCTAGTTTAGGACAACTCCCAAGCTTCAAAGAACTTTTCTTGGGTTTTACTTTTATGAAAACATGGTCTCCAACCTGCAATTCTCTTTCAGTGTGTTTCAAATCTGCGTAAATTTTTTTCCGATCTTGGGAAACTTTTAAGTTACCTTGAACCTGTTTCATGGTTAGCTACATTTCTTTCAATAAATCTGGTCCTAGCATTAATCTGTCTACAGGATTATCCCAAGAAATAGGAGTACAACATTTTCTTCCATACAAAATCTCAAATGGACTATACTTAGCAGATGCTTGATAATGATTATTGTATGCAAATTCTGCTAAATGTAAATAATCTTCCCACTTATATGGCTGATCTTTGACATACATTCTTAGCATGTCTTCTAAAATCTAGTTTACCCTTTCTATTTGACCATCAGTTTGTGGCTGGAAAGAAGTGCTGAAATTTAGTTTAGTATTTAAACCTTTAAACAATGCTGTCCAAAAATTTTCAGTGAATTTGGAGTCCCAGTCAGAAATAATTACCTTTGGAATTATGTGCAAGTGAAAGATTTGCTTCATAATTACATCTACAATGTTAGAAGCTTTAAAAGTGGTTTTAACAGGAATAAAATGAGTAGCCTTACTTAGCTTGTCCACAACCACCATTATGGAGTCATTTTGTTTCTTGTTTTTAGGAAAACCTGTAACAAAATCAATACTTATAATCTCCCATTTCCATTCTGGAATTAGAAATGGCTGCAATAGTCCATCTGGGTGTTGATGTTCAGCCTTAATGATCTGACATTCAAAACATTTAGCAATGTATTCAACCACTTCATTATTCATGTTGGGCCAAAAATAATCCTTCCTTAACATAGTTATCATTTTCTGATAACCTGGATGTCCTAAATAGGGACTCTTATGAACTTCATCCAAAATTAACAGCTTTACCTTTGACACATTAGGTACATAAATTTTGTTTTTATAAGTCATTAGGCCCTTTTTATTAATGTTGTAATCTGTTATTAAATTTTCAGATAAATTTTCAGCAACTTTACCAAGCAATTTTTGATAATTTTCATCTTGATTAATTCCTTCTTCAATTTGATTTTCCAAATCTGTCTTAAACGTGCTGATTGCTTCCACAAAGCTTAATCTGACATTTCTTCTCAATGCATCAACAACTTTGTTTTTTTTACCTTTAATGTGTTGAATTTCGAAATCATACTCGCTAAGGAAAGCTAGCCATCTAGCTTGCCTTGCATTAAGATTTGTTTGATCCAACAAATACTTTAAGCCCTTATTATCTGTCAATAGTATAAACTTTCTTCCAATCAAGTGATGGCGCCACATTTTTAGTGCATGTATCACGGCTTCCAACTCAAGATCGTAAGTTGCATAATTCTTTTCGTAAATTTTTAATTTCCTTGACTCAAAAGCAATAGCATGACGTTCTTGAGTTAAGACCCCACCAAGTCCATCGTTGCACACATTAGTGCATACAACGAAGTCTTTTTTAGGATCAACAATTTTTAAAATTGGTGCAGTGGTTAATAATTCTTTTAACTTATTAAAGCTTTCTTGACACTTTTGATCCCATATGAATTTCTTTCCCTTCTTCTGCAAAGAAGTGATGGGATTCGTAATTCTTGAAAACCCTTCAATAAACTTTCGATAGTAAACTGTTATCCCCATAAATGATCGAACGTCAGTTACATCTTTAGGGACAGGCCACTCGTTAATTGCTTTTATCTTATCAGGGTCGACATAAATTCCATCTTTAGATATTATGTGACCCAAGTACTGTATTTTATCTTTATAAAAGTCACATTTACTGAACTTAGCGTAAAGCTGATGTTCTCTTAAAACTTGCAGAATTATTCTTAAATGTTCGTCATGCTCTTCTTTAGTTTTTGAGTAAATTAGAATATCATCAATGAACAAAACTACAAACTTATCTAAATACTTATGCAGAACGTTGTTCATTAAACACATGAACATTGCTGGTGCATTGGTTAGCCCAAAAGGCATAACTACAAACTCGTAGTGTCCATATCGCATTCTGAAAGCAGTTTTGAATATGTCTTCATCTTTTATTCTAACTTGATGATATCCAGACCTTAAATCAATTTTAGTGAATATCTCTCCTCCGCGTACTTGATCAAATAATCATCAATGCGGGGCAAGGGATATCGATTCTTAATTATCATTTTATTAAGCTGACGGTAATCGATGCACAGTCGCATGGTACCATCTTTCTCTTTAACAAAAATTATGGGTGCTCCCCAATGAGACACACTTGGCCTTATGTAGTTTTTATCTATTAATTCCTTCAGCTGAGATTTTAATTCATTTAGATCTAGAATATTCATTCTATAGGGAGCCTTTGAGTTTGGTACCGCACCTGGTATTAACTCAATGGTGAAATCTAATTCCCTTTTCGGAGGTAATCCTAGAATTTCTTCCGGGAATACGTCAGAAAAGTCCCTAAGAATGGGAATATCCTCCAGTTTTAACTTATCTTCTTTAGATAAACATTCGTCATTAATAACATTAACAACAAACATTTTACAGCCCTTTTTGGCAGCTCTCTTAACTTGTAACGCATAAATTTGTCTTACATAAATCTTCCTATAAATTCCTTTTACTGTTTCAGTTTTACTTTCATTATTCAGACAAGTAAAAGATTTTTCATAGTAATTAAGTATTACTTTATGTTGTTCAAGCCAATCCATTCCAATCAACAAGTCATATGAACCTAATGGTAAAAGATTTAGATTAACATGCGTTTTCAGTTGACACATAAACACTTCACAATTTTTGACAAACTCTGTAACCTTTCTTTTACTGCCTGTTGCAAGCTGAACTAACCATGGATTATCAAATTTCTGTACTTTTAACTTGCAACCTTTCACTAAAGCAGGTGAAATGTAACTCAAATTTGCACCTGGATCTATCAAAATGGAAATAGATTTGTTTTGTATCATACCTTCAATTTCGACCATAGATGTTTGATGGTCTGCTTAACGATTTTCCAGGGCTGCATTTTTTCTGGGCATTTCTCTTGCTACATCTCTAACTGTAGGTTCTGCTTGCATAGTATGAATTTTGTTGACCGCCCTTCTGTTGCGTGGGAAATATTCTTTCTTATGTGGTCCACCATAATCAAAACACTTCAAAGGTCCTTTATGTTCAACATACCTGGTGTTGTTATTGTTATTAGGTACATTTCTTGCAGCAGTAAAATTCTGTGGTGCATTACTCCTGTAATTATTATTACTTGGAAAATTTCTGTTATTAAAATTTTTCTTAAAACTTCCAGAATTATGATTAAAACTCTTCTTTTTATGCTCGAAATGATTAGTCTTATTACTCTTCCAGCCAGTTGTTCCTTCTCTTTTTTTGTTTTGATCAAAACATAAATTAGATTTCCTCATAGCCTCTTCCAGAGTGGAAGGGTTATCATACTCAATCCTGTCTTTTATGTTGAAAGGTAGACAACTTAGAAACATTTGTACCTTAGGCTTCTCTTCGACCATGTAAGGTACATACCTCAACAAGCTAAGGAACTTGCTGCACAATTCCTTCATGTTCATAGTACCCAATTTTAAATCATAAAACTCTTTTGACTTATCTTCATGACAATAACTTTTTCTTAAATAAATTTTTAAACATATTCCAGGTTACGTCTCTTTCCTTTATGTTCTTAATTCTTTTAAGATCCTTCCACCAAATATCTGCCTTTCCTATCAGATTGTAAATAGCCATCTTGGCTTTTAACTGAGAAGAGTAATCGTAGATATTAAATTACTTCTTCATTCCAGACAGCCATGCTTCAATGGTCTCACCCTTTTCACTTTCGCCATTAAAAGTTGATGGCTTAATCTTTTTAAACTCTCTAGTAATTTGTTCATGATGCTTATACTTCCTTTTCTTGGAATAGAAATCACTATCACCGCTGTCATGATCATAATTGCCATTACTTTGATCAGATTCAGATGAAGAGTAACTAATATTTTTACCATCCTTAACTTTCTTACTCTTATGTTTGTGAGACATTGTACCAGAATCAGATTTTACTTACGATTTCCTTCCTCTTTCCTCATTATGGTATTTCTCCATTAGAATCTTATTTAATTCTTCTTGTGATTTCATAATGTGTTCATTTTCTTCCTTAACAATTCTAATCTCAGATTTTAAATCTTTTACAGTACGAAGAAGTTCTGAAGATTGGTTATTTAATTCAACATAAATTCCTTCATGATTATCATTGTTATTATGCTCATTATGAGGAGATCTGTCCTCTGCTGATTCCTCCGGTATGTCCATACCTGCAAATTAATAACAAATCATTCTGTACAAAAAATAAAATTAAAATAAAAGTTAGTAACATAAACTTTCTGGTTTTTATTTTATGTTTGCGTGCGTGAGCCTATTTCAGGCCTAGAGTTTGAACCTGGCTCTGATACCACATGTAACATCCCAAAAATCACAAAAATTTAAAATTTTTTGATATAGCTTTTAATGCATAATCTAACTGTGCGGAAATATAATAAATGCTTAAATGTCATCTTGCTGTACTAAATGCTGTGTTGGTCAAAAGTGTAATGTTTGCGACAAGATGATTAATATCTACGTTTCGATGTTAAACTTGCTCAACTGTATTTTCACATTTCTTTTGTTGTTGATCCAATGATATAAAGTTTATAAGTGTTAACTATTGTTCTTCTGTTTGATGATGAAGGGGTCCCAAGGATGCCCCGATGATTACTTAACATTCGTGCTAAAGCATTTGAATCGTCATTTTTTGTAGATTACAGGTAAGATCTTTAGTGTTTACGACATGTGACCGAAGAGTTTCTAACTAGTTTCAGTAATCTCCAAAGTCTTAATGGTTTAAGAGACAAAATGTCGAAAATGCCATCGGTGAGAAACTTCAGTTAGCCTAGCTTATAAAACAGAAGTATGTCAGTTGTAATATTCATAACCCTATACTAACCTTCTTATTACTTTTTACAATCACTAGATAGGATCCATATATCATTATTGTGAGATTCTATTTCATGCAAACTATAAGGATAAACAAATTCTATATGTAATGGCTAAGTACAAATAGCGTGCAATATCCATATGCAATTCCTTGTATGCTCTTGAGTATAAGAATTACATGCAATATTTTATTTAACTTCTAACCTAGAAACTATTTGAAAAATCATATTCAAATTCTAGCCTAGGAACTATTTGCAAATTCTATGCTATAGTGAAATATATATATGTAGAGTCTTATACATAGTCCTATGAACAAGGATTATATACATTTCGTGTGTGCATCACGTGACCCTTTAACATGATGAGTCCCTAGCAAAAGAAACTAGTACAACCTTGACTTACCACAAGGTCTTATAACATAACCGAGTTGTGCATTTTATCGAATCGATACATTATAAGAATGGGTAAGATTAACATCATGATGGTTTCATGCTGGCAAGCTCTTTGGTTTCCTTTTGCATTTAATAATACAACCACCGAGTCAGCGGAATGTCTCCGTGGACATCGTCGTGGTGCTAGGCACGTGAAGGTATGGTGTTGGGTCATTCATCGTGACGAGCTGTAAGTGTTTTTGGTTGGAAGTTTATTCGAGTTGTCCTCCTTGGTGGCTATGGGTATTAATGGTGTCTTTACTATGATGGATTGCTTGGGATTACGTGATACCCTTCAGGTGATCTCCACCGTTGATCAAGCAGGCTTTTGGGATTTGGGATCTAACCTTAACCACCACTATGTTTTTCGAAGTTATTGTTCCTTGGCATTCGGTGTAGTGGCTTTGAGGAGAGGCCGACAGGCCGAGAGCCTTCACGGTTTCGATAGCAGGTGTTTGTGGTGAGTTCCCATGGTTCAAAACCTTGACCTGCTGATAGCTTTAAGGCCGATACTCTTATGGGTGTTTTACAGTAACAACTTTGTATTAAAAGTTCCAGGGTGAGTGACAAATTCTTCGTGGAAATTGATTCGATAGTTGGCTTTTCTTGTCTTTCCAGTGGTAGTTTTTCCAGAGTTGTTTTCCACCCTTCTTTGCATTCGGTGGTGGAGTGATGGTTACAGTTTGCAATGTCTTTGGCATTCTGCTCCTGTGATAATTTAAAAGGTAATGTTTCTCGGGTTCAAACCTTGTATCTTCCATTTTGTTTTGAGAGTTTCAGTTATTGTTATTTTGCATGTAACATTAGCATGGGGAAAAATGCAGAAAATATATTTATTCAGTTCATCTTACATAATCATTACTATACAGAATCCTAATTAGGTCAGAAACTAAAATAAATGCATTTGTATAATGACATCCTTTAAACAATAAATCAATAATTGCAGATAGAAATTTTAACTACTTAGAATTAGAAAAGACAAGTAGAACCTGTAAATGAAGATAGAGCCAACAAACACCCAAGGAGGCCTATTCCTCCCAACCTTTTCCAGAAGAAACAGCCAAACTACTTGCTTCCTTTGGACCCCCGAGCTTTCTTATTGAACCACTAAGTAGATGGACTCTGTGTAGAAGCAAGGCACTTAGTAATATAACTTCTGCACTCAATAGTATAACTTCTGCACTCAAAATATGACTTTTGCACTCAGGAATGTAACTTCTGTACTCAGTACTATAATAGGAAGACTTACACCATGATCATAAACTCAACATATCCCCTCATCGAATATCTTGGGTGCAAGCACAACAAAACCCCAAGGTAAATTTCCTCGTCAGGAAAAGTGATGAACCTCAGTTCATAATTCGATGGCTCTTATATAGACTGCCTAGGTCTTTAGTGGTCATCTTTCAATAAATGAGCCTCAAGCTCCAGTCCCACCTTCTAGGGCACTATGACCACATTTCAAGGGAGTTGTCCCATACCAACAGCTAGTTAGTTGCATCATGATGCTGCCACTTGTCCATTTCTTTCTACCCTAGATTCCATTCCACCTAGTGGGTCAGTAAGCACTCTTTCAACAGTCTCCTTAGGTGGTTGTCTCCTATTTAATTTATTTAATAATAAAATATTGTGCAAATTACAGTCATCCTTGGACACTTGTCCAATATTAAACTTTACAATAAAAGTTAACATAATGTTTCCAACATAAAATGTTTTTCAGCAAAAAGGGTATGTTACATGAGGACCATAGATTTATAATTAGGGAGGTAGTAGATTCATAGAATAGTAAACTTTGAAAGAAGTCCATGGTTGAATAAATCAATGCCTTGGATAAAAATAAGACTTGGGATCTAGTTGACTTTCGGCTAGAAGAAAACCGATTGGTAGAAAATGGATGTTTAAGAAAAATTTGAACGAATAAGGTAAGGTAGAGGGGTAAAAAGATCGCATAGCAGCTAAGGGTTATTCCTGGGTGGAGGGAATTGATTTTGGTGATATTTTTTCTCCTATTGCTAAATTAACTTCTATTAGATTTATTTTATTTATTGTTGTTGCTTTTGATCTTGAAGTAGAGCATATATATGTGAAGGCAACATTTCTGTATAGTGATTCAGAAGAAGAAATCTACAAGAAACAACCATAGGGTTTTATAGCAAAGGGAAATAATGAACTGGTTTGCAAGCTGAAGAAGTCTCTCTATGGATTATAACAATCACCTAGAATGTGGTATAAAAAGTTTGATACTAATATATTGGGACTTGGTTTATCAAGAATCAAATGTGATCACTTTGTGTATTCCAAGTAGGTTGGTGATGATTTTATTTATGTAGTCTTGTAATTTGATGATATGTTGTTGATTGGAAACAACAAGGAAGTCATTAAGGATATCAAATCCTAGTCATCTTCTAAGTTTGATTTGAAATAAATTATATTTTGGGCATGGAAATTAAAAGAGACCAAGGCAATATAAGACTTTGGTTAAGTTAGAGGAAATATGTTGAGACAGTATTGTAGAGGTTTAATATGCATGTATGTAAATTAGTAAAGGTCTGTATTTCTGTAGGTTCAAAGTTATTTGCAGGACAATGTTCCCCTATGCTAGTGTTGTTGAAAGCTTGATGTATGCTATGGTTTGCACTCGACTAGACATTGCCCATACATTGGGGTTTTTCATCATATATATGTCAAAACCAAGGAAGGAACATTGGACAACAAGAAATAAGGTCTTTAAATATTTGCATGGCACTTTAGATTATGAAATTTGCTACCAAAGAAAGCTTGGACTTCATAGGGAGATAGATTATATACAAGGTTTTTTTGATGCAGATTGTGTTGGAGACCTTGACCACAGAATATCTACAAGTTGTTATGTTTTTAACTTATTTGGTGGATCAATTAGTTGGATGAGTACGAGGGAAGGTGTAGTTGCATTGCCAACTATAGAAACATAATACATGGCATCCTCTCATAGAAGTAAGGAATCCATAGGGTTGCCAAGATTGTGTTAATGTATTGGTTTTGTTTAGAAAGCAGTGAGAATAGGTTGTGACAACTCAAGTGCAATTTTTCAGGCAAAGAACCCTTTTTATCATTCTAAGACAAAGCATATTGATGTTTAGTACCATTTTGTTAGAGACATGGTTGAGCATAAGAAAATATTGTTGGAGAAGGTTGATACCTTGAAAAATGTTGGTGTTTCATTAACAAAGTTTGTTAGTACTGAAAAACTCTCATGGTGTAGAGAATCAATGGGAATTTCTACCCTTAGTAATTGATTTAATGAATACTTTACCTGTGACCCCCTATTTCAAAGAACACAACAAGTGGGAGAATGTTGGACATGCATTCTAGTATTTGTAGGGTCCATTTTTTATTGTTTTGAACTGTTTTGGGCCCATGGCTTTGTGGCCCATTGTAAACTAATTCCAGTCAAGGAATTGGGGTCGTAATCTAATCCATATTAATGGATTAGGTTTATGGATGTTATAATATTATATTGTAAACATAAAAAATAATACAATGAGATAGAAAGTGGATAAACTCTCAAGAATGTTGGTTTTCCCAGTTTTTGGGTTTCTAAAGTAAATCTTTGTGTAATGTGTGTGTAATCCATTGTTAATTGTTGTGTTTTAGATTTTGTTTGACATTGTTTTTCTTTACATAGGTTTATCAAATTCTTCAATAGCCTGACCATGAATCTTTCTTGTGCATGAGGTTAAATTGTAATTGGGGGTAGTATTTGATTTCATGTATGTCTAGATGCTATTTGCAAGCACATGACCTCTCTGCTAGAGCCTCAACAATGACTAGTATGAGATATTCGTTTGTTTCTAGATACTGTTTAGGCTAAACACACATCTTAGGTCTTGGAATATGATCTAAAAATATTTTTGATGGGCTAAGAGCTCATTTTCCTTTCATGTAATGAAATAGATTATTGGCCCACAACCCAAAGACATTTGGCAGGAGTGGAAGTCTACCCTCTTATGAACCACCATTAAATTACTTGAAATAACTAAATTTTGTTTACATTACATAGCTATATGCCAATTCCAAAATATTTACATTATATGATAACCCTAAATGTTGTGGATTTTGTTTTTACTTCTAAAAAAAATTATCTACCCAAATTTTATCTACTACACATATAAATCATACAACAGAACCATAAATCAAACACAATTTCAAGCTTAACCCAATGATATTTAGCATTGCCGATACATTTAAAGCTTAAAACAGATGACATGGTTCATACTTTAATGGATGACACATTTTTATGCAATTCAGCGAAATGTAAATTGGCGAATTCATTTTAAGCTTCTCTCACTTAGAATAACATATGGCAATCGTATGAATCTATCCAACCAAACCACAACTAAGTTTAGTAATCAAATTCATTTTAAATATTTTATTAAAATTTGGAGATTTATTTTAAATTATTTATTCATGTGATTTTTTTAAGCTAATACTCATAGAGTTTCGAACTGTAACCTAATACAAGGAGTACTTTAATAGTATACACATTCAGAGTCTATTCTGCACTCCATTGATTATTAGTATGTTTTTCATTATCACTAAAAATTAAATATAATATATTTATTTATGCTTTATTTTCTAATTATTTTTTATTTGATATTATAACTAAAATGTGAGATATTTAAATGGTATTTTAATATGATTTTTGATATTATAATGATGATATAATAAGTAAAGTATTAGTTAAATGGGTTAGTTTAAATGATTTAGTATTTTAAATTTCACGTGTAAAAAGTTTTGGAGTCCTTATGTTGTTTTTTGATTCCATATTCCTACTAAGTTAGTCTTTGCAATGAGTACCATTCACAAATGTAGGGAAGTTCCCATTTTTTTTCTCACATTAAGTGTATTAAAAAAATATAATATTAACAAATAAAATTGTAATGCTATATTGATATAATGACATATAACATGTTAAATGGGTCTAGCTTGAATGGTAAAAATGAGAAGTTATCCTATAACACTTCTTAACATAGTGTAGTCTTGAAAAATTATAGGTGTTGATGATGGTTCGGTTGGCTACGCCTTGCTAGGGGCCTCCGTGATCTTGCTCGGCTCCTTGAGCTTGGGTATGGATCCTCCTACGGGTTTGAATTCGGATGATCGACGACGTATTTTGGATGAGGCATTCAAGGCCTTGGTGGCTTCTATGTCTTCTCCTCCTTCTCACATACCTAACTCTAGAGATGGTTTTATTAAGAGGGTTGATGCACCTCGCATTCAAATCATGTCTACAGCTTCAAGATTGAAAGCTCTCACTTTGAGTGAGAAAGGCCTGATCGGGAAGTTCACTTGGATTTGGCCTTCTCCAAAAACCATGGACTCTTGGATTAAAAAAAATTGGATGCCTTTGATCTCTGGAGGTATTCAGCATTGCTTATATGGAAAGGGGTTCTTTACCTTCCTATTCGAGAATAAGGAAGATAGAGATCTCATCTTTCGAAGTGGCCCGTACTTCATGGGTCCTCGCAGTCTATACTTAAATCGTTGGATTTTATCCTTTGACACTGAAAAAAGATGTGCCCTTAGTGGTTCCGGTTTGGGTTCGCCTCCCACACCTTCTGCTGCACTGCTGGAATGATGAATCTCTTCAAGCAATTGGAAATGTTGTAGGAAAGTACATTGATAAGGCGGAACCAAAGGGACCTCTATTCTCATGCGCCAGGATCTGCGTGGAGGTAGATATGGAAAAAGGTATGCCTAAAGTCGTGAGCTTGTGTATGGATGGTTGGGAACATCTGCAAAAGGTAGACTATGAACAACTCCCATTCAAGTGCAAAAAATCCCATGATGATGGTCATTTTGTCAAAAATTGTCCAAAAATTCCTCAAGAAAACCCAGAAAAAACCCAAGAAGAAGGATGGCAACAGGTTAAAAAGGGAAGGAAAATGCCCCCTCAAGCTCTTCCAGCAAATGGGCATCAGTCGAAAAAAAAATTGAACAATCTAAGGAAGGAAACGAAGCTACAACTAGTAATCAATTCCAGGCCCTGAATGTGGAATAAGGAGAAATCCTGACAGCAAAAAATCTCGCAAATGAAGAAAATCAAGAGGCACTTGATTTGTTAAGTACTCTTGCGTCCTCTCTAAGAGAGGAATGACTTGAACATGTAGTATAAGATTCCTTAACGCCAGGAAGCTCTTGGGAAGACATGGTCAAGCACAACAAAGTCATCCCGTAGAGATTCACTCTTGAGCTCTCTTCCTCCCAATACTTTGATCTGTCGGAGGCAGGTCCACCTCCGAATACTAGAGGAAAAAAATCTCAAAGGTATCACCGGGAACATGAAGCTGAAAGGGAGTTAGAACTTGGAAGGAAAAGGAGACTTGAGGAAACTAATCTTCTACAAAACCCTAAAAATCCAGGAGGAGCAAGAGTGGAAGGAAGATCCCGAGTAGGATCTCAAACGATCAAGAAATAATGAAGGCTCTCTCTTGGAATTGCAGGGGTCTGGGTGGACAGACCAAAGTGGAGCTCTAAAAAACCTCATCAAATCCGAAAGACCAGATATCCTGTTAATCCAAGAGACCGAAATGAGGGACAGAGACATTTTGGCACTCTCACGTTTGTTCTGGAAGAACTGCCAGGGGAAAGTCGTGATCTCCAAAGGAGATTCTAGAGATATAGCCACCTTTTTTCTAATAATTTCATCTCAAATTTGGTCAGCGATAGCTCCCATTGGTTATTGACAGAATTAGAGGGTAAGGATGACCTAAAATCCCTCTACATCTGCAACGTATATGGACCTACCCACTACAGGGATAAGCAAAATTTCTGGAATGAGATCTCCAATCTTAAGGAAGAACTGAGAGGGAAAGATCTCATCTTTGCTGGAGATTTCAATGCCATCAAATAACCAGAGGAGAAACGAGGAGGCACAAAAGTTCGGGACCCCTTTGGTGAGATGATGGAATATTTAAGCTCAGATTTGGATTTATTGGATCCACCGCTAAAGAATGGAAAATTCACATGGAGCAACAAAAGGTTGGGTGTCGGTTACATAGCGACACATATCGACAGATTCCTCATAAGCTCCTCCTTCCTTCAGAAAGACCTCCTCCCTGCCTCTTTTGCCTTGCCTTTAGCTGTATCCAATCACAAGCCCATTTCTTTAATCTTGTCTGCTTTGGCGAATCTCGGCCCCATTCCGTTTCGTTTTAATCTAATTTGGCTTCAAGATGATAAAATTTTGGATATCATACAAAATGCCTGGAATAATAAATGCTACGGCTCCCCAAGTTACATCTGGGAATCAAAACTCAAATCGGTAAGATATGCTCTCAAGAGATGGGTGAAGATAGCTTACAGAAACGCAAATTTTCTTAAAAAGTAACTTCAGAAGGACCTTGATGACCTTCACTCCAGTATGGAGAAGGAATAGTTTAATAACTCGATCATTGATAGGGAGAGAGAGCTGAATATGAAAATAATAATCGCTGCTAGGCAAGAAGAAGAGGTGTGGAGGTAGAAATACAGGAAGTTGTGGCTGAAAGGAGGAGATAACAATACATAATACTTCCATAAGCAAACCAAGGCCAGGCTCAACCATAGCATTATAAAATCTTTAAAAGATAAGAACGGAACTACGATCACGGGGCAAGAAGAAATAAAAAAATCACGTTCTTCGGCACTTTAAATAGCTCTACACCAACTCAGAAGAGACAGATCCCATCGCTCAATCCGACCTCTTATTTGGTATCCCCTCTCTTATTTCCGATAGTGAGAAAAAGGATCTCTCAAAGCCTATTATGGAATCTGAAATAAAGAATGCAATTTGGGCATTGCACGCAGGCAAGGCTCCAAGACCAGATGGATTCACCATCAACTTTTATAGAGAAGCTTGGAATATCATCAAAGAGGACTTAAAAATAATGTTAAACTGGACTAGGAAGAAAGATAAGGTTGGCGGGGAAACCAACTCATCTTTTCTGGCTCTAATCCCTAAATACATAAACCCTCAAGTGATAGATAGATTCCAACCAATCTCTCTGTGTAACACCTCTTATAAGATTCTTTCAAAAATTCTGGCCACCAGAATGAAGAAAATTATGGCCTCTCTCATCTCAGACTCTCAGGGAGGTTTTGTAGTTGGGCGTCAAATTCTCGACAACATAATCATAGTCTAAGAAGCCATCCACTCCAACATGGAAAGAAAACAACAAGGTATGGCCATTAATCTTGATATGGCTAACGCTTTTGATAGAGTTAACCTTTTTTCTTTTTGAAATCATGCAAAAAATTGGCTTTTCTAAAAGATTTGTAAGATGGATCAAGGCCTATACAGGTAGTCCCTAGATTGCTCTGCTTGTTAATGGTAGGCCTACCTATTTTTTCCAAGTCACCAGGGGACTTAGACAAGGCTCCCCTTGTCTCCTTTTCTTTATATCCTAGTTGCAGACTCCATGAGTAGGAAGCTTCACTCTCTGCAAAATTCGGGTGAATTAAAAGGCTTAAGGATTGCTAGAGGAGTTAAAGTGGAAAACCATGTGTAGTTCGCAGATGACACTATTTTGTTGGGTGGTGCATCCACGATCATAGCGGAAAGGTTCAAAGGGGTTCTCTCCACTTTCATGAAAGCCTCCAATGGAAAAATAAATTCTAATAAATCAAAAGTCTATGGTTGGAACTGCTCACCCCGATACTTTGGCTAGAATTGCTAGCATCCTTGGTTTTGAAGGAAAATCTACCTGGACTTCATTCAACTACCTTGGGGTTCCCATCTTCAGGGGAAAAAAAATATGTTGGATTGGCTAGGGCTTGTTGATAAAATCAAATCCAAAATCAACTCCTGGTGAGCAAGATGGCTCAATCCAACTGGAAAACTTGTTCTCATCAATGCAATCCTCTCGGCCTACCCAACCTATGTTTTCTCGATATCCTTAGCTCCTAAAAGAATTATGCAAGACATCACAAAAGAAATAAGAAATTTCATTTGGTAGGGAGGCAAATATACTAGCACCAAAAAAATCCACTTGATCAACTGGGATACTGTCTATAGTCCGAAAGATTATTGTGGAGCAGGTTTAAGAGATCTGAATTATATGAACCTTCCTCTGGGTACAAAAATTATCTGGAGATTAGTCTCTAGTGGAAAAGCTTGGTGGAAAGCAATACTACAAAGAAAATATTTGCAAGGTTCAAGACGGAGATGCCTCGATGATATTGATCACAATAGAGGTGGTTCTCCAATCTGGGATTTATGCAAAAAGGCCGCTTTAATCATCCAAAACAACCTCCACTAGATTCCTGGAAATGGGAGGAGGATAAAGATTTGGCAAGACATTTTAGGTCCTACCTCACCCTCTCATTTTCTGTCGGCGTTCTCAGATATTAAACAATGGCTTGATCAATACAATATCTCCTCTCTCTATGATCTGTCTTCTTGGTATCTTAGCGGAAGATGGGCTAGTTGGAAGGACTTAGAAATATTGGATCATATAAAGACAGATTATGACACCTTTCTCTACACTCTGCAAGGCTCTGCTCCTGTTCATAAACACCTAAAAGACAGAAGGGGTTGGGGGAACTTTGGTTCGTACTCAGTAAAAGAAGGCTATCGAATCCTTTACGGCTCAAAAAACAATAACAATAAAGACAAAAAGTGGAAAAAAGTATGGTGTAAAGATGGTTTGCCAAAAATTAACGCCTTCTTCTAGATCTTGTCTCTTCACAAAACCCTTACAATAGAGAATTTGAGAAAAAGAGGCATTGAAGGGCCTTTGCAGTGTATTCTATGTAAAGAATTGGACACGTTTTTCTAGAATGCAATTTCACTCAAGAGGTTTGGTCTCATGCAACACAAGGCCTACACTTCCATTTGATAATTCCTACAGATTGGAACGATCTCTTTGCTATTTGAAGTATTAATATCAAGGCTCTCTCAATCAGAAGCCAGATTTCTCTAGAGCTTGGAAGCTCTCCCGAAATACATTTGCTGGAAAATATGGACTGCAAGAAACAAATAAATATTCAAAGGTAAGATCACCACCCCGAACAGAGTGTTCTCTTCTGCAAAATCCCTATGGATGGAAGATCTCTTATCAAGAGGGATGTTAAACATTAGCAAGGAACCTCTTACGGTGGATGAGCAAACTTGGGCCTCTTTTTTTTTGAATTCCACCTCATTACACACATGGAACAAACCTTTAAAAATACAAAACACTCAAAATTGGAAAATCAGAGTGAGCCCCCAGGATTTTCAAACTTGGAGGTTGGAAGTTGGCTGCAGCTCTATGTTTTTTGATGGTGCCTCGAAAGGAAACCCTGGGTTGGCAGGTGCGGGAGGAGTTATTTTTTACTCTAGGGGAACAAGTAGACTAAGTTCACATGGGGGATTGGGATAAAAACAAACAATGGAGTTGAATGGCTAGCACTAATCAAGGGATTGGAACTAGATAGGCTCATCGGTATTGAATATTTGGTGGTTTTCAGAGACTCACTTCAAACAAGAAAGAAAGCTTACGAAGAACTGGAAGAATCCTTCAAACAAGACTCATCACCTTCTTAAATGCAGCGCTAAAGAATTCAAAGCTATTGAATTCAAGCATGTGCTTTGTGGTCTCAACAAACATGCAGATAATATGGCTAAAAAGGGATCAAATATCAACTGTGGCATATTCGTATGTGATAGAAAAGCTTATAAAAAAGTTTGGGTGCCTTAATTTTAAACTTTTTGATGAGCAAGATCTTCAGGATTATAACCCATTGTAGAAACGAGATGAAGTGCAACAATCTGAATCTAGTCGCGCTGACGGATTATGCTCCTACCAAACCCACTCACATCACATTAATGACCTTAGGGTTTGTTGTTGGGATAAGACAATTGTCCATCATGCGGGTAGTGGAGAATGCATGTTTTAAGGCATTTGGGGGAAGCATCGAAAACATAATTCACGGTCCCTACGTTCACTGTGTGAAGAATAAGCTTTAGGTTCTTTCCCTATGCGAAATGGGAGACTTCAGTACTCAAGGCTCACCTGTGGGCCGTTGTTCGGCTTCTCCTCTGCCCTAGTGCTTGCGGTATAGGAAGACCATAAGGAAAGTGTTTGCGTTTCAGGACGACTGCTAGGTGAACTCAATTTCCCCAGCAAGCCCTTCTGGTCATGTTGCATGCAATATGGATTTTCTTAGTATTAAGGGAAAATGGTATCCCACTTCAACACATCAATATCTCTATGGTTCTAGCTCTCCCATGGGTTTGGATGGAGGGTTCAATTCGAAGGATGGTCCAAAAATTCTTAAATAAATGTAGGAGCAGCTTAGAATGTTGCGTTATGAGAATGAGAAACAAAGAGAGATATTACGAATATCTATTCCCTCGTTCAAGCTACACTCGCAGAGGTCCACAACGACCAAGGTCATGATAGGGATTTGAACTTGGGTGATAAAACATATATTGTCTCAGCCATCAATATGGATATCAGCTTCGAAAATGTTAACAATGGCATCAACACTATGGAAAAGAAAGTGGATCTTCTGAGGAATGATATTGGGCACTTCTTCACGGGATGGAAAGCTAGAGGAGGCACGGTGAAAGGATCCGAAGAACCAATGATCAACATCCCTGGGATTTCAAACGTCAATTCCCATAAATAATTCATTATTTTTGTGCTCTTTTTGGTTATCTACAGCGACTCCACCCAGTGAATTTTTTTGGTTTTCAACCTCCAGGTCACGGGGCTCTCTTTCGTTGTCTTTCTCATGCAGGAGCTCTTTATTTTGTTAAGTTATGAAGAATTTGACCTTCTAAAAGGCACTTTTCATTGTACTCGATAGATTTACACTTCTATGTACTGTTTCTGTTGTTTTTTACTTGGGTAGTTTGTCAAGCTTTACATCCTGCATAGGCTTAGGAAGTTCCATGACTGTTATAGAATAGAAAAGGATGAACAAGGATTCATGCACTTAGTCCTTCGTTGGGAGCAATCCTTCTCCCTGTTTTGTAATCTTTGCCTCTTTTTATAATAAAAAACTATTTAATCGTTTCTGTAAAACAAAAATGAGAAGTTATCCTGATGTTTTAATTTTAACATTGCCTTTTATTTGATTTAAATCTTAATTTTACCCTTCATTATAATAGTTCAATTTTTTTTGAAATAACATTTATAATTACTATATCAAACATTGAATTCTCATATCTTGCCTTGTACAATACAAAAATAAAAAAGTTTACAAAAATATAATAAACAAAAAAATGTAATAAACATAATGATTAAACCAAGCACACATAGAATGACAAAGAAGGTTTATCCTAAAAACCTTTAAATAGATTTCTTCACAAGAAATACAATGGGCCACCAAATACCATGGTTCCAAAAAATCATCACCAAGTCAAGTTTACCCAACAAGGAAAGAATGCTAGACCATGGCAAAAATCAAAATTTTCATCCATATATGTGTGTGTGTGTGTGTGTGTGATATAGATATTAATGACATGTAAAAATAAAAATGCATTTCAAAATAAAGGGTGAAATTAAAATTCACACTTCATAATTTTATGAAATTATGATATTTTAACATGTAAAACGACAAATGACAACAACAAATTTCAACATGCTCCCCAAATTCAAATTCCACTTGAGACATGCTTGCTTCATCCATCACCATACATATAAATATCATTTATAATAACTATAATGTCAAATATGTATATATAAAGTTAAACTTAATAATTTCCTTAAATTAAGTATAGTGATATCATTATTCATTAAGAAACTAATGTAATGTATATATAAGTAAAAATTAAAAGTATTAGTTTAAAAATAGAGGAAACATGTTTGAGAATTTCGATCCATTAATACCATGTTGTTAAAATAATACCATGTTAATGATATAGTTCAATTTTAACAAAATCAAATATACCAAATCTACATTGCCCACTTACACTAAATACCATCATCTTCAATACCTTATATATTTAAAATATATAAGTCTCATGGTTATCTTAAATATTATAAATATATATGTCTCATGGTTATCTTAAGAATTGAATAAATGCTGGTCTTTCTTGAAAATTATGATTAATTGGGAGTATGAAAATGTGACAAGGGTGTTGTTTTATTTATGGATACTAAATATGTTTAGTTTGGTCTATTAGAAATATTTATTTATTAGTATTTATTTAATAGAAGGTGTATTATCGAAATTATATCGTGAATATAGTTGTGTTAATATATATATGTGTGTGTGAGAGAGAGATTTTTGAAGAGTTGTTTTTAATTTAAAAATTCAGCAATTATATCTCAAGTAAATATTATTAGTATAGTTATTTAATTTGTGGTCGGTGAATACTGTAAGGCCATAAGTTAAGTATCATAATTTAAGTTGTAATCACACGTGTATACTTCAACTATCTTTTATTACCAGCCTTTTTCAACTTATATACATAATTGTTTATTTCAAATTTGGAATGACTCTCATAAAATCAATTTGGACATTACAAAAGTCTCATCCTCATGAATCAATTTGGATATTACACTTGTCTCATCCTCATGCAATCTAGGAAAATCATACTTGCTACTCCAACTCAAATTCTAAAATATAAACACCTATCTATATAAATAATAAATGTTCCATAAATTCAAGACATTATTAATAATAATTATTATTATTTTATAGAGAAAATCAATAAAAAATTATTTTCCTTATTATTTTATAATTCAATTTAGATATATTACTATAATAAATTAATTATCTTAATTATTATTTTTAATAATGGACTACATTAATTTAATTCATAATATTAATAAATAAAATATGATGAATTGAAATTTATCCCTATGTTAAATTAACTATATGATAAATTTGAATTTAAATGAAACACGTGCCTAGTTAACCAAGAAACACAATTTAGTTAATACCTAGTTAACCAAATAACATAGTTAAGTATAACACAATGTCAATCCCAAACCATTATATGATAAATTTAAATTTAAATTGAACACATACCTAGTTAACCAAGTAACTTAATTTAGTTAACCCCTAGTTAACCAAGAAACATAGTTAAGTATAAGACAATGTCAATCCCAAAAGGTTAGTACACAGTTTAGAGTGTTATTACAAAGTTCTTTACTTATTGGCTAAGTACAGGACATTAAATAATTATTCCTTACACATTAAGAGAAAATAAATTGATGATGTATAGTTTGTGTGCCTAATTTAATTAGGTTGATGAGTATGATGAAGGATGAGGGTGTTTGTAAAGCATGTGGACTTCTGGAAGCACATTAAAAATAAATGTGATAAAGACTAAAGCCAAATTCAAGACTAGATTTAGTAGCTTGAAACTAATAAAAATCATGTATTTTATTATCATAGTGGGTAGGTAAGAATGGTAAAGTAAAGCATTCATGACTTTATCCACCCTAAAGAACGAAGGAAAGTGATATGCCACGAGAAAACCTAAATATTGACAATGTTTTTTACGATTTAATTGAATTTGTAAATGAAAATTTTATTACGTAACTATTGACATAGTCCTTTTTTAGTGACTAGAACTATAACATCATGCATTACTTTGTTTTTCCATAATGAAAGCTTTTGCTTAAGAAATTTTCGACTCCAAAGGAGAAGAATAACTATTATGGATTTGCCTCTTGCCAACCTAACTAGAGGGATATGAGTTTAGAGCTAGTAAGGATAAGGTTGTACCTTTGGTATGGAGGCATATCACTAGAAACTTAAAGTTAAATTCTTTTGAATGTTATACTAAAAAGAGTATCTAAATTGCTTTCTTATAAAGATCGACCCTTGATGGTAAGTGGGGATACCCTCCTTGTCATGGATCTTATCCTTTAGATTGTAAATGGTGTTATGGATCTTATCTTTTAGATGGTAAATGGTAGGGTTATCAAAAAGAGTTTTTATGAAAATTTATAGGTGTTTTATTGTAAACATTTCATCAAATAGTTGGCTAGTTGGCATCCTCTAGCCTTCCGCAATTCGTCAATATGATTTTTTTTGTTTTTGAAGCTTGTATTCATATTCAGAGAGCCCAATCCCCCATCATTAAACATTTGAGATCACAACACCCTTGACTATTATTAAAATCACCCCCTTATAAAGCAATATAACTTGTGTCACAAATTTGAATCAATCCATATTCTTAGGCTAAAATCTACAGCCTTGTAGCAACACCAACCCACTTATGCATATAATGTAAGTTTTAGACATCAGTGAAGTGAAATAATGCATACAAATTCTTAAGCAAAATAGTATAGAGAGATTTACCCTAGAAACCTTTAACTAGGAAAGCCAGCAAAACTTGGAGCCACGCCTCTATATTTTTTCATTGTGTTTTTCCTAACCATTCATAATACTATATTTAGGTATTCCACAACATCCAAACCCTAATCTATTGACCCAATTTAGATTGAGACCCCAATCCCCTAGTCGGGATTAATTACAGTTTTTTTGAAAAAATAGCTCAATTATTTTTTGGGGCGCTACCTTGAACCCTACAGTTCGGGGCTATCGCCACTCACTGAAATTTCCTTCACGAAGTGGAGGGGTTGTTGGGCAGGGGGGGGGGGGATTCGATGCCCCCCCTTCCCACACCCTTGTGACCCCCTAGAGCATGTGCCACATGTGCACTCGAGGCATACGACACAACACTAGACATGTAGGGATCGTAAGGTGACACAACCTACATGCAAATAATATAACACACACCCAACATTCTCCCACTTGTTGTTTTCTTTTCAGAATAGTGGGCACGTATTGATAGGGTCATTAGTTCATGGCAAAAATGCCCATAGATTCTCTAGACCAAGATAACTTCTTTGTACTAACAGACTTCACCAATGAGTCTGCAACATTCTTCAAGGTGTGACCTTTTCTAGAAACACCTTGTATTCAATCATATCTCTCACAAATTAGTACTACACATCAATATGCTTCATTTTTTAATGATAAACAAGGTTCTTTACTAGGAGTATTTCACTTTGACTGCCATAATCTAACCTTACAGTTTCTTGTACAAGCCCAATACTCGAAAACAATCTCTACAACCATACAACTTATTTGCTTGCATGGGTGAATACCATGTATTCAAATTATGTAGTTGAGAGTGCAACTATAGAACGTCTCTTACTCAAGAAATTTATAGCTCCTACAAATAGGTTAAACACATAACCACTTGTAGATCTTCTACAATCAAGATCTCTAGCCCAGTCTGTATTTTCAACAAATCCCTACACATCTATTATTTTGTCCAGTTTAGGTCTTCCTTGGTAGCAAATAGCATAATCTGTGGTGCCATGTAAATACCCGAAGACCCTCTTTATAATTGTCTAGTGCTCCTTCCTTGTTTTTGTCATATATATGCTCAAAACAATCACTGCACATGCAATTTCCAATCAGGTACATACTATTGCATACAACAAATTACCAACAACACTAGCATATGGAACTTATGACATGTCTTCTTCCTCTTCCCATGGCTTGGGACATTGATCTACAGATAAATTTACACCTATATGAATAGGGACCTTGGCTAGTTTACTTTCTTGCATGTTAAAGCTTTGTAGTATATTTTTAACATATTTTCTATGATTCAACCAGAGTTTCATGTTTGCACATTCTCTTTTAATCTCCATTTCTTGTATGAAGTTAGCAACACTAAGATCCTTCATGCCAAATTTGGAGGAGCTACGATTTCACTTCGTTTATGGAATTCATGTTGTTTCCAATTAGCAACATGTCATCAACATACAATACTATTTTAATGAAGTGAGCACCAACTTGATTGGAATATACACAGTGATCGACCTTGCTTCTCACAAACCCCAATCCATGGTTGTATGTGTCGAACTTTTGGTACCAAATCCTTGGGGATCACTTTAGACCATGAATGGACTTCTTTATCTTGTAGACCAACTCTTTCCTTCCCTTCAATGTAGAACCTTTTGGTTGTTTCATGTAAATTTCTTCTTCAAGATCCATGTGTAGGAATGTTTCCTTCACATCCATCTTCTCTACTTCAAGATAAAAAGCAACAATAGTAGAAAGAAGGAATGTGATAGAAGTTAATTTAGAAACTACATAAAATTTTTCACCAAAATCAATTCCCTCTACTTGAGAATATCCCTTTGCTACTAAGAAGGCTTTGTACTTATTTTCTTTACCTTCTACATTCAACTTTTATTAAACAACTATTTCTACCAATGGTTTTTCTTCCTGTTGGTAATTCAAATAGACACCAAACTTCATTTTTATCTAAGGCATCCATTTCTTTAACCATGGAATTATTTCAAAGTTCACTATCCTCTGAATAAATTGCTTCCTTCACATTTCTAGGATCATCATTAGTAATAGATCAAGCAAAACAAGACCAAAATTTAGGAGGGGGATACCTTTTGGTTCCCTTCTTTCTCTAGATGATCTCCTCAAAATTGGGGTATGAGGTTCTTCTTCTTCTTATTTAGCTTTTTCTGTTGAGTCGGATTCTTCATCCTCAAACTCAAACTCTATTTTCTATAGTTCCTTTTCCATTGGATTGACTTCCTATTTGGGAACATTTTTAACCTCTCTAAAAACAACATCTCAAATGTAAATAGTCTTCTTAGCTACTAGGTTCCAAAGTTTAAAACCTTTCATATTATATTTATAACCAATAAAGATACAATTTTCATCGTTATTATCTAGCTTACTCCTTTTTCCCTTTGGAACATGTACATAAGTATCACACCCAAAAAATTTCATATGTTTAAGAGAGGGTTTCTTACTAGTCCATAACTCATGTAGATTTTTGTCAACCAATGCTGATGTGGTGATCAATTTACCAAGTAACATGCAGTATCCACTGCCTCTACCCAGAATTTTTGTCCTAACCCAAAACCATTGAACATGCTCCTTTTATTTTACATCAACATTCTATTCATTCTTTCTGCAACTCCATTATGTGGAGGTGTGTATGGAGTAGCATTCTGCCTTGTTGTTATGCACTTCTTACATAATTCCTCGCATTCATTCCCATAGAACTCCCCACCATTATTTGTCCTCAACAACTTTACTTTCTTCTCTATTTGATTCTCTACAAAAAAACTTAAACTCTTTAAATTTATCAAATACTTTATATTTCTTTTTAGGAAATAAATCGACTTGTTCCTTGAGAATTCATCTATAAATGAAACATAGTACATGGGTTTATCTAATTATGGAATAGGGACAGGTCCAAACACATTACTTTCTATTAACTCTAAGATTCCATTTGTTGTTGTAGCACCAGATGTGAAGATTACTTGATTTTGTTTACCATATATGCAATGTTCACATAAAGAGAAATATAGTGTGCAATTAGACATACCTGCAACCATAACTTTACTATGTAATGATCGAAGGTCCTTCTCTCCAATATGTCCTAATATTTGATGCCATAGCATTGTCTTCATCCAAAGATAGTAGGGGTTTTCTCTTCTTTATTTCCTCCCTCAGGAACAACCGAATTGTTACACCCATCGATGATTGTGCTTCCCAACAGTTTGTACAAAGTTCCATTCCAAACTCCCCTCATCAAGAACATTGATCCTCAAACCATTTTGCATGTTTCTTTTGCAAACACAACTTGTATGCTTGTAACACTCATCTTGCCAAAGGATATCAAGTTTCTAGCTAGTTCTAGAATGTGTAAAACCTTAGGGAGAGTTCTAATCATTCCATCCTTGAGTAGCAACTTAACTCTTCCACGTCCTATGATTTTGTCTATTGATTCATCTCCTAAGAAAACATCACCTCCATTATGATTCTTAGATTCATAGAACCACTCCCTATGAGGAGTCATATGAGAATATGCACTTGAGTCAATCAACCATACATCACGATCTGAATGGGTACTTATAGAATCTAGGTACACATCCCCTCCTTTTGAAGAGTTATTTACCTCTATGGGAGTGTCATAATCAGATCCCTTCGCTTTATCAACATTTTTAGATCCACAGTTCTTCTTATAATTCCCTGTTTTATCACATTTCCAACATTTCCTTAAATATTATCCCAGAGATTTAGATCTAACCTTATATTTAGATATCCCTCGTAAAGCCTTATTTTTATTTCCATCTCAGGAACAAACTCTCACAAACAAGGCATCCATGCTCCAACTATCCATGGTTTTTTGCCTCCTTTCCTCTAATAGAAAGGATGCCAGTGTTTCCTCAAGATTTAAAGTGTCTTGATTAGCACTATCTATTGCCACAATCAATTATCCCAAGAATTTGGCAAAGAACATAACACGGTAATGCATTTATATTCTTCCTCCATCTTAATACCAATAGTGGAAATTTGAATTATAAAAGTATTATAGACATTTAGATGATATGTCATTGAGTCGTTATCATCCATCCTAAGGTGATATAACTTGTTTGAAGAAACGACTTGTTTACTAGGGACTTTGATTGATAGAAACTCCCTAGCTTATTCCACAACTTCAATGCATTGTCTTCTCTAGATACATTTAACAACATTGAATTTGAGAGGAAAAGTGGAATTGTACTCCTCACCCTTCTTTCCATCTTCTCCAATATTCTTTGTTATCCAGTAGGTTGTGTACCTGTATCCACAACAATCCATTGTTCTCGATCTACACAAATATCTTCCATCTTGAGATTCCATAGCTCAAAGTTATGACCATTAAATTTCTCAATCTCGATTCTAGGACTACTTGTCGTTCTCTTTCAACACATTAATCACCATTGCAAATCTCCCATTGAACCCAGGTTTATCACAAACCCAAGATAAACTTGTTATATTAAACAAGTCAACTCCTCAACAATAAAGGCATCCCCTTGAAGCCAATAGTCGAGCTCTAATACCACATGTAAGTTTTAAACATGTGAAGTGAAACAATGGATACATATTCTTAATCAAAACATAGATTAATTAATGGCACACACACAGTACATGTAAGTTTTAAACCTGTGAAGTGAAACAATGGATACATATTCTTAATCAAAACATAGATTAATTAATGGCACACACACAGCACACAGATATTTACCTTGGAAACCCTTTATTGTGAAAACCATCAAAACTTAGAGTTGCACCTCTATCTTTTTTCATTGTGTTTTTCTTAACCACTCACAATACCATATTTAGGTATTCCAAAACATCTGAAACCCTAATATGTCAACTTGGATTATATTGAGACCCTAATCCCTTAACTGTGATTAATTGCATATTTTTCCGAAGGTGACAAAACCCACATGCAAAGAATATAGCACATACCCAACATGTAATACTCCCCTTTTTCCCTTTAATCCTTCTAGTTTCTCAAAAATCATGGAACATGTTGCTTATTGCACGTGGGACTGAAAATCGTACGGTTGCTGCTAAGAAAAATCTTCTTCCTACATAAAAAGAGAGGATCGAAGTAACTGGAAGCTAGTTCTATATGTAAAAGAGGAATATCATGTCTTCAAATTTCTAATCACTAATTGATATTCCTCTTTGACCATCCATCATTACTATGTTGAGACAACTACACTGGCCTTTGTTATTAATCATTTATAGTTGACCACCATTTAAACCCCTACCATATTATGCTCTTTGATTAGAAAATTCATGCCTATCTCTCTTTTTTTCTAAACAATCCATTTTGTCATAATTAAAACCATATAGAAAAAAAGAGGAAGAGAGAGATTTATATCCTTGTCTCATTTTTAGATAATATCTCATTCAACCATGTGCTTTGAATCTACAATTCTCATGTAGATTAGATGGATAATGCAATTCTTAACCTAGGTAAAGGAATGTTGATAAAAAATGGGGCTCATCCCACCCTTAGTCTAGTCACCATGAATGTAAAATTTGGAATAATCATACAAGTGAGTTTGAATGCCAAGTGTTTAAAAATGAGAATCGAGGAGAGCATTATAGCTCTATCCTTCTTGTACTCCTCCCATGCACACACTCTGGGTTTCACAAGGGGAGCATTAAATTTGAAAGAGATGGTTCTTAGTGACATAGGTGGGATAAGATATATTATAGGGATGTAGGTAATTATTGTAACTTTGGTTGGTGCTTGACTTGCTTATGCTTTGTTCAACAATGACAAATCTTGTTGTTGGTGATGGTTTTTTGGGAAGCGTAATTATGGGCAACTTAAAAACAATTCATAAGTATTTTTTTACAATTCCTATGGATGCATTTGGATTTTCTATAGGGGTTCTCAAGCTAGTTGGGTAATGGGCTTCTTAAGGAGGAAATTAGGTAGCGTTTCTATGTTCTTCGACCTATTATCCTATTACCATGGATGAGCTTAAACACAATGAAAAATGTGCATATTGTGAGTGTGGGGATTAGAGAAAAATCATTAGGGGACTAAGCAATCAGATGAATTCCCTTCAAGTAATATTTTCACATCCAAATGAGAGTATTGGGAATCATATTGACACCTAATAAATGAAAAATGTTGGCTTAGAAAGGGAAATGGAGGCCAACAATATAAGAGTGAAAAAGTTGAATGTTGATCTTCATATGCACTACATCATCATCTGGGGATTTTCTCATAATTCTCAATCCATAGTGGACAGACCTTGGGTTCAACCGTGGGGGAGGGGAAGGAGAAAGTCATAGTTCGAGATGTTCTTGGAAATTATGAGGAAGCAACTAGTCAAGCCAATAGTAGACAACAAGAGGAAAATGGTGAAGAAATGAATGAATCCCAAAGAAGGCGTGGTGTTATATGATTTGATCATGTTCTTTCATGTGTTGTTATGTAATTTTACTAGGAGGACAATATGTAAGAATATATAGTTGCACAGTATTTAACTTTCTAGTAATTAGAATCAGGAACAATTAGGTTGTACTGTCTAGGATGGAGTTGACAATTATGAGAAACCTTTTGAAATATGTATGTCATTTTGATACTCCTTGTTGTATAGTTTGGACATAGCCTTTTATATTTTAATATGACTACTACATGTTTCTATTTACAAAAAAATGTGTCGACCATGATATCACAACAAAGAATTGAGGGAAGACGAAAGGTCATAGAAAGAAATTGAACTTAGGCACATATTTCAAGTGTTGGACGAAGTTGAAGAGCCACAAAAGGAAGGTGAATTTTATGCTTGAGCTTAAGGCCTTATGTTTCCTTGGAGTTTTGTTATTATGATACTTTCATTTGTGTGATATGCACTTAATGGGTTTCTAGCTTCAAGCCAACTTGCTTGACAATTACTGCTCTTATAGGTATTCTTAACCAAAAGGACCCCAAAAGCCAGGTGTCTAAGTAGATCAGCATTGTGTGGTCATTTCTTAAGTCAACAACATGAGAGTGAGGGGATAATGTAGGAATACCCCACCTCACATGGTTTTCTCTCTAATTGCACACCCCCTTTCAAGAAAGAGATGATGTCTTTCTTGTGATCTATAAATAAGGTTGGAGTCCTTCTTATAAGTAATGCGTGGAATATATTTTATTTGGAGCTTATATCATAGGAGGTTTCCCATTGAAGATGTAAGTGAACATGAGTGGACTCCTTGCATAAAAATATCAATTGTAAAGTGTTTCCCTACCTTAATGGTTTTGATATCAATAAAATGTGGAGCATACATATGTTATTCTTGGATATCTTGTATGTAGTAATATTTTTAGATCTAAGGTTTTATTCATTACTCCCCAACGGAGTCAACATATCATTGAGTAAAGTGTTTGTTTACAAAGTGGAAAATAAGTTTGTCAATAACAACTAATTGAAACACTAACACAAGCAATAATAAAGGAAGGGTTATTTTATGCTATATTTGCCTATTCTCAGTAAAGAAAGGAAACACATAAGATAAGGATTTCTGAGGAAATGGGGCACACCCCTGTAGAATGCTCCTTGTAGAACCTTCAAGATTTGAGTTTGAATGAGATATTCAAGTTGGCACAATCCCTCCATGATCCTCCACATGCCAAAATAACCAACCAAGATTTCATTTCCTACTAATGGCATATCCTATTGTTAGGGTTCCAAAATATACTTTGTTTCCTCGAAATTGATGAACACATGAAACAGATAATTACATAGGCATGAAAGCATATCACCTCAAATGCATTGAAAGTGGCCCCAAATCTTCCCTCCTTAGTAGTCCTTCCTCATTTTGTGGCTCCCTTAAATATAGCAATGTTTTTGGATCTCCTCCTTCAATCTCAATTTGGCAACAAGACTTCCATATGATGATGATATTAAGACAAGAGTTTGGCATCATAGCAATATGGCAATGGAGAAGTGGGATTGGTGCAAATAGGAAACTCAATCCAAAGGAGGCACTAGTAGCTCATAATTCTATCACTATGAAGGCTATTGAAAATGGAGGATGACTTTATTATAAACAAATTTCGAGTCTCTTCTTATGGGAATACAATAACTCCATGGACACTTAAGACTCCAAAATTCAACTTGTAGTTTGACCCATTAGAGGAAATTTGGGGTCTAAAATGGGCCTTATAGGAAAACGAGCCAACCATAATTTCTTGAGGAGTTTCAATTCAGGAACCAATAGAATTTCAATAAAATGAGTCAACCATAATGGTTGACTTGAGATATTTGTCATAAAAAAACTATTTTTTTGTTTGTATTTTCAACATATCTCCCTGCGTTTTTACTCAAATTTCGAGCGGTATCACTCATTGGATGTGGAATTAAATTCTGCATCCAATGAGTACCCACACTACATACTTTTGACGGACCCTACTGCCCCAAAAACAAGAAATACCTGAAAAAATGTGATCCGTCCAAAGTATGCAGTGTGGGTATTTCTTGTTTTGGGGGCAGTGGAATCTGTCAAAAGTATGCAGTGTGCATACTCGTTGGATGCAAAATTTAATTCTGCATCCAACGAGTTCTCCCGCTCGAAATTTGAGTAAAAACACAGGGAGATATGTTGAAAATACGAACAAAAAAAGTAGTTTTTTTTTTCTTTCTTCCTCCAAAATTAATAAATATTATTTTATTAGTTTAACTATTATTTCATTATTTTCCTTAAGAGGCCCATTTTAGACCTATAATTTCCTCTAATGAAAATTAGTGCCACTTAGACAAGTTTCCATGGGCCAACTAGAATTAAATGAACTGTGGATTTTGCATTTTCATGTGTTTTACATAGTATCACTCATTTTGAAATATTATATGTGTTGTTAGTGTTGATTTTGATGAGTTAAGGTTGTTCTAGCTCTTGTTCGACTAAGAAATGTGTGTTGTTGGACTTTTGTACATAGTGACAAAAAATCTTCCTCTTATGAGTTTTTGGGTTGCAATGCTTTGGTGTTTTTTAGGTCATTTGTTGTAATGGAATCATTTTGAAATCTATTCAACAACTTAAACTAGCTATTACACGAGAGCAAAAATGATTTGTTAATAGAATACCATATAAACCTAGTCCTTTGAAATCAAATGCTCCTTCCACAGATGTTCCTTAAAAAATCAATGTGATGCATGATCTAACATGTAGTTATTAATTTAATTAAGTTCTCGGGTATGTTGAGAGCATAGAGTCAAATGGGTCTAGCCTGCGCAGTTATGAGAAGTATTATCCTCCCCACTTAGGATCAATTCCCACAAGTGATATGTTGATCTCTTAATGAGTATATTGTTACATAGGTCCTTAGCCCTAAATAATTTGGTTTACCCTCAGTATCATCCTGAAAATGAGGGGAAGTGCTTGGTGGGTTTTCTCGAGAAATGTATTTCAGGAAAACAATTTTTTTGAGTAGAAATGATATTGTTATGATGTATGATTTAACATTTAGTTATTAATTTAATTTAATTTTTAGATATGATGAGAGAAATAGGTGTTGATGAATCATGTGGACCTTTGGCATCACATTAGAAACCAATGGGCCACAAGGCATTACCAAATTTATTAATAGGAGTAATGCGTAATGAACAAAAGTTGTGCATTTTATAAAAGTGAGGAAGCACATATAAGTGTATTTTTTTTCTTTTTTAAACCAGTTTCCAAGGTAAATATTTGTATTTGACAAATACACAATCATGATAAACTAGTAGCAGAACGTGAAATCAAATTTAGAGGGTTTCCATCTCTCTCTCTCTCTCTCTCTCTCTCTCTCTATATATATATATATATATATATATACATATATGGTGTGTGAAAAGATAATTAGATTTTTCATTTCACATAAAAGAATAGGAAGATCACTTGAGATTCTAAAATCGGATGGATGAACTAGATACAAGATTAGGTGTCTACAACCAAAGAATTGAAGATGATAAAATAAAGTTTTGTTTCACTAAAATAAAGAGTTGAAAAATTGTAAGAGACCAATGCATATTTAGGATTCAAGTGTTGTGGATGCCCTATTGTAAATCTCCCTTTTGACTTTACCATGTAAACTACCTTACACCTATTTTCTTATTATCTATGGAACTCGGTCAAAATGATAACATTGTATTGCACATAAATATGGACCTATTGGTATTTGCGAAAGTTATGTATATGTTTATGTTAATGTTGTTAATGATGTTTGCTAATTGATTTTACCTATAGCATGCAAATTTAAATGAAAAATTTTGGTACGTGGATACCAATTTAATTTAAATGTTGAATAAATGGATGAGATACTAGGTGCATGGTACATAGAAAAGCTTGTTTACATTGTTTTTCAACTAGTAATGAAGCATGTATATATCAATGATTACATGATTATTCATGATCTTGTGTTGGGAGACTATCCTGTATGTTTAATGAGCTAAGTTATAGATGGATACTATGGTACAAAAGTAATATGATGACATGGAATTCGAAAGAGGAATGCTATTGTAATACACCCATTTTGACCCTTAGGATATATTGGCTTTTAATGTAAATATTGTATACATGAGATATATGTTTTCCTAGCATGAAGCTCAAGGCCAAGGCCCTGCTAGTGGATGCTCGGATTTTATTTAAAAAGGAAAGTAGTTGATATTATGTTAGCCATGTGCCATTAATCCATGAAAATTGTAAAAATGATGTAAATAAATATCATGCAATAAAAATACCAAAAGCTGGCTATGGAAGCAACTAATAAGAGGGGGACATGTGTATCCACTAGGGAGAGGTGAGGGGGTTGTGGGATTGAATCCCAGCTTCCAAATGTCATCTTGAGAACCCATTTCAATTTCCTTACTGACATTTAATTATGTTGTAAGGAAGTGGTTGAAGAAATCAGTCCATGGATTCAATGGAGCATGGGAAGCCCATAAATTCGTATGGCAGAGTATGGGCTTTGTTTCCTTGACCCACAGGTCACTCTACCTCATGGGATTTCATTTTTTCTCATTCCCATTCCATTGTTGAACATCTAAGCATCAATTTTCATCCATTACACATTCTTAGTAGCGAGAAAAAACAGAAATCACAACTCTGAATGAAGCCACGTTTTGAAGTGCCAAAAAACCCAGAAATTCGTGTGGACAGTAAAATCCAATGGGGGATCCATAGAACTGAACCTTGGGGAGGATTTGAGAGTGTTAGATCCCCAAAAATCCATAGGAAAACCCAGATTTGAAGCCCGAAAATCCAATTATGGGACAGATTAATTTGGCCATAGAATTGAGAAAATCCAAGTGTGAATGACATAGAAGAAGATAGAACAGAGGTTGGAATTGCTTGACAAACCTAGTGAAGGCTAGGATCTCAAGGACTTAGCAGCTTGGACCTTTCTATGCCCACCCTGAAGAGCACTGGAGGGAAGGGGTTCCTGAGGGACTGTGTAGCAGAGGAGGGGACCTTCCTTGTGTTTAGTGTGGTGGGTATTATGGGTGCCAAGGTTGTTTGATTTTAGCTTGAGATGCCTGTAGCTATGTGGTTGAGCTCACTGAATTAGCATCCTCCTCTTTTTATGTTTTCATGCTTGATAAACCCAACTGTATGTTGGCTTAGCATGACTGTTTGTGTGAAACCATGGTTGTGAGTGAGCTTGTTTAGTTCCTCCTTAGTGGATACACAACCCAGCTTGGGGGTGGTCTCTCAGCTGAAAGAATATAGGTTGTACAGAGACCTATGGTTGGGTGGAACATTGCTCTGACATAGCCAGTTGCTTGGACAACTTCATCTTAAAGATAATTATTCTCTATGGTTTAAATTATGTCCATTCTGTGTTTTGAAATGTTTTAATTTGATGACTATTATTGATATGTTGAATGCATGATAGATTTGTGTGTGGATAATGTTTCATTCCGTTGTGTTTATTTGAGTATGAATCTGCACACATGAGTTCTATTTATTATGAATTTGTTCATCATGAATGGGGTTGAGTTTGCCAAATAATCCCAGAATGTTAGTCATGTTCCCTTCCTTGCATTGGATCGACGGGAGGGGATGTGACAAGTATGAGTGTGAAGCATTATTGTTTAGAATTATTATTGTTCCATTACCATGATGTGTGAGCAGATGCATGGTTTTAGGAAACACGGCTTCCCAAACTGTTTATTCAATGACGAAGCTTAAGAACAATAGCAACAACATAGTTACTATGTCGATGTAGGAATTGATCCTCATTCCACTAGGAGGGGTGGCTGTCATCATTTATCCTCCAAAACCCAGAGTCATGGGAGGGTTGTGCTAAGGAACACTCCCCAAGGTGTGCAATGATGAGTGTTGATTGTTTGTTGGGAAGCTTAGTCGATGTAGTTGACACTTCATCTTATGGGTTCTATCTAGAGTTAGTTTGATGTAGTTGATGCTCCAGGATATTCCAGCAGAGGAAGGATAGGATGAGGAAGGTAGTTGTGAATTAAATAGAAGGAAGCAGTTAGATGAGAATGTTATTAAATTTATGGAGAACAACTTAATTACTTATGTGCATGTATCAGACCCTTGTTTTACTCTTGTATGATAAGTAGTGCATTGTGTGTTTATATGGATTATTGTGATCTAGTTAGTAAATGGTTAGATACTACAAACTTTGATTCATGTCTTGCATCAGTAGATACGACTTGTGTGAGTTATAATGAATTACATGATATTTTGTTACTATTAGTACCTCCATGAGCTATGCAAGCACTAGCTATGCCTACATAATGCGCACATGTATACTAGTATTATGTTAATAATGAATTAAGTATTAAATATCTAATTTGAAATTTATTCATTATGGTTTTTGAATAAATCCGTTATAATTAGTAAGGCATTTATTTAATATTTACTTAATGAATGAATAATTAAATAAGAAAGGAGGCTTGCTGGTAATTGTTTAAGATAAATGTTAAATTGAGTTTTGGATAACTATTACTGATTTGTTAGATGAGTGTTAAACTAAGTTTTAAATGGTAATTATGGATTTGATTGATGAAGGTTAAATGAATTTCGTAAATGGTCAATTGGCTTTTGTCTTACTTAAAATTGATCACTTATGGAAATGTTTGATAGATGTTAAATTTATATTATTTAAAAAATATTGTTATTTTGGTGTTGATTCGATAAACATGAAATTGACTACTATTCTTTTATTATTTATTTATTCGAATGAATGTGATCCACATACTTTGTTGGGAAATTAAATGATTATGAAGGGGATGACATGGGTAGTTGGGGAGGGCTTCACATTGAAGAGGAGGGGGAGTAAACACCCTTGTCAGAAGGAAGGTGATGGAAGGATTTTGGGGATAGAGATAGGTAGGTAGGAGGCACGAAAGGAAGGGTATTATTTTATTTTGGGGAAGAGGGAGGAGGGGACATTTTTTTGGATCGATAACTTGGTGAACATAGGGAAAAATAGTTGGATTCTTGGTTGCTAATGTTATTGATTTACAGGTTTTAACACTCAAATTGATCCTCAGGTTGTGGGAAAGGTCTCTTCGAGGTAACACGCAAAACCAAGCTTTAGGAAAGGGAGTTGGCTTCTTCCTTTCCAAAGAGGGATCTCTCACTGATTTGTTTAACAAGGCTAGATATATGAATAAAAAAGAAATCAGATTGTTTTTTGGTTGAAACAAGATAAGCATTAATTAGGAAATGGAGTCAAAACAAACAATTATATCAAACTACAGTGTTGTTGCATGGAACTTCATAACAAAGGCAAGGTAGCCATTCACTCACTGTAAAAATTCTTTGGTTTGGTTGAGGAGAAGAAATAAAGATCAGTCCATTAACATGAGCATCTAACAAGGATGAATTCAATGTTAACTTTAGAGTAAATAATTTTTGAATGTTTGAAACAATAGACAGAGCATATGAATATGAATTCTATACTATTAAACACTCATTTCAGACATGAGAGGAAAAACATTATGGAAGTAATAAACAGGGTACACATTCACATAAGAAAGGGGAAAACAAACTGTAATGCAAACAACACATGAATCTCTGCAAAAGCCAGCTTCGTCTCTGTAATTTTTATTAAAGATAAGTCTCAAAATACAACAGCCTAGTTCTCACGGGTTTCAACCCTTTCTTCCTCCTATTACATATGAATATATAGGAGATGATACATCAACCCTCCAGCTCGAAATATTCTGACCTAATCTCCAAAACAGAAAGCTGTTACAAGAGAGATGACACCTATACAGACAGGTTTATCATCCTTGAGAATTGGTTACAACATAAATACAAGTGCTGAAAAAATAGTCTTAACTTCCTTTTATAAGTGTCAATAGAAATTTACTAATTGGTAACAGACCCTAGTAAATAAGAAAAAATCCTAAGTAACTAATTCTTCAAGCTGCAAATTCCCACGATATTTGACAATCTTCATGCATGAAGCATTATCTTGGCTTTTCCATACTTCTCCACGAGCTTCCACTGGTCAGCAACTGGAAAATCTGATGTGGCCACCACCTTTAGAAATACCCATAATTCTATATGATCTCTATATGAATAGCTCTAAAGGTGTGTGCAAGCCTCTTTGAAAACCATGACCAATTCAAACTCTCTTGTCAACTTATCCACCACTATTTTTCCAGACAGTGATTGGGTCATGCTAGCAAAGTCTATATAATCCAACCTGCATCCCATCAACCTGTCTTGATACTCTTTCTATGTCATCATGGTGCCATCCTCTTCCCAAAAGAGTGGAATACCTTTCTTAAACAGTGGATCAAACATATCTTTGAAGAGTTTCAATTGGTGGGCCATAATATCTATTTTGGCCTGGACTGTAGCTAATTGCTGATGTTTTTTTATCACCTTCCTGGCCCAGATGATGGTGGATAATCTGTCCTTTATGCCTGTTGCTTTCACTTCACCCTTAGTTAGGCCATTCAAGAATTCTATGGCATTTTCAACGCATTCAATAGGCTTCTTATTCACTTTTTCCTTTGATGTTGTTACACTCTGCTTGGGCAACTTGATGACAGCTTCCTTGTCTAAAATAAAATCAAGGTAAGGTCTTAATTTGCTTGCTTCAGTTATAACATCATCCCAGATTACTTTCTCTGCTTCCTGCAGTGAGGTTTGACCTGTAGCCTGCTTCATTACTTGATCATATTTAACCTGTAAATCTAGGTACTTAGCTTCCCAGGTCTTCCTCTCCTGCTCTTCTTCTGAAACTCTGCTTTCCAGATCTGACTTCTGTTTCTGCAACTTTTCTAGCTCTAAATCCCTCAGACTTTCCTGTGCCATTGCTTGAACAATGGAGAAATCTCCAGATTCAATGGAGGAAGAGGTGATCATACCTTCCAACTTCTTACCTTTTGTCCTACAACTTTCCTTCCAAATCCTCAGACTTACCTTTCCACTTCTTTTTGCTCTCCACCATAAGAGCCATATCCTTCTGCCACTTTTTTTCTTTCTCTTCAAAATTTAGTAACTTGGCCTTACGGTCTGTTAGTTCATTTTTAAGCTCTTCTCTTTTCTCCTCCATCTCTGTCAACTCAGATGCTTCTACCAGCTGGGTGGAAGGAATCTTCAATTTCTTTTTCAATGACTGAATAGTATTGTCTTTCTCATTTAGCATATTTTGAATACTAGCCCTTTTGTCTTCCTGGCCATCAGTAGCCACTAATTCACTCTGCAACTTCTTGATTTGTGCCTTGTGGGATTTGTTATCCACTCTTTCTTGTCTAAGCTGATTTCCAACCTTATTCTTACTGGTTTGCAGTTTGGACAGTTCTAGTGCAGCCTTCAACAACTTCGCATAAATTATGTCCCTAGTTTCCTTGTGAAGATGGATCATGTCAGGTATGGGAATGTCTTCTAAGTTCATCCTCAATTTAGTGGCCTTACTCTTGGTAGCTAGGGCCAAATTTAAGGTGTTTTGAGCATGGCTCTTGACAGTAACCAAGGACACATCCTTTCTAGAGATCTGTCTGACCTATGCATATAACTTTGATTCTTCTGAATTTTCCTCTTTGCTTCCTTTATACTCATCCAACAATTATTCTCTACTCTTGCTTTGTGCAGCAGGTTTAGCAGCTTCCCTGTCAAATACATATTCCTTGATCTCGAAGGCAAGCATTTTGGCCTCCACTTGCTTCTTTTTAGCTCGACTAGTCTTCACCTGTACAATCTGATGCTCTGTCTTTTCCACCTTTAGTCTCTTTGGGGCTCTTTCTATGCCCTCATCTTCTACATCCATGGCATCAATGACTTCCACTGTGTTGGATTTTTCAGAACCATTGGCAAGGGGTGTAATTGCTCCAACTGTTGGGACAAAGCTAGAGGTGCCAGGTTGTGGTGATGTGGATTTCTGTAAAAGGGAGGTGGAATCATCTTGTATATCTACATCCATCTGACTTTTGCTGGGATACTCCAACCAGTTAACAGTCTCTGCCATACCAGCAAGATCAAAGTGCACAAAACCTTTTCCGTTACTTTCTTTCCTTCTATTGGAGATGATGTGATGTGGATCATAGTTGATGGCCACCTTTGTTTGAAACCCCATCTCTCTTATCACACACTCAATGGATGAAAGGGCAGCTTTATTTTTAATGATGAATGGGCCTATAGCCCATGGGAATGCAATGTTTGAAGCTTTCTTATGGTCCAAGAAATGTTCAATTTCTACCCTCAACGTTTTCCTGATCAATTCCAGAGCAAACACTCTAGGAGTTAAAAATGTTGTCAAAACATAGGGTGGGTGAGCAAACCCATACACTCTGATTATTGTGTTGTGTTCCAAGAGAAACCAATCACCTATTCTCTTTTCAGGAGAAGGTTGCGGCAATCTTTTCTAATAAAAAACATTGTAAACCTATGACATAAGGTTGTTCATGAATATGTTGTAATCTGTGTTCATTTCCTTTATGAGCTTCATCTCATGAAGCTGTAGATTTTATTCATTAAATGACAAGAACATCCTCAACAAATATGCTTGAAACTTGAAACTTATGGTCCTGTGGAAGTCCACTAGCTGAGAAAGGATATTCTCAGCTAGGGACTCATCAAAATTAAGGCAAGCACACTAGATTGACTGGTCAGAATCTTCAGATTCTAATGGGAAAGTGCTAAGGACAAATAATAGGCTCATCATGGGCTCAGTGACATATATGTCTTTGTCTAGTCCTAAAAATTGGCTTAGCAAGGTTATAACACACTTGGATTCTTCAGTAAAGAGATGGAATTCGATTGGGAAAGCATGGTCTTGCAATGGGACACTAGGTTTTAGGCAAATCCTGTAGAAACGTTGCTTAAACTCGACTGTGGACTGTCTAAAATACTGAATTAGGGCTTCTTCCTTGTACTCTTTGGACTTTAGGCTGAATTTGCCAGGGATTGATAGGGATTTTCTTATAACGAGAGATTTGATAGGACACAAGATCTTTGAGCTGGATGCGTCCATAATCACCCTCTCAGAGAAGGAGTAATTGGTGGCGCACCAATCGACGAACTCAGGACACTGCAAAAAACTGGAAAAATGACCTGTATACCTTATGTACATATATACCCTGGTTCCTAATCAGCTCCAGTCTATCCTTTACTATTTCAATGGGTCCATTGGTCAATATAGTGTCATAGACCTCAGTATCTTTATCTTCTAACAGTTCTTCAATCTTTTGGTGTTCAAAACCTGGGGGCTCTACTTCTCCAAGCTCAACCATTTAAATAGTTTTGTAAGAAGACAGGAGGCCTACCTGGTTACTGACAGCTGGTTTGAGGTCCTAGTTGAGTTGTCTGCCTGCAACAAGTTCATCGTCTTTCGCTTTCCAATGCAATCAGACAAACAATATCCAGATTCCAGTGCAGAAGTATTTTTATATTATTTTCCTCTCCTATCATTCCTACATCTGTCGCAGTGAAGAAGCTTGTTTATCCGTTCATTTGCATGATCAACCCTGCGTCGTTGATCTTTTCCCTGCTTAACTATACAATCCTCCGCAGTTTTCAATCTTTCAAGTGTTGCCTTCCTTGCACTTCAGATCTGCGTAGCCATGTCAATCGTCGATCCAGATCCTATCTGCATATCGACTGCCCAAAGGTGCGGCCCCTACCAAGGTTCGCAGACTTGGAAAGTGTCGATAATCCGTGCATGTTCAATCTATGAACTAAACATCCATCGTCGATGCCTTTCCCTGCTAGATCTGCACCGTCGCATGATGTGGAGCCTACCGCCACTTTGCAATTTTGAGAAGTTCATTTCTCTGCGCATGTCAAATCAACGAAGTACTTGACGACTGTAGATCTGTCCTACTGTTCGTTGATCTGACCTCCGATTTGACTGTGGGCTAGCAACATTCCACCCACACTTAAACCACCCCATCTTACTTTTGCGAAGTCGCCTTTCAGCCATCGATCTCCGTTGCCGCATATTTGCTCTGTTCATTGGTGCTCCTATATAACTTTGAGCGAATTTTACATTTTTCCTTCATTTGCAAAGTCGAAACTCAAGGATTTTAATCCTTTCCATCCCAACCCAAAGCATAAACATGCAGGGATCTCACTAGTGTTCCTCTTGGTCATACGACTCAGAAACCTAGCACCTTACTCATTATTTTCAGGGATCTAAACCTTTCCAACCCTTCAAACCAAAACTGGTGCTAACAACAGGCACAGAGGGCTAAGAAATCACTTATTTTAGTGGTTTCTTGGAGCTAGAGAGTTGAAGAGGTTATTCCTAGTTGGTTAGGAGGTAAAACTAGTTGGGCAGTTGCAAGGAGCCACGCAAACTCAAATTTATGGATGAAAATTCTACAAGCCTACATGTATTTTGCTTTTCATGCTTTGCTAGTTTTATTATATACATATATATATTCTAAACTCTTTAAATTAAGATTGAATATACACCAAGCCTGGTGGGCTAGCTCAAGTGGTTGAGTGCTATAAGTTGTGAGCAAAAGGTCGGGGTCAAATCCTCGAGTGGATATACATCACTATATAAGGGCCTCACTTGATGTCCCCATCAAGTTAGCTCCGTAATTAGAGCAAATGGGGTGTGGCCCCTTCAGGTGGGCCCCCTGTGATTTCTTATCGTGGACATAGTAACCCCGCTAGGGGGTTTGTAAACCACATGTGAAAAAAAAAGATTGAATATACACACGTTGAAAAGAAAATTTTATGTGATTTATATCCTCATATGCGTGAAAAAAGCGTGTTAATATTGTAGATACACAATATTAGAAAAACTAGTAAATTATTAATTAGCATAGTATCGAAGGACCCTGTGAGATAGCCCATGGGGGACCCTACACCTATCATGTTCACAAATGAGGATTCCCATCAACAAGCACAACCTTGAGAGAAGAAAAGGATGATGAACTTGGATTTGAGAAAGTGGCTTAGAACAATGATTAAGAGCAACACCAAGGAATGCCAAGTTCAACCAGCAATACTAAAATCTTCATTTTTGCAAATATTATATTCACTATTTTTCTAATATTACAGAGTGATTTTCAATTTTAACCTTATCGATGTATCAAATAAAACAAATATTATTTATAATAAAAAACATGTGAAAATATAATTATATTTTTCATTCCACATAAAAGAATGGGAAGATCACTTCACATTCTAATGAACTAGACATAATATTAGGTGTCTACAAACAAAGAATTGAAGATCATAAAAAATGATTTGTTTCACTAAAAGAAAGAGTTGACAAATTGTAAGAGACCAATGCATATTTAGGATTCAAGAGCCGTGAAATCCCTATCATGTTCACAAACAAGGATTCCCATCAACAAGCACAATCTTGAGTGAAGAAGAGAATGATGAAAGTAGATTTTGGAAGAGTGGCCCAGAACAACAAATAAGAACAATAACAAGGAATTCCAAGTTCAACTAACAATATTAAAAGCATCATTTTTGCAATCTCGTATTCACTATTTTTATAGTATTAGAGAGTGATTTTCGATTTTGATCTTATCGAACATGTATTGGATAAAACTGAAATTAAGTTGGATAAAATCAAAATTGAGTAGGATTTCCAAATTGAAATCATGAGAGTAATGATCAAGCAAAAATGGATATCAGTTTTGATTTAATTGTTTCATCATTTTGATTTTCTCCACACCATTATTTCATTAAAAATGGATATCAATTTTGATTTAATTGTTTCATCATTTTGATTTTCTCCACACCGTTATTTCATTACCATTGAAGTTATCACATTGATCTCTAATACCTCAAAATTAAGAAATAAACTTTAGAATTGAAAGTCATTTCATGAAAACAAAAATATAAACTTTTAAAAACAAAAATGAAATCTCCTATTCCATTTTCATTTTCATTTTACACCATTAAAAAAACCAATTTATCATTCCATTTCGTATAACATAAGTCAAATATACACTTTTATTTCAATATAAATGCCAATATACATTTATACACATATTCCTTCATCCTACACTAATCCAACCACCCAATGCATAAATATGACCCAACACCACCCAACCTCCTAATGTATATATACACTTTCACCTAGAAGATGTGCATTTTTACATTATAACAATTCAACTTCCATGGACATTACTTTATTTTCCATATGACGGATGATAGAAAGTGATATGCAATCAATATGAGTTGATCCATATATTGGCCATTGTTGAAAGTGAGATATAATTATATTTTAAAAATATGCCTTGATGATTATCCTTTCAAGTATTCTTATCTCATAGGTGTTGAGGTAAGCAAACAAAAACTCAAGTGAAAACTTCATTTGAAGAAATGCCATAGTTTAAAATTGGTTGTAGGTCTTTTGTTACATGTTATTGCATCTTTCCTAATTTTAATATTAACCTATGTAGGCTTATTTTCTAATCATAAATGATGTATGTTTTTTTTAAATAATAATAATTAAGGTGGAGATCAAATATAATGTAAATGAGCATGATAAGATGTTAAAGTGTGAATACAACTAATTGAAGGTGCAATTAAGTGGAAGTGCACTATGTAAATTATGTATAAAGTTGGGAAGTGTATGAAGTCTGATAAGATGGTAAGGTGTGAATGCAATTAAGAGGAGCTGCAATATGTAAATCATGTATAAAGTTGGAAAGTGTATGAAGACCAAAATGGTGTGCGAAGAAAGATGTTAATGTCAATAAAATCATAATAAAGATCATGCATGATGATTATAACTAGTGTGTATGATATCACAATAGAGTATTGACAAAAGATGAAAGGTAATAGAAGGAAATTCCACTATTAATAACGTTTAAAATGTTATAAGTTTGAAGAGTAAAAAAAGGAATGTGAAATTTATACTCGACACTACAACTATAACACCCGATCTTTTACCCCAAGATGTAAATATGATGTAATTATAACATATATATGAATAGTTTAAGATGATCGAATATATTATAAATATGTACATTTTATTTTTAATATAAAATCCCTGACAACTGCAAGTGAGGAAGGATGAATAAGAGATGGGGGCTATGATTCCATAAGGGAAGTGAGAGGGAGGCAAGGGGTGATGACCCATAGTTATAAGTGAACATTAGCTTATGTCCCCATCCTTCATTTATAATTTTTAACCCGAGGTCCCTTAACCATGGTCATAAGTGTCACTTTAATTAATTAAGGTTTAACTATCTTAATTGGGTATTAAGAGGGGAAAGTGACCTCTTCTAGGGAAGCCATGTGTCAAGACAAACCCATGCATATATAACGTTAGAAAATCATTTTTTACACATTCATTATTCCAACATCTATAGGGGAAGGGCATCCATGGTATGGTAGTTCTGGTTGGTAAACCAAAGGAAGATCCATTTTCCATAATTTAGCACTTGAGCCCACCCTGATAAATGAAAACCTAGTTACCTTGATAAAATAGTGCCTAGGATTAGGGAACCTGGCCTACAACATGAAATTCCTGGAGCCCTGTCACTAAGACATTCTGACCGGTTTGTAATGGAACACCAAAAGTGGAAGGGGACAACCGGAGGGACTGCAGTGCAGAGAATGAGGTGCATTTCTTGGTGTTGTGAAGGCTAATGGGGAAGGGGTTGGAGTTAACTATGGATGGTGTTATGTAACACCCCAATTTTTAAAGTTATAAATTATGTAATTGTTAAGTTAAATGGATTGAAGGGATGGGACATAATCAACATGAACAATTATAATTAATAAAAACATACAGCTGGCTGCATTTAAGGAAGGAATGATGAAAGAGTATGGGGGACCAATGAATTCACCAGTGAGAAAGTAAAGGGAGTTGTGAATGGTCCTAAGGGGTTAAGCATATGACCTTGGTTTAAATAAAAGCCAGAAAGTACCTTTGTGATGTTTAAGTCTTAAACCTCTTTCATTAATCCTTAAACCTTGCTTAGGACCTAAGTGTGTGCTTAGGTGGATGAATTAAATAATAAAGGGAATGTGGGTCTCTTGGAGAGACCATGTAGTCTTGGTGATCCATGCAACAAACTAATGCATGTATGATGAAATTGAACCATGCAAATATTTTTTTTGGGGTCACTTGCCAAAGTTTTAAGAAATTATGCTCTGAAGTGCCAAGGAGGTACTAGCTACCTGTGGAATTATTTTGAAGACTGTAAACCTGTGAATGTATGCCATTTTTTTTATCATTGCTTGGTAGAGGCTGTGTGTCTTACTTGTCAACCACGATATGGTGAATAATATTGGAACCTTTCTAAGTGGAAATTCTGGACATTAATGTCATGGTGGCCTAAGGTATTGTTGTGAAGGGTGGATCCATGTTTGTGCTGAGGAATTGAAACTAAGGGACTACATTGGTAATTATGGAACTAGTTGCATCAAAGTTATGATATTTTGTTAAATTAAATCCCTGTTGTAGTATGGGTTGGGTGAGTGCACAGTATCAAATTCTAGTGTAATGATTGAATTCTTTTAGTGAATTTTTGGTTCCAGCTCGGGCTTGGTAGCTGTGTTGAAAGATAAGGAGCATAGTGTTCCTATGGCTAGGAGGAGCGGATCTCACATTCAGCTAATTGCCCAACTCAAGTGTTTTTCAGATAATTCAAATTGTTGGAAATCATGATGTTAATTCTCAATGTTTTATTTTAATGAATGAAAATGAATTCAAATGTGTTTTCATGTTTAATTTCTAAGTATGAAATGTATTGCAAAATTCCGCCATGTCTTTGAATAAATGGCAAGTTGTTTATGAATTGATAACCTAAAGTGATGAAATTGCTATGGCTAGAAATGGCATTTTGCAGTCACGTGTTTTTCCCTAAATGATTGAATGTGGATTTTGTAGCCGCACATACAAATGTGTAAATGGTATTTTCCTGTAGCATGATGTTTTTAATAGGTATTTGAAATAGTACATTTTGTAGCTACAAATGAAATGTCTGAAAATTTACATTCCATAGCCTAAAAAATTAATGACTAAATTATGGCTCTATTTAAGAGTGGTGTTAGATTGCTGGAAATCAATGTCATTTAGATTATATGGTTGTAGAATGCCATGATGTTTTCCAATTTATAGAACTGGTTAAGGGTCAAATGCATGTAGGCTTCATCTTGGATTGACTAGATCTTAAACAATTTAATTCAAACTTTTAAATACTTGGAAACTATAAACTCATGTAGAATTCATGTTCTCAAATTTAAATTGAAAAATGTATTGAACTACATGGTTTGAATGCCAAAGTTCACATAATTATGGGTGAAGTGTTTAAAGGAATTATTACAATGTTGGGAAAGTGAATTCTTTGCTAGAAGATTTAAGTTTTGTTATGCAAACTTGGAATTTAAATGAATTGTTTAATTGGAAAGGCTTATAATCTTTGTTGGCTTACATAACTGTCATGAGGTTTTCTATAAAGACTCAGGTTCCTCGTAATTCAAGGAACCAACAAAACCCTTTTTCATCGGCCCTTTCGGCAACAATCTGCGAGCAGACTGAGGTCTCACCCAAGGCGAAGTAATGGGGGAGTTGAGGAATCAGGTTTCCACAACTACATGATGAGTACTTAAACAGATCTGATGAACAGTGCGCTGTGGAGCTCACGCTACGGACTGGGGACTGTGTGGAGCTTAACCCCTTCATGGTCAATACTTCTACAAGCTGGAAGGCTTGTGCAACTCGTGCATCCAAGGACTGTACAGTTCAACGGAAGTTCGATAATAGGATAGCGCAACTAAAAACTACACTTCCTCTCTAGACTCCACCGGCTTCGACAAGCTATACTTAGTGTTTACCCATCTACCAAATGTCTTAGGTCATTCTATGGCTTATGCATTATGATGGAACACAAAATACTGCGTACTTCCGGTGCTGTGCTTCGAGGGAGCCGCACAGCGCGAGCTCTACCTACTTAAGTATTTATCTAACTGACTCAAGCATTTATTCAGACTTAGAAATACTTATGCATCTAGCATTCATCCATACATGCGAAACTTAACATATTATCCCCATCTCATTCCTTATGGCGAATACATATAAAAGTAAACACATAAACTGATAAGCAAGATCTTAAGCATTCATTGTAAGCAAATAACAGATGCAAACATGTAAACAATCACACAACATAGGAATTTAACGTGGTTCACCCCCAGGATGGGAGATACGTCCACATGATATGTTGTTGTATTAGTCTTTGGGAAGGGTACAATAGTTCAAGTCTACGCACTCAACTGCATACTCTCTTCTCTCTCGATAGGCCTCTGCGCACACAACTTGCTGAGCCTTTTCAATGGCAGGCTTGCTCAAGATTATACAATGAAGATTCAACAATGAATATTATTCAACATTAACCCTTTCCCTTACAAAATTGTGTCTTCTTATAGATCATGCCCATAGGTCATGTCTTTACAATATATAGGAAAAAACCCTAAGGTTTCCCAAAACTGTCACGATTTTCCCCTAACCAAACTATCAGGCATTGATAGTGACTCTTCCGTCGTGGCCATCCTCTGCACGTGGTCACATCGCTTTCAGCTTTCCCTGTCGATCGCATGCTGACTGTCGCTTTCTCCTGGTCGTTCCTTCTCTAACGACCTTATGTCGCTGGTTCACATCGTGCTTCCTCTGCGCGTGTGATCGGTCGCTTTCCTTCCTCCTTACTCCTTACCCGCCTACTTGGTAATCATGGAGTTTCTTAACCAAAAATAGTTCGCTTTCATCCAGCCAACCTTACCTTCGTTCTTTACCCAAAAGAGGTGCTCGGTTGGCACTTCGTGGAACCAGTCCTCAGCTGCACGGTCCCATCATGCTGATACTACACTGCGCTCACCTCGCAGATCCCAAAATTGACTTGCACCAAAATTCTTCAACCGAACTGCGCTTAAATTCGCAGTTCCAAAACTTGACTTACACAAAAATGCCCCACTTGGGATAGGCCCAATAGGCCCCTAAGACTTACATGTGGCTCATCCCCGAGCCACCTTCAACCTCTACTTCTCCTAGTTGTTCTTCCTCCCGCGGAGCTGACTTCCCAGTGAGCTCTTGGTATCTTGCAGACAACTTTGCAACCTCTTCCTTGGTGTCTTGCTCAATTTGCTTGATGGTCTCCAACACATCAGTTGTTATTTCATTGTCGGCTTGTTCTTGTACGGATTCTTGTCCTTCGCGGAGCTCCCTCAACTTTTCTTCAATTTTCTGTGTGAGTTCGTGGGCTTCCTCTTACAGGGGCTGCGACTTATCTCCGACTTCATTCTCCCTGTCTCGCAGTGCTTGCAGTTCTTTCTTCAATCCCCTAAATTCTGGATATTTGCGGATTCGATCCCTTGGTGGCAGGGCCTTGACCTCTACGTCCAGCAATTCCAATGAATCCTGCCTATCCTTCAAAGCATTTTGGATTTCCAATAGCTCTGGATCCTCTTCCAGGGCAGTGAATTTTTTTGTTTCCTCATCTAAAAAGGTTTGGCACTTAGCCACTTCACTGGCTATACTTTCTACTATAGCTTTCACTTCTTCTGCTCGAAGTTGTTGCTGATCAGGTGGTGTCTTCGGTTGATTCTGCGCTTCCAAGGTAGTAATATTTGCTTCATAACTAATCTCCATATCTCTCATTTCAGCTTTAAGATCGCTGACCACCTCATCGATCTTAATGACAGTGTCTGAAGGTTCTTGCTGCTCGTCGCATTCTGGTATCTCTGCGACTACTGCAAAGACCGTAGTCTCTAATCTCATTTGTCGGTCATGCTCGTCTTGAAGTTGCATGGACCTCTTCGAGCTTGATTCCTGCAACAACTTATAGTTTGCAACTAACTCATGGTGCTGGTTCCGAGCAACTACATCTCTCTCATGGATCTCCCCCACAACCTACAACTGCAGATCATGTAGACCCTCCATTGGCAGTACTGAGATGTCAACTTCCACATGCTGGATATCTTTCTCACCCAAAGTTAATCGTTCGCACGGTAGTAATATTACACTCAGTGGATCCAGTTTGACTATGCGTGGCTTCGACAGTAAAGTTAGGGCTAGAGGTGCTATCTTCGGCTGCGAAGTGCCCCCTGACTTCCCTTCTGATTTTGAGTCTCACGGCAAGGGTAACCTACGCTGTACTTCCTCAATCTTTTCTGTAATGCCTTGGAGCGTGGTCAAATTATTCTGTAGACTCTTTTGAATTGCCTCATTCTTTTTATCTTTGGCGGTCATCAAGTCTTCCATCTACGTTGTTACTGTAGATGCGATCATCTCGTAATCGTCATCATGGAGCTTTGTTGTACAGGACTCTCAGCTTCCTTCCTTTTTCATGTCCACGACTCTTCGACAATAAGTGTAGGAATGGGATTACTCTCGTCAGAGTCACTCTCAATGTCCACAATCCCTTCGAATTTGAAATCAGGGATCCATTCTTTCATAATTGTGTCCATGTCTTCTTCGTTCATGTGGTGGCTTCCTTGGAACCATTCAGGGTTTTTCATCTGAGCCTTTGCTGAAATAAAGACATAATGCATATCATCTTTGTTGGGATCTCGTGTCAATCCTTCTCTTTACTTTGTTAGTATATTGTTGTTGGACGCATATGCTTTGTAAGTCGTCCCGTAGTATTAAATGTCCCATGGTATTGACCCATAGTATTGGGCATAAACTTAGTATATAAGTGTGTGTTGAGGCCAATGAAGGTACCGTGAAGTTATTTGTATTGAGCTTGCTCAAAGGAGGTTTCCCCCTCGAAGTGGCATGTGATCAATAAAGTGGTTATGAGTTCTGTTATTACTGCTATCTCCTGTATTTTCATTAATTAATTGTTGCAGGTTCCTCACAAGCTTTAAAATTGACGGTGCAAATATACTTAGTCGTTACCTCTTTTGATATCTGCGGCATGGCGATAATGACTTCATGCAACTACTCATAGTAAGTGTGGAAGACTTCATATGATGCATGTTGTCTTTCTGATATTGAATTTGCCCAAAGGTTTGCATAACGGGCTCCTCTGCAATCACTGTTGTTGGTTTTTAGGCCAATGTAATGTTTTGGGTCCTTCCAGCCTACAAAGGCAATCAACACTATCAACCATGTATAATGGAAGTTTCTACCATGTGTCTACGTGTCATTCATCTCTTCAAGAAACTCATTTAGTAGGTACTGACATCAGTTAAACCTTCATCCTATTGCAGCCTTTTCCCCAAGGAGCACTGCGCCCGCAGGTACTTCCAACGGTCTTGTTTTCTCAGAATTTTTCCTGCTAGCAGTTGTGTGAAAAAACGCGTAGCTTCATCGTCTATATTATCCATGACAAATCCTCTTTTTCCTTTGACGATAGGCTGTGACTTTTTCATCTTCGCGGTGACCTCCTTATCTCGGCTCTTGCCTACGAAAAATTGCTTGGGGTCCTCCCCTCTCTTGCTTAACCCAGTAATCTGGTGGATCAAATCAATATTGAGGTCAACATTGCAATCAATCCAAAGATATCCTTGGTGCATGCACGACATAAGAGTGCGCACCACCGCATTCAATTCTGGCGTTCGATCGAATTGTGGGAGTCTCAACAGGTTGAGCAACCCCGACTCGACTACTCTGGTTAGCCAGTTCTGCGCGACTAGCACAAAGTTTCCTTTTACGTCCTTCTTCCAACACATATACTAGTATGGTTGAAACTTTGGGAACTTTGGTTTGACCGGGTCTTTCTGCATCTGGAGTAGGTCAAAGTCCTCAAACTACATTCTGGAATTTTTCCCAACAGATTTCCTTCTACTTGTACATGCTTCGACATTCGTGGAACCGGAATCTCATACTTAGCATTCCTGAGAAGATTAATGGATGGTGCGTCTATTGTACGTGGTGAGATATATTTTGGCATTAACTTCAAGGAAATTTCTTTGTCGCTCAACATAATTTCTGGTACTGTGGAGCTCACAACCTTTGGCTTCATATTCTCCACAGCCGGGTTTTTTCGCTTGTATTGCATAACTGTAACGTGTCTTGGCGATCTTTGGGATCCCTGACCTTGCTTTGTAACCACTTTCTTGGCAAGGGTTGAATGCTTCAATCCCTCCATAGTGAAACACCTTCAAAGTCTCCCTACCCGTGAATTCTTCCTCAATAGATGATCTTTCAGACATTCACTGGATGGTTGTTACAGAATTACAAGATCACTGCTCGCTCACTGTAAACAATTTCAAAGTATGGCTCGCAAGAAAATTCTAGAGTCTCGATAATGCCCGCGAGTCCAAATACAGGAGTATTTATAGGCGCAGCGAAGCCTAGCCACTGCTCTCAATGGCTAGAAAATCATTAAATGACATGTCCGTTGGCCAAATCCTCCGTGGATTTGGGTCCTTTCCTTCATTAAGTCATTCAAAACAGCTATTTATGCATTAAATGCGCAAGCGGTCGTCGGCAAAAGTATTGTATAATGGCTATATTTGCGACCGACATTCTAACGGCTAGTTTTCTAGCTTGTTGCGTCGAATTGCACATCGGGTCGTCACTACCTGCAGCATAGTTACTTTTCCAAGTCAAGCTTCTCGGTTCTAAACTTGAACCTTCTCTGCTTCATTGGATCAGCGCAGCTACCTTTTTGAGCTTAAAGCTGCGCGGTTCTTCTTTTCTTTCTCTTTTTCTTTTCTCTTTTCTTTTATATATATTTTGCGGCTTCACTCTACAAAGGGTTCTGCGAAGTAGGGCTATCCCGATAGGGTTTTATCCTACTTCCATTGACTAATCTAGGTAGATTACTCGAGCTAATGTGTATAACTGAACTACGCCACCATTAGTAAAATGTACAACATTATATGGACCAAGCCAATGCATCTTAAACTTTCCAGGAAATTTCATAAATTTTCTATCATACAGGAGGACTAGATCACCTACCTGAAAGGACTTGTTCTTGATGTGGCGATCATGCCATGCTTTTTCTCTATCTTTATGCACTTTCTAGTGAAAGCCTGTGATGAAGCAATCTTCCTCAAACCCAACCAAGTGTAGAATCCTTTCTTCTAGTGCCTCTTGATTTTCCATGCCTATAAATGCAGCTATTCTCAAGCTGGGAACAATGTACTCCATGAATCACTGCTTCCTGTCCATAGAACAAACTAAAAGGTGTATGGCCAGTTAGTTTCTTGCAAGCAGTTCTATATGCCCATAATATAGCTGGAATGTGCAGATCCTAGTCATCCCTATTCACATTGCATATCTTAGTTAGCGCATTCTCCAGTACCTTATTGAAAGCTTCCAACAGTTCCATTTGCTTGTGGATGATATGGCGTACTTTGCTGGTGGTAAATGTGGAACTCTTCTGTCAGTGCCTCAATATTCCTGTTCAGAAAATGAGTGCCTTGATCACTCATCAAAATCTTCGAACATCCAAATCTAGTAAGGATGTTCTCCAATATGAATTGTGCGGTAGTGACTGCGCTACAGTCCTTCACTGGCTTCACTTCTGCCCATCTGGTGAGATAATCACTAGCATTGATGATGTATCTCACGCTAGTCCTTTTCCCCGGTGGGTTTATAGGTCCCGCAAAATCAATGTCCCATTTCTCAAATGCCTGAAGTGTCAACTGTGGATTCAAAGGAATCTCATCTATTCACGACGGTCTCCCTATCCTTTGACAAACATCGCAGCTCTAGCAATGTTCCTTTGCATCTTTGTGGATAGTAGGCCACCATAGCCCTACTCACAATATCTTTTGCGCAGTGGCTCTTCCTCCGTAGTGGCCTCCCGATACACTTGAATGTGTGTTAATTTTTCAGAAATTTCAATCTGATCTAGGATCTTAACTGAGAGAATAACATGGACAGCATATCTACAACATATCAATCATGGACAGCATATCTACAACATATCAATCATGGACATAATAATGCAAGCACACAAGAGACATAGAGTTTCACTGGGGAAAACCAAGAAGGTGAAAAACCCTGCAACTTCCTCAGAGATAGACAGAGCAATGATACAACTAAAGTACAAGAGATAGTCTTCTCCTAGCAGAAGATCCTCCTCCTCACAAGTGTGCCACTTTCTGAGAGAGATAGAAGTGAGTAATGAATGATCAAATAGCGATCTCCTAATCTCTATTTATACTTTTCCCAATAAACCAGTGGGGCCGACTTGTCTAGCTTATCCTAATAACCCATGGTTACATTAATCCGGGCCGACCCCACACTTGGTGGTCTAATAACCCATTTACCCACATGACTCATACAGGGCTGACCCCATCAAGGTGGTCTAATAACCCATCAAGTATAAGTTACGACACTTACAATATAAATGACAACACTTCCGTATAGAGGAATAATAACATATCTATAGGAATACAAACACTTCCGTATAGAGGAATAATAACATCTCTATAGGAATACAATATACATGGGTAAAATACATTCCAAAGTTACATATACATCAACACTCCCTCTTAACTAGGAAGGTATTTCTCGACACAGATCTGTTAGCACAAGTCTTCTTCTTTGGATCATCATCAGCGAACCATCATCCTCGAATCATCATCATCGTCATGGCTGCTGCTATCTCAATCAATATCTGAATCTACTCGTCATAGGAAGTTCTACAGAGCCATTCCTTTTTCATACTGGATGTAATCCCACCACCTGCAGGTCTTCATCATCACTGGCCATACTATGGAATCCTCAGGACTTATTACGTGCGTCAACAAAACCTAGCAAGAGCATCCTAGGACTAATTACGAGCACACTGCTCAACCTATCGAATCTCCCAGGGAGCTATTACATGTGACCAAGCAAAACCTAGCAAGAGAATCTCAAGATTGATTACATGCACAGCACAACCTGCAAGATCTCCCAGGGAGACATTATATGCTACCAAGCAAAACCTAGCAAGATCATCTCAGGACTGATTACGTGCCCAGCACAACCTGCAAGATCTCCCAGGGATAAATTATATGCCATGGACAAAACCTAGCAAGAGCATTTTCCAGATCTCCCAGGGAGCTATTATATGCCAGCGGCAAAACCTAGCAAGAGCATCTGCAAATCTCCCAGGGCGCTATTATGTGTCCCTCCAAGCAAAACCTCGAAAGAGCATTTTCCAGATCTCCCAGGGAGCTATCATATGCTAGCGGCAAAACCTAGCAAGAGAATCTGCAAATCTCCCAGGGTGCTATTATATGCTTATATGCACAACCTGTCCACAGCCACAGAGTATCAACCTAATACTCATCACACATCATCCTGATGTCCCTAATCATCATCTCTGCATCGTCCTGATGCAAGTCATCCAGAGCATCGTCCAGATACTCATCACACATGATCATCCTGATCATACGATGTATCCACCTGATACATATCATGCATCCACCTAATGCATATCACATACATGTTCCACCTGATCATACAACTTATCCACATGATACATATCATGCATCTACCTTATGCATATCACATACATGATCCACCTAATCATACAATGTATCCACCTTATACATATCATGCATCCACCTGATGCATATCACATACATGAGCCAACTGATCATATCCAGCATCCAACATGATGCATAAACATATACATGATCCAACTGATCATATCCAAAGCAATAACTGGAGCATTGTCCTGATGCTCATCACACAGCGCTTACATCCATAGCCATGGGAGGATCCTCCTACCACCATGCTTGGAATGGCTTCTGCAAATGTGTCCATCACTTCTTCCTTGAAGTGTCATCAATCTGAATAACACCAAGCCTCCCTCTGAAGCACTCAAACTTCACTCTGGCTAGTGGTTCCGTCAACACATCTGCAACTTGCTCATCCGTCGCAACATACAGAAGCTTCACTACTCCTCTCTGCACCATATCCCTGATATAGTGATATTTGATCTCTATGTGCTTTGACCTGTCATGGAACACCGGGTTCTCAGACAGCTTCACACAACTCTGGTTGTCACAAAAGACACCAGTAGCCTCCAACAGGAGATCAAATAACTCAGACAATAGATTTCAGAGCCATACTGCCTCACAACTAGCCGAACAGGCTGCAACATACTCTGCTTCGGCTATACTCAGTGCTACGTAGGACTGCTTCCTGCTAAACCAAGAGATCACACCTGATCCCATACTGAAGCAGCACCTAGAAGTGCTCTTCCTATCTGTAGCACTACCTGCCCAATCTGAATCAACATAACCCTGCAGGTTAAACTTTTGATTCGCATCAGACTTGAGCCCATAATCAACTGTACCCTTTAGGTACCTCAGAATATGCTTTACAGCAACCAGGTAAACACCTCTGGGATCCGTCAGGAACTGGCTCAATGTGTTCACTGCAAAGCAAATATTTGGTCTCGTGTTCGTCAGGTACATCAAGGACCCAACCATCTGACGAAACACTATGACATCAACCGGATCAGATGAAGCATCACACAAAAGCTTCAAGTTCGATGCCATAGGTGTGGCCATGGACTTGCAGTCCATCATCCCAAACCTCTTCAGGATCTCCACTACATACTTCCCTTGTCCAAGGAAGATTCCATCTGTACTCTGCCACACCTCCATGCCTAGAAAATAGTGCATCATCTCCAAGTTCTTCATCTCAAACTTGGCAGCAAGCTTCCGCTGCGTGTCGGCAATCAATCTATCCTCACCTGTAACAAACAAGTCATCCACATACAAAAGTAGTATCACTGGATTGCCTTCCTCAACCTTGTAGTAAAGGTTGGAATCCACTTTACTCTTGGTAAAGCCATCTATCCTGCCATACCAGGTCCTGGCTACCTGTTTCAAACCATACAGGGATTTCTTCAGTTTGCACACATGTGAATTTCGGTCATGTGTCTCAAACTCAAGTGGCTGCTCCACATACACTTCCTCTTCGACTACACCATTCAAGAAAGCTGTCTTGACATCCATCTAGTGTATCTTCCATTTCATCATTGCAGCCAGAGAAAGTACTGATCTGATGGAAGTGTACCTGGCTATAGGTGTAGAAGTCTCTTCATACTCAATCCCTCCTTCTGGGAGAAGCCACGAGCCACAAACCCCGCTTTGTATTTCTCCATGCTACCATCAGCAGCATGCTTGATTTTATAGATCCATTTGGAAGTCACAACAAACTTCCCTTCAGGTCTTGGGACTTCATCCCAAACATCATTCTTCATGACCGACTGGTACTCCTCAATCATGGCATTCTTCCCGAATCCTGGGAACTTCAATATATTCAATATCTTCAATATCTTCAATAGATAGCTTTGTTGCTAAAACAAATGTTGTAGTCCTTTTGTAGGTGCTCGTATACGATCTTTCCTACAAAACAAGTTAAATTGCATGATTAGAAACTTCTCATAGTTTTCAAAACAAATTCTTACACATAAAAAAATATGTCATGCAATTATTTTAGCCAATGCTTCAATACAACATTCATCCATATCCTATAACTTTCTAGATGTCTTCCAATCTCTACCAGAACATTGTTAAGAGTTTTGCACTACTCTCAACATGTCAGCAAAGAGGTTTCATTCTAGATAAGTAGTAATGGAATGTTGTATAGTGCCATAGGCCACTTACCCATTACATGCATATTAGTAGTATCCTTTTCTTTAATGCAATTATTCTAATATGCCAAAATACACAACCTAATTCTAGGAACATTAGTATATACATCATTGAACAATATTATTTAAACAATCAAATATGCAAGAAATGATAATTCAAATACTTATCTTTGTTTGTTTGTTGGGTTGACTCCCTTTCAGTCTTTGCTTCCTTTCTACAACTCCATTCTAATGTGGATTGTGAGAAGTGGTCGACTCCCTCTGAATATCTGCATCCTTGCAGAAACTACTAGAGTGTGCTCCCTCTTGATCTTTTCTTTCTGGATTACCTGTCCTTGAACTTATATTCATCCTCGATCACTATGCATGCTTACAAGTATCATTATTGTGATATCCTCGAGATCTCATACATAATCATACATTTATTAGTATAATCTCAATACTATCAGAAACACAATAGTCTTAAACATTTATAGTAATGATCACAGATAATAAACATTAGTATTCAAGGTTTATATAGGACTCTTCTGGTTAATCATATCATCAATTAAAGTAAGAAACATAATATGCCTAAACCCATGATTACACAAACCTATAACTTCATGAATAATCATAATCAATCATGCCAAGTATACTTATATAAGAGATTCTAACACAAGGTAGGATTCTAACTTGATATAGGAAAAACATACCTGGATTAGCATGTTAGCTAGCTATGTCTAACATACCCATATGATGTCTTCTTGTTCTCTTCAATGACTTGTGCTAGTAACCTGCATATCTCATAAGTTAACCATTATAGAACCAAGTTATACATACCTCGTAAATAGATCTTCTATGTGATCCATGACAATGGATGAATCTTTGTCTTCATGTCACCATGGTCATATGTTCTTAAACTAGAACATGATTTGTCTTTCTTGGTGTACCTTTCATGTTAGCGAACAACATCAACCTCATACAACATCACAATGCATTAGTACAATCATAAGTGTCAAAACCCTAATCAATGAATATCTTCTATCATGCATTCATAATTTTATTAAGGTGATATGACAAGTCTAAATTTAATCAAGATTGTACTAACTGTAATAATATGAAGACAAACTTATCATAAACTTAATCATGAACAAATCGTGAAACATACCTGGATAAGTCATACCTGTCAAGATTACTTGTAATCTTCTTATGTAAGGCCTTAGCCTCATCTCCCTCTGAAACAGGAACTTCTTCACTTATGTAAGTAACCAATCCATTCTCTTCTAGGATTAACCCAATCCACTTGATTTGCAGAAATTGGATCTGGAGCTGGATTAGGGTTTGTCAGAGAAACCCTAAAAATTCAAATTTTGAATTTCAAACTTCTGAAAAAATAGAAAGATGCGCTTTGATGAGCTGATCAAGCTGGTATACTCAGAATTTGAAAACTACAAAGTTTCACCCCTCAAAATTGCCTTTGAAACTTCTGGATCTTCTGGACAGGATCCCGAACTAGGGTTTGATAAAGCCCACCCTTTTTCCCAACCAAAAGGTTCAATCCAAAGCTCTAAACTTCTATTTTTCTGAGGAGCTTCCAGCCATGGTCACAGACTTCAAAAATTCCAACTTTTGCAGAAGCCCTAATTTTCCACTTTTCCGATCAAAGTCCCAAACTAGGGTTTGATCAAGCCCGACCTTCTACCCAACCAAAAAATTTGATCTTGGTCTCTAAATTTTGATTTTGATGAGTAGCATTCAACCGTGGTCTTCGATTACAAAAATTCCAACTTTCTCTGAAACCCTAATTCCCGGAGCCATGAATGAAGGTGCTCAAAGTCCAATTCTATTTTGACAGAAATATGCACCTGATTGTTTCTGGTGTAACTTTGAAATTACAAATCCATAGGGTTTGAAACTTCTACCTGTGGTATCCTGACTTGTCATATTTCCAACCCCAAGGTCTGACTTCAATTGGATTCTATGAGATAGAGTTATTCCAAGTGTCGCAACGTGACCGGTTTATGGGATAAAATAGGAGAGCGAAATTTTACGGAGTGCCACATGTCATTGGTTCACTTTCGGATTCTGAACCTTTGGCTTGTGAAAGTAGAGTTCGTGCCCTACCTGTCACATTTTACAAAATTTCATTTGGATATTCCTAGCCCACGTTATGACCTTTTTTCCTAGGTCACCTATTTATGACTCAGATCTGGAAGAGGCAGAAACCCTAGATTGTACATATCATAAAACACAAAGTACAATGGATTAGAAGTTTTCATTTGGACACAAGGTACATGGGGATCTAATATTCAACCTATAAAAGTTTCAGATCCGAAAAATTCTCCAAAATGGATTTATAGTGAAAGTTCTACGATGAATGGTTTTTTCTATATCAAGCATCACAAGTGCAACAAGTGTCATACATGCCATACCATGCCTTCTTTCTGTCTAGCTCTGATACCATGTTAATTTTTCAGAAATTTTAATCTGATCGAGGATCTTAACTGAGAGAATAACATGTACAGCATATCTACAGCATATCAATCATGGACACAATAATGCAAGCACACAAGAGACACAGAGTTTCACCGGGGAAAACCAAGAAGGTGAAAAACCCTGCAACTTCCTCAAAGATAGATAGAGCAATGATACAACCAAAGTACAAGAGATAGTCTTCTCCTAGTAGATGATCCTCCTCCTCACAAGTGCGCCACTTTCTGAGAGATATAGAAGTGAGTAATGAGTGATCAAATAGAGAGCTCCCGATCTCTATTTATACTTGTCCTGTCCTTCCCAATAAACCAGTGGGGCCGACTTGTCTAGCTTAGCCTAATAACCCATGGTTACATTAATCCGGGCCGACCCCACACTTGGTGGTCTAATAACCCATTTACCCACATGACTCATATAAGGCCGACCCCATCAAGGTGGTCTAATAACCCATCAATTATAAGTTACGACACTTACAATATAAATGACGACACTTCCGTATAGAGGAATAATAACATCGCTATAGGAATGCAAACACTTCTATATAGAGGAATAATAACATCTCTATAGGAATACAATATACATGGGTAAAATACATTACAAAGTTACATATACATCAACAATGTGCCTTAGCCAAAATGAATGGCTTCTCGTGTTCTAATACACATCTGCACAACACTTCATCTGGTCCCATTTTGTATAGCTATCCCACGATTATGGTGAAGTCTGTTGCTCTTACTACTAGATGCTTCTTCTACTGCCACTAGTACATATGGTCAAATTTGCCATGATTTTTCGTTGTAGTTGCCATGATCTATTGTCCCTGTTGCAACGATTCGGGTTTCATTTTTTCGTGGAAACAGTTTCGTGGATATAGAGACGAAGATTCCTCGTCGTGGCAATAGCAACGCTTCATAGTGGCCACATGTCACCTATCCAACATTTTTCAGATCTAAAAAATTTGAAACCTGCCACGAATGTTCGTCGCTATATCGACGCACGTCTTCTATATGTTTCCACGCAGATGCTAAACCTGCCACGAATGTTCATCACTATATTGATGCACGTCTTCTATGTGTTTCCACGCAGATGCTAAACCTTCCATTCATGTCTATAGAGACACACTTATAGCAGAGGTTCGTTGTGATAGAGATGAATGTTCGTCGCAGGTTTAGCATCTGCGTGGAAACATTTTCTATAGCTCCACGAATGTGCATCGCAGTATCCATGAATCTCTTCACTAACTTTCGTGGCAGGTTCAGCATCTGCGTGGAAACATTTTCTATAGCTTCACGAATGTGTGTCGTAGTATCCACGAATTACTTCACTAACTTTCGTGGCAGGTTCAACATCTACGTGGAAACATATAGAAGACGTGTGTCGATATAGTGATGAAATTCCATGGTAGGTTTAGCATCTGCATGGAAACATCTTCTATGGCCTACACAAACGTTCGTCGATATTGAGACGATACCTGGAAGTGTTAAAAAAAACTAGACCAAATGGCAATCCTTGAATCATGCATGTTTAATGTCACTAACTGTCATGCATGTTTAAATGGCAATCCTTGAATCATTTTCCAGAATTTGAGGGGGGCACTAAATAGAGCGCTTTGGCATCCTTAGGTTTGTCTATTTTTGTGTAAAGATCCACAGTAGAAGTGGCAAAATTTGAGGACTAAGTGAGAAAAATTATGAATATAGGCATATTTGAAGCCGACCTGTGCATATGAGACTTAGGGCCAACCTGCACATCTGAAGTTTGGAGCTTACCAACGTAAAGTTGGAGATCTCTTTCTCTCCACCATCTAATTTAAGCTTGCATGCATGTGAATATTGCACACATGTTAATGCCCTATTGCACACTGAATGTAATTGACCATCTAGATGTCCCCTGCTTTCCTTAAATTTGCAGATCTCTTTCTCTCCACCATCTAATTTAAGCTTGCATGCATGTGAGTATTGCACACTCTCTAGATGCATTCATGACATCACAATTCTAAATCAGAATTGAAATAATGTGCCTCCTCATGGAAGCAACATCATATATGCATGTGCACATACCAACAAATCATATTTAATTAAGATAATATATTGTATTGGTTTTGTGAAATCATAGTATAACACAATTCTAAATTACAATTGAAATAACATGCCTCCTCATGGATGCAACATCACATGTACATGTGCACATACCAACAAATCAAATTAAATTAATATCATATGTTGTATTGATTTTATGGAATCATATATTGCTTTGAAATTATACATCTCTCCAATCATCTGCGTATGCTTACACCAATGTAACATTACCTTATCAAGAGGCAAAACTGAAAGCATATATCTAACTAATCAAAAGAGTGCTAAAATTAATTGTGCTAGGAGGAAATTATCAAAAGTTTCAGAGAATATTGTGAAATGTATCCTCTTTTGAGTGAAATATCATCCAGAAATCTATTTGTGGTGTAATAACTCAAAAATATCTCTACAACATATGGTCTTCTTTGGCTTGTGAATTCAATTCCAAACTCACATAAGCTAAAAAGCTTTAGCACAAGAAAACTAATAACTTAGAATTACTCAAAACATTTTTCCTTACAATAAACAAGTAAGATTCTTAAATAGATGTCGAGCCTTATCTCAAAGATGCTCTAATATGACATAAAGAAACTCACTATTGAATCACGGTATTGTATGATATTGCATACAAGGAAATGTCAAATAATTTCTTTTATAAAGCATTTACATTGTATAAAGTAAATGCATAGTGTTTTTACTTTAGGTGGTACTTTTGCTATATCAAGTCAAGTATCTGGATTATTTGTAGGGGAAAATAGGGTTCACTATGCTTTTGTTGTGCTACTTTGATTGTACTAGCAACATTCATTGGGATAGCAAAGAGCAACATTATCAAAGATATCTTCAAGATTTGGTTTGTGTTCATTGTATTTTGACATGTTTTTGGAGATAAGCAAACATATAAAAAAGATTTGTATTATAGATATGGAGATTGGGGAAGATGTTGCGACAATCATTATCATAATGGGTATGTTCAATGGTGATAATATCTCGTTGGAGACATTTGTTGGAGTTGTAACGACATGTATATCTAGATTCATTGATTGTACTAGTATGGTTTATTAAACCTTCTAGGATTTGGTATAAGATGTGTTGGGATAGTGTGTTACCCCCCATTCTGCAATATGGGCGTCCACTTGTGATTTTCATCACAATATCAGTAGGGGTGACATATTGATGGTGAGTTTGATGGCCTAGAGTCTTGTTGCTAATTTATTACTTCATGTAGTGATGATATTGATGAATCCCTAATTTTATGTTTTCATGATATATGTGTTTATAGCTGTGAGGTGTGGCTTCTTCAATGATGTTTTGGCCAATAATGCTCTACATGGATCATTACTTAAAGGAGTGTCCTAGTGTTTTGATTTCCATGTGGTATCCAGTTCACATGTAGTATCTCATTTCGTGGAGCACTTGGTGTATTGGAATGATATGATGACATATGGAGACATGCCTTGTAAACTATAACATGTCATGAGCTAGTTTTTTATTCTTCCATCTTTACACAGTCATGATGACGAACACTCCCTTGATTTGGCAGTAGGTCCAGATGTGAAGAAGGAAGAATATACATCAATATGATAAGGTTAGATTCCAGCATAAAGGACATATTAAGGTCAGAGGTTACAGGAATATAATGGGTTCTTTTCTGAGCATTTTCCAAAATTTGAGGGGGGGCACTAAATAGAGTGCTTTGGCATCCTTAGGTTTGTCTATTTTTGTGTAAAAATCTACAACAGAAGTGGCAAAAGTTGAGGACTAAGTGAGAAAAATTATGAATAGAGGAAGATTTGAAGCCGACCTATGCATATGAGACTTAGGGCCAACCTGCACATCTAAATTTTGGAGCTTACCAACATAAAAAGGAATCTATTTCAAGAAGTAACATGGTGAACAATCTTTTCTCCAGTTCCTATGGTTTTGTTTTGGTGAATAAATCCCTATCTCTACGTATTTTTCTACATTTTTCCATTAGGTAGGTGTGTTGTTTTGTGTTTGACCCTTAGTGTGAGATTCCCTCCAATAGAGAGCCAGTTGGTGCACCAATTTGTAATTTTTTTCTCCACTTTTTGTTATAAATATACCCAATCTCTAGATTCATTGTCATTGGTTTTTAAGATGAATCCCAAGGGACTTCAGTGGACTATTAAAAATCACTTGAAAATGCATAACCTTGGTGATATCAGAAATTTGTCTCACTCAAGCCATTAAATGTTATAAAAGACTTTTGGAGATTGATTTCCATGCAAGTTGTGAAAATATACATATCTAAATATTCCATTCATATATTATGCTTTTCTAATTCATCCAACCCCAAATAATCATACATCTCCAACAAAGAATTAAAAAGATAGAAAACTTTCCCTCCCAATCATTACCCCTTTCAGTGTCCCTATTGAGAGTTGTGTTTCCATCCATGGACGATATTCCCTGTTTTAGGGCATTCCATGTTGAAAGAGCATGAACAACAACCCTAAAACATGGCATACAAGGTGTTATATGGTTTTTTATGACCTCAAGAAATGGAGAGACAAATCGGGGCAATATCCTTAACAATTTTTTGAACACTTGACCCCAAACAATAGTCTAGAATCTCTAAAATTCAAATATGGTCACTTACTGGGCCCTAAAATCAATTCTCATCCCTATTGTTGACTTCCTAGTCAGTACTAATCCAATTCTGGGCAAATTTATTGGTAAGAAAAGTGACAACAAATAGACTTATACACAATCCAAAACAACACCAACCAGCAAGATACTTATTTCTGGGCAGTTTTATGACAAATATGGGCATGAGATAGTAGCAAACAACCTTGAAACTTCATTGTTGGAACACTAAAAAATGTAGCTTGTAAATCAACCTACAACAAACGATTCATGTTTTATATTTATGGCACTATTTGGAAATAGTATGGAGACCACACCTTGTGGAGAATATGGAAATCAACTACAGTGGTTAGCCTCTTTCATTCCATAGTTTGTTTTCATGTGGACATATGTGGTTGGTCCAATTTTCTATGTGGATAATTACTTGTTAAAGAAATGTTTGAAATTTACTTGGCGGACAACCTCAAGTGGACTGACCCGCTTCCCAACACTTATGAGCTCATAGTATGTGTCCCTTTTTGTCACTGGTGTATAGTGTTTCGATATGCATTTTCAGCACATTCCCTCAAAGATGCCTCTTTTTTATGGGATCATCAACTTTGTTGTATTTATGGAACCAAAATTTGGGGACATAATATGCTAACATTTGATTGTGCTAATTTAGAAAGAGCCCAATGTAAGATGCTGCAACTTATAACCCATTACAAAAGGATTTTTCCACAAGCCATTCCTAAAGTCACATTCCATGCATAACCCATGCTCCTTGAGAGCGTTTTTAGTGTATTTTATTTCTTCACACGGTATGTACACTAGGGGATAAAGCTAAGATCTACTTTAACATCCTTGTTATCTCCCCACTTGGTAATTTCGTTTTTTTTTACAAAAACAACATGCATGAATATCCATGTCATGTGTCCCTCCTGATCAATGTGCATGCCTGCATCAACAAACAATGTGACCAACCTAATGGAATCTTGTTGGATCTTAACCCTCTAGTAGGGTAGGAACAATTGGGGGTTAATAGATCCAAGCATCTATTTTGGATAAGGACATGTTGATCGTGAAACGCATCCATATATTTGAGATCTATCATCACTTAAACTAAAACTTATAGATTTTTAGTTAATCTATGTACATACAAAACACCAATATGCTCAAGGATATCACCTGATGTTATTTGGAGTGAGATAGATCCCACTCCTAGAATTGGATATGTGGAATAATCACTAAGTTTCACATGCATACCTACCTCTTGTAACCAAGAACTCCAAATGTACAACCAGTAAGTTCTTAACACAGGCTCTTTGGTATATTCATAACTGCCATATCAACAGATTATAATGAGTTACACTGACAAGCAAACTAAAACGATAAACTAATCTTCAGTAACATGTAATAAAATAAACATATATATCATATAACAAAAAGAGAGGTATAGGTGAAGATACCAACCTGGGTGTGAAACCATTCTTGTAAAAATACTCAGAAGTGTTTCTTTCAGAAAAGACTGATTGTGCCTCGGAGAGGCCAGTCTTCTCTAGGAACCAGTTGACCCTACAAGAGGCTGTGTACAAACCAGAGAGAGAGAAATGACTAGAGTTGATTAGGTCTATGACAGTCAAGCACAGTACATAACTCAACATAAATAAAGTCACAAAAATTATAAACTTGAACCAAGTCTCAGCACAAGAGAAGTGATTATCAGCACACCACAACTGATCACAGGTGATCAAAGTCAAGTACTCTATAAGGCCAAAAATTCAACAAGGTGGTATAAAAAAATGAAGGAGGGTAAATGACCGCATTAACCACAATTCAAAGACAAGGTACCACAAGTCCAATAATAACTCAATCAAGGTGGGGAAGGTACAACAAGTATTTAATAACTCAATCATTAACAGGTAATAAAATAAACATATTGGTCATATAACAATAAGAGAGGTATAGTTGAATATCTCCACGTCAACATTAAACCAAAAATCAGATCTGAAGTGTGGGTACAAATATAAACAAATGTCATAAAATAATAAAATATAAACAATGGTCATAACATAGGTGTGGGTAGTACAAGACCCATGACCCTTAGAACCAAGGGTATGCTCCAAATGTGGCCAAACAACCATAGTACTCTATAAGACCAAAAATTCAACAAGGTGGTTTTAAAAAAGTCTCTCGAGGGTAAATGACCCCATTAAACACAAGTGAAAGATAAGGTACCACAAGACCAATCATAGCTCAATCAAAGTCGGGAAGGTACAACTAGTGATATATCTCTCAAATGTACAGATGTTCCATATAACCTGAAAGTTCATCATCACAGTATAAGGAAGGGTGGTGGGATGCCAAATAAATATATCCCTCATTTCTCTCTATGCAATCCTGATAGCATCACATAACAGATAAGTACCTTGTACTATAGAAAATAAAAGCCACCCGTGTTACCTTTCAATTTAGGAATATGGTCTACAAAAGCAAAATTTCATCACAATTACCATCCAAATTTCTGACTAGTGATAAAGCAACAGTAAAACATTTTATAACATAATTTTGATCTCTATCAACTTCAACACTCCTCTGTGGTCCTTGTGCTGAAGTTGGTCCTTGAGATGTAATGGGCAGTAATCAAATTATAACATATGCAACAGCAATAAATAAGCAATGAAAAAACAGAATAAAAATTGATTAGGCTTCCTTGTACTCGGACAACATTTTGGTTTAGATATTATCCTTTCAAGGGACAAGTCACCAAGGGAACATGAAAGTACCTTTAGAGAGAGGAAAAGTTAAGTACAAACCTCAAACAGGTTAACACAGTCAACATACTACAACAATTAAGCACACAGATGAAAGAAAGGTACAGTAACATAGCAATTCTACAGCTGCATGATAAAATGGTACTATTTCTGAATAGTGCTAAAGCAACAGTAAAACATTTTATAACATAAATTTCATCTCTTTTAGTAACAGGTAATAAAATAAACATATTGATCATATAACAATAAGGGAGGTATAGTTGAAGATCTCCACGTCAACATTTAACCAAAAATTAGATCTGAAGTGTGTACTATTTCTGAATAGTGCTAAAGCAACAGTAAAAGATTTTACAACATAAATTTGATCTCTATCAACTTCAACACTCCTATGTGGTCCCTGTACTGAAGTTGGTCCTCGAGATGTAATGGGCAGTAATCAAATTATAAAGAGTGATGATGATCGAAGTCATGATGAACATATCTAATATATCTAATATAAAGAGAATCAATGTTTCCGACTAATATATCTACATGCAGCACATACAGGAGTGATGATGTGTGAGAAAACACAAAATTTGAATATTAAAATTCAAAATAATTATAAACAAGCATACAATGACTTGTGATCACATTTAAATTTAAAATTCAAATTCTAAGAAAATAAAAGATATAAATGGGAAAATTCCTAAGAGCATCACATAAAAGATAAGTACCTCATAACTATACCAAATAAAAGTTATCTATGTTACATACTAACAATGTTTCATACTAACAACATCGATATACATCAAAATACAAGTCATGAATTTATGTTGCGTCTACTTTTTCGTTGATTTCTGTATTTTTGCATTGAAAAAACTTGCAAGTACGGTATCACAATCATCAATTGGCGCAGTATATACTGCGATATCTCCTATTATTGTTTGTGTTTCCATGCCCTCATGTATGCCACTTCTTGTACGTTACTGAGCAGGGCGTGGAGGCAATTCTGAAGGGGCGTGAACTGCAACAATGGAAATGAGCATATATATATGACATTGAAATATTATTGAAATAAATATTTCATTATTTTGATTAAAATTACAATATTTCTCTTTACCTGTCTATGTAGATGTGACAACTGGGGTGTTAATTGGAGGTCTAGTTGCTTCCTCTTGCAGTTCAAGCTCCTGAGCTGCATGGTCTTCTATTGAAAGAAGAAAATTTATAAGTATACGTCAGGAAATATATATATCTAATCATAGTAGATATTTCTATTTCCAAAGCATACATACCAGAATGGACACTATGCTCCACACTATCATGGGACATGTGCACCCCAACATCAACTGGTACTTGCCGAGTATTGCTAGATTCACTGCTGCGGTTGCATTGTTGCTTAAAAAAAAAACATACATTTTTAGTTATGGGTGATATAATCACAACTAAATAGACTTTAATAGTATACTACAATTGGTGATATACCTGCATTTGCGTCATTGGGGAGATTGGAGTCTGCCCCAAGTTTTTCCGATATTCAACCACACTTTTTAAAAAAAACTTGAAACCAAGCTTTAGGTCTTCCTCGATGGCAGCAGCTTGGAACGTATTTCCCTGCAATGCATGATAACACATTTTAAAATTTACAATATCAAAATCAGATATTTGTTCGGTACTGTTAAATAAAAATTCCCAACAATTAATCATTTAATACTTACGATTCTTTCTCTTAGTTTTCTATAGCCACCTTGGCCCAGTCTATGTTTCTCGTGCCTTTCCATTCTAGCCTTGGTTTCTTTGAAGGTGTCAAGTAGCCTATATATGAAAATTTTGAAAAACCTTAGATATCAAAAATCTTACTTAAAACAAAAAAGAAAAGAAAAAATAATTGAGCTTATTTCAGTAAAAAGATGATATATGTTGTACCTTGCTTTACCAGGCCGTGGTTTTTTTCCTTGTCTTTTTAGCAAGTTCTCCTTTGCATCATCTATGAGTGCCTTCCACTCTTTCTCTGGAACCATGGGAGGGAGCTCATGCTTGAGGTTAGCTTGCAATATTTCCCTATATTGGGCCCTGGTATATTTCAAATTCTCACCGGCTAACTTTGCAACAAATTTCCTGTTGAAAGTATTGTCGAACAAGTTGACCATGTGTAATGTCCCCTCCTACTATACCAGCAGGATAGAGAGGATGTGGTGCTCAATCCGGGAAATTAGCCCATATCCATTAATTAAACTTATTGATACAAAGACATGTATACGTGCATGCTATAGAAACACAACGAAAATTAAATAAATCCTGTTGATATCTAACATACAGTCAAGATTTCTGTGACCACCATTAAATAAAGAACTTGGCAGAATTATAAAAGATCATATGGAAATGCATAATCATTTGAAAACACAGCGAAAGTAAATTCATTAGCACATCCATAATACATTCAAGCTATTCATCAAAGGAATACTTGCAAAGTTAAAAACACAAGAGAATACTTATCTTGACAAAATAGTCCCAAGCAACTGGCTATGCAACTGCAACGTTCCACCCAACCATAGGCCAGGACAACCTCTTGATACAACTGCCACCCCTGAGCTGGACATGATCTCTACAAGGAACCAGGGAACAGCAGACTCACACATAGCCAAGCATACACCAAGATGAGCCAAGCCAATCTGCAATTGGGTTTATCAGGCTACTAGGACATGGAAGGGAAGAATTGCTAAGCTAGTGAGCTCAACCACAGAGCTATGGGTACCTCTCCTAGATCTATTCAGCTTGGCACTCACAATGCCTACACACCCAACACAACGAAGTATTCTCTTCACTGCCACACAATCCCACAAGCCATACCTTCCTTTCTAGTGCTCTCAGGGTGTGCATAGAAAAGTAGCCAGCCCTCTTGATCTTCTTGAGAGGTTACTCCCTACACTAGGTTTATCAAGCCAATTCTGTCCACTACCACTCCAGTTTCTTGCTCACAGGTTCACATCAAAACAAGGATGCACATAACAGCAAAACTACACTTACTGAGCATGAGAAAAACGTTTCAACAGTGGGATGCATGAGATGGGATTCCTGAGCTTCAGAAAAACGTGGGTAGACTCAAAACGTATGGGCACTTGGAAAATTCGACTGGGAGAGCAAAACCCGTTCCAGAAAAATGCCCCAGGGGCAAAACGACCTCTCGCTCCATCCCAATTCGCGTCCCTCCTTCCCCAGCTATTGCACAATACCAAAAACGAGTTCCTGGGCATGGAAAAACGCAAGGTTAAGGTGAAAAAACGTGAGGATAAATTCTAGTGAGCTCAGTCTGTGTGTGAGGAAGAATGTAATAGATGGAGAATTGCCTTAGGCATCATTTCGTGGGGGGGTTTTCTTGTCCAGCAAGCCAAAAATATGATTTCCAGGTTGATGGATTTCCCATGCACAAAAATATGACTGCCATACTTCTCCAATCCCAAGACATTAACTGCCCCAACCAATCTTTGGAAGAACTAAATGATTGGGTGCATGGGACAAAATGGATAGTTAAGAGTTCATGGGTTTTCTTATTGACACATGGGATATCCCTAGTGGCTCAAGGGTTTGGTTATTTCCCCTCCCTATTCCTTGTAGAATCATGCCCCATCTCTTTGTTGCATAGCATAGCCAGTTGTGGGTCTTTTTCCATTAAAATTCGTATTTACATGATGTCTTACTTACATTGTGCCCATCTCGCACAAGAACCATAGGCATCTATTTTTAATTGCCGATACATAAAATGCTAAATCAATGGTGGGGCCTTGGCCTTGAGCTCCTCATCATGATCAATTTACAATATTTACATCATTTACGATTTAATACAAAGGGGGTCAAAATGGGGACATTACATTCCCCTCCCCTTACATTAGCACTGTCCTCAGTGCTCATCAAAATTGAACAAAAATGGATATGCCACCCTCAAGGCATCCTCCAGCTCCCATGTAGCCTCATCGGGACCGTAGTGCTTCCATTGCACCTTTACCTATTCAATGGCTCGGTTCCGGAGCAATGTTACTTTCTTGTCTAGGATGCACAACAGATCGGCTTGGAATTCTCCCTCGGGTTCCACCTGGATCACATCCCAATTAATCACATGGTTAGGATCATGTACATATTTCTTAAGCAAAGAGACATGAAAAACATTATGAGCTTTAGTGCTAGCAGGCAATGCAAGTCTATATGCAACTGGTCCTATTCTTTCGAGCACTTCAAATGGCCCACAATATCTAGGTGATAGCTTGGCACAACTCCCAAGCTTCAAGGAACTCTTCCTTGATCTCACTCTAAGATATACATGATCCCCAACATTGAATTCCCTATGCACTCTATGCTTATCTGCATAGATTTTCTGTCTATCCTGGGCTGCTTTTAAATTTTGCCGGATCTTTGCAACCTCTTGTTCCATTTCCTTAAGCAATTCTGGCCCAAGTACAATTATGTTCACTGGATTGTCCCAAGTCACTTGTGTCCTACACCTTCTGCCATACAAAGCCTCATAAGGACTCATTCCCAATGATGCTTGTTGCCCATTGTTATATGCAAATTCTACCAAGGGTAGATAATCCTCCCACTTGGATGGTTTGTCCATTACATACATGCGGAGCATGTCTTCAAGCACCCGATTTACTCTTTCGGTTTTCCCATCTGTTTGAGGATGGTATGCGGTACTAAAGCTGAGCTGTGTATCCAAATCTGCAAAGAGGCCTTTCCAAAAATTGGAAGTGAACTTGGTATCCCTGTCAGAAATTATTGTCTTAGGCAATCCATGTAATCTGAAAATTTCCTTCATGAAAATATTTGCAATGGCATTGGCTTTATGTGTGGATTTAACCGGTATGAAATGTGTTGCCTTTGTTAACTTGTCCACCACAACCATGATGGAATCATGTTGTCTCTTAATCATTGGCAATCCTGTAATAAAATCCATGGATATTACTTCCCATTTCCATTCTGGAATTGGCACTGGAAGCAATAAACCTGTTGGATGTTGGTGTTCACTCTTCACCTGTTGACATTCCATGCACTTAGAGATGTATTCAGCGACATCCTTCTTCATGCCCGGCCAGAAATAATATTTCCTTGCGGTAGCAATTGTTTTCTGATATCCTGGGTGACCAGAGTATGGAGCTTTATGGATTTCATCCATAAAAATTCTCCTTAAATCTGCCGCATTTGGAACATAGACTCTATTCTTGTAAGTAAGGAGTCCGCCTTCTTCCAAATGATAGCCCTCATACTTCTTTTCAAGGTTTTGCTGCTGCAATTTTCCCTTTATCTGCTCATACACTTCATCCTTAACCATATGGTTAACAATCTGCTGCCTCAAATCTGGTTGGCAAGTACTAAGCGTTGCCACATGCATTTCACGTACCTTCCTGCTGAGTGCATCAGCCACCTTGTTTTCTTTCCCTTTTATGTGTTTGATTTTGAAATCAAAATCACACAAAAATTCCAACCATCTAGCTTGCCTAGCATTTAAAGTTGGCTGATCAAACAAGTATTTCAGACCACAATGGTCTGTCCTTAACTCAAATTTTCTTCCCATTAAGTAATGTCTCCACATCTTTAAAGCATGTACTATGGCTACAAGTTCTATATCATGAGTAGCATAGTTCTTCTCATGCTCCTTCAACTTTCTTGACTCATAGCATATCACGTGGTTGTCTTGCATAAGAACTCCTCCAAGTCCTTGATTGCATACATCGGTACACACCACAAAGTCTTTTTCTGGGTCTGCAATCTTCATAATAGGTGCACTTGTAAGAAGATTCTTCAACCGTTGAAAACTTTCCTCACATCTTGGTGACCATTCAAACTTTACTCCCTTCTTTTGCAAAGAAGTGATCGGGTTTGCAACCTTGGAGAATCCTTCGATAAACCTCCTGTAGTAACTAGCAAGGCCCATAAAAGATCTTACATCAGTCACATTCCTTGGAGTTGGCCAATTCATAATGGTTTCAATCTTCTCAGGGTCAACAGATATCCCTTCATCGGAGATGATGTGCCCCAAATAATGAATTCTATCTTTATAGAAGTCACATTTGCTCAACTTTGCATACAGCTTATGCTCCCTTAGTAATTGCATTGTCATTCTCAAATGTTCTTCATGCTCTTCTTCATTCTTAGAATAGATAAGAATGTCATCTAGGAATACAAGAACAAACTTGTCCAAATACTTGCTAAAAACATTATTCATGAGACACATGAATGTAGCTGGTGCATTTGTGAGACCGAATGGTACCACTACAAACTCATAGTGTCCATACCTTGTTCTAAAGGCTGTCTTATGAATATCTTCTTCTTTGATTCTTACCTGATGGTAACCAGACCTCAATTCAATCTTTGAAAATACCTTTGCTCCTCTCATTTGGTCAAAAAGGTCATCAATTCGGGGCAATGGGTATTTGTTCTTCATAGTGACTTTGTTCAACTACCTGTAGTCAATACATAACCTGAGTGTTCCATCTTTCTTTTTCACAAATAGAACAGGTGCTCCCCATGGGGACACACTTGGCCTAATATATTTCTTTTCCAGCAACTCTTGTAATTGCATCTTCAATTCTAGCAATTCCGATGTACTCATCCTATAGGGTGTTTTAGACACTGGTGCCGCTCCTGGCACAAGTTCAATTGTAAAGTCAATGTCTCTCTTTGGAGGAAGTCCTGGGATCTCATCAGGAAAAACATCCCTGAATTCTTGCAATACATGATAGTCCTCCAATCTAAGAGTTTCACTCTCTACTGCCTCTAAAACATGGGCTACATACAATTGACATCCCTTCCTACAGAACTTCTTCAACTGCATGGCTGAAACCTGTCTAACAGAAGTCACCTTTGGAATGCCTTTTACAACCCTCGGGTTTCCCTCTTTGTCCATGCATTCAAATGTCTTATTGTAGCAGTCAAGTTTAACCCTGTGTGCTTCTAACCAATCCATTCCAATAAGAATATTGTAGGAACCCAGTGGTAAAATATTCAGATATGCATAAGTGAATAGCCCATCCATCTCTAATGGACATTTCTCTACTATTTCACTAACTTTTCTCTTGGTTCCAGTGGCTAGTTGAACTAACCATGAATTACTATGCTTTAATTTCTTGAAAGCACAAATCTCAACAATTCTAGGAGTGACATAACTGTGAGTAGATCCAGGATCAATCAAAATAGAAACAGATTGCTTAGCAATCTTACCTTCAACTTCAACCACAGTTGATTGATGATCTGCCTGGCGGTCTTCTACTGCTGCATAGATTCTAGGGATTGCTCTCGCCACTTGACCCACAGTTCCAGCTCCTTGGATGTTGTGAACTTGATTCACATTCCCATTCCGATGTGGACAGTTCCTAAGCAGGTGGTCTCCTCCACAACCCCAACATTGAAGTGGTTCTCTTGGCTCCTTTGGATCTCTTGTCTTGTCTCCCATCATCCTAGTTGGCTTAGTCACAACCTGTGATGGGTGCCTTTGCTGATTCTGGAATTGAGGAGGTTTGAACCCCTTATTCCTTTGATCAAAATTTTCGTTTTTCCTATCCTTCCATGCCTTATGGAATTCCGGTTTGCTTCTGTTCTGATCAAAGCAATACTTGGCCTTTCTTATGGCCTCCTCTAGGGTTCAAGGTTCATCGAACTCAATTCTATCTTTATAGGACTGGGGCAGTCCACTTAGGAAACGCTGAATTTTCACCTTATCATCTCGAATGTACTTGACATACCTCGGCAGCTCCAAGAACTTGTTTGCATATTCTTCCATGGTCAATTGTCCCAATCTCAGCTCATGGAACTCTTTGATCTTTTCATCATAGTACCTATCAGAGAGGTACTTCTGCTTGAAGTATTTCTTGAACTGCTTCCACACAATCTTCCTTTCATTGATCTTCTTCACTTGCCTGGTGTGTTCCCACCATATAGATGCTCTTCCATTCAAGTTGAAGATGGCTACCCTTGCCTTCATATTTCCCGAGTAGTCTTGGACTTGGAAATACTTTCTCATCCCAAGAATCCAAGCCTCAGCTTCTTGACCGGACTTTATCTCTCCGTCAAATGTAGGAGGTTTTGCCTTCTTAAATTCCCCATGTGAATTGTTCTTGTAGTGCTTCTTCCTCTTACTCATGCGAGATGAAGAGCTTGAACCCTCAATGGATTCTTCAGAGTCAGATGATTCATTAGAGGAGGTTTCTGGAGTATATGTTTTGTCTATAGAAACTCTTCCTAGGCTACTGGCCCTCTTACGGGAATTCCTTCTAGAACTACTCCTACCCCTTTCTAGATTTGATATCTGATGCCCAGAGTTTATTTGCCTTTGGATGTCTGTCAAACTCTGTAGCATGGCTGCATTCAACGTATTTTGTTCTTCCTGATCTTTAATCATCCTTTCATTATGTTCTCTACAGCTTTGTAACTCCACCCTTAGGCTTCTCATGGTGCCTGCAATACCTGGAGGAGTCTCTTGGTTTCTTCTCCCATTAGATTCTGTTTCATCATTTTCAACATGTATGTTCTCCCCCATGGCATCTGTCTCAGGCTCATAGGGATCCTGTGCATCATCCATGATGTTGATTTTCTTGGCCCAACCAAGATTCAAAACTCTCTGACTGTATTATCTAGAGTGCTACCCTGTTGTAACTGTGACTCTGTGAAATGTGTTCATCAACACAATTGTTAGCTGCATTACATTCCTAGGAATTCATAACTTACTTCATGCACGTGGAAAAATGCCATACTGACAATTCGTCAAATCACAAGCAACGACATATGAGGGGGGGAAAAAAGAAAGGGGGTCAAGGGGGCTTGCCCCCTTGTGGCTGGCGGGTTGAGGGCAGCGCCCTCATTTTTTTTTTTTTTTTTTACAAATTATGCCACCGTCGCGGGGCGGTTCGACGACGGCTTCCGCAATTGCAAAGCAGTTCGCCGAACGCTTCCGCAATTGCGGGACAGTTCGCCGAATGCTTCCGCAATGGCGGGGCGATTTTCCGAATGCTCTCGCAATTGCGGAGCCATTCGGTGAATGCTCCCGCAATTGCAGATCCATTCAGCGAAGGCTTCTGCAGTTGCGGAGCCATTCGGCGAAGGCTTCCGCAGTTTCAGAGCCGTTCGCGGAATGCTTCCGTCGTTGCGCGGAATGCTTCCCCGGTTTCGGGTGATTTTTTCAGAATGATTCGGTGAAGTCTTCCGCAGTTGCGGAACGATTCGCCGAAGTCTTCCGCAGTTGCGGAACGATTCGACGATGTCTTCCGCAGTTGCGGAATGATTCGGCGAAGTCTTCCGCAGTTGCGGAATGATTCGCCGAAGTCTTCCGCAATATCAGAACGACTCGCCGAACTCTTCCACGTTGCGGAACGATTCGCGGAATCCTTCCGCAATTTCGGAAGAGAATTCCTTCCGAAAATTTCCTTTCGACGCCGACACTTAGAAAATTTTTCCGCATTGCGGAACAACTTGCTGAATCCTTCCGTAGTTTCGGGACGACTTGTGGAATGCTTCCGCAGTTTCGGGGCAACTTCCCGAAACAGACTTAAACCAAAATTTTTCAAAAACTCTTAGGAAAATTCAAAATCTTCCCTTCTTTCAGTGATGATTGGATTTGTCCCATAGAGGTCCAATGCTGCAACCAACAGCTCTGATACCAAAATGTAATGTCCCCTCCTACCATACCAGCAGGATAGAGAGGACGTGGTGCTCAATCCGGGCAATTAGCCCATATCCATTAATTAAACTTATTGATACAAAGACATGTATATGTGGATGCTATAGAAACATAACGGAAATTAAATAAATCCTGTTGATATCTAACATACAGTCAAGATTTCTGTGACTGCCATTCAATAAAGACCTTGGCAGAATTATAAAAGATCATATGGAAATGCATAATCATTTGAAAACACAGCGAAAGTAAATTCATTAGCACATCCATAATACATTCAAGCTATTCATCAAAGGAATACTTGCAAAGTTAAAAACACAAGAAAATACTTATCTTGACAAAATAGTCCCAAGCAACTGGCTATGCAACTGCAACGTTCCACCCAACCATAGGCCAGTTGTGCTTATCAACCTCTTGATACAACTACCACCCCCGAGCTGGGCATGATCTCTACAAGGAACCAGGGAACAGCAGACTCACACATAGCCAAGCATACACCAAGATGAGCCAAGCCAATCTGCAATTGGGTTTATCAGGCTGCTAGGACATGGAAGGGAAGAATTGCTAAGCTAGTGAGCTCAACCACAGAGCTATGGGTACCTCTCCCAGATCTATTCAGCTTGGCACTCACAATGCCTACACACCCAACACAACGAAGTATTCTCTTCACTGCCACACAATCCCACAAGCCATACCTTCCTTTCTAGTGCTCTCAGGGTGTGCATAGAAAAGTAGCCAGCCCTCTTGATCTTCTTGAGAGGTTACTCCCTACACTAGGTTTATCAAGCCAATTCTATCCACTACCACTCCAGTTTCTTGCTCACAGGTTCACATCAAAACAAGGATGCACATAACAGCAAAACTACACTTGCTGAGCATGAGAAAAACGTTTCAACAGTGGGATGCATGAGATGGGGATTCCTGAGCTTCAGAAAAACGTGGGTAGACTCAAAACGTATGGGCACTTGGAAAATTCGACTGGGAGAGCAAAACCTGTTCTATAAAAATGCCCCAGGGGCAAAACGACCTTTCCCTCCGTCCCAATTCACGTCCCTCCTTCCCCAGCTATTGCACAATACCAAAAACGAGTTCATGGGCATGGAAAAACGCAGGGTTAAGGTGAAAAAACGTGAGGATAAATTCCAATGAGCTCAGTCTGCGTGAGAGGAAGAATGTAATAGATGGAGAATTGCCTTAGGCAGCATTTTGTGGGGGGGTTTTCTTGCCCAGCAAGCCAAAAATACGATTTCCAGGTTGATGGCTTGCCCATGCACGAAAATCTGACTGCCATACTTCTCCAATCCCAAGACATTAACTACCCCAACCAATCTTTGGAAGAATTAAATGATTGGGTGCATGGGACAAAATGGATAGTTAAGAGTTCATGGGTTTTCTTATTGACACATGGGCTATCCCTAGTGGCTCAAGGGTTTGGTTATTTCCCCTCCCTATTCCTTGTAGAATCATGCCCCATCTCTTTGTTGCATAGCATAGCCATTTGTGGGTCTTTTTCCATTAAAATTCGTATTTACATGATGTCTTACTTACATTGTGCCCATCTCGCACAAGAACCATAGGCATCTATTTTTAATTGCCGATACATAAAATGCTAAATCAATGGTGGGGCCTTGGCCTTGAGCTCCTCACCATGATCAATTTACAATATTTACATCATTTACGATTTAATACAAAGGGGGTCAAAATGGGGACATTACACCATGTGGTCCATCAATTCATCTCTCTTATTTCTTTCTTGGCTATTCCACCGTGTGTGAATGGTGGGGCCAAACAGCTCCAAGGCTTTGTCATTCAAATGCCTGTAGAAGTCATTGTTTCCTGCAAAAACATGTAATCCATTAATTTATAATAATTTCAACGTATGTCTATTTCAATTCATGATTAAAATAAATCAATAAATTAATTAATAAATACCTTCAATATTTTGAATCTTTATAGGAACACAAGAGTCATCCACCAGAAAGGTGAGATCTAGTGATCCGGTGCTTTTAACTCGTGCTGCTCCAGGAAAAGTTTCTTGGTCGTCTACAATACATTCATCTCCACGGTCATGTGGAGTCCTAGGCTCCGTCTCATCATGCTCCAAAATGGCATCATGCTCCGGTACGGAATCATGCCCCGTCTCATCAGTGCCCGTGTCATCAATGGATTCGAGGCCAACCGCATGAGTGCCAAAAATCCTCATTGGGACATTGCTTCTTTTTTGCTGCATTGGACCATCACTGCTACCTATACCTGTCTCGGCAGGTTCTCTGGTCACGGGTTTTGAAAACTCCTACAAACAATAAACTTTACTTTATCAGATCACTTGGGAAAACAAAAAACATAATATCAGATATGAAATCATGTCATAGATTAAACAAATTTGTGAAGATGCCATTTACCCCATAAGATTGTATTTGATCTTGGAGCTCTTGAATCCTTGCCCTGTTCTCCTGTGTCAAGGGCCTTTTGCGAGCCAAGGCAAGCATTTCTATGTTTTCCTTTTTCAAGGCTATTCTAAAAGTGTGCAGTGGGTCAGTGGAATGGAAAATGTCTTCCTCAAACCCCTCATCACCCAAATCGAGTGCACGTGACTAAATTCATCAAACAATAAATTAAATTAAGCAATACAATTTTAACATCATTCAAATATTGATATTGTAATGTCTATTAAGTTACTATTATGCACTAACACTTACCTGACACGGTGTTATGGCCGGTGAGTGTCCATGATCAACCGGTACCGTGGAAGCAGTAGGTGCCTTTCCATGGTCCTGAATGAACCAATAATCCATCATAATGTCAGAAAAATGAACCAGTAATCCATCGTAGTCTCAGAAAAATGTGAATGTCAATAGTGGACATTGAATGTTAACATACTAAATCGAAACATTTAGTTATTATACGTAGCACTTGCCTGACGGGCCACAGAGTGTGACCTTCCATGGTCACCCTCGACCATGGAAGCAGCAGGTGCCTTTCCAATTGTGCCACCCTGACACAATAAATCAATAAATAAATGTTTACCTCATACTAAAAAATTGTAACATAAACAAAAATGAGATATTGCATTAATATTTATTTTTACCTCAGAAGTAGAAGATACATGTTCTGCTCCACGGCCATGAGCAGACTCCTGCCACAGTTTAATAAGCATGTTATTATATGGAAATATTAACAATAAGCACGGAAAAAGCGAATGCTAATAGTGAAGATCGGGACATCTTGTTATTGTAGTCATATTTATTTACTATATTTAACATTTACCTGACGAGGCATAGATTTTGACCTTCCATGATCACCCTGGACCGTGGAAGCAGCATGTGCCTTTCCACTGCCACCACCCTAAACAAACGTTGAGTCAATAATTGCATCATAAACAAAAATGAGATATTCATAGCAGTGTAATCACATGGAAATTTTCATAATAAGCACGAAAAAAGCGAATGTCAACAGTGGAAATCGAATGTCAGAAAAAAAATGAAACGTTTAGTTATTGTAGTCATGTTTAGTTACTACATTTAGCATTTACTTGATGAGGCATAGTTTCTGACGTTCCATGGTTACCCTAGACCACGGAAGCCACATCTATTCGATTTAAGTTGTAATCGATCAATAACTCTTCACCTGCAAGTATTGTTTTTATTGCACATACAAATATACGATGTTATTCGCGTCCCTCAAATTCGCAATTTGGTTGCTTATTTGTTGTCATTGGTCGTGTACTATTTATAAAGCCAGCAACGTTTCTGGGTGCTTTTGGTCTCCCATCAATATACATAGTTGCCCCTTTGTTTTTATTTTTTTCTACTAGTTGAATATAATTCGCGACAACTCCATATCTCCGCATACTTCGAGTATATTGGACCAAGATCGACCAGTTATTGTATCTGTATAGTGGTCCTACATACTCCATCAATTCAGTTACAGTGCCATAGCATACCTTTATTCCATCCATGGAAAATATCCCCAATCCATGTAAGGATGAAGGAGTGATGAGATACATCCTCCCATTGATGAGGAAATCTGTGTCCACTTGAGGTAGCATATTAGGTACCCATCGTTGCACTAGATGTTTATACCTCAATGGCAAATAAATGTCTCCTATGCTCTCAGCATCATAATTACACCACCCACCGTTGGCAATAAAATATTTCATGCGTCTATGAAATCTTTTCCTTATATTTTCAGATCTAGTTGATATAAAACCGGTAGATCTAGTACAACTCGTCTCACTTTCAACCTCTCCGAGTATATCTTCATCATCACTTGAGTAAGATAGATCTGACAGATACTTATTTGGTGATACCTACAGTCGATAAAACAGGAATAAACAAGACGGTGCTTTCTTTCTTCTTTGAAAGTACACATCCACAAATGCAAAGATTCTTAGTTAAACAAATTTACTTCCCTCAAGTCTGAGGCTTAGGAGGGACATGCAAACCCTAGTGGATGTAGTGTTACAAATCTTAGCTGAAGTGTTTGGTATTGGGAGGACGATTTGTGGAAGGAAGAGACCAAGTTACAGTGCCATAACCAGCTGTCCATACGACACCACATTCATCACTATAGGCTGTGAGCTCTTTTGTGGTCTGAGTTTGCATATTTGGGGGTCTTTTTCTCTTGTGGGGAGAACAAAACCACCGAGGACAACAAATTAAGGAAGTTAGCTAGTATATCACCCAGTTTTGGTCCTTCTAACACTGTTGGGCATATTATTGGTAGCCTACCCTCTTTCTTTGAATGGCATATTATTGGCCTCCTACCCTTCATTTTTAAAATTTACATGCTGGTATTTTATGATAATGCATATGAAAACTATTACGTTTAGTGAACTGTTTGGCAAAATCACTCAACTAAGAAACATTAATTGACTATATCAGCCCAACCAACAATAACTACAGCGAGAGGGTCCACTCAGGAGTACATTGCAGTAGTGTTTGTAACTGTTTGTCAATACATCGGAACCAAATAATCAGTAAAATACTACAACAGATAACGCAAAATACATCAGCTAACTTAAGTGAGATATTACACCTTAGACATGTTGCAAATTTCAAATTCATGCAAAGTGGCACTCAAATGGCCATGAGAAATTTGATTTTCGAAGACTTTCAATATTACGAGGATATTTTTTGTATCAAGCTTTAGCAAGCAACTTGTAGGACATATTTTCAGACATTATGTGTATATTTATTTTCCGACTATATTGATTTAAAAAAACAAAAAAAAACAAATAATAAATTTCAATCAAGAATGAGTGTATCCATCAACCAAGCAGGAGGACCAAACCAGAAAAATGTCAACCTGAGAGTAGTATGGTGAACAACCAGAAATGAATTTATATTAACAAAGGAAATTAACAACAACGACTCAATTAAGGGAGATTGACATTTATTAACTCTCCACAATATCTCAATAATTAAATTGGACAGGTGTACACATCAATATACTTTAATAAGCAATACTGAAATAAGCAGGTGTACACATCAATATACTTCAATATACATTTCATTTAATAAGCAAGTACTAAAATTAAATAGCAAGACAGAAATTAAACACAGTTTTCATATCTTTCAACTTTTCATCTTTAGCACTCCCAAGTCGGTCACTGTGTTGAAGAAACTTCAACACTACCAGTTAGGTCACTGTGCTAATACAATTCTCAGTAACATGTAATGTAAGATAAACACATATGAGGTTAAGTTCAGATCAGCATAGGTCATTGTTCAGAGGTCATTAATATTGTAGCCCACTAAGAAATAATCACAAAACTATGTCAAGTCAAACGTGGGTGAGGGTACCATGACCAAAATAAATAAAAATGGTACAAGTTAAAAAAGATGATAATGAGTGTTATGACTGAACTCCCTTTGTACCAAAGGGTGTACCACAACAAAAGTACCCAAAAGACCAAAGCAATAAGTTAAAGAATAACTTAAGGTGGGTAAGTGACCCTAATAATCACAAGTCAGCTACTTGGGCATCATCTCTTGCTATCTGACTAGTGGGATGACTTTGGGGCTTTGGAACTGTTTCATGCTATAGAACTGGATAAAATCAGCTATTGAGGACTTTTAATTGAGTGTACCAAGGCTGATTTCCTCCCGAATGTGGTTATTTAATTATTTATCCTAATGGTATCAATGATCTTTTTAATAGACTGTTATTAAGGTTTCTATGCCTCCAAATAACTACAAAATATTCCAAATAAGGGGAGCACTCTAGTCTCCCAAGAAAGCAAACAACCGAAGGATGCCACCTCGGCACCTGATAGTCCAAATCATAGAGGTCATTGATACCATTAGGATAAATAATTAAATAACAACATTCGGGAACAATGTGTTAGTTGCAATTAAATGTGTGGGGAATGTTAGGTAAGACCCTCAAACAACCCTTATACACCACATGTGCTTGATGCAAACATTAAAATCCTTGACAATTTAAGCCTTAACTTAAGTGAAATCAACAAGAGATATAAGTGTTGGAAACAACCAAACCATGACTACAATGATAGCTGAAAATCAAATGTGCAATAAGACAATTTTGAAAATTAAAAAACACCATGCATACAAAGAAGAAATGAAGTCCATGTTCATAGTCTCATGATGAATAGGATTGTCATTGATGACAACATAAAAGTAACTAACCATTATGGAAAACATCTAAAGTTTTTATGACTTTCTTTTCAATCTTTATGACAATTTGAATGGACAGGCCCCACTCATAGCCAAATACTTTTGAGATATTTACAAATCATCAGAGTATGGGGGACCATATATTTCTCAAAAGACGTTGGATTCAGTCCTCCATGCCTTTGAATAAATAGACCTCAAGACCACGCGTCTATTATTATGCATGTGGACGTCTATGCAGGTTTTGACAAGCCATTGTTCTTTATATTTAATGTAGTACCCAAGGATTTGATCCTCGGTAATCTTTGTCTGCAAAATATCTTTGACCTGTTCGAGATTTTCTCCAACTTCCTGTTTCAGATTATAAATAACAGCTGGTTCTAATGCTGTCAGGTTGATGCCAAATGACCGCCACCAGTCTCTCATCCAATCAGGGACGTAGAATGCAGGATCCTCATGGATATGTCTCATTTGAAGTCCAAACTCTAGCTTGGTATAATATGTTCTATTTGTATTTTCTTTGCTCAAGAATTTCCACCATAATTTTTTATATTTTTCATAAGTGTGTGTAGTACTTGGAAACCAGAGACTAGCATCTTGATGTGGCCATGATTCCAAAGAACGTATCCAGTTAATACAGTAGTATTTTTGGTCTAGTTGTATCCCGGGGTGATTTGTAGAGACCTCTGTCGAGATTAAGTTAAGATCATGGTAGAGGTGTGTTAACCAATTGCTTGCATCAGCTTCTTTTCTGTGGGAGTTGTAAATCATCTCTGGTACAATACTGTATCCCATAGGCATTCTTCTGAGTTCTAGCACTAGTCTAATGAAAGCATCAGATCCTTGTAAGTTAGCATCTAATACTTCAGCATGTCTCAACTTCCACCTAGGTTTCCAATCTTGCATATAATCCAACCTGAACTCATATTATCATTAATAGTATAGATATTATTTTTTCCTCCGGTCCAAGCATATATTTTCATGTTTACTTGTGGGTTATGGGCCCACTAGATTCCGTTTTGACCATCTACGCTCGCTTGCACCAGGCTCGCTTGTTACAGGCTCGCTTGCTTCAGGCTCGCTTGTTAAAAATTAACAGCATACTTTTGTGTCAAATATTCTCTTATTAGTAACCATTGTGGTACTTTGGTCCAAATGTTTTTCCTAACTCATTGTTTCTCCATATTGTGTTCCTAGTGCCACCTCTCTATGTCAATGCATAAATCAACCTCTTCTTGGTTTGTGGTTCTAGTTGGCCTTGTTTTGGGACTTGTAGTGGTTCTCTATTGTCACAGCCATAATCATTGACACATTAAAACACTTTAGATCTAAGCCTGAAGTGAATTGAGATTCAGAGTCAAATCCCAGTGGCTAGTACCTCGTAGTCGTCAGTCATTACTCGTCACCTTGAAAAGCTAAGCAGTGAGTGCATGACATGAGTGAGTGAATGAGTGAGTGTACCAAGGCTAATTTGCTCCCGAATGTTGTTATTTAATTATTTATCCTAATGGTATCAATGACCTTTTTAATAGATTGTTAAAAAGGTTTCTATGCCTCCAAATAACTACAAAATATGCCAAATAAGGGGAGCACTCAACTCTCCCAAGCAAGCAAATAACCGAAGGATGCCACCTCGGCACCTGATAGTCAAAATCATAGAGGTCATTGAAACCATTAGGATAAATAATTAAATAACAACAGTCGGGAGCAATTTGTTAGTTGCAATCAAATGTGTGGGGAATGTTATGTAAGAACCTCAAACAACCCTTATACACCACATGTGCTTGATGCAAACATTCAAATAATAGATGATGATGATGCCCAACAAGAAGACAATGAACATCATCTAAATACTATACACTAATATTATACCATCAGAAACAATCCCACCATGGTGATGTGCTCTATAGAGAAAAACCCATAGAAAATCATGCATTAGAACAACTCCATCCGCAGTAAATTTGCCTTTTTGTCTTTAAGACTAATGTTAAAATCCTTGACAATTTAAGCCTTAACTTAAGTGAAATCAACAAGAGATTATACTTGTTGACACCATATTTGAAATACCCAAAGAAACCCTAAAAGTTTGTCTAAAATACCCAAAAGAAGTAAATTTACTAAGGATGTGTTAAATGAAGGGATATAATAAAAAAAATAAACAAAGCAAAAACCCACAAGTGCAATAGTCTGAAGGAAATTATTGAAAAGGTTAAATTTTGGCGAAGTTCCAACGGCGGACATGACAAAGCAAAAGATCAATGGCTATCGTGGATCCCCACACCACCAAAAAGTTCGTTTGCAAACAAGCGTGAGCAGTTGCGGACATAATACCACTAGAGTACGTGTCGCATTGTTATTGCTCCACATCGATGTGATAATGGTATCACAAACCACTAAAGCACCGTGCGGAACCGCCAAAGGGTAATACGGGGAAAACGTGGGCCATAGCACGTGGAAGATGCAAAAGTGCACAGGGAATGTGCCATATGTTGATGTTAATCGGATGGACAATATGCATCGGGAGAATATCTAGGGATGAGATTCATCCGCATCATGGAAAGTGCGCACTCCATAAAGGAAAGGGTGGTTGTGGTAAATAAACCACTCTAACAGGTGTCAGAAGATGATTGATCCGCACGCAGTTGAAACCAGAAAGGAAAACCATTATTGAGATCGCGGATACCGCCATGGGGAATAAAGAGGCACAAGATCTAACGGCTCAAATCACAAAATCGTGCAATCAATGGTTGGAAATAAGGTACATTCAGAAAGCTGCAAAAAAGTTAAGAAAAAGAGACTATATAAAATAAAAGGGTTTTCAAAAAACGACATTTCGTCTATGTGTCGTTTTTCTTGGAAGCTCTGAAGACCGGTGGAGATTGGCAGTTGCAACAGAAGGATAAAGGACGTGTCTACACAGGTAGGGTCTGGAGACCTGGCTCGCATATTTTAAAGGAAATTTGTTTTTAGAAACAATTTAAATGGAAACTGTGCATAATTTAGACGTTTTTAAAGGCAAAGAAGCCCTTGAAGACAGAGATGGGGACATTTACGATACCCTAATCAGGTTACCGGTCGCTAAGATCAAGCTTAAATTGTCTAGGTTATTGGAAGAAGGTATAGACATACACAGAGTTCACCAGTCATCCTTGTTAGCCTTCTGCCCAGACCAAATCCCGTCTTTTCCAGAATTAGAGTCGTGGTGTGTCGATAATTATTCCAGAGAAGAAAGGGTTGTTTTAGACGGTCGAAAAACCAGATTCGTTTGTAAAATAGAGCCTTCCGTCATAATCAAAGCCCTAGAAATAAATTTTTCCCAAACCCTCGAGTCTGAAAGCTTTTCCGAAACCTCTGCTATTGAGTTTTATCGTCAAACCCTTCAAGATAGTAGAGAAAAATTCTTGTCTACGTGTCTTAAACCAGAAACAAACATTTCAGATATCCCTTACCCTATAGATGTCACTTTATTTGATGAAAATACCCAGCTGGTTCTAATATTGTTAGCTTTAATCCAAGGGTTTGACACAAACATGTATGTAACTGAGTTTCAGTTAAGCCTTTTGTATAAAATGAGTACAGTTCCGCCAGGGATTGATCAAAATCAAATTCCTTGACTTAACTTTAAAGAATGCCTGGCTGAAAAGATCCATCACCAGATGGTCAATTTCCCTACTCTCAGACATTTCAGATTTCAGTCATTTTTTATGAAAATGATCATGATGGCCAGTCACGAAGAATTACAATTCCCTGAGATAATTTTCACAAAGTTATTGGAAAATAATATGTTTAATTACATAAATTATATGCTCTTAGAAATTTACAAAATGATTTTTGGAGAAAGATTGCCTAGAGTATTACCAGAGATGCAAGCATGTATGCAATTAAGTGCAGAATACGCTTTTGGAGATTGGTTCTTGTCAAAGGATAGTACAGTAATCAGGTTATATGGTTTTAAACATAAACCCTATGTTTTACCAGCATTTCTTACCTTAAGGGTTTTCGCCTTGGAGTTCCTTAGGCAGAAACTAATTGTTGAAGATAATAATTTCTTGCTTTTCAAACAAGCAACAGATATCAAGTATCCGTTCACACTTGGCCCATTCATAGTGAAGAACAAATACGCTGCTATTTATATAGAAAAATTATTGAAAGATATGGAATTTGAGACAGACGTGGCTATCGAATATGATCCGTTAAACATAATATCAAAACAGAGAACGGATCATCGCATCAAAGCGTTGAATCATCAGGTGATTGAGGGAATGTCTGATAGAGCAAATTGGTCTGATTATAAGGAAGAAATCATTCCATATTCTCAAGATAAAGAAATGATATTGACAGGTGCGACAGCAGAAGCAGAAAGCACGATGAATACTGCAATGGTAGGGTTTAAAAGGCCCATACAAGACATAGTTAACATTGAAAGTGAGGAAGTAGAAAAAGGGAAAAAAGTTAAAAATGGATGAGCAATAAGAGCTAATGGCAGTTTCAGAAGAGGAAAAAAAAACCGAAGTCAAAATACTAGAGGTCATGGTAAATGAGTACAGTATTCAAGAAGCCCCGGTAGAAGAAGATGTAAATAAACCACACAATCTAATGGATGTTTTTAATGAGCACAGTAAAAATAAACAGGAATCCTCTCGGAAAACCAGTCAGTTATTTCCAAAGGTTAGGAATATATCCAACACAGAAGTCATTTTATTTACTAGTAGAAATGTTAAAGAAAACTCTCTAAAATTTTCAGTTGTTACCAAAGATAAGATCTCAAAGATGAAAGTTGATCTGACAAAAATCAATGCCCCAAATAAAATCTTATTACATAGACAAACCGGAGAAGTTATATACTCAAATTATTTGGAGGGGATCTTAAAGGTGGACAAGTTGAAAATTTTGGTAGACAAATTAAATAACCAATTGAGACAAGAAAAAATAGAAAATAAGTCTCGACAGCAGCAAATAAAAATATTGCAAACAAATTTGATAAACAAAGAGGGAGATGCAGCAGCAAATTTACTCAAATAAAAGGATGACACAATTCAAACGTTAAGGCAGAAGCTGAAAATCCCAGACACTCTACTTGTCCAAGGAGCCGAACTGACTGTACTAGAAAAAGAAAAAGAAGAGCTGTCAAATGAAGTAAAAGATATTACTGCAAAAATGTTGAAGCTCCCTGAAGAGAAAGTTCATTGGGAAAAAGAGAAGATTTGTTTGGAAGAGCAATTGGAAGAAATAAAGAAAAAATTAGCAGAATTAGGTCAGCAACAGGCACATGCAGGTACAGGTGAAGATAAAGCTGGATTGGACAGTCTCTTACAAGCCATGTCCCAGATAAGTCTGAAAGACGTTGAGATTAAAGAATTGAAAATTGGAACACAGAAGCTAAAAGAAGAGAATGAGACAAAGGATAAGGAAATTAAAGCCTTGCAAGCAAAGAATCAGGAATTGTCTGATAATAATAAAGGTTTGGCAGCTCATGTAATAGGACAAGCTGCAATGCAGGGTTGCAAGCATATGGTATGGGATCAAATTATAAAGGAAGTTGAAAAATTGAGACCTTATCTTGATTATATGAGAATCAAAGAAAAAGTGGCCAAAGATGCTTTTGAAAGTTGCAGAGCAGTCAGAGAGAATCTAAACAGAAAGCCAAAGGAAATAGCACAAAGGGCAATAACTTTTCTAAATAGTTTAACTGAAGCAGATTTGACAGCAATGAATATAATGAATAGAATTTCAATCATTACATGGGCTAGAAGAATTTTGGGAAAGTATTCACATGTTGAAAATATTGAAGTTAAAGCTGGAGATATACGAGAGAAAGTAATAAGGTTTAAGAAGTGATTTGAAATGCTAATAAACAAAGGATTCCCTGCTTTTTGGGATGAAAAGCATTAATTGATTCCTCCAAATGAATATAAGAGGTTATTGTTTGACATAAGAATGGATCACAAAAAATTTCAGCATTTGGATCATATGCTTACTGGAAATATTTTAATGGAGAAAATTGCGGAGGACTTCACAATTTTAAATATGTTGATCTCAACATGTGAGAATCTTCCTCTTGTTTCTTATGCAGGTCACCTTGAAATGCGAGTCTTGGTGAAGGAAATGACCAGTTATGATCTACCCATGGCCGACCAATGGAACTATGTGGATAAATATGAAAGGACAAGATATTCTATTCATTCATGAAGATGTATTCAGAACTCTTGCCAAGTGGCAAAAATGATGTTTTTATTTTAAAAATTTGTAATATTGTTTAAAGACAGTTATCTTTTGAGTTAAGACATTTTCAGTTACTAGTTAAAAGAAGCGGTCATGTCAAGCTTCTTTCGAATTTTGTATAAAAGGCAATGAGAATCATTTTTGAAAGGGTTGGAAAATATTTGAGAGACAATAAGTTTTGAAGTCAAATTTTGATAGGATAATAAAGGGCCATACAATGGAAATACCTATCTTTTGAGACCAAAGATTCATGTGTTGATCATTTTTACAGTCTGTCTTTTCCCTTATCTCTATATGTGTATGTCTACTTTCTTTGTTATATCTTCCATTATGTTCTTCTTCTATGCTTAAATGAACGTTTGAAATAGATTGGGATTCATACTGGTTATGCCCCGTTTTATCGCATTTAAGTATCCATTATTTCTCTAAAGTTGACAATAGATTCATCCTAGTTAGATGCCTTTTGTTGATGGACTGTCAATATTTCTTAAAACCCCCATCTTTTCTAAAAAGAAATATGATATTGAGGTTATACACAGACCATCTATCCCAGACAATATCAAACATTGGCAGGTTTTTGAAGATGATCAGCAGATTAAATTCTTTTTAGAGATGACTAATGAATTCAATTACAGGTCTATTGACGTAGAAGATGCTGAAGCTGGCCCAGATGAAAAAGATTCCTCTGAAGAAACAGAAAAGTTCAAGCAAAGGATTGGAGGTAAGGATATAATTCATCTGAAGAATAATGTTATCCCTAGAGGTTTGATTCCTTTAGAGAAATTGTTTGATAAAAATGACGTGGTGAAAAATCCAAAAGTAGAACCTAAACCTGAGGATGTCAAAGATTGCAATTTAGGTTCCGAAAAAGATCCCAAATTAGTAAAGCTTTCAAATAAACTACCAATAAAGGAAGAGAATAAAAGTGTGGAAGTGATGAAAAGATTCTCAGATGTTTTCACCTGGAGTTATGAAGACCTGAAAGAATATGATGTTTCTATTATACAGCATACAATTCCTATCAAACCTGATGAAAATCCTTTTAAGTAGAAGTTGAGAAGAATAAATCCCAAGTTGCTTCCAATAATAGAAAAAGAAGTGAGAAAGCTTTTTGATGCTAAGATAATCGTATCCTTGATATTTTCTAAGTGGTTGGCTAACCTAGTACTAGTAAGGAAAAAGAATGGCGAAATAAAGTTGTGCGTAGACTTTAGAAATTTGAACAAAGTCTCTTTGAAAGATAATTACCCACTCTCGAAGATGGATCATATTTTGCAGAAAGTTGTAGGAGCTGAAAGAATTTCTATGTTAGATGGTTTCTCAGGTTACAATCAAGTTAAAGTTCATCCAGAAGATCAAGAACTGCTTTTACTACTCCATGGGGAATGTTTATGTATGCCAAAATGCCATTTGGTTTGATGAACGCAAGGGCAACCTTTCAGAGAGCCATGGACATTGCATTTGCAGATGAAAGAGATAAATCCGTGGTAGTATACATGGATGATATCACTATATATTCAAAGAATGATGTTGATCACTGGAAACATCTAGAAAGAGTTTTCTTGAAATGTAGAAGGTTTGGGATCTCTTTAAATCCAAAAAAATCTCATTTTTGCATGGAGGAAGGAAGATTGTTGGGACACATTATATCAAAAGAAGGCATCAAGATTGACCCAGAGAGAGTATCTACCATTCAGAAGGTCGGAATCCCTAGAAGTAAGAAGGAAATTCAGTCGTTTATTGGAAGGGTAAATTGGTTAAGAAGGTTCATCCCTAGTTTTGCTAAGATTTTGAGAAACATATCTAAAATGCTGAGAAAACACAAGGAGATTAAATGGACTGATGAAGCAAGACAATCTTTTGATGATATTAAAAAGGCATTGACTGAAGCACCAGTGTTGATTAGTCCATATTATTCAAAAGATTTCATTATGTTTAATTATGCATCAGAGCACACAGTAGCTGGAGTATTGTTACAAAAGAACCAAGAAGGTGTGGAACAACCAATTGCATTTTTCAGTAAAATTCTAAGGGATGCAGAATTAAAATATAACATTATGGAGAAACAAGCTTATGCTTTAGTGAAAGCATTGAAGAATTTCAGGATATACATATTGCACTCTCATATAATAGCGCATGTTCCATCAGCAGCAGTAAAAGATATTCTTACCCAACCAGACCCTGAAGGAAAAAGAGTAAAGTGGATAGCAGTACTATTGGAATATGATCTCGACATTAAGCCTACAAAGCTGATAAAAGGCCAAGGTCTAGCCAAAATGATGATGGAAACAAATTGGGATTCTCTAGGTATGATTTTCTTTCCGAAATTTCAAAAGAAACCATTCCAAATTTCCAAGTAATCAAAGATTTCTCTTTATCTCCTTGGTACGCGGACATTGTATATGTTCTGCAAAATCTTGAAGCACCTGCAGATATGGAAAAAAACAAGAGCAAGAGCAGTGAAGTTGAAAGCAGCCAAGTTCTGCATATTAGATGGAAATTTATTTTGGAAAGATCCAGGAGGTATTCTATTGAATTGTCTATTGGAAAATGAAGCGCAACATATTTTGGTGGAATTTCATAAAGGCATGTGTGGAGGACATCATTCATGGAAGGCTACGGTGAACAAGATTCTTAGAGCTGGTTTTTATTGGCCTAGCATGTATTCAGATGTATATAAAGAAGTGACCAAATGTCATGATTGTCAAATTTTTTATGGGAAAAGAGAACTGTTGCCATTTCCTTTGAAACGTATTTCAGTTGAGGCACCTTTTCAATAGTGGGGGTTAAATTTCATTGGTGAAATTAACCCAAATTCCTCAGGGAAGCATAAGTGGATTCTGATTGCCACAGATTATTTCACGAAATGGATTGAAGCCATTCCAACAAGAAATGCCACAGAAATAGTGATAATGAACTTTTTAGAAGAAAACATCTTATCCAGGTTTGGTTGTCCTAAAAGGATATTGACAAATAATGCTCCGGCGTTCAAATCTAAAATGATGATAAATTTTTGTCACAAATATCACGTACATTTAAATCATTCCACTGCTTATTATCCACAAGGAAATGGGTTAGATGAATCTTCAAATAAAAGTATGGTGAGGATCATAAAGAAGTTGCTAGAGGATAACAAGAGGGCTTGGCACACTAAATTAAAATATGCTTTGTGGGCAGACAGAATCAGTACAGAAAGAGCAATTGGCACTTCACCTTTCCAGTTGGTGTATGGCACAGAGGTAATTTTTCCTGTTTCTTTGGGTTTGCCAATTATGAAATTGTTATAAGAAGTCAAAGAAGAACCAAATCATATGCAGAGAAGGATAAATCAGATGATAAAATTACATGAAGTTAGAGAAAAAGCATACAATACAACCCAAATGCATCATGATAAAATGAAGAAAACTTTTGACAGAAAGGTTAAAGAAAGGAATTTTCAGATAAATGATTTAGTTTTGAAGTGGGACTCTAGAAATGAAGATCACCATGAGAAGTTTGAGCCTTTCGTCATAATCAAAGCCCTAGAAATAAATTTTTCCCAAACCCTCGAGTCTGAAAGCTTTTCCGAAACCTCTGCTATTGAGTTTTACCATCAAACCCTTCAAGATAGTAGAGAAAAATTCTTGTCTATGTGTCTTAAACCAGAAACAAACATTTCAGATATCCCTTACCCTATAGATGTCACTTTATTTGATGAAAATACCTAGCTGGTTCTGATATTGTTAGCTTTAATCCTAGGGTTTGACACAGACATGTATGTAACTGAATTTCAATTAAGCCTTTTGTATAAAATGAGTACAGTTCCGTCAGGGATTGATGAAAATCAAATTCCTGGACTTAACTTTGAAGAATTCCTGGCTGAAAAGATCCATCACTAGATGGTCAATTTCCCTACTCTCAGACATTTCAGATTTCAGTCATTTTTGATGAAAATGATCATGATGGCCAGTCACGAAGAATTACAATTCCCTAAGATAATTTTCACAAAGTTATTGGAAAATAATATGTTTAATTACATAAATTATATGCTCTCGGAAATTTACAGAATGATTTTTGGAGAAGGTTGCCTAGAGTATTACCAGAGATGCAAGCATGTATGCAATTAAGTGCAGAATACGCTGTTGGAGATTGGTTCTTGTCAAAGGATAGTACAGTAATCAGTTTATATGGTTTTAAACATAAACCCTATGTTTTACCGGCATTTCTTACCTTAAGGGTTTTCGCCTTGGAGTTCCTTAGATAGAAACTAATTGTTGAAGATAATAATTTCTTGCTTTTCAAACAAGCAACAAATATCAAGTATCCATTCACACTTGGCCCATTCACAGTGAAGAACAAATACACTGCTATTTATATAGAAAAATTATTGAAAGATATGGAATTTGAGACAGACGTGGCTATTGAATATGATCCGTTAAACATAATATCAAAATGGAGAATGGATTATCGCATCAAAGTGTTGAATCATCAGGTGATTGAGGGAATGTCTGATAGAGAAAATTGGTCTGATTATAAGGAAGAAATCATTCCAGATTCTCAAGATAAAGAAATGATATTGACAGGTACGACAGCAGAAGCAGAAAGCACGATGAATACTGCAATGGTAGGGTTTAAAAGGCCCATACAAGACATAGTCAACATTGAAAGTGAGGAAGCATAAAAAGGGAAAAAGTTAAAAATGGATGAGCAACAAGAGCTAATGGCAGTTTCAGAAGAGGAAGAAAAAACCGAAGTCAAAAAACCAGAGGTCATGGTAAATGAGTACAGTATTCAAGAAGTCCCGGTAGAAGAAGATGTAAATAAACCACACAATCTAATGGATGTTTTTAATGAGCACAGTCAAAATAAACAGGAATCCTCTCGGCAAACCAGTTAGTTATTTCCAAAGGTTAGGAATATATCCAACACAGAAGTTAGTTTATTTACTAGCAGAAATGTTAAAGAAAACTCTCTAAAATTTTCAGTTGTTACCAAAGATAAGATCTCAGAGATGAAAGTTGATCTGACAAAAATCAATACCCCAAATAAAATCTTATTACATATACAAACCGGAGAAGTTATATACTCAGATTATTTGGAGGGGATCTTAAAGGTGGACAAGTTGAAAATTTTGGTAGACAAATTAAATAACCAGTTGAGACAAGAAAAAACAGAAAATAAGTCTCGACAGCAGCAAATAAAAAGATTGCAAACAAATTTGATAAACAAAGAGGGAGATGCAGCAGCAAATTTACTCAAAGAAAAGGATGACACAGTTCAAATGTTAAGGCAAAAGCTGAAAATCCCAGACACTCTGCTTGTCCAAGGAGCGGAACTGACTGTACTAGAAAAAGAAAAAGAAGAGCTGTCAAATGAAGTAAAAGATATTACTACAAAAATGTTGAAGCTCCCTGAAGAGAAAGTTCATTGGGAAAAAGAGAAGATTTGTTTGGAAGAGCAATTGGAAGACATAAAGAAAAAATTAGCAGAATTAGGTCAGCAACAGGCACATGCAAGTACAGGTGAAGATAAAGCTGGATTGGACAGTCTCTTACAAGCCATGTCCCAGATAAGTCTGAAAGATGTCGAGATTAAAGAATTGAGAATTGGAACATAGAAGCTAAAAGAAGAGAATGAGACAAAGGATAAGGAAATTAAAGCCTTGCAAGCAAAGAATCAGGAATTGTCTGATAATAATAAAGGTTTGGCAGCTCATGTAACAGGACAAGCTGCAATGCAGGGTTGCAAGCATATGGTATGGGATCAAATTATAAAGGAAGTTGAAAAATTGAGACCTTATCTTGATTATATGAGAATCAAAGAGAAAGTGGCCAAATATGCTTTTGAAAGTTGCAGAGCAGTCAGAGAGAATCTAAACAGAAAGCCAAAGGAAATAGCACAAAGGGCAATAACTTTCCTAAATAGTTTAACTGAAGCAGATTTGACAGCAATGAATATAATGAATAGAATTTCAATCATTACATGGGCTAGAAGAATTTTGGGAAAGCATTCACATGTTGAAAATATTGAAGTTAAAGCTGGAGATATACGAGAGGAAGTAATAAGCTTTAAGAAGCGATTTGAAAAACTAATAAACAAAGGATTCCCTGCTTTTTGGGATGAAAAGCATGAATTGATTCCTCCAAATGAATATAAGAGGTTATTGTTTGACATAAGAATGGATCACAAAAAATTTCAGCATTTGGATCATATGCTTACTAGAAAGATTTTAATGGAGAAAATTGCGGAGGACTTTGAAATTTTAAATATGTTGATCCCAACCTGTGAGAATCTTCCTCTTGTTTCTTAGGCAGGTCACCTTGAAATGCGAGTCTTGGTGAAGGAAATGACCAGTTATGATCTACTCATGGCCGACCAATGGAACTATGTGGATAAATATGGAAGGACAAGATATTCTGTTCATTCATGAAGATGTATTCAGAACTCTTGCCAAGTGGAAAAAATGATGTTTTTATTTTAAAAATTTGTAATATTGCTTAAAGACAGCTATCTTTTGAGTTAAGACATTTTCAGTTACTAGTTAAAAGAAGCAGTTATGTCAAGCTTCTTTTGAATTTATTATAAAAGACAATGAGAATCATTTTTGAAAGGGTTGGAAACTCTTTGAGAGACAATAAGTTTTGAAGTCAAATTTTGATAGGATAATAAAGGGCCATACAGTGGAAATACCTATCTTTTGAGACCAGAGATTCATGTGTTGATCATTTTTACAGTCTGTCTTTTCCCTTATCTCTATATGTGTATGTCTACTTTCTTTGTTATATCTTCCATTATGTTCTTCTTCTATGCTTAAATGAACGTTTGAAATAAATTGGGATTCATACTGGTTATGCCCCGTTTTATCGCATTTAAGTATCCATTATTTCTCTAAAGTTGACAATAGATTCATCCTAGTTAGATGCATGTTGTTGATAGACTGTCATTATTTCTTTCTATACCACCTGCAAAATCAAATTGACTGTGATATGGTTGCTATCTTGCCTCTGTGAAAATCTATTTGGTATAAATCTCTTGCTGGCACGTTAAATATTTGAAAGTTGACTCCATGCCCAATGTTTCTTGTTTCCTTTTCAACCAAGTAAATTATTTTTTGAGAAATTTGAGCGTGTTTCTATATACTTTTAGCCTTTACATATATCTTGTGAGAGAGCCCTCTCTGGTGGAAAAAATGGCTAAGTTTTCTACCTAAAGTCTGGTTTGAAATAAGTTACCTTAGGTGTTATTCTTTTACAACCAGGATAAAATCTAAGTGCTAACAATAGTGTTGGAAACAACCAAACCATGACTACAATGATAGCTGAAAATCAAATGTGCAATAAGACAATTTTGAAAATTCGAAAACACCATGCTAACAAAGAAGAAATGAAGTCCATGTTCATAGTCTCATGATGAATAGGATTGTCATTGATGACAACATTAATGACAAAGATCATGGAAAGTGGCAAGAAGTGACTAAGCAAGCATTGATTGGCACAATGACTTGGAAATTGGGAAATTTGAAGATGATGTAAATGGACAAAGACATTCTAGATGGCCATAATACCCTAGACAAAGGTCTTGAAAAAACTAGCAAGAATGACCTAGATGTATTGGAGACAAGGCTGGACATGATGACATGGCTTGAAGGATGATGACAACATTGGGGAAGACATGTCAATCGACTAATTTTCATGATCTCCCTAATATTTGCCTCTAACAGGTCTTTGAAAAGGGATTTGAAATTAATATTTCCAGCCTCAGCTTTGTCCATGATGGAGATAACCTTAGTTAAGGCTTGTAAACATTGAGTATTTTTATCTCTCTCCTTATATCCTTTGCAAACAATTCAACCATGATACTTGAATTCATTAGAGAAGAATAACTAGTATCAAATTTGTGGTTCCAACCAATTACCAGGCCACTGGATAATCCATCAACATCTTATAAATAACATGAGCTCTAGTATTTTAATACAAGAATTAAAAAATCAACAACTTTGTGTCCTAGGAACATACTTTCTTGGGCATCTTTTGAGGGCTAATTTTTTTTGGGCACCCCCATTCCCGCATACAATCATTGCTTCACCTTTATCCAAATGTAAAACGCCAACTACTTCCACAGACTCAACTCGTAAGTCTTTTTTAGATCAAAGAAGGTAATTTCAATTCTTGGGAGGGGAGATGACCTTTTCTTCCCTCTCAAATGAAGGCAATGTCTAAGCAATGGACAAGCTATATCCCTTAATTTTATTCTCTGATGATTGGACACAAAATTCAGTGATGCAAATGGTGAACCTGATACTAGTATAGAAAGTATGCCCTGTATGACAAAATGTTATCCATACTAACCTATACGAACTAATGTCATTGGAAAGGATGACATTAGTAGTGAGAAGGTTGTAAATGAAAGCTTACTTTTGCAAACAGAATTTACACCTACTGAAGATCATGAAGTTACATATTATGGGTTGAAATTGCATTCTTCTACCAATGAATTGCCTACTGATACTGGACCTACTTCTGCTTACAATCTGACTTTGGGTGCCTTAACTACTGGAAGTGAAAAGAGTGTGTCTGTAGACATTGATAGTGACAAGAGAGCATCTATGTATATTGATGGTGACATGAGTGATCTTGCACTTGAAGTTCACAAAGTTCCATCTTCTAATTTAGAGTTTTCATCTAATAATGGCTTGGCGGATGATACTAGACCCACTTCAGTTTACAGTCTCCCTCTAGGTGCTGAAATTACTACTAGAAGTAACAAGAGAGAATTTGTAGATGTTGATGGAGACAAGAGTGTTGTAGATGCTAAGAATGAATTTCCATCATATGAGTTGGAATTGCATGCTAATAATGAATTTCCTATTGAAACTGGGGCTATGGTATCTTACAATGTTCCTATGGGTGTTGAGCCTACTTTTAGAAATGAAGAATTAGCATCTGTAGATGTTGATATTGAGAAGAGTGCTTTCATATATGTTTAGCTGGTTGATGTTGAGTATTATGATTACATATAGACTAGTGGGGAGACTCTGGTCCAAGGCAATCAACCTACAATAATTGTTGACATATTAGACAGAGAAGCTGAAAGAATGTCTAGCAAAGATGGATCTGTTGTTATTGTCGAGAATTCTTTTATTGAGGCTGCAAACACAAGCAACCATTTAGGGTCTACCAATAATATCTCTATCGACAACATTGTTTTTGAGACAAATTTGAGTTCCATTACTGCAAATCTAGTGAATGAGAATCCACCTGAAATCCTAAATTAATGTCCCAGGTGAAGACATTGCCAATGTATGAATGGTTCTAGGAATGATACTACTGCCCCTAAGAAGGGGACCTCTAATGGTATCGATGGAGCTAAAAATTGGGAGAAATAACATAAAAGGGAAAAAACTAGAAAAGACTTGGAACCTAATCTACTCTAGTGCAAGGTAGGTTTCTTCTTTAAACATCTTCGTTCTTAAGCAATAAAGTGCTTTATATGCCTGCCACTTACAGGAAAATCCTGCAGCTCTCCATCCAGATTTTCCAAATGAAAGGAACTATGGTGCTACCCACAGACGGTGTCAACCACATAAGGCCTAACCAGAGACTGTAAAACATTCCATGTTTATCAGGGCCCTCATGCCTTTTGTCCCTGTGTCGATGATAATTTTTCAGACATTATAAAATAATATTTTTTTTACTAAAACCCTCCCCCTCATACCTCAGGAGAGCGGCTCTGCTCCAAGAATGCTTAAAATGATGAATTTGTGGAAATAAAACCATATTTAAAATGATGAATTTGACTTGGACAAGTTGGCCTCAAATAATTTAGAAAACAATATGAATATCCAGAGATTCGAAATAAAATCAAAACCACCTAATTAGCAAATGAAATCAAAACCACCTAATTTGCAACCAAAAATGCAGAGATTCGACTCAATAGAGGAGGGTTTCAACTTACGATTTCCATTGAGGGTCTGCGGGGATATGCAGACACGGCCGGAGCGGGTGCCACAAAGAAACCAAATTCAATAGCCATCGTAGAAAATCGAAATGAGGACAATGCCGGAGCGGGTGCAACAAAAAACCAGGTGGAACATGCACATTAAAGATTCGTAGCAGAGTGCAATGAGGACACTGCCAGACTGGGTGCCACCAAAAGACCGGTGGAAGTTGCACAGTGAAGGAGGACACTGCCCAAGATCCGGTTGCATGCAGGGGGGTGCCGTCAAACCCAACAGAGCAACAGATCATTTTGTCCAAGCTCGACAGTTGTGTTTCAGTTATGTTTTGTTTGTTGTTTAAAAAATTATAATATATATTAATTAAATTATAATATATATAGTACTATGTCCATTCCACCAAGTTGTAAAGCATTAAATCTCATTTGTAGTTTAAAATCTAGTGTTTGAACATACACTTTAGAACAAGTTGATGTCCCTATTATCTCTTGGTTGTATACAACCATAATTGGTATTTGGTGGGATATATTAAAAATATTAGTGTTTTAGTGACATTACAGAATTCCTTTAATCATTGCTAGTGAAAATATCAAAATGTCTTTTTTGCTTTTGTAATTTTCCTAAAAAGTCTTACCTATTGTCTCTGCTTTGGTTGTGAGACCTATCAAGAAGGCATCATAGGTTAGGAGGAACAAATTTAATATCACCTTTTGTAGGTTTAAATGAGACCCCACTTTGATTGATGGCTACATTCTCAAATAATATTGCCTTACTACTAATTGTTGGATGTAAGTGATGGATGTAAATCGCATCTTTGAACATGGGGTAGATTCTCATTTTTTCACAACTATGTCAACTACCAAATTGTATTCACCTTCATCATTCAAGTCAATTATGAATCAGCTAATCTTGCTAAATTGTTATTGTCTGCATTATCTCCCTCACAATAGTATAGTTCATTGATTCTTCATTTATGGTAGGGTTCCCATTTTTCTTTGCACCCAAAATACTTAGGTTCTCCCTTTTCCAACATAGAGTTGTGCATAGGGTTTGGAGGTATATATTTAGGACTTTGTGCATTTTATGAGATAAAAAAATTGATGTTGGTTCATGAAACAATGGAATTGTCTCCCTCGCAATTATATAGTTATTTGGTTCTACATCTATGGTTGAGTGCGCATTTTTCTTTGCAACAAGGATACTTGGGTTCTCCCTTTTTGCATATAGCATTGCAAAAATCTTAATCTTAATAGTCATAATATTAATGTTTCCTCACAACACTTCGTTCATTTGGTTAAACTGTAGCTTGTCCTATTCTTGCAAAATTCCATTCTTTCTACATAAATGATACTTGGCAATGACCTGCAAGATTCATTTTCACACATTTAGCCTTAGGTCTTTCCTTCTCAATGGAATTTATGTTATGCATCTTGATCGCAATTCTATAGACCCAATACATTAGTTACAAGCACTTACCAATGACAGGTGTTCTATTGTCCCTTTCTATTTTAACCAAAAAAATCATGCAAAAATTCCCTTTCCATACTCTAAATCATTTTAAAGAAGTCATTGATTATGTCCCAACATAATTCAAAATTAGAGTATCTTGGTTTGTAATTATCCATTATATTCATTATATATCTTATCCATTATTTCCTATGTTTCTCAATATGGTAGATTCATTAATAGGAACTTGTATAAAGAGATAACTGCAAAGAATATTCAAGGGATAAGCATAGCCAAGGGGGTTAGAGGAATCAACTATTCATAGTTTATTGATTCCATGATTCTAGTTGGGGGTGCTTCCACCATTATTGTTGAGAGATTTCAAACAAACCTGGAAAAATTCTTATGTGCAATAGGAGAGAAAGTTAACAACAAGAAGAGTCAAATATATGCTTGGAAATTAAAACCTTAGCTCCCTCACTCTATAGCCATATTTCTAAAGTTTCCATGCATTAAGGATTAGCTCCTTCACTCTATAGCCATGGATAAGTTACCTTGAAGTGTAAAATGAAGAACATGGGCATTTAATATAATTTGACCTTGCATGGTCTAAGGGATATCATAGATATGATTGATGATGCATCTAAATGGTGGGTGTTGTGAAGTCATATAGATTTTGTGTAGAGTTGAGTCATATTTAAAGGGATGTCCTAGAAATTGGAGAGGTACTTTTTGTGAACTTGGATTGAAGTTGATTATCTTGTGTTAATGTACTATCCTAGCATGTTGAGGAGGACAAGAGATAGTGAGCTAAGTGACATTGATTTGGGACAAAGCTATGTTGCGACATAGATGGAACATGGGACAAGGGAACCTCCATGAAAAATATTGAAAAAAAAAAATTGTCACTCAACATAGATTAAAAAATAGCACATCCAAAAGTCTTTTCAAAGGAAAAAAGACTTATTAAAGCAACAATTTATCTCAAGAAAAAATACTTGATTGATTGAATTTTAAAAAATTAAAAGAATAACATATAAACAAACTGCACTTGAACTCAAACCAAGATGGCTCAAAGGGTCATTAACAATGAATATATTCGTAAAAATCACATCAAGAACCTAAATTCCAAACAACCTTGCCAAACATCCTTTACATTATACAAATCCACTAACTAGTAATTGAAACAACCCAGAAATTAACACATAAATCTTATAACTTCATTTTGTATCTTGCTCAATCAACACATGTTTGATTCAAACCATTACCACTACAACCTCCAGGAACACCCACGCTACTGCACATGTAGAACATAATATTAGAAAACTAATTTTCAAATATAACCAAGTTAATCAACAAAATGAACATATGATGAGTGCATTTACTTTAACCTATAAACATTGTGTACCTCTACTTTTCAACAATTAAATATCATTCATCTTCTTCTTCATCCAACTCAACATCTGCATCATGATCTGGTTCTGAATAGATATTGATGAAAGGATCATTCACATCGTCATCATCATCAAAGTCATCTTCGCTAATATTGTCATCCATATCGTCAATGAGATCATCGTCTGCTACATTTGCATGATCAACCTATTCAACTTCTTCATCTAACACATCGACTGCAGCCTGATCTGAATCATCGTCATCTTCTTCTTCTTCGTGATTATCTTCATCATCTAGTACATGATTATACTTTACTGGTCTTCCTCTTGGATCGTATCTAACAACGTATGACCAACCTGCTTTACCTGGTACCTCGGAGTAGTAGACTTGCTCACATTGACTTGGAAGAACATAAGGCTTTGTACTCGGTTCGAATGCCCTCGTATTAACAATGGTAAATCCATTAGCATGCTCAATAACAGTTCTTTCAGGATCACGTTCATGCATCCGTAGCCTGTACCACTTCACCTCAAACAAAACTATTTTAAAGGAATTAAAATCACACTCAATAATGTCCTCCAAATTCCCATAGTACCTATTCTCGGTTTCTTTTGGATGTCTATCACTTCTAGAGGAAACATTCGTGACCTTAAACACTGCAATTATCCCACAATCCGAGGTTTTCCTGTTATCATCCAACTTTTTGATACGAAATTTATGACCATTACACCACATAGCCTTGTGATGTTTCAACTGCAACATTTACAATAGGTTAAAAATACATTGTGAATTAATAAACGTCATATAGGAATTAGTTAATATAATTGAAAACTTAAACAAACGAAATGTAATTGGAAAAATGGATCGAAGTAACTAGAAAAAATGTGGGTAAACATTTTACTTGCCTTTTTATCTTTTAAACATAGGCTAAATCAACTTCTCTTTGCGATGTAAGTTCAGGAAATTGATGTCGAATACGGTGAGCACTTTTAATCATGTTACTGACCCCTTCCCATGATAACCTACCGTAGAATTCTTCACAATCTTTTATCCAATGCTCCATCCAATCAAGGTTGTTTGCAATGTATAAATGTAAAACATCCCACACTAGACCAACTATAGGAAAAAATAACAATTCAATATCATTCATTAGATATTATTAAAGGCACATAGTTTAATATAGTTGAAAATGCATAATTATTAAAAAAAGTTAAAAAATAGTATAATAATATAAAATTGGAAAAAATACATGTGTAATATATTAATTCAACAATGTATAATAATTACCTTCCACAATCCTCAATGTACCTCTCCCCAATAGGACCTCCCCTTCAACTTTGTTGATGGAGTCGAGATGTCAAATGTGAGGCACATTCATATTTTCTACTAATTTAGGTAGATATTCACTAATATACACCATGCATTGATATACCATATATCCTTCAACCATAGAACCCTCGGGACGCGCTCTTTGTCTAACAAAATACTTCAATGACTTCAACTGCCTCTCCACCATCCACATCAACCTTGTGTGTACTGGTCCACATAATTCAATCTCCTCAACTTGGTGTATGAGGTAGTGTTCTTGTGCATTGAAAAATGCTGGAGGTAGATACTGTTGCATTTCACACATTAGTCGGGGAATTTCTCTCTTCCAATGCCTTATATCTTCTTTATGGATTTCCTTTTATGAAAGTCACCTACAAATGATGCAATAAAATAATATCAAGGCATATATAATATTTGTGGGAAAAACATAATATGTCAATAAGTTCCACTACAAACCACATACCAAGTACATTTTTCCATGTAAAACATTACTTACCTCTTGTATTTTCCAAGAACATAAATAATATGTTTTATTTTGTTATCAAAGTCGTCTGGGAGAGATAAAGGTAGAACATACTGTATCAAAAAACACATAATTATTAATATTTATTTCAAAATAAGAGAATAAAATTAATAAAATAGTGCATACCGATAATGAAATATATTATAGACTCATAATTACCTTAATGAATGTATGCCAATCATGTGTTTTAACCCCAGCAAAATCACCTTTTTTCGTCAAGATATTCTTTATGTTTGATGCAAAACCCATCGGAAACCTGATTTTTTTTATGACCTCTTTTACAATATTGCTCTGTTGCTCCGTCAAGCACCAAGGAAGACTAATATTCTGTTGACGACCATCTTCATTAGAATTAACTATCACACTTTGCAATGCGTGATTAGCTTCTTGGATGTCACTACAAATATTTCCAATTTTTTCTTTGTCAATCCTTCCATCTAATATTCGCCTTAACATTTATGTTATGTTCTTCCTGATATGCATTGTAATGAACAAATGAACTATTTGTAGGTGCTCGTAGTATGGCAACCTACTGAATTGAATCGGGTAAATTTTCATTCCTCATAGAATTCCATTCGTGCCTTAACGACATTCATGAAACATCAACAAAATCAAATTAACACTAATGAATCAATATAGGTATAACATATCGCGTTGAACATAATTCAGTAAAAAAAAATTTGGCATACCTTGACGGTTTCTATTATATTCCAACTTCCATAGGTGAGGTGTCATTCTTCGTGGTTTTTTTCCATTCTCTTCTTTACCATTAAATTTTTCTTTGTCTATAGTTCGATAACTATGGTTCTTAGGAAGAAAGTGCCTATACTTATCAAACACTTCCTTTGCTAAACTCCTTGAACGACAAGATTTTATCCTGGGACCGCAAACTAGACATGCAAATTTACCCTTTGTTTGAAGACCTACAAGATATTCGAATTGGTGTCGCAAATTAGAATTACAATTTAAAATAATGCATGATATTTTCAACATATATAAAATATTAAGGAACAAAAGAAAGTAACAATATACCACAAAATTGTGTTAACCCGGGAGCATCATGAATTGTAAATGCAAGTATGCCATGGAATTGAAATCGTCTTTGCCCTATTGGTCTAAAGATGTCATACATAGTGACGCCAACCCATAAATTCAACAACTCATCGATAAGAGGTTCAATATATACGTTCATATCTTTAACCTGGTACTTTCCTAATTGGGCCAACATACATGATTAATTATATTTAGCACCTATATGTCGTTATATATGAAAGACATAATTATCATGCACGCAACAAATCAAAGAAATATTTAGTGATCAGACTTTCAAGTAAAAAATTACATATTAATTAAATACCTGGAACAATCATTGCCAACATTGTGTGCTCTCTCTTGATCGACATCCAAGGAGGAAGGTTATTGTTTATAACAAAAACAGGCCACATTGAGTAGGTAGAATGAAGCTCTCCAAATGGATTGACACCATCAGCTGTCAATGAAAGTTTAACATTACGAGGTTCTTCTTTAAAAATTGGCCACTTTTCATCGATGTACGTCAATGCAGAACCATCTGCAGGCATTCGAAGAACATCGTCGCGACTTTTGTTCTTTGCATGGAAATCCATAAACTGTGCTATACTTTGACACCTGAACAACCGCTGGAAACGTGGAATTATCGGAATATAATGAAGAACTTTTTGAGGCACCTTTTTTGACACTTTATCGGTTCGATGCCTACTTCTTTGACATTGTGGGAATTCATTTTCTCATGCATATTGTCCATAGTATATGATATGATCATTAGGACATGCATCAATAGCTTGATACCCCATTCCAAATGCTTTCATAATGACATATATCTCTCAATATGTGCGTGGTAAAATATTTGAAGTTGGTAATAGAAATTCACCTAACAATCTACAAAATTCAAAAGAATAAATCAACGAAAACAATATTAATCATCAATATCGCATCCAAACTTTACAAATTAGATAACAATAGCAATAATATAGGAAAAAAGTCAACCCTTTCTATAGATGTGAACATGCAGACAAAAATAGTTAACAAATTACATACCTTAGTATCTGTGTTAGAGAGGTGTTTGATAAACCATTCAAAACCTTCAAGTTCACTAACAACAATATAGCATATAGAAGATTTGTTTTTGAGCCTTCATAAAGAGGTTAACGTGACTTCTCGAGTAGAGGATCAACATCATGACTACCATCCTGGTTGTCCTCATCCATTGGAGCAAATGTGTCTTGGATCAATCTATGTATCTCATCTTCCTGATTTGTATCACTAATGTTATCTACATCCATATCATCATAAATAACTACTTGATCATCTTCAATATTCTGATGTAGAAGTTCATCAGGTTGTAAATGAGTATTTCTGCTAGTACTTGGAAAATAACTCTCTGGAGGGTGACATTTTGTGGGCATTGTCTATAAATTTACAAATTAAACAATGTAGAAAAATTAGTGTGTATAGAACCTATAGTAAAAAAATAAGACATTTTATTGAAATTCATGACTTGATGAATATTACAGTGAATATATTAAAAATTGAATAACGACCTCTTAACATGGGATGATATTCATAACCCCCTTCGGCGTGCCCCTTCTTCCTACAATGTCTTTCATCTGTTGTTATTAAAAGTCTTCTTTTTTGCAATCCCCTGCAATGAGAGCAAGGACAATAACATTTTCCATCTCCTCTTGCCTCTAATGCAGCTCTAAACTGAGCAAGCTTCCTTGCATTTTCATTCATAGTGACAAATCCTTGTAGTGGTACAAGTAATTGTCTTACCTACACCATACCAAACAATAACTTGTCAATTACATTAGATATTATAAGTATATTTCTGAATACAGTATATTATAAACCAATTTCTATATTTATAAAAAAAAAAACATGAAGACTAAAGTAATTTTCATTGATGCCAACAAGTGTTGTGCAATGGCCTTTGATTTACTCAAAAGGAGACCTTGATAGTTCGTGCATTAACACCAGCCTTTTTTGGTATAGATTAATTAAACCAATTGTAGCTTGGAGGTTACTTAATAGACATTGTGTGTTTTCTTAAATCGTAATGATTATAATATATACTTCGAATGTACCATCTTCTTGTGATAGTTTATTAATATGTAATCATTACAAAACTCGTGAGTCAATTCTAAACCCATTGCAATTTGAATTAAGTTTAGCATCCATAATTGATTACATTTAAAAGGTTGTTCATACTTTATCATTGATCTAACTTTATAAAATAAAATGAAAAGCAACATCAATCTTATGAAACATGTGCCATTCATAAAATAAAATACCAAAAAGGGTTTATAAACGCATGGCATTTTTAATGTGGCAAGTTAAGGGTACAATAAGAACAATATATTGGACCCTGTATACATATATATAGCTTGCTATACTTGTTATTTTTTATGTTTTTAAATTAAACTTACCATGGCAATAAATACCTATATCAAAGAAAACAACCTTGTAACCTTACATGTGTCATCATGTGTTCAAGGGCATAGTGGATAAGGGTTACAATGTACTAAGCATTAGTTTGTTTGTGGTAAAAAATGTGTTAAGGGAATATTGTGTTGTGGTTCATAGGGACTTGGGATCATAGTGGTTAGGTTCTCAGTGTTATCGAAGTCAAATATTACTTGGTTAATGATTTTGATAGGGGTTGTTATAGGTCACATCTGCACTTCTCTGTCCCGTTATCGCCTTGGCTTGTAGATCACACAAAAGGACACAAAGGATTGAAGAGATAGATTTCCTTGGATGTTTTGCTCCTAGAAGTACACTCCTCACCTGAAAAGATTGCAGTTTCTCCTGCTTTTGCCATATGTACGCCCCTCTCTGCATACAAGACCTGCGTACTGTACCCTACTCTCCTAAAGGGAAACCAACATACACCTCCCAAAAAGTTGTAAACACATGTTGTAAAGCATAAAATTTGCTTCCTGTATGTTGCTCTTGTTGTATGAAACCCGAGTACATCTTAAGGTGAAATAAAAAATATATTAATTTGACGAATTGGGATTAGTTGAAGTTGGTTCTGCAACTTCCCCAACCTCCCAATTCAACCACCTCTCGATTTAAACTACCTACCTTGTCCCATAAATACAAGGAGGATCCATGAGAGGGGTTAGACTCAATATGCTCATAAGAGACTCATTCACAATAGCCATAAAATATTGAGAGAAGGCTTGAAGTATTGTTACGCTGGAGGAAAGTTCCAAGTCAGAGTGAAGAGTAGGAGCCCAGGATCCGGTTGCAGAAACATCTCTACACGTCAGGTATATTTTACTGATTTCATGTTTCTTTGACAATAAAGAGGTCGAAACACCCTTCCTATCCCAAATCAGATATCTATTGGATTGTATGTCTATTTGGCTTAATTCTTGATTATAGTTGATGTTAAATTGCTTTGTAATTTCATCATATGTTATATGGTCAAGATACGCTGAGGAAGGTATCTTTTGTATTGCAGGTTCATCAAGCAAGAGATCAAGCGAGAGATCAAGTGAAAGACCAAGCGAAAGCTAGGATCAAACTTCGAAAAGAGGTATGTCTTTCGATCCCAATCTATTTCTTTTGCAGTAACCAAATGCAGTATAATCAATGTGTTTACGTGTCAACCCCGCCCAGTTGGTAGTATCCATCTCCTCACTATAGGGTAGAAATCTCGAACAACAGACTGGCGACCATACTGGGGAGTAACTATTTAGTCTTTTTTGCTCTAGGAGACTTAGTTTTGGTGTTCTTCTAGCCCATTTTTCAGTCTTTGATTGTCTGAGAGGCCTTGTAGGTTTGTTTTCTCTGTTCCTTATTTCCTGACTCATCTCAATAGTCTGCTGCAAAGCCTGTTTGTACCCTGCTCAGGCATGTACGATAGTCTCCCCTACATACAATGGCGTTTGATGGTTGATGTATGCCCCTCCTTGCACTAAACAGTAGCGTACACCTCCTAATGTATGCTGGTTTCTACACTGCACAGTGGTGTATAATCCTGTAGTGTCCAGTTTGCTGTTAGGATTTAGTTTCCAATATTTTGGTTGTTGTTCCAGCCTGTTGCTTTGCCTTATTTAATGACCCTTGATACCTTTGATGTCTCCCTTGAGTCTTTCTTGCCTCTCCAATCTCTCTTAGCTTGTTTTTTCTTGCTTGAGTCTTTTGTAAGTGTCTTTACTGCCTTCTATCCGTTTCGAAGTTGGTGCACACCTTTCTTTTTGGTCTAGCTGCACACTTTGATCCTAGTTGCTTGTTGTGATCATACAAACCTGCGTTCTCAAACGTCAGTTGTTTGTGGCAACAATAGCATGCTTCCTTGGTCTCTTATCCTTTTTCTTAGGGTTTGACCTAGTGTGAAGTCCTTAGGGTTGCTTTGGAGAGTTGCTTGGTCTAGTCACTACCTGATTGTTTTTTCAATTTGATTCCAAGTGAGTAGACGCCCTCTAGTTTGATTTCTTTTGCACTTTGTTTCCAAGTCTCAAGTTTTTCTTTTGTAAAAACTTGGTAATTCAAGTCTTCCTCAGATTAGTTGATTTATTTGTGTGATTCATTTAGCTGTTAGCCTTACCCACACTTTGGCATTTAGGTATTACTTGCACTTTTACATGTTCTTTTTCTTTTACAGTTATCAGAAAATGCAAAAAATTGTTTTAAGTAGCTTAGTAATAAGATCTTTCTTTATTTTGAAGTAGTTTAGTTTGCTTCGAAACATTAAAAGAAAATACAAAAATATTTTGATTTAGGTTTGCTTATCTTTAGTTTTGGAAAACAATGAATGAGAAAGTTTAGTGACAGTTCTTTACTTTCATGTACTTTCCATTTCAGTCACAACCACGCCACACACTTCACTACAACCTTTGAGTAAGAACATCCATTTAAAAAGAAATCCTAGTAAAATTAATTAGCAACATTTTTCTTTTTAGGTAGACACGACATCAACTAGCTTAGACTAGAGTTTCGAGCTTAAATCACTTTAAACTGCTCGAAACTGGCTTCATTACTCAACAATCGCAGTGAGACATTCTTTAGGTAAATCCATCTGTATCAAAATCTCTTGGGAAACTCTACTGAAACCAGAGCTAAGCACGAGATCGTGTGAGACTAGAATTGTTGAGAATAACCCCTCACTTTCTTTTCGAGCATAAACCAGAGCTGTCTCGCGTACGGGGATCCTTTCAGATTTCGGTCTTTGTTACCCTGCCTGTGCGTTACGGCTAGACTGGCGACTGTCCCCCCAAGAATTTTCATACTTATGGTAGCCTTAGTATCTTTACCATCCAGGACTCTACATAGGTGACGACGGAAGGCTATTTCTGTTATACCTAGGACAGACGTGGGAGGAAACCCTCTACAGAAATTTGGGAAGGCGGTTTGGTGATTCAAATGCTTGCACCCAGAGGACCTGTATGTGGACCCTGGGTAACTGTTCTTCATCCTTTGTTGGTTATTTTTGGGCCCTAATCATCCCAAACTTCCCTCCGGAATGCATTTGTTTTCCTGGTTTGGATTACCTTAGGACATTTTTAGTGGTGTGCTCTTTGTGCCGCTTGTTTTGTGGCCTTACATATTTTTGGCCCGTTGATTCAGAAACTATGGAAAGCATCCCGGTGAGAACCAATCAAGGGACCCCTGCTGAAGGGGCTCCTTGTGCTTTTCCATTCATTGGGAACATTGGTACTCCCTTAATGGCTATCTTGAATCTTCCAGGATTCACTATAGGGCTACCGGTTTGGTTGTTTTCCACTTCGAATGCCTTGCATGCTCCTAATGCTTCTCAAGTAAGCACTTCACATCAAGAGTAGCAGAACCCTATGCCTACTTCTCCAGTAACATCTCCTCCTCCTCCTTCTACCTCATGTGGTGAAAGTAGTAATACTAGTAACCAGCAATCTAAAAGGAATAGATGGAGGAAGAATAGGAAGAAGATGCCAAAGCAAGGGGGCAGCTACCTAGCCTCTGGAGGTCATGCTGGGGGCACCTACCCAACCTCTGGTGATCATGTTGGGAAAAGTAACCTAGACTCTAGAAGTCATGCTGGGGGAACCTACCCAACCTCTGGAAGTCATGCTGGGAGAAAAATTTCAGTCACTACAAATCATACTGAAAGTATGTCTTCAACCACTGTTTCTCATGTTGAGGACACGTCATTGATCATTGTTGGTCATATTAATGACAAGTCACCAGTTACTGTGAGTCATACTGGAGACACTGAATCAGCCACTGCAAGTCATGTTAAGAACGTTGACATTGTCGACAAACCTAATAAACATAAGCTTAAGTTCCCTTGTAAGTTTTGCAAGGGATACCATCTTACTCACCGGTTCCCTGCTATTCCAGAGGTGCAAAGAGTGTGGTCCATAGTTCAAAAGTATTCTGCTTCTAAGCAACCAGCCAATGCAAGTCATGTTGGGGGCAAGCTGTCAGCCAATGCTATTCATGCTGAGAGTACTGTTGTTGTTACGGAGTCTAAGCTTATAGGATGCAAGCCAAAGTTCCCTTGTAAAATTTGTAAGGGAGATCACCTTACTCACCACTGCCCTACTATTCCATAGGTGCGGAGAGTGTGGTCCATGTCTGAAGGGTCCTCTGCTCCTGAATTGTCTATAGATTCCCAACATCCTAATCAACCTTTGGTTGATGAAGTAGTTGAACCAATGCAATATTTGGTCAACCCCACTCTTCTTTTGGAGAGTGAAGCGATCGAATCGATGCAATCTTCAACCGATCCCATTAGTCCTTCGGAGACTGATGCACCTGTCCCTGAAGTCTTCTGCATTACCAGTTTGGATGTTTCTGAAATGGGGGGCACTACATCTATGCCGAGTGAACCCCTACCAAGCTCTGGGATCATTTCCTTTGATTGAAATAGTCTAATATGGCCTCTCCTTCCTTCTTCTTCTTCACCTTTCCAGATAAAGGTTGATATCGGCAACCATGTGGTTCATCGATGTATTGTAGATGAAGGAGCCTTTGTTAGTATCTTATCCCCTTATGCTTGGAGAGACTTAGGTTTCCCTAACCTTGTTATAGCTATTAATTGGACATTGACCTTCGACAGAAGACCTAGTGAACCGCTGGGATTCCTCCTTCAGGTACCTGTTACTTTGAGTGGAAAAACAGTCTTAGTTGATTTTATGGTTTTAAAGGACTCTGTGGATTTTGATATGATCCTCGGGTGTGATTACGTATATACTATGCAAGATATGGTGTCTACGCTCTTTCGTGTGATGCATTTTCCTCACAACGGAAGCATTGTCACTATCGATCAGCTTACATTTGTTGATCCCGCTTATTACCCAACTATAGACCAAGTATATCCCTCTCCAGTAGGCACTGCCATGTCACAATCAAATATTGTGGCATATTGTTCTTTGAGTCCAATTGCTATTGAGAAGAAGCCTCTGAATTCATGCTTACCTTCTCAGGACTGGGTCCCGGCAATTGACCAGTTGATGACTCCATCTGAATGTTTAGATATGTGTTCTATCTGGGATGATATACTTCCCTCTGATGAATATTTCCTAGAGTCTATAATGCAGTCTGCCATTCATTTGGACATTGCAATGAGCATTCTTCCACCTTCACTTCGAGCTCGTTAAAAATAGCAAGAGGCTATGAGCATTTCTTCCATCTTCACTTCTAGCTCGTTAAAAACAGTAAGGAAGTTATGAGCATTTTTTTGTATCTCCTTTGAGCTCGTTAAAAACAGTAAGGAGGTCACGAGTTTACTTTTTTGGGCTCGTTAAAACTTTACGAAAAAAAAATTTATAGAGTTCTTTCACGCTCTTGTTAGACTCTTTAAATATGACAAGATTGCCGAGTATAGTTGTCATTTCAGACTCACTAAAGGATTTGAAGTGACATCCGCTTAAGTATAAGTTTAACCCTTTTTCCGGACCTTTGCGGTTTACGTACGAAAAAGGAATACTTTAGTCATACGTGGCTAGAAGAGTTCTCCTCTCATTGTTTTATACTTTTTCGGGGGAGGGGACTAAATATACGAAAAAGGCCTTTTGGAGCCTCTCTTAAGGGTTTTCAGGCTCTCTAAATATGAAAACACCAAGCGAGCATTCACCTACTCGGGCTCGATGTGAAATCCACGAGAGGGTAAATAGAGGATTGTTTAAGTTTTTCAGACTCTATAAACAGGAAAACATCGGCGAGCATTAACCTACTTGGGCTTTATATTAAAATCCACGAGTAGTTGTATGGAGTTATTGTTTAATTTTTTCAAACTCCTTAAAATTGAAAACACCGGCGAGCAAGAACAGATCTCGGCTCGATATTAAAATCCAGAGATCAATGTTATAGAGTATTCTTCTATCTCTTCTTCGAACTCTGTAAACAATGAAGAAGGTCCCGAGTTTTCCTCCCGTGGGCTCATTAAACTTATTAAATGGTTGGACCTATTGAGTTTTCTATTTTTCTTGGACTCATTAAATAAACAAGAAGAACATTCTTTTACCAAAAAGAATAAGGGATAAGAAGGGTGTATCGCATCTCTTTCAGTTTCAAAGGCATTTATGTCAGTCATATCCTTGAACATAGTACCTACTTGAGTCTTTCATGTCAGTTGGGTTTTAGTTTTTGGCCTTAGGGTGAACCTGATCTCCGAGTTTTTTACTCCCTCGGTTGGTTATTCTTCCAACCATATGGAGGGTCTGTTATGTCTCCTACATCGCAGACTTATCTCATTTTCTCCTCATGTTGAAAACTGCCTAAGTCACTTTGTGTCGTGCTCACTGTTCAAGGATATAGCCTGTATCATCCATTCTGTTATTTACCTTGACTTCATGTGTCGGCCATCCTGGTGTTAGTTTGTTTCATCTTGTTACTCGTCCTACTCCACATCAGCTCATACTTGTGAGTGTTCCTCGTGTTGAATGATGGAGGATGCATTAACGCCTCCCTTCCAGTGGACTTCTTCCCATCGACTTCAGCTCATTATGCTCTGCGAATGAAGTTTAGAGTTTCGGTTAGTACCTGGGGGATTGCAGTCATTAGTGGCAGTTTACCTCGCCGTTGAATAATTGAGAATACATCAATGTCTCTTATTCGTCAGGTTCCTCAAGTGTTCGACTTCAAGTCCACTTCTTCACACTTGTTAGGATCATACTAGGTACCTTGGACCCCATTATCATTATCGATGGAAGTCCTCGCGTTTGTTAACGGTATACATCAATGACCAGTAATCAAACGATACCCCCCATGTTCGACTTCAACTCATTTATTCGCATGGTTAGGGTTTGTACCTTGGGTTGTTTTGGATGAAGACCTTGGGCCTATGATAGCACCACCATATTTATGTTATCTCCCAAGCTGCGCAAGACTGAGCCTCACTCATTTTGGCTCTTTATGAGACATAGATCCAGCTTGTTGTTATGGCTATGCTCTGTCTTTTGACATGGATCCACACTTGTATTTCAGTGGCCATGCTCTATATATACATCTCCTATTTATGTATCAAAGATCATCTTGTACATCTATATGATGTCAAGATTGTAATTGTTTGCTGACCTTGACCATTGTTTCAAGTGTTTTTTGTGACCTGGTTCTGCGGTTTCTTGCTCCTCCTCTGACATGGTATTATAATGTATTTCGGCCATCGTTTCCCTCTGACCTCACACATTAGGGGGCATCTAATATAGGTCAAATCTGCACTTCTCTATCCTGTGATCGCCTTGCCTTGTAGATCACACAAAAGGACACAAAGGATTGAAGAGCTAGATTGCCTTGGATGTTTTATTGCTAGAAGTACACTCCTCACCTGAGAAGATCACATTTTCTCTTGCTTTTTCCATATGTATGCCCCTCTCTACATACAAGACCTGCGTACTGTACCCTACTCTCCTTAAGGGAAACCAGCGTACACCTCCCAAAAAGTTGTAAACACATGTTGTAAAGCATAAAATTTTCTTCCTGTACACTGCTCTTGTTGTATGAAACCCGCGTACATCTTAAGGTGAAATAAAAAATATATTAATTTGACGAATTGGGATTAGTTGAAGTTGGTTCTGCAACTTCCCCAACCTCCCAATTCAACCACCTCTCGATTTAAAATACCTACCTTGTCCCATAAATACAAGGAGGATCCATCTGAGGGGTTAGACTCAATATGCTCATAAGAGACTCATTCACAATAGCCATAAAATATTGAGAGAAGGCTTGAAGTATTGTTACGCTGGAGGAAAGTTCCAAGTCAGAGTGAAGAGTAGGAGCCCATGATCCGGTTGCAGAAACATCTCTACACGTCAGGTATATTGTATTGATTTCATGTTTCTTTGACAATAAAGAGGTCGAAACACCCTTCCTGTCCCAAATCAGATATCTATTGGATTGTATGTCTATTTGGCTTAATTCTTGATTATAGTTGATGTTAAATTGCTTTGTAATTTCATCATATGTTATATGGTCAAGATACGCTGAGGAAGGTATCTTTTGTATTGCAGGTTCATCAAGCAAGAGATCAAGCGAGAGATCAAGTGAAAGACCAAGTGAAAGCTAGGATCAAACTTCGAAAAGAGGTATGTCTTTCGATCCCAATATATTTCTTTTGCAGTAACCAAATGCAGTATAATCAATGTGTTTACCTGTCAATCTCGCCCAGTTGGTAGTGTCCATCTCCTCACTATAGGGTAGAAATCCCGAACAACAAGGGTGATAATGGTTATGGGTCATATAAAATACTAGATAGGGACTAAGGTGTGCTAGTGGGTTAGGTTGTTAGGAATCATAATGTGTTCACAGTAAAAATGGATAGGGTTTATAGTGTATTAAGGTGTTAGTGTGTTTCAGGTTAAAGTTTGTTAAGAGACATTAATTATGTCAAGGGTCATCCTATTTCTATATTCATAATGGTTAATATTGAAAGTGGGTCAAGACTAAACTAATCCAGGCCAATTAAAAGTATTTCCATAACCTTATAATTCAAAACAAGAGAATAATCTTGTTATATGTAATATGGGTGACCTAATTTGATCTATTATATCATATTTATCTACAATTATTATAAATACATTCATAGATACATTTAATAAATGAAAAAAAAAATTAGCCTAACCCTAATAGATGTATCATTTAACAATATTAGCCTCACCCATTTAGATGTATCATGGAAAAAAATTAGCCTAACCCATTTAGATGTATCATGGGAAAAAAAACTAGCTTAAGCCTCATTACTAAACAATATAAAATTCTAACCCTTATAAAAATATAGACAAAAAAATATAAAATACTGACCTTGCAAGCTCAAAATCAGAGCTATGTAGAATATCTAAGCTCAAACAATCACCTCGCAAGTTCAAAATACGCACGCAATGTGTCACAACTATAGCAAATGTGTAAATAATGGTTAGATTATGTAGTATATATAGCTCGACCTTCATCTATATTGCAACATAGAAATTTCGTCGATATAGGGACGAAAGTTCGTGGCAAATTAAACATCATCGATATTGCCACAGTTTTTCCACCATGTGAATTTTTTTAAATTTTTTTTTATAAAAATTCATTTCATTAACCCACGAATGTTGAAAATGTGGAAATATTGCGTGGAACAATCTGTCCATATGTAATAGTGTGCATAGTAAATTTTGCCGGTGCTAAACCAATAGTCAAGAAATCAACAATGTCTTTGTAGTAGTCATCTGCGATCTGTATAGCAAATAACTGCGTGTCAGGTAGACTATCTTCTAGATTAGTGGGTTCTTCGCCTGACTCGATCCTTCAGAGATGGTTAGGTCCTAAGTTCAATCTTCCCGGCTTAACTACAATTTCAAAGTCATACTCTTGAAAGAGTAACCACCATCTGTAGATTCTTCCCCCTAACACTGGCTTATTGACCAGGTACTTCAAAGCTGAATGGTCAGTATACATAGAGAAGTGCGCACCGAGCAAATAGTGCCTGAATTTCTGCAGTGCATAGACCATAGCTAGACCCTCTCTCTTAGTGCTCGTGTAATTCTTTTCTGCATATGAGAGCTTCTTGCTCGAAAATGCAATGGGATGGTCAATACCTCCCTCTCCTGGTTGTGCTAGCACAACACCCAATGTTATACATGAAGCATCAACATGCACATGAAATGGCTTCTCCCAGTCTGGAAACACTAAGATCGGTGCAGTTACCATTTTCTCTTTTAATGTGTCAAAGCCTTGCTCACATTCTGCGTTCCAGATGAACTACGTGTCTTTCTTTAAAAGTTTCTCCATCGGCGCGGTTATTGTTAGGATATTCTTATACTTCATCCTAGTCCCACCAGTATTTTGATCATTTACATTTTCAGTCATGCATGCACTTTTAGGGTTTGCATGCATTCTAGGGTTTGCATGCATACCAGTCATCAGTCCAGCACCTAGCCCTTAGTTATCCAGCCCCCAGGTGCTTCTCACTATTCAGTTTTAGCCCTCTAGTTGCTTAATGCACCCTTCTTCCTTGATTTTAGGAAGCAACTTGCCCTTCTTCACCTACCAGTCCAGTTGTTTTCAGTTTATACTCAGTTACACTTAGTTACACTCAGTTACACTTAGTTACAGTCAGTTACACTCAGTTACACTTAGTTACACTCAGTTACACCTACCAGAGTTAGTTTGACTGATGGTTGACAGTTACTTGAGCATTGATGACTCCACTAATGATGATGAAGACTTCCAGTTGTGCTCCGATGATCATGAGGACACCTAGTTGTGCTCCAATGACACTCTATTGATCTTATGATCACTCTGAGAGGCTAATTCGAATTGCCACCTTAGGCATTCGAATCCTCTCTACCATTGTACTATTTATTTGTCCATACTATGATTAATTAATTAGTGTGTGTGAAGTATTATTGCTTCTATCTGAGTTCTATTGTACCATATTATTATGTTGCTCATTATACTGTATTGTTCACTCTTCTTCTATTTTCCTGCTTAATCATAATTACTCTTGTGAGGTATACATCATCTCTTAGATTTGCTGTGAGGATTTTCACAGTTATCTGCGCATAACCTTTTATAAATTTTATGTAGTAACCCGTATGACCCAACGTGGTGCACAGCTACTTTACTGATGTTGGCATGGGTAAATTTACAATTACTGTGATCTTCGAAGGATCAAACATCAGTCCTTTTCTGCACAGAATGTGTCCTAACAGAATACCATAAGGCACAAAAAAAACACACTTCTTCAAATTCAATGAAATTTGATGTTGCCTGCACTTAGATAACATCATTCTAAGCTTCTCACAGTGGTTTTTCAGAAAACCAAAGACAGTCCAATCATCAAAATATGATTCTAAAAATTTATGCATGAAATCTTTAGATGTTGCAACAACAACTCTGGAAAAGATGGAAGGTGCGTTCTTCAAACCAAAGGGCATTATGGTATACTGGAACGACCCCCATTCAGTAGCAAAAGTTGTCTTATGTCTGTCTGCTGGATCAATTATTATCTGGTGGTATCCATAAAATCCATTAGTAAAGGAGTAGGTCTCATTTCCTCCAACATTATCTAAGACTTCATCTGTGAAAGGAGTGGGAAATGGGTCATGTAGCGAAGCATCATTCATCTTCCTGAGATCCACATAGATCCTAATCTCACCCTTAGTTTTCTTGTCCTGGATAACCATCAGGCTTATCCATTATGATTCTTCAATTGCCTCAATGATCCCCGAATCGAGCATCTTGTAAAGTTCTTCCTTGACTCTTTCTTTGTATCAAGGATTCAATCTATACGGCCTTTGCTTAACAGGCTTCGCGCCTAGCTTAAGAGGTATCTTCATAACCCCTAAGTCGCCTAGAATACCTTTCATTTCTATAAACTTCATCGGAAATAAATCCTGATATTCGTGTAGCAGATCTGTGATCTCCGCGACCGTCTGATCATCCCATTAGTCTCCAATAGATGCGAACTTCGGCTCTTCGCTTGTGCCAATGTTCACTTTCCTTGTTTTAACAGGTCCACTCATGTCTAGAATTTACAGGGGAGGTCCCTCTACATCACGCGCACCTTCTGACTCAGGTATATTGACATTGCGCAGATCCTCCTCATCTTTTTCTTCTTGTTCATCTTCTTTACCATTTTCAGTAAGGTTATAACATTCAAGGGCATGCTCTATCGTTCTTTCCCATTCTGGATGAAGGTTCGCAGGTACTTTCACATCTTCAAACACTCTCTCTTTGAGTTCTTCCAATGCCTCATTTGTACTTGGGCATTCTGGTATGAATATTCTCTCTTTAATGATCTACAAAGCTTCATTTATACTCGAACTGTCATCTTCAAAGTTGAAACTCTTCTGGATGTTTGCAGTCAAGGTAGGCCAATCTATAGTTTCTCTGCGCAACTCCGTGTCTAGATACCAGTTCTTTGGAGTGTGCTCCTCCAATGTATGCACAAACAGATGCACCCATTCTATCTGTGGTCTCTCCTCCCATGTTTGCGAACAGATTTCAATATGGTCCCTTGGATCCGTCTGTCCATTATATTTCTCAAAGGGTAGTGCAACCTTGTCAGCGAACCTGATCTGCATCTTGATTTTGCACTGATCCCATGTTGTCAATGTTTCCTTATGTGCATCCCACCATCTGGCAGGTGTCTCGTGCAGTGCCATGTCCAGTGCTAGTATATGGTGCTCGGCTGCAACTGATACAGTATATTCATTGATAAAGGAATAAACATTAGATGAACCATCATAGGTGGGAATTGGACTTACCTCCTTTCCAATCCAACGCAGTGACTTTGTAAGCCACGTGCATCTTCTTGCAAATACTTAATGCATACGGCCTTGCTAGTTCTCCAGTCCTGCGTCAGAGTCTGAGATGCAAGATTTGTCACATCGCCAACTGAGTGTGCCATCTGTCATAGGATTAACATAGTCATCTTGATTCACAGTCATCTTGTAAAGGCGGTCAAGATCCTATGATTTGGATTCTTCCTGAATTGGCTCGCTGTACCTTTCTCCATCTGCAAGGTCCAGTGGTGCAATGACCCTGAGATGATTTCCTTCAAATATCATCTTCATTTTTTTCAGATTTATGATGGCGAGGTTATCCATAGCCCATTCGATTCCCAACAGTGCAGGATAAGGCTAACTATCATCCACAATATCGATAACCTCGAAGTCTACATGACTTCGCACTCCATCAATGTCAACAATAACATTGGCTAACCTTCCAAAAGGTATGAATTTTTCCTGATTGGCCATTTTGAACTGTACAGGTGACCATAGAAACTTTGGTCTCCCCATTTGCTGCCATGTCTATTTAGTTAAGACATTTACTTCAGATCCCAGATCAAGGATGATCTCATCCATCTCATAGTCTCCTATTTGTGCACCGAGCCTCATTTCTCGGCATGTTCTTTTATGGTTCTTAATCTGATGGACTGCGCTCTAGGCAGTTTCCTTCTCACCTTGTGGTTCGTATTGATTTAACAACTTTTGTAATTCTGCTAGAGCATTTGGGCTCTTCAGCAGTTTTGTTAGGAACCTATGTCAACCCTTCTCTTTACTTTGTTAGTATATTGTTGTTGGACGCATATGCTTTGTAAGTCGTCCCGTAGTATTTGTTGATCCGTAGTTTATATTAGCCCATAGTATTGAACCATAGTATTGGACGCATATGCTTTGTAAGTCGTCCCGTAGTATTATATGTCCCATGGTTTTGACCCATAGTATTGGGCATAGACTTAGTATATAAGTGTGTGTTGAGGTCATTGAAGGCACCGTGAAGTTAATTGTATTGAGCTTCCTCAAAGGAGGTTGCCCCCTTGAAGTGGCCCGTGATCAATATAAAAGTGATTCTCAGTTCTATTATTTTTGATATCTCATGTATTTGCATTAATTAATTATTGCAGGTTCATCACATCTGGTATCAGAGCACTTTCTTGGGCTCGCTGGGTGAAATTTTTGCCAAATTTTTTTTTTCGCATCTGTTGCAGGTTCGGATTTGGGAATAATCCCTATCCGCTTAACTGTGGGAAGTACTTGGGCATAAGCCCTAAAACTCATTGTGAGGAGTACCACAGGAACCCCGAAGTAGCTGGCCCATTGAGAGGACCTGCCAGTGAAAAGGGCAACGACCCCTACCTGATTGACTAGTTCCCACCCGTGAGGTAAACCAAGAGCTGTCATTTATGGCAAAGCGGTTATCAGTTTTACCTGAGCCGTGGAGTGAGGGTTACTGCCCCAATACGCAAGCCGTCAGATAGCATTGGTGGCCGAGTGAAACCCCTGAACTGTTAGGAAGCCGCACATACCTAGGGTCCATATCTATTTTCAATTGAACTGTTGCCGATCACTTCCGCTCCAGATCCAGCCGTTTCAGATATATTCTGAAAGTCGTTCCAGATCCAGTCGTCGTTTCAGATCCAGCCGTTTTCGATCCCTTCCGCGCCATTGCAGATCCAGTATAAAATTCAGTTTTTTCTCCATATCTCCCTTGTTTTCACTCTGTTTCCCTTGAAATTTTCGGGGAACCCCTGTCATTCCATTCTGCATCTTTCATTCCTGAGGACCCTATCCCCAATTCCCCCTCCCAAAGCCTGAAATCCCACATTTGTCTATTTTTAGGGTTTGCCATAACTTCCTCAGATTTCACCCAATCACCTTCAAATTTTACCACAAAATTCCTTTCTGAATTCTGCTTCTTTGTCCCTCTCTGCCAAATTTTCTCATTCTATCACCCCGCTTCTGAAATCCCCCTTTTTGCTTTCTTGTCCTTTCGACAGTGTCCAAAATCTAGTCAAACCCCAATTACCCATCAGATTGTTTCCCCAATCCAAATTTCCCTTTACTAAATCAGCTTATGTTTGTGTTTTTCTACCCATTCCACCCAAAAAAAAAAAACCTGGTTATGGTTGTCACCCATGCAGGAGCAAACACCATGGAGGAAGCACTTGCATCCATCCAAACCAAACTCCAAGATCTGGATGAAAAATTTCTCAGCCTCCATCTTCAGCATTCAACCATGAACAATAACCGACAGCCAGAATCTTTTGTAGCCACCGGGTTCTCTTCTTCCAGCAATTTTCGTGGGCTGAAGCTTGATTTTCCTCACTTCAATGGTACTGATCCGACTGGATGGATATACCAAGCAGAACAATATTTCAGTCTGCATAATACTTTTGATGTCCAGAAAGTTCCACTTGCATCTTTTCATTTGGAACAGGAAGCCCTTCAATGGTACCGTTGGTACATGAAAGCTCATCCCGAGCCAAACTGGACAGATTTTTGCCAACTCATTTTGCCATGATTTGGTCCTAGTGCTTTTGATGATTTCACAGGAGCACTCACTAAACTTCACCAAATTGGCACAGTGAGAGAGTATCAGACAAAATTTGAGAAATTGGCTAATCACACAGAAGGATTGTCTGATGAATTCTATAGGAGTTGTTTTATCAATGGTCTCAAGGATGAAATCCGCTCAGAGGTCAAAATGTTTTGTCCCAATACAATGATGGAAGTCCTAGGGTTGGCTAAGCTGGTCGAGGACAAGATCGCAGCTCAACAACGCTCCAAACCCACCTTTGTTCCCTTCAGAAATATGGGTTCCCAACGACCTACCATCACGCCTTCTCCTCAACCAACTCCTATCAAGCATTTGTCTAAACTAGAAATGCAGAAACGGCGAGAAAAAGGGCTTTGCTATAATTGTGATGAGAAATTCACTCGGGGACATAGATGTGTTCAACAAAAGCTCTATCTCTTGGATGTGGATTCTCCACCTGCCTTAGAACTTGGTGAAGAAGCTACAGATACAGTAGATGATCAGGTCGACATTCAACACCCGCCTGTTGACACCCCATCTCAGGACGACCCACCCGAGATCTCTCTCCATGCTGTAACCGACGTCACCACCCCACAAACAATGCGGGTCAGGGGATACTTCAAGAAGCTCCATCTTACCATACTAATTGATTCTAGTAGCACTCATAACTTCATTGACCCTCGGATTGCCAAACAGGTTGATTGTTTTGTCCATCCTTGCTCCAACTTTGAAGTCATGGTTGCCAATGGGGGCACCTTACCTTGCAAGGGGAAGTGTCACAATGTGTGTATCTCTATGGAAGATTATAACCTACGCTCTGACATGTTTTCCTTGTCCTTAGGCGGATGTGATGTGGTTTTGGGCGTTCAATGGTTACGCACACTTGGCCCCATCTTATGGGATTTTGCTGAAATTTGGATGCAGTTTAAAGTCAACGGGGCATAACACAAATTTATGGGCTTACAACCAGGGTCTCTCTGCATCATCAGTTCACATCGCCTAGAAAAAATCCTTAAGAAGAATTCACATGGTGTCATCGCTCAACTCAATTCCATTCAGATGCACCCATCAATAGTCTCCACTACTTCCTTGGATAGATATGCAGGTATCTTTACTGAACCAATGCGCTTGTTACCTTGAAGAGACCTTTTCGGTAAGAATTTAGCCACATCTACCTCTCAGCAGGAAATGATGGCTATTTTGCATGCAGTACAGAAGTGGCAGCCATACCTATTAGGGAATTATTTCTGCATCCAGACTGATCTCTCGAGTCTAGAAAATTTTCTGGAACAATGGGTCTCCTCCCCAACACACCTGAAATGGGTTATCCCTATGTGATCACTTACGAGAAGGGTAAGGACAATATGCTGGAAGATGCTCATTCTTGCACAATTGATGACCCAGTTTCTCTTACAGCTCTTTCTTTGCTTGTTCCAAATTGGCTGCAATATGTTCAACAGGGCTCTCTCTTCTATGAACTCCATGCTTCTTCATCAACAGGGCACTCTGGGTTCTGCAAAATGTATGACTGGGAACAATGTAACTTCTTTTGGCAGGGACTAAAAATGAAAATTCAACAGATGGTGGCTGACAATGATACTTTCCAAGTCAACAAGGGTGAAACGACACTCCTTTCAGGATTGCTCAAACCCTTGCCCATCCCTACACAGCTTTGGCCAACTATTTCTATGGATTTCCTAGCAGCGCTCTGGTGGTACAATACCACATCTCATAGGACACCATATGAAGCAGTCTATGGAAAAACACTGCCAGTTATTCTTCCATACACCCTTAGTATCTCCCCAGTTCAGGAAATTGACTTGGTTCTTTGAAACCGCGATCAGATTCTTCTCATTCTATAGGACAATCTTCACATGGCCAGAATTCGCCTGAAACAACAAGCTGATCAACACCGTTCTGAGCGCATTTTCCATGCAGCTAATAGGGTTCTTCTTCATCTATGGCCTTCCAAGCAATCCTCCTTGACACTCCAAAGGCGTCAGTGGCCTGAAATGCAACCCAAGGATGCTATCGGGGAACTACTCCTTCAGATTCTGCAGCAATTTCTCCAACCAAAGCTTTGAGGACAAAGCTTTTTCTAAGGGAGAGGGGATGTTAGGAACCTATGTCAACCCTTCTCTTTACTATGTTAGTATATTGTTGTTGGACGCATATGCTTTTTAAGTTGTCCCATAGTATTTGTTGATCCGTAGTTTATATTAGCCCATAGTATTGATCCATAGTATTGGATGCATATGCTTTGTAAGTCGTCCCATAGTATTATATGTCCCATGGTTTTGACTCATAGTATTGGGCATAGACTTAGTATATAAGTGTGTGTTGAGGTCATTGAAGTCACTGTGAAGTTAATTGTATTGAGCTTGCTCAAAGGAGGTTGCCCCCTCGAAGTGGCCCGTGATCAATATAAAAGTGATTCTCAGCTCTATTATTTCTAATATCTCGTGTATTTGCATTAATTAATTATTGCAGGTTCATCACAAGTTTCATGCAGCTCCTTAGGAACTGCGCAACAGAGGTGCATGTCTCTGCTGCGTGGCAAGTTTTGTCATAAGCAGCCGGCATATCTTCTATATGCAATATTTCACTGCGCAACGGGATTCTTGGTGACCTCGGTGCTGACTCTTTGAAAATGTTTCATGCTTCTTCAAAGACTTGTTTTTTTTTCTCCAAGTTGAAAGCAGGTGTCTTCCCAGTAGCTTTTCTAATCCAGATTGTTTCAAGAGGAGTCTGCTTAGTTTCAAAATCTCCAGAAGTCGAGGCTTCTGCTCCTCTATCCCTCCCTGTGGTAGCGCCACTTCGCGTCACTGCATTGATACTTGGCTCCGCAGCCCTTCTTTCTACTACGATCAATTGAATGTTTGGGTTAGGTGCATCTTCCTTTCTTTTCTGCATTTCTGCCGCTAGCACTGGGAAAACATCAATAACATGATCAAAATATTTGCAGTAATTACAAGTAGTACATTCATTGGTACAATCTCTAGATAAGTGACCTGCCTGGCCACCATTGTAACAGATCATCTGGCCTCTTCCCCTTCCTTGTCCTGGGCCAGTATTTCGTCCTCTTCTGCGGTATCCTCCACCACGGCCTCTATATGCGCCTTGGTCATACTGCGCATTATCTTTCTTCGGTGGGGTTTGTTCTTGTACTCTGTATACTCCACTATCACGCATATGCTCCATGTCTCGCTTTCTCTCCTGCATGAGCTCATATGCTCTACAATTGGATTCATCATGTCCAACTGACTTACATAAATTGCAATATAGATTCTTAGGGGTGTGCACATACTTCTGTATGAGATAGCAGTCTGCAGGCCTATGGCCTCACATTTTACAGATTTCACACCATGGTGCTTGATTCTGATTTAGTGGATTCAGGGCTCCACTGTTAAGGTACTCTTGAAATAAAGGGCAATGCTCTCTGGTGTTCCCTTATCCTTTACATCCTATGCACCAGACTTCTTCTCTCTTGTTTTCCCTTCTTCATATCCTAAAGATGTAATGTTAGGGTGGCCAACTGGGTCTGAATTTGAGACATCCCAGTGCTAGTTTCTCCAATTGGTGAAGCTTCTAACTTCATCGCAATCTCCAAGGCTTCTGCCTCCGAAGCCACTTTCTGCTGCATCAATGGCAGTCTGATATGGAGCAACAACGCAGCTATAAACCATTCTTTGTGTTGTTGCAATGCTATGACAAAGGTTACCTGATCTAACATTGTCTTAAATTTCAAGTCAAATTCTCAAACCGTCTCATTAGGTTTTTGCTTAATTTCCTTTAGTTCTGTTATACATTGGGATTCTGACTTTGGTTTCTTAAACTCACTCAATAATGCATCCTTAATCTCTTCTAAGGTTCTTTGATGTCCAACAGAATACTTCATGAACCAATTCAAGGCTCTATCTCTAAATGTGGTGATGAGTTGCGCTTGCTTCACAGCATCATCCTAAACTTGCTTAACACTCCATACGGCTTCACATAGAAACCAATGTTGTTCAGGGTCCTCTAGACCCGTTCCTTTGAATATTGACAGCTTAATATCATTAGTCATTCTTCTCCTAGGTGGTGTAGTGTTCTACGGAGGGTTCTACGCGGAAAAAGTAAAGTTTGTATTGCGCGGAATGTTCTAAGATGGGATAGTCGGATTCGGAATGGTCTGAGTCGGGATGATCTGAGTGCTCACTCCCGCGATGTTACTAGTATTGATGCTTTGAGGATCAGGAATATTAACAACTGGGGGGTTCTGAGCTGACGGAATCTGAGAAATAGGATGCACGGTACTTGCAACCGGTGGATTGTGCAGAGTAATAGGCTGATAGGTGGCTAATAGAGGTGCGGTCTGGCTATCAGACTGGGTTTGTAAATCAATGTCTAAGCGGAGTCCAGTCTTTTTAGTGGTATACTTATATCTTTTTCCACTTCTCAAATTATGTGTTTCTTTGTTAGAATCAATATAGATGCTATTGACCATTACAAATTCAAAATTGCTAGGAATCTTTACTGCATTTTTAAAACACATTTTTCAACTAAAAGCATTTTAATGTATAAACTCAAATTGTTGAGGTACTTACCTCTGAAACCTTTGAAAAATTCTGCTTCGGCTGCACTGTAGGGCTTCAAGGTGTCCACAGGGACCTTTGTCACGAAGCCTTCTAGGATACTATCAACCCAAAAGTCGACTGCTCTCGAAAATTGACTATATATTGCTTTGAGCCTCGCAATGAGCTCTGGATTCCACTCGGTCGGTACTTCTGGTGTGAAACAATTCTTGCGCTCTACAAGCCTCAATAACCACTCATGCAACTCGTTTCCAAAAGATGCCCAGAAATTTTCGTGAATATCTTTCCACAGGTACTTGTTCAACCAATCTATGTCAAAGAGATGCGGATTTCGATCTTCCTTCCTTGCAAAGTCTCTTTCTGTCTTATCGCACCAAGCCCGGATTTATTTCTTGTCTGGATGCCAAATTTCTGCAATCAATGGAACCTTTTCTTCCGAGCACATCACTTCTTTCAAGCACGACAACTCATCACGAATTCTTAGCGCGGCAACAGAACCATTTGTTGGCTTACATAACTGTCTTGAGGTTTTCTATAAAGACCCAGGTTCTTCACGGTTCAAGGAACCAACAAAACCCCTTTCACCGGCCCTTTCAGCAACAATTTGCGAGCAGACTAAGGTCTCACCCGAGGCAAAGTAATGGGGGAGTTGCGGAATCAGTTTTCCACAACTACGTGATGAGTGCTTAAACAGATCTGATGAACAATGTGCTGCGGAACTCACGCTGCGGACTGGGGACTACGCGGAGCTTAACCCCTTCGCAGTCAATACTTCTATAAGCCGGAAGTCTTGTGCAACTCACGCATCCAAGGACTGCGCGGTTAGGCGAAAGTTCGATAACAGGATAGCGCAACTGACAACTGCGCTTCCTCTCTAGACTCAAACAGCTTCGACAAGCTATACTTAGTGTTTACCCATCTACCAATTGTCTTAGGTTATTCTATGGCTTATGCACTATGACGGAACACAAAATACTACGCACTTCCGGTGCTGCGCTTTGAGTGAGCCGCACGGCGCGAGCTCTACCTACTTAAGTATTTATCTAACTGACTCAAGCATTCATTCAGACTTAGAAATACTTATGCATCTAGCATTCATCTATACATGCGAAACTTAACATATTATCCCCATCTCATTCCTTATGGCGAATACATATAAAAGTAAACACATAAATTGATAAGCAAGATCTTAAGCATTCATTGTAAGCAAATAACAGATGCAAACATGTAAACAATCACACAACACAGGAATTTAACGTGGTTCACCCCCAGGATGGGAGCTACATCCACAGGAACTATTGTTGTATTAGTCTTTGGGAAGGGTACAACAGTTCTAGTCTGCGCACTCAGCTGCAGACTCTCTTCTCTCTCAATAGGCCTCTGTGCACACAGCTTGCAGAGCCTTTTCAATGGCAGGCTTGCTCAAGATTATACAATGAAGATTATTCAACATTATCCCTTTCCCTTACAAAATTGTGCCTTCTTATAGATCATGCATGTAGATCATGTCTTTACAATATACAGGAAAAAAGCCTAAGGTTTCCCAAAACTATCGCGGTTTTCCCCTAACTAGACTGTTATGCATTGACAACGACTCTTCCGTCATGGCCATCCTCTACGCATGGTCATGTCGCTTTCATCCTACCCTATCGACCGCATGCCGACTGTCGCTTTCTCTTGGTCGTTCCTTCTCTAGCGACCTTATGCGGCTGGTTCACGTCGTGCTTCCTCCACGCGTGTGACTGGCCACTTTCCTTCCTCCTTACTCCTTACCCGCCTACTTGGTAATCATGGAGTTTCTTAACCAAAAATAGGTTGCTTTCATCCAGCCGACCTTACCTTCATTCTTTACCCAAAACAGGTGCCCAGCTGGCACTTCGTGGAACCAATCCTCAACTGCGCGGTTCCCATCATGCTGATATTGTGCTGCGCTCACCTTCCAGCTCCCCAAAACTGACTTGCGCCAAAAGTCTTCAATCGAACTGCGCTTAACTTCGCAGTTCCAAAACTTGACTTGCACAAAAATGCCCCACTTGGGCCAGGCCCAACAATCTTGTAGCTGCATTTACACATGTTTAAGAACACAATGGAATTGCTTGAAGGTGAATTCCCAAGTTTAAAACATTATAGGAACTAAGTTGTAAATGTTGAATTTTCCAAGCTCAAAGGGAATTGGAATTTCCTGTAGTTGGAATGTTCCCAAGCTTAATGTGAAATGTAAATTTCTGTAGTAAGCTTTGGTTCCCAAGCCAAAGTTCTAAGCCATTGTAAAATCGGAAATCGCTTTAGGATACATTTGCTAAGTTATTTGTAGAATCAGGTTGGCCGAAAAGTTTATTTTGCCAAAACTCTTTCCTGTTTTTATAAGCTTGAATACCTTGAATCCAATTTGGAGAAGTGAAATAAACTATGTTGTTTGCATTATTTTAGCCCTATATTTTGAATAATTCAGATGTTTTGAGAAGATGAACTCATGCCCAACATCTTTGCATTTCCTTCCTAAGTATTTAGTTATATGGTAGCTTAGTTGGGTGATTGATTTGATGCCCAACACTTACTTTGTAATCTCTTTATTATGAAAAATAAATGGGTGGGCATTGCCCACCCACAATTGTTATAAATTACCTTCTTGAGTATGCACCCAAAGTGTTTGGCTATTTGTCTCAATAAGACCTAAAACTTTGCACATAAAGTGTTTGTCAAAATGTGTAAAAATGTGTAAAGTGTGTTGAAACCTTGCACAAGATGTGTTTGTAAATATCTTAAATGCCAAAAAAAATGCATTTTCCAGAATTTCCGGTGACTAGAAAATTCTATAGAAAAATGTGCTTTGTTTGTATGGGGGAAATTCTATAGCAAAATGTGCTATGTTTGTATGGGGGGTTGTCTTTGGGTATGTGTTGTTAGTAATTGATTAAGCAGTGTTGCATGCAAAGAGAAAAGGAAGTTGCCCCTTTGGGTTCAAATCGATGATGATGCAATTGTTTAGATATATATATTCGTGTAATCTGTGGCGGAGACCACTAATAAGTGCATTCATCTTACATTCCAAGGTGCATATGGCCACAAAGCTTGTGGTTCACCATAAATGTTTATGCTTAAGAGAAAAAGAGCACATGTATAAAAAGCCAAACACACAAAAGTTGAAGGAATGAGTGGTTGTGGTTAATATTTCATAAAAATGTTGATGTGATAGATCAATGGGTTTTATGCATTGGGTTGTTAAAACCTCTATGTTAAAAATGTTCTTGATCTTCATCTAAAAAAATTGGGTTTGTTTTTTAGTTCAATAACGTAAGTGTACGTTACAGGTTACCCGCACCACTTGGGTAGAGGATAGGTGCCCTTGAGTGAGGAGCGCTTTGAGGAGTGTGGCTATAAATTGAAGAGGAAGAAGATGAAATTCGCCACTTGTGGATTGATAGCCCCAGCTCAAGGGTGGCATCTATCAAAGAAAGAGACAACTTGACAAAGTGCCTATGACTGGGAGGAACATCCTTCACTTGCAGCTGATTGGAGGACATTCCTAAAATAAGTGCCAAATTATGTATGATTGTCATGGTTTATAATTTTTGATAAATATATATGTTTAAATTACTATTATCAAATTATTTAACATGGTTTAAATGCATTTATGATAGGAATATTCCAATAAAATTGACTGGATATTTTGAATAATCAACCATTATAAATATGAGTATGTTTCCATTATAAAAAATTATGAAATAGATATACATTGAAGAGGAATGTAAATTTTGTATCAAAAAACAGAATTTATGCACAAAATTGAGTGTCCAGTTATCTCAACCGCAAAAAGAGGCTATTGGGTACATGGCAATGGCCTTACACTGCCTTGTACTTTGTTATTATTATACTTTTGTCTGGTCTGATGCATTTAATGGGTTTTTGAGCTTCAACCCAACTCACTTGTAAGTTTCGATAGTTTTAGACTTTGTTAATGGTATGGTGATTGCTTTATCAACTAGTTTGGAATAATATGATGGTGACCATCAAAGTTTGGTGTGGTGAATCCATTGACTTTATAGAGTTGTATATAGTCAATTTTAAGTTGAGTATTAAACATAGAGAGTGCAAAGCTGTATTTTGTAATTTGTGCATTCTTACTCATAAGGATGAATAGATCGTGTCTCACAAATATGTAATGTAACTTTATGATATTATTCGACATCATTTGGATTTGTTTAATACACGTTGTTTAATCTATATTAATAAATATAGTAGATACATACTTAAACTACATCAATAAAAAAGTTTGATTTGATTTTTTCTCAATCTTCTTTGACTTCAAATGGTTTTATGAAATATTTATAATAATTATAAATTTTATTATTTCTTATTTTTGGATGTTCTTCTTTTTCCTTTCCGTTTTTATAATAAATATATAAATATAAATAAATCACATATATATAGATGAAACATAAATATAAATATATAAATATAAATGAATCATATATATAAGTCAAACATCTTTCTAAACACATCCATAAAATATTATATATATGTAAACACAAAATGTTATATTAACATAAACATATGCATAAAATATTATATACATGTAAACACAAAGTGTTATATTAACATTTATTTAAATTAATTCCTTGAATGTGGGTGATAGGGTCGTATAGACATCATGAGGAGCTATAGTCGGAGACACATGTTGAGGTCGACTGCCCACATGGGAGCCCGGATAGGTGACAACTTGTGGAGTTTGGGTTAATATGGAGATCTCTCGAAAGAAGGAAAGCACTGAAGGATAGCTAGGTGAGGGTATATCAGTAATTAAGAAGAATAAAGGATGTAGTACATGGGAGGAGAATGCAGGCCATAATGTCTCTACAGAAGTCGTTGAGCAGTGAATGTTCCCATGGCAAGTGGAGAAAGGACGAGGAAGTAGATTGGATGGTATAAGCTTCAACAATTGTGACTTGGATTTGGAAAGGAGGAGAAGATTGTTGCGGGATTTTCTAGCATGCGAAGGAAAGAATGCAACAGATGGGAGATGCACGAGTTTGAGACTCACATAAGGAGGTGTATGCCTATTTAAAGAAATCTCTCGAAGGAGGGAGTCCTATATCGACTCAGCAACATCATTCTAGGTTTTATTCTCAGCATCGAGGAAACGGAGAAGCTGGTGCAACGGGCTTTCATATGGCTCCGAGACAATGCATGAGAAATTGCCGAGGAGGGGGGAGGCGAAGGGATCCTCACCCAAGGGAGGTTGACTGGAATCAAATCTTTTTAGACTCCACTCCCCTGCATATTGACGAGGCTATCACAAAGAGGGAGAGAGAAGAAGAGGAGTATGGCTATGTATCAACAACCACCCCTTACTGGATTGCATGCACTTTGTTTGCAAGAGCGATGATGGAGAGGGAAAGATTTGGCGAGTTGGTAGAACAAATGTTGGGTAGCTTACAAGAGGCTTTATTCCAAGACGTGGCTGCCATTGAAAGGGTGTTGGAGGTTGCATAAGCTTCATTTTACTGCCGCTAGAGCAGTGTTGGGACTTCGACTCCAGAGGAGGGGAATCCTCAAGACGCACCCCACCAAGAGGTGGCTCCTTAGACAATGACTCCGGTATTCTCGGCTTCTCACGCTACAAATCCACAGGCGACCACCTCGGCACTAAGTGGAAGGAGGAAGACAATACTCCCATCAGAGAGTTTGGTTCGTGTGGAACTCATAGTCGGGTTTATTTTTTGTGTTTTGTGTCTAATACTATGTCTCAAGAACCGGCTTCCTATAGTTTCTTAGGAGTCTTGGTTATCTTGCAAGTCACAACAGTGCTGGCTATGATTGCTATGTAATTGCCCAATATTTTGGTTTTGCCATGGATGTCATAGTTTGTCAAGATTTTCTTCATATAGACGAAGGCATAGTACTTCTCAGTCTGATAGCCTTTGATACCCTTCATAGGGAGACAACTTTTATAATATTTTGTACTTCTATTTTCATTTTACGGTAATAGAGGGTTGACCATAATCGCCTTATTAAATATGTTAAGCTTTTGATAATGAGAGATTAATTTGATTTATTAAATATGTTAAGCTTTTGATAACGAGAAAGATTAATTTGATTTATTAAATATGTTAAGCTTTTGATGAATGGAGAGAAATCAATTTTAAAAAGTTAAATTACTTTTTCAACATACACAATCCAATACTTTTTAAGGCAATTACATAAACAGATGGCAAATCGGATATATTGAAAGCTATATACTTGTCGAGATTTAAACCTAAATATGATTTATATAACGATTTTTCTTTTCAATTATTAAATAATAACGAAAAACAAAATCATAACTGAATAAATAATAACTAAAAAACATAAATAAAAGCTTAAATAAAAAGCAGTTTACATCGACAACAAATAATAATAATTTATTTAATCATAAATGAATAAGAAAAAAAATATTCTCACCCCTTCACAGTTTGGAAGTACGAATGCATACATCTTAGAAATGAGAGTAGATCAGCATTTACAAAACAAAGCAAGACACGCCCCATATATCCATCCCAGCTATACTGGGTAATAAAAACAGAAAATTTCAATAATTATCCTTCAAAAAAATACTATACTTTATTAAACATTAATATGTCCAACTCCAAGGTTCCATCTAACACTTCATACAGATTGAAACTTCAACTTACAGTCAGTCAGAGAACTGAATAATTTGTTCATTCTGAACAGTATTCATTTTCTATACTTCTATCTGTCCAACAAGAAAAAGAAGAATATGATGCATCCCAGCATCGTGCAGCATATTTGTGAATAACATCCTACAAACTGATCTTCAATCCATGCTTGGGCCTGGCATTGCAATCCAGTTTAATAAATAAACAATAATGGTTTTGGAGTCTGGGACTCTGGACTATATACACTCGGAACAAACACAGGAAAACAATATCTGGCAAGGCTATATAAATGAAATTGTATATAACATGGCCTAGTATTCCATCCATGGTGCAAAATCTTCCAATTTCTTGTATTGATCTTCGTCCGTATCTGTCCTGAAAACTTCCTCATCCATGCTCTCATGGATGATTGAAGTGTCGTAACAAGAAGGGTTGTTGAAGTTAAGGCCTTCAAACCACTCGTTAGAATAGAAGATATCAGGGACCACTTCCGTTGTTATTGTCATGAACAAATCTTCTATGCTGCAATTTAGGCCTGCCTCGGATTGGAAGTAACTGTAATCCTTGACAATACTCTGGATTAACAAAGATATACAACTTTGGTCAGAACTATTGATGCAGCAGAACCCAGAGAATAACAGATAAACTAACCAATTGACAGTAAAGAACAATAATATAGATTTCCATAACCATAAATTCACTAAAGACATCACTAAATCCATTCTGTCTGTTGAAAAAAATACATCTCAGCCCTTTTAGAAGAGAGCTTTGCCCGGCATATTCCCAGTAGCCCTCTAAAAATGGCTCATAGAAAAAACACATGATAAATGAAACTCTGCTGCTGTCAAAACCAAATCACAAATAATCGTGTCATAAAAGGGCAAATCTATGTTGGTAAAACCCTATCTTGAGATAAAGCATTTTACATGAACCCAAATTTAAGCCGTTGTTCCGGCTTCCCAAGCCATGGTGAAAATGCTGGTGCCTATTAAGCATGGAGTTATGTTTGAGCTATCATCCCTTTAGTAGAGAACTTTGCCCAGCATATTCCTAGTAAACCCTTAAAATGGCTCAAGAGAAAATACGCACCATAAATTAAACTCTTTTGTTGTCAAACCAAATCAATATTAATCGTCATAAAAGGCAAATCTATTTGGGAAAAACCCTACCTTGAGATAAAGTATACTACATGAACCTAAGTTTAATCAGTTGTTCCAGACTTCCCCGAGCCAAGGTGAAAATGTCGATGCCTATTAAGCATGGAGTCATGTTTGAGCTTTGAGCTTTGCCAGCTCAAAGTCAAGAAAATTTGAGAACCCAAGTTTACAAAATGTCACAATATTGAGATTGATGACTATTGGATCACCAAGTGTACCAAGACTGTAAGAAAAATTGCTTAACATTCATACCTAATTCCAACCACAATTTCCTCAGGAAGGTGCTCTATTCATTGTTCTTGGGAGTATATCAGATACTTTAAATACATAAGAGTACAGTAAACTACTGTACAACTACACTAAATTTATTGATGGGTCTTTCCTTTGAGCAGGATAGTAAAAATACTGGGATGGAGCGCTGATTTCTGAAGCCAATCATCAAATCACTGAGAAAGGAGACTTATTCATGTCCAGTTCTATAACTCTGAATAACTTATTCATGATCAAGTCCAAGAAAATCTTAGTAAGTCATTGAATTCTCAATAAGAAAACTATATATATAATAGTATGAAGATACAGGAGAGCTTGAGAGTAGAACGTGAAAGCAAACTACAAATGTTCCCAAACATATATAATGGTATGAAAATTAATTGAATTCCCAATAAGGAAACTACACATGTTCCCAAATATATATAATAGTATGAAGATACAGTAGAGCTTGAGAGTAGTATGCGGAAGCAAACTACAAATGTTCTCAAACATGTATAATAGTATGGAACAAATATATATATATATATATATATATATATATAATAGTATGAAGATACAGTAGAGCTTGAGAGAAGTATGCGGAAGCAAACTACAAATGTTCTCAAACATGTATAATAGTATGAAAATACAGGAGAGCTTGACAGTAGTATGGGACAAGAAGAGAAAATATTTTTAAGTTTGAAAATAATTACCATAACCAATCCGCCATTATGTTAGGAGGTTCACAACCTCTGTGGAGACATTTTCGTTGGCTTTAATATTTTGATATGTTGGGATTTATATGCTCCTGCAAACTAGGGATTTATATGCTGCTGCAAACTAGACCTCATGTTGGGATTTATATGCTGCTGCAAACTAGACCTCAAAAACCAATATAGAATATCACAAAAGAAGAAATTTTAAACTCAAAGAAACTGTTTCAAAGCACTAATTTGACGGTTCATCCAAATTTATAAGACAGCAAACAATAATAATCAATGGCTTGATGTGGAAGCAAAGCTTCCCAAAGATTTCTTTAAATGAAAATTCTTTTGGTGTTTCATTAAATAAAACAGCAGTACAAAAATGCCAGAGATCCCGAAGATAAAAATAACAAGCTGCCTCTACTGCTGATTACATGCCTCTTCCATGACAACCACTGTTAACAGTTCGATCTAAAGGTGCGGAGCCCCTACTTTTATTAAAGACACCCTTAATGGCTTGATCAAAAGGTGTGGGTTGCTACCATGTTCTGATAGCATTTTGAAAAATTGGACAGGCTACGAATCCAGGACTTGTCTCTGGCATGTGGGCTGCTCTGTTGCTGAGATACATTTCATGATGGGCACCCTTGGCAGTTCAATCTAAATGTGTGGATTGCTACCTCCAACATATTCAAAATTTTGTAGTATTCTAAAATGCTGGATATAAAGCCAATGTTGGTCCCATATAAGTTCAAGTATTTGAAATCATTCCTAAAGAAACAAAATGAAAGCACAATACAGTTCTAGATTCATGAACGAGTCCAAGATTACGGGCAATATGAATGGAAAGTATATTTCATTTATTCTTGAAAGCCAGATCAAAAAAATGTTAACACGCTTCATTCTCAAGGATTCTGGTTCATTGATCTCCAAGAATGCAGACAAAACAATGCTGATGATTCAATAATGTTAGCACGCTTCATTCTCAAGAATTCTGGTTCTTTGATCTCCAAGAATGCAAACAAAACAATGTTGATGATTCTACCACTCATGCTCCAGCTTAAACAATTTTCACATACCATTCATATAAAAACCCCCATTAATCCCAACAACAACAACAGTATATATATGTGTATTCACCTCATAGGCTCTGTTGATCTGCTTGAATCTCTGTTCACTCCCTCTATCTTTACAGACATCAGGGTGGTATTGCCTTGCAAGACGCCTGTAAGCGCGTTTGATTTCAATCCTCGAAGCATTTCTTCTCACCCCGAGAACAGAATAATGATCCCCTCTGCAAGCCCTCGCTCCCAAAGCCGCCCCCCTTCTTCTCAGCTCCTGGTCACTTGAATACGAACAACTGCATGGAACCGCGGGTAATCTCACCGAATAGCAAGCCATTGAATCGCAGAGAAATTTTCCGGTGGGTGTCTCGGTTTTCGATCCGACTATAAAACCCACCTACAATTTTAGCCCCAAAGGCAGGATCTTTTTTTCTTGAATTTGCAAGATGGGTTTCTACAGGTCTGCGGATCGATCTCCACGCAGTTCTAATCACAATTTTTTCTATATACAACGAGAACAAGCGATCTCTGCAAGGTGAACCGAGCGGAGATAGCAAGTTCTCCGATGAATTCATTGCTGGAGATTGAATTTATAGACCAAGAGAGCGTGGAAAGTAGGGAAGAGCGGAGAGCCGCCCTGAAAGTCAATAGAGGCTTGCCGTGCATTTTGTTAGTTGCTTAGGGTGTGGGAGTGGGTGTCTCCATGTGTTTTTTTTTGCAAGTGAAAGCGTGTTTACATACCTAGTGACGTTTTTCTTTTGTATTCTCTCGTTTGAATCAGTCCACACCCAGAGAAACCTGAGTTTGATCTCGGTCTATACCCAATAAAAAACAATACAAGTAAAACAATATTTAATTATTTTAATTAATTTATATATTTTATGATACTAATTAAAAGTAAAATTTGATTTAAATAAAACTTATAACGATTTAATTAAAAAATATCAATAGGTTTAAGATTCAAAATTAAGTAATTTATTATTATTATTAACTTTTTATATAATTTTGACATAAATTCGTTCATAAAAAATTAATTATGTTTAAATATTTAAAGGAAAAAGACATGGTATTTCGATTACATATGCAAAAGAGCAGACACGTATCGTAAATGAATTTTTTAATTTTTCCTTAAATCATGGTTTCCTTACAGACAGATTTGAAATTTTAAAAGAAAATGCATCGTCCCTTTGTGAAATTTTATATAAAGTGGTAGGTGTTGAAGTAGTTTTTTTTGGGTGGGCAGTTTCCAAGCAATTCATTAACCATTTTCATGCATTCACAATCTAATAATATTTTTTTTGTTTTTTATTTTATAATTGCCATTTAATTTAAATGAGTTATTATAGGTTAGGATACAATCGTCAAATGAGTAACTAAAAACAATTCAAGAAACTTAGTGTATATGAATCTTTTTTCACCATCAATGTATATGTCATTTCTACATAGTTATAAAGTCATTACAAAAAATGACTCAAGCTATAGACTCATAACCTAACCTAACTCAAATTAAACTATAAACTCTTAACCCAACCTGAATCAAGCTATAGACTCATAACCTAACCTAACTCAAATTAAACTATAAACTCTTAACCCAACCTGAATCAAGCTATAAACTCATAACCCAACCCAACCCAATTACTCCGACAACTCAATTGTACTTTAGGCTCTTCTTTCCCTCCCATCCTCTTCATGTAGGTACAAGTAATCAAGTAATCAATTTTGTGAATTGCCTTTCGAGTCTTCTTCCCTTCCAGACCTATTCATGTAGGCACAAGTAATCAAGTAATCAATTTTGTGAATTGCCTTTCGATATAATCTTACATATTAATGCTTTAGCTCTAAGACATTCATTGAAAGAAATTGATAGGAAAGGGAAATGTTTCCTAAACAAGTTGGCCTTTATTCGCCTCTACATCTATCCATCTCTCATTCATGATCTGTGAATTACTCTTCATACAGTGGTACTCTACCCCTATGCCTCTATAATTATGTGAGATAGACATTCTTCACCAAGCATAGCTTAGACATGCCCGATGGGCTATCTAAGGTACATGATACAAAATATATGAGCTTCTAGGTTGAAAACTTGATTAATTTTACACCAAATCCATGAAGCACGCATTGAGGTTGTAATTTGTTTTAGTGATGTGTTCAAAATTTAAGATAAAAAAATTTACATCTCAAGGAATTTGATCCCTCTTTGTGCTTGATAGATATGGGTTTAAGACAGATCTATGCTGGTTTTAACTTTTGTTAGCTTTTATGTAATGCCAAATAACTTTATTTAATTTGTTTGTTTTGTTGTCATGCAAAAGCACCTCGCTACTCTTTGTGCAATACACCAGCATAGATCCATCTTAAAGGGGATCTACCAAGCGCCCAGAGGGATCCAATCTCTCTAAGTGCAAATCCCTTTTTAGAGTGCAAATGTTGAGGAAGCGTTTTAATTTATCTAATTTGTGTAGTTTTATATATATGTTATTGTAAATGTTTTAATTTATCTAATTTGTGTAGTTTCATATATATGACATTATGAATGTTTTAAATAGTCGATGTGTTATTTTTAATAATATTTTATTATTCTTTAAAAAAGACACGTATCAACTCTCTAGCTGAGCACGAAAAGAGTTACACATCTCCCCCTACTGGGCTATAGAATGAGCATCTTTGGCACAATTACTCACTCTAATTAATTTCGTTATCTTTGTGCAATAAATTACTCACTCTAATTAATTTTTTTATCATTTTATTATAATAAAAACTTATCACGAAAGAAAAATTGTGTGAACCATTTTGTATTCCAAATTCTTAATCATACTTTCTTAGTGAGTTGTTTTCCTTCACCTACACACATTGTCTTCTAAGTTAAGATTTAATGATTTTGTTGTTATAATTATTTTTTAGTTTTAAGTTTAAATTTAATGATTTATTTGTTATAATTTTAATTATTTATATTATTACATTAAATTTAAATATATATATATTTTAAATATATTTATTCTTTTCTTTAATTATTAAAAATAAAATGTAAATATATTTATATAATTTATTATTGTAAATTTATTTATTTTTAAAATATGATAACGAAGAAAGAAAGAAAATTAAAAAGAATTATTAATATTAATAAAAAACGATATAGTAGTAATACTTCTATTGTAATGAAATTCATATAAATAATAATTTTAAATATGATACTAAATTATTAAATATTTCAATTGAACTATTAATATACTAACTTTATGTATAGAAATCTACAAAAATACAACTAAAATTAATATAGATAAAAATAATCATACAATGTTACATATTATGATAAAATTAAACTATTTATAACAAGAGAAATGATTTACTTAGTCTTATCAATTAGCTTACAAAATACAACATTATGTTCTCGACAATAAACTAGTATCTTAACTTATAATTAATTCTCTATTACACTATGGAATCTCAAGGACTAGGTAAGCCCTAGACTTTCAAAATTGGATCGATTCAATTTCATTCTCTGTCGAAGGAACAACGGAGAAACAAAGAATATTAATTACTAAAAATTTGAGGATAAACTTTACCTAACTCTCTCCTTTGGTTTTTCAACTACTTCTAGGCAATTTAGATATATACTTTATAGTTCAATTTTCTTTTACAACCCTTTATATCCCCTCAAATGTCAACTACTTCTAGGCAATTTAGATATATACTTTATAGTTCAATTTTCTTTTACAACCCTTTATATCCCCTCAAATGTCAACTACTTCTAGGCAATTTAGATATATACTTTATAGTTCAATTTCCTTTTACAACCCTTTATATCCCCCAAATGCTCTCGCTTCACTTATAATGTATACTCTACTCATTATCATGTTTATATTGACATTAACATCTTTCTTCACACAATATTCTTTTTGTCATGCACTTCTCAATTCTATACCTAAACAAGATATTGCACATTCAAATTCATAGCATTAATACTTTGCCATCGTCCCCATCATCCTGTGTTTCAACTTCTATCACACTCATATATGTCATATTTACTTAACAGACACTTAAAAAATAAACATTTCCATAAATACCTTTGCATCACCATGACGCTAATATTAAAACTAATGATGTAATCATAAATACCTTTGCATCACCATGATATTAATATTAAAACTAATAATGTAATAACATTAAAAAAATATACACGTCAAATTTCATTAATTTTCAAATTTAAGTTATCCATTCATCCTTGTAAATGGACAAAATTTCATTAATTTTCAAATTTAAGTTATCCATTCATCCTTGTAAATGGACAACTTCATTTTCACTCATATTCATTTTCATATTGAATCTTTGAAATGTGCATCTTTATTTCCACTCATATCACCATCACTATCATACAAGAGCTAAGAAGAGAGAATAATTATAATTAAGGCATACTTTTTATGCCATACCCCACCTACCTACCACTTGTAGGTTCACTTTCAATATATGTCACACCATAGAGCTTCTAACATAATCATTCACTTTACCTTATACCCTATACATTGTTTAGAGATTTCCTATCACTTTCTGTCATTCATCCTAGAGGAAAAAAAAGTCATATCCATTGAAATTGAGTTATTATTGTTTTGCATGCTTTACTGGTCTATTCTTACCCACTCTTATGAAATGCGTGTTCTTTTGTTAGTTTGAACTACCCTATTCATGGATTTGGTATTGGTCCCTATCACCTTTATTTCTAAGTGTAATCCTAGAGGTCCACATGTTCCACACCCGAACATTTAGATTAAATTAATTTCACCTTAAAGCACACATCATAATTAAAAAATGACTTTTTAATTGAATAATTAATTTAGAAATAGGTTTATATGACATAATATGTATGACCTTTAAATACTTTGCTTAGCTAATAAGTAAGCACTTGTGTATAATGATTTTTTTGACTTTGACATTGTGGTGTAGGGTGACCCGTAGGATATTTATTCTATCCAAATAATCACCAGAATGTTTTATTATTCAATTTATTATTATATATATATATAAATTTCAATGGAACACATTTTGATTATGGAGTCTAATCCAATGGGAACATCAAGTGAGAACCAGCATAGCCATCTGGGGATTTGACCCCGAGACGTTTTGCTTGCGATTACAGCACTCAACTACTTGAGCTAACCAACCAAGCTATAAAATTATATTTTTTTAATCAACAAATTCTATTATTAATTTAAAGCAAGCCGTAAAATTATATTTTTTTAATCAACAAATTCTATTATTAATTTAAAGCAGAAGTATATTTTTTTAGCTATCAAATTTTATGAACGAATAAATTTATTATAAAACTATATTTACTTAAGTATCAAATTTTATGTTTGATTTTTTTTTCTTCAACTGAAAATAAAAATAAAAAAAGGTAACTTGTTATCCCTTGAATCAAAGTTACATTTGCATATCCTTACAAAAAAGAGAGTGGATCACCCAATAAATACAAGCAATCCATCAACTCTCTAGACCCCAACATACTATCAAGACTAGATATATATAGTTCTAACAATAAAAAAACCCCAACATAGTATCAAAACTAAAACAAACCACACAAAGTGCTACTAGCACCACCAGTTAAGACATGATGACTTTCAGACATGGTATTTTTTAGGGGCGAAATTTCGCCATTTGGCTATTTTGGGGGATTTTTTTCAAAAAATAAATTCCCTTTTTGGTCATTTTTAGTCTCTAATATCGCCTGTATTTACATCAAATATGTTTTTTATCATAATATTCGCCAAAATTTACACGTTTCATTAGTAAATTATATGTTTCATATTTAATATTCGCCTACCTATCTATATACATGTTTTTTTCAATCCAAAATAATCGCCTAGGATACTATACTTAATTATAATGCTAGAATCCTTAAAAATTACCTTGCTTTTAGAAAAGAAAATAAGATCCAGAATCTATGAGGCAGTCCTCATAAAATTCCTCAAAAAACAACAGACCATCCATGATGCCAATCTCACGCTTTGACAAGCTGTTAGCATCCTGATTTAAGATACAGTAGACATGACCAAAAGTAATGTTATCAAATTGCTTGGACAACTCCAAAACTTTGTGCATCCAATGTTCCAACACTAGATTCTGAATAGAAGAACATCCATTGATCTAATCCATAATTACTTTGGAATCACCAAAAATTTGAATATCCCAAATTTTCCTGGTTTTTTCAAACCAAAGTAGTCCCCATAAAGCAATTAATTCAACTTGGTTATTTGTACCAACACCTGCTTTCATCCACAACCTGATACGAGCCCATTATTTCTTGCGCCATCAAAGAAACCAATGGGAGTATCTAGTTTTAGAAGAGGCATAGATGGAAATTTTGGATTCTTTGATTTGCCCGCCACATAAAAATCCTGAATAGACACTAAAATATTCAAGAATGTTGCATGTAATGAAGGGGATTGATCGTGGAAGATCCTCTTATTTCTAGTTTTCCATGTTTCCTGAAAGACAAATAAAGGAAGCTCCTTTAAATGGTTCAAAAAGCAAAATTTATGTTTGAATTTATTATAAAACTATATTTGCTGAATTTTTATAACATTTTATTTACTTGCCACCAAATTTTACGATTGGATTTACTCAAGAACTATATTTGTTTAGATACCAAATTTTATAATTGAATTTGCTATAGAATTATATTTACTTAACTACTAAAATCTAAATTTACTATATAATTACTTTTTTCTCCAAGGAAAAAAGTGTAATTCATATTATATAAGTAATGAATTACATTGTTCATATGAGGCATGGAGGCCATATAAGTAATGATTTTATGATCAACACGTATTTAAAAACACGAGTTTCAATAAGTAAGTATCTACAAAAAAATGATCAAATATAGATATGAAAGAGCAATAGCATATGCATAATCATATGATCAAAACATTGTTTTATAGCATTGTTTATCATAAACCATTTCATGTTGACAAAGGTGTTAAAACTGATTCATTGACAATGCCCTCATCACCTATCTACTGCTTCTAGAATCCTTCCTCAATCTGCACACCAATTTTGGATAGGTTATCGGCCTCCTTATTTCTTTCCCTATAAATATGGTGAAAAGATATATTCTGATACAGACCGATGTATCGAAGTATATCTTCATACAAAGGATGCATATGGATATTCTTTGGTGGTTTCTTTTGTTTGAACCATCAATCACCAAGAGTGAATCGCTGAAAACCTATAACTACTCCACCCCAATAGATAAGGGCAGCTTTAGAGCCAATTTTAGGGCCTTCATCTTAGCAAGATTTTTTGATGCCCTCCCTAAACGAGTAGCAAATTTGTGCCAATGGGTGTCAGATGTAAAAATAATACCTCCTGCGCCACCATTTCCGGGAATTCCTTGGGAAGCACCATCGAAGTAGCACCAACTGCTTGATTTATCAATCTCCTCCTCTAGAATAATTCTATGTTTTGTGTTTTCATGTGATTGTGGGAAGTGCTCCATAATGACCACTCTTTTTTTGGAATAAACCATATATGGGATAAAGGAGTCTTCGAATATAGCCTTGTTACGAGCTAACCACACACCCAAAAAAATCAAAGCTGTAAAGCCTTGTATTCCTTATAATCATCATTTTTATCCAATTCAAAAATGCTTCATCAAGGATAGCTCCATGCCAAATGAAAAGCATACCAAAGAAATGTGAAACATAGCTCCGCATGTTAATGATATAAGGGCAATTGACAACTAAATGAGTGATTTTTTCGGAGCCATTGTAGCATAAAGAGCATCGGCTGGGACCACATGATAAGAAATGTCTCAATCTATCCCATACAGGAAATTCCCCTGCAAGAGCCATCCATGAAAATAATGTGTCCTTCAAAGGGAACTGGAGCTTCCATATGATATTGTTCCACCACAGAGGTTCTGGAAAGTCATCCTCTTCCCGGTCCACAATATAACCCAATATACGATGATATGAACCAACAACTGCGTTCTGATTCCATACAAGTGAGTCTTCTTTGTTTCCTACTAAGTTGTACTTAGTTGGATTTCAAGTGATCCTATAAGAATGAACAAGTTAGTTGTTCATAATTCAAGATCAGAATTCCATGCAGGTCATCTTGGCCCTTTTCTATGTTTTCACATGTTCACACCCCCTTGGGAGAATTGTAATAAATGATGTAGCATGATGACCTTATGTAAAAGGCTTGGCCTTCTTAGGACTTAGTCATTAAACTAATCACCCTTGAGTGTTTTTTCCTTGTTAATTATGCAATGCTTTTTAGCGACACATAATTTTCGAGTTTTTCTCTCAAATCCTCCAAAGCTAGGATGGTGAAGTTGATGATTATGCCTTAAGAGTGTTATTAAATCCTATGGTCTTGAATTTTCAAGACTTGAGTCTATGTATATTACCATGCTATTCATAATCCCAAAGTTTCGTGAACATGTGCTAAGTCCCTCCCTAGGATTTTTTAATTTTTCAGGTTTTTAACAAAATCATCGATAAGGTATATTTTAATTGTAAAATTTCAAAAGGTCATAAAAGTGGGCCTAGGGGGGGGGGATTTGTCATGGGAATGCTCTTTTTTGGACCCAGATCCCCCACTTAACCCCTAAACCCACTTTTGAGAGTCAAATTGGTGATTTTCAATTACTAACCCTCAGATTAAAATTTCCTTTTTTGCAAGTTAGTTTAGTTTCATTTTTGCAAGATTAAGTTAATTTAGTTTCATTTTTGCAAGTTTAGATTAATTTCCTTTTTGCAGTCAAGTAACGAACCTGATTTTGTGTTCACAAAGTATGCTCTCGCCACCACCTAAAGGATTTTTCTATTAGTGGTGGATGATTAGAAAAGTGACCTTAGTTAGTAGTAATTAGTACAACACCATTTTCTTTACAAGTTCTTTTACTTTTTTTGCATCACAACTTTATTTTACTTGCAAAGTTAGAATGAATATTTGGCATTACGCTCTGCATATGCTCTTGTCCATTGCAGACTAGTTTCAGCTGGTTGCACCTTTGGAACAATTAGAAACTGGGTCTTGCATTTTATAACTTTTCACATCTAATTAACAACACAACTAATTAAAAATATTTCCCTTAAAGGATGGAAATCCAGCATCACGCCTTTTGCTTTATGTGGAAAAATTATACAAAGAGAAAGGAACCACTAGGTAGTGATCGTGGGGACTCGTCGGGCTGCACCCTCGATTGGTGTGGTGTTGGACATAACCCTACAACTATGATCTAGCCTTTCCTCTTGTGTGAAACCACATTTAGCAAAATACGGACCTTGTTCCACATACCTTACGATATATCAGAACCCCCTTTTCGTAATCCACCCATCATAATAATTCTAAAACTGACCAAGATACAATTGCAAAACATTTCATTTTCAACATCATTTATTTTGACTCCATTTGGCACTAATCGACTTCACAAAAATACCTTTTTTTGCTTAGTATTTTTTATTGATGTTTATGTTATATCTTTATATGCTATGGTGTTGATCTAATTCATATCTTTTGCACTTACCTTGATTCAGTCTTATATATTAAAAAACGCCTAAAAAACTTACTTACATTTTAACATCTAAGAACTAAAAGCCTTAGTAACATTTCTTAGGGTCTATCCCCTTTGGCTTCATTAGGAGTTAGCCTAAACAGAGGAGTCAAGGTCAAGTGACAATACTTGACTCGAGACTTGCCCCCAAGGACACACCAAGTGGCTTGAATATTTTTGCCACGTTACCCAGGTGTGTATTAGGTGATAACACTCTCTGTCACCGATGCGAATGTGGATGCCCTGTATATATTTGAGGAATAATTCCCACAGTCTTCTATGATCTTCCATGAATCCCAGAGCATCAACATTTAACCAGGTTGGATGTGTGGAAGAGGTATTTTGTTGGTCATGAATCTGGTATAAGAATATGATACCTCATTCATTTAAAGACTTTGTCATCGATTTTGGCAGTCTGTGGGAAACAGTGCATCCAACCCAAGGATCTTGACCAATCCTGATTCGCCTACCATTTCCAATATCCATGCAAGCTAGTCCCCAATAATATCAAATGAATTAATGATTACTTTCCACGTATTTGATACATTCCTAATAGAATGATTCCTGGATCTAATCCAATATTCAATGGATAGAGAGAGGATGTACTTCTGTTGTATAACTTTAACCCAAAATCCGTCATCTGAAATTAGTCACCAAATGCCTTTCGCAGCTAGGGCTCTTGCAAAGCACTGGTAGTCCTTTATGCCCCAACCACCATATTCTTTAGGTAAAGACAGTTTCCTCCATGAGATCCATGGGTAGGATTTTATTTCCTTTGTGCCTCTCCATAGGAAACTAAAGCATAAATTTCATATACAATCCATAATTCCCACATGAACATAAGCTATGGATGTCCAATACACGGGTATAGCTTCAAGAACAGACTATACCATAATAAGTCTATTGCCACACGACAACCATTTTTTACACCATAGATTGAGCTTGCCTTCAATTCTTCTAATCATTCGTGCCCAATCTTTTCTCATATAATCATTAGGTTTAATAATGAAACCCAAGTAATTTAGACCGTTGTTTAAATCAACCAATGGGTATGCAAATTGACCTATGATCCAATTTGAAGTAACTTGGTCTAAATGCATAACTAAAACATAAGATTTTTGCTCATTTATAATTATACATGTAGCTGCTGAAAAAAGGCTTAGGATCTCCTTGATATTCAATATATATCTCCAAGAGCTATTCGTAAATAATAGGATGTCATCAACAAAGAGGAGGTGTGTAATAGATACCGAATCACCAATATGTATCCCATTTAGGCCTCCCTAGGCTCGAGCATGAATGATTGATCTACTAAGACCCTCCACAATCAATATAAATTGGAGAGGGGCAAGAGGACATCCTTGCCTTAGAACTCTACTTGGTATAAAAAAAGATGAAGCAAATCCATTAATAAGGACAACAAATGATATCGATTGAACACATGAAAGTATCCAATTCACCATAGGTAAGTCGAATCCCATTTGTAACAAAAATAGATGGAGAAAGGTCCAACTGACCCATTTGTATGCTTTGGAGAGGTCCACTTTCATTACCGCAGCCGGTATATGTTTCGGTTTGGTAGAATGACTAACTTCTTGTGTGATGCCAATTGCATCATGTATTTGATGTCCTTTGAGAAAACAACATTGTTCAGCAGAGACACCCTTAGACAAAATGATCCTAATCCTGTTATTATTCTTGTTGTCAGCTTGTATATGCAGTTGCATAAAGATCTGGTCCTGTAGTGATCCATAGATGATGAGTTGTCAATTTTGAATATAAGGCAGTCAATGTGGCATTGAAAGCTACTGGAATTCTTCCCTTAACTATGGACTCTTCAATCATAGCTAGAAGATCATTCTGAAATAAATCCATGAAACTATAAAAGAATTCAATAGGAAAGCCGTAAGGACCCGGGCTTATATCACTTTGCATGTCCTTCACAACCACTAACAATTCTTCCATGGTAACTTCTTCATTGACAGGTGTACTTTGTTCATTGCTAACCATCGACAGATAATGGGATATGATATTCAGGATGGAGTCAATAGAAGCGCGTTCATCTCCCTTGAATAAAGATTTGAAATGGGACACACCAACCTGTGCCATGTCGTTGAATCCAGTGGCCTGTCTACCCCCTTCAACTTCTAATTTCCACAACATATTAGTGTTGATTCTATGCCAGTAGAAATTGTGAAAAAAATTGGTGTTTTCATTGCCACTTTTGAGCCAAATGGTTATTCTCTTCAACCGGATAGCTTCCTCTTCTTAATGGAGAAGATGATGTCTTCTAGCTTCAAGATCCCCAATGTCCTTCTTCTAATCAATAGAACTGAATTCTTTAGGGAAAGCTAAGTGAAAGAAAGATAAACGATCTTCAATGGATCTCAATTCTAGATCCTAAGATATTTTTCTCTCTACTTCCCATGTGATGCTCATTGACTTGATCATTTTTAAATTATTAAGAAAGCTGAACTACAGTAGATAGAGAATTATCAATATCATAAGGTCGCCAAGCCAACTTTACTTGCGTAGTATATTAATTACATTTGAGCCACGAGGCATTGAATTTAAATGGGCTCGGTGGTTTACATTGTTCCCCTTCCAATTCCATAAAAATGGGGAAGTGATTGGAATCACCCCCTTCCCCCACCCATTGTTTGATACAGGGGACCTAGTGCAGAATACCAACATTGATCAAGAATCTATCGATCCTCTTCACTATACCGTGTTCTCCAGTACACATTTTCCTTGATCGATGGAAGGTCAAAGAGTTTTGCTTCCTCAAATTTTTTAACAAAGTAATCAACCATGGGATCTGTATGGTCATGAAATCCCTAGGAATCCATCTCCCCAAGGGAGAAATTCAGATCCCCACAAATAGTAACCCTGTCACCTCCCAGGAAATCACATCTGAAAATTTTCCAACAAAAAGCCAATCTGTGAGAATTTGGACCATATATATTGAGTATGGAAAATGCCCAACCTAATTATCCAGAGAAAAAAGTATTCCCCAAACTGGATGGGGAGGATCGAGTATTCATGCATAATATATAGTTGGTCTTCCATCCAGTGAGCAATCCACCCGACTGGCCAATTGCATCCAAAATAGAGAAGTTCCACCTGGTAAGCAACGTTTTTAATTCAACAATGAAAGCATCACCCATAGCAAGAGTTTCCTGTAACAAAATTACCTATGGTTGATGAACTAGTACCAACCTTTTTAGATAATATTTTTTGGAGGGATTCCCTAGCCCTCGACAATTGAAGGACATCAATAACATTAGGTAACCACTGGATTGGGAATACTTGCTCTAAGGTTCGCAACAATCTTCTTTTGTTTACCAAACCGGATTTCCATCACCACTACATCCCTAGTAGGTGCAATAATAGACCTTCTTCCCCTCAATATGGAAGAGGGTGACACATGGGAGAGATGTATACCTTTACCTGATCCTGATACCATAGTAGCTTTTTTGTAGAACGAGATTTGAGCGGATTTCGAGAGGGTCTGACTGATGAATGGGAGATACAAGAGACTAGAGTAATTTATATAGGTCTCAAAGAATGGTCCATATTAGCATCAGGAGTATGTTCATCATCCATGACATCACTCGTACGTCTGCTACCTCGAGAACCTAACATAGAAGGATCATGGAAACCAAGTCGACCGTCATTCAGAGTCCCATGCAAAAAAGGATTAGAGGGAAAAGGAGAAGGAGGGGAGGAGACCCCTCTGAGGCAATAAAGACCTCCCTATCTGAAGAATCATATTAAGCAAAGGGGACGTCAAAGAAAATTGAATGCGAGGCATTACGAGGGGAAGGATACTTGCTAAGTGTCAGGTCCTCCAGAATGGTGGATACAACCGACTCCTCCATAAATGATAAAAAATTTAGTGGGTAGGAGGAGAAGCCATGAGGGGAGAGAGCCAAATGACGAGGGATGATAGGGAAGTTCTTCACAACACGACAAGCTAATGGGATAAGTATGCGAGGGGAGACCAATGAAGAAATATGGAGGGGAGGCAAATACCCCATAACTTCATTCCTAGGTACATGAAGTAAGGATAAAATAGAGGTAGGATGCATATGCAAGGATGTGGGGTCTGTTGTAACGGTGAAATATAGACCTACTGTTGAGGAAAAGGATGCCAATGGTGGGAGACTCTGAGAAGGAAGGAATTCAGAAAAATTGCACAAAGGAGGTGGAGAAGGTGAGCTATGAAACATAACTGATAAATGCTTCTGTAGAGAGTCAGACTCATCGACCAAATGTCGGCTCACCATGATATCATTCACTTTTGCCGCTTGATTCCCAAAGAGAGAAGATGGAGTCACAACGTCCATATCCGACATATTTACTTGTAATGCTTCCCTAGGGCGTGAGTCCTTAGAAAGAGGAACATCCAGTGCCTGTAGCGAGTCCAAGTTCCTACTAACCACACCCTCCTTAACCTTCCAAACAACCTTGGTTAAAGGTAGGTTGCAATCACGTACTAAGTGACCGTAGAGGTGGCATCTATTACATCAGTAAGGAATGCCAATGCAGTCCAAAACCTAAATGATAGCTACATGGCCTTTGGATATGACCATTTTATCAGACAATCCATCTCGTAACTAGTCGATATCCACAAGAATCTTCACAACCAACATTATCTCGATTTGCTAGAAAGATAGGTCAACCAAGAGGGAAAACCCCAAAGTGTTTCCAATTCTTTCAAAGATATGATTAGTCTAGAGCTCAGGCGGAAGGCCTGACAACTTAACCTAGGTAGGGTAAATAAAAACACTTTGTCAGCGTCAAATGATGGGTTCCATATGTGCAGGTTCAAAGCTGCATGGTCAAACATCCAAACTCCACTAAGAAGTGTCACCGCACATATGGAAACACAAAATGATACCCAACCATCCCTTTGCTAGGGACATACTTCTTGGAGTATATCCCAACATAGAGCTCCAATTATCCTTGATCCATATTCTGAAAGAGTCTACAGAGGTGTTTCTTCCTCTAAAACGACCAACTATGGCATATTCTGAAATAGTATAGACCTCATGCATATCCACATATTCACCTAGCGCCATGTTTATCGGGTCTGGTTTCTTTTTGATACAACTGTTGGATCTCTTTCGTTTAATGCACTCACTGATAAGAGATAGCGTCGCCTCCCCAATGGAGGGCTTCTCTTGTTCAAAAGCTTTGCCAGGTGAGTTAGAAGGGCTCTTAGAACAACCCTCACCAGAGATATCGATCCTTATAGATAAATAATATTTATTTGACCCTCTGGCCCCGAACAAAGCTTCCTTGTAGTCTCTCCGAGGATCCCCGGAAAAAGGTTCTAGATGAATGTCTTAAGAGGAAGAAGGATTAAATGACCTTGGAAGGTCATTTGAGGCAGATAACCCTTCGGGGAAGAGAAACTATGAAATCGAGGAGGGCTCCTCCGGATATGAGTACCTTCAGACCGGACCATCTTGACAAGTGCCAAAATAAAAAAGTAGACATCAACGTTCCAGCTGGCTACTACTTTCCGACAGTCTAAAGAAAAATTGTAACGGTGGGCAGAAGACAAAAAAGTCCTCATACAGTTTAGAGTCGCAAAGACAGTCAATGGTGAAGAAATAATGATAAACTGACAGGTCATCATGATTAATGACACCAAACAAGAGAAAACACGTCACCGATGAGGGCCCATCCAGTTTCATGGACCCAGAGATCCCCGGACAAGCGACTTTGTTAATTTGTCATATAAGCTTAATTACCAAATTTAAATTTCAAATTTCAAATGTTAATTTGTTGTGTAAAATGAAAACAATTTAATAAAAATGATTGTAAATGAAAATACATTTAAATATTTGTTTTAAAGAAGTTGAATAATAAATAGTCATTCACAATTAATGCTATCTTTAATTTGATATATGAAAGAACAAAGGTAAATACATTTTCATGGAATACTCTCTTTAAATTCATCTTACGTATTGTTGTTTGGTTCTTTCATGAATAGTGGATGCTGGATAGACACAAATCTTAATATCATTGGTGTGGTTTACATTCACACAACATTTATTATCAACACTTATTTAACATACAACATTTTTTTCATTTTCAATCCCACATCAAATTTTTTACTTTAAAATGACTCCTCTTTTATATTAGGAAAATTTTAGAGGTTAAATTTAATTCATGAGTTAATTTTGGATGTTTTTAAAAAATTATATATATTGTAATTTTTTTTTTCTAAAATAATTTGTGGGGATTTTTTTTTAAAATTCTAACCATCATTAAAATTGTGCAAAAATTATATAAAATCCTTAAAAATTTGAATATTTTTATAAAAATATCACTAAACATTTTATAATTAAAAATTTAAATAATAATTAATTCCAATAAATTAGAACTCAAAACCAAATTTGTAATATGTATAACAATGTTCTCTAAAAATCTCACACTCATAATCAACCATGATTTTCTATAATGAATCAACTCTAAATATAGAGAATATAAAATATGTATAATCATAAAAAGACTATAAATATTATCTAATGTCAAAAGGAACACGAAGTATAAAGAACATATCTAATCATAAAATACAAGAACATATATAATCATAAAAGACTATAAATATTATCTAATGTGAAAATGAAGAAATTGTGAAAATTTAATGTTATGAGCCAAATAATTAAAAACAAGTTGTTAAGTTTCACTAGCTTGATTGGTTTCTAGAGATTCCATTTGTTGGAGTTGAGGCACCCACCCCAATGACAATCCTAAATTAAACACATATTTTTATTTTAAAAATTATAGATTTAATGAAAAACAAAATATATACATTTTCTAAACTAAATAATCAATTTATTACTAAAAACTAAATTATTATTATAATAATAATATTTATCTAATATAATAAATAATATTTTGATGATGCTTTTGTTTAGCTCATTGTAATGATTGTATTTCAAGCTTTTTTTGATTCCTTCAAAATAACATAAAGATGATTTCTACAACTGAAAAATAAATAAATTTTAATATATAAATATTTTCAATTATATTATAAATACCATAACAACCACAAACATGAAATTTAACAAAAACTTTAACAAACAATTAATTAATAATTATTCTCACCCAAAACTTCAACTCAAATAAACAAAACAATTATTATATTATCCTTACCTATATATCCAACTTTTCAAGTTTCATAGTAACATGTGGGCAAGTCAATGTTTTCCATTTTACTTTTCCCGATATCACATCCTAACTTCCTCTAATAATATAATACTCGATAATTTTAAGCAACTTCATACATTACATTATGATGGTATCCTTAGTATTAATTAAATAATTTCTTTTAACATAGTCTTGGTCTTGAGCAATAATCTATATGTCCCAGCACCTAAACAAAATAACTACATGTCTAGTTCTAAATAGCAAAAAAGTCAGGAGTTTCCTTGAATACATAGAAAATCAATATATTACATAAAATAACAAAAAAAATACATTAAAATAAACTTTTAACTAAGCTATTCATGCTCAAGGAAGACAAAACAAATTGTTTTAACTAAGCCATTATAGTATGGGGAAGGGGAACATAATTGTTTTAACTAAGCCATTCATTATCTAGGGAAAGAAAAGAAAGAGTAGTTCAAAGTTAAGAAGTCGTGATTTTTATAAGCATGCAAGCCCATTTAAAATCATTAATTAAATTGGGGTTCATCAATAAATTGATTGGATGGAGTTTATTATAATTTAGTATATTTTTAGTATGAACAAATTTGAAATAAAGGTGTTATGTTTGAATATTTAAGAAAAGTAATTTACCAAATGTGAATGATGTGTAGATATGTTATTTATTATGTCTCTGAAGGGGATCATATATGTATCATCAAGCTTGTATTAATTTGCTTTAAAACCTAAAATGTTTCCTGTAAACTATATAAAAACTATGGTTTAGTTTATTTAATATTTTTTCAAAATTTCAAAATTCATATTTTTCAAAAAATTGATTGGTTGCAGGAAGTGATGTCATCCTCGATTCTCGCTTCCCAGGAGGGGGCTGCGGGTTGACGTCACCTCCGCAGGCTAGTTAATGAAAAAGAGTGATTTTTTTAGGTTTTAGTGTTGCGTATGCAGGCCTGCACTGGTGAGATTTGGCATATACATAACAATTAATAACAATACATAATGCGTTGGCTTCCGCTGGAAACCTTTCCCTTGTTCAAACAATTTTCTGTTTGCTCCTCGGACAATCTACCTGCCAACCTGCCTGACATTTCTCAGTCTCTGCAGTCGATGAAACCTTGCAATCGATGCATCCTTGCATGGCAAGCATGGAAAGACTTTTGAGTATCTCTCGCCACGTACATGGCGATGTGCATTTGCAGAGGCTTATATAAACAACAGTTTAGACTTCGTCCATGGTAGTTCTGCCTTGGATTCAAGCTGGCCGGGAAGGCCTCGGGTACCCCAAGAGCCGGCGGTGCGATGCCGTCAGGGTCTGCTCATTAGTTCAATGCATCACAGAACTTACAACAACTGACATGACAGTGAACAGGACGTTGCAGGTGTTCACAACAGGTTTTTCCTCGAACTCCACCAACATACTCGTTGGCTTAGTTAAGAGTTTAACTACTGTTAATAAATATGCCAATCCCTTACATTCTATATCCATAGCCAGTGCAAGCTTTGATAATAACTTTAAATCCATTCCTTCAGTGAATAGACACGTTGAAGCCAACATTCAAGTCATAAAATCTTGAGCGGCTATGAAAGACCCCTGCTCCGCCACCTCCTCAGTCAGTTTTATGGTTTCATAGCCTATTTTATTTTGTGAATCTTCAAACGAATTGATAACATACAGTGTTCCAATTACTCTAAATCTGGCTATAAGAACAATCTGGCATAGCTCAAGTAGAACATTGAACAATTTGTTTTGTAGGAACTGAAGTTTCATGCCTATTTTGAATTGTCATTGCAGGCAGCATTAACAAACTATAGAATTTAGCATTTGGTGCTTTAGGTGTAATGGATCCATATAGATACCGACCTTCTAGTGCTCATGATGCTCCGTTCTGGACCAGGAACCAGGGTGCCCCTGTTTGGAATAATAACTTTTCTCTTACAGTTGGTGAAAGAGGTGAGTATTTTATTCATTCTAAGGACATTATCATGGTTTAGTGACATTACTGTAAATGTGATAGATTAAGTGTATAATTGCATTTCAAATTTTGAGCTTCAAATGTTAAACTGGGTCTGATTCTCAGAGTGGGGCTTACTTCTATGCAATAAGTCCTGTGCTGTTAGAAAAGCTTGCCGATTTTGACAGAGAAATAATCCATGAATGTGTTGTCTATGCTAGAGGAGCAGTTGCCAGGGGATTTTTTTAAGTTACACATGATATTTCATACCTTACATGCTTTGACTTCTTGAGGGCACCTGGAGTTCAGACCCCTATCATAGTTCAGTTCTCTACTGTTATACATGAATGTGGGAGCCCAGAGACATTGAGGGATCCCAGGGGCTGTGCAGTGAAATTTCACACAAGAGAAAGGAACTTTGACCTTGTTGGCAATAGCATTCCTGTGTTTTTTATTCGTGATGGTATAAAGGTTTGTTTATTGGTACCATATACTGAAATCGATTCCTCCTATTTTTAGGACTGATTTTGGACTGAAGTAATTGTAAAGCTGAAATATAAGAGTACTTTTCACAGATTATTGATTCTGTTAATTTTTCAATCTTTTGTTTTTAGTTATGCAGTTTCCAGATGTCATTCATGCTCTGAAGCCCAATCCAAAATCCCATATCCAGGAGGCATGACGTATCATGGATTTCTTTTCACATGGAAGTTTCAACATTTTTGACTGAGAGATGGACCTCATCTCCCTACTATTTAATTTATGGCAAAAACCCCTCTATTTCAAGATACATCTACTCCCGGTTATAAGAACTTTGATCATGCAATTTTCAAGGTTGTATATTGTGAGTTTCAACATTTTTGATATCTCAGTCATTTGTGTGAATCTAGGATATGCGTCCCTCTTGTTTGGCAATAGTGTCGTACATGTATCGGACTTGTTTAAATGATTTGTGTTGATGTCTATATCTTGGTTCAATGCACTGTAACGCTATGAAAAACAAGAAAGGAAACTTCAAATTTAAATGGAACAGAGGGTTTCAGGATAAGAAATGGCTCTCCTCTATTATGCGAAAGCAATGAAACTGGAAATGACAACGGAATAAAACATTTCAGGATAAACTTTGATTCATGATTTGATGCGATCCGAAAGCGTTGAATAATGCCCTTCGAATGGTGGGTGGGAATATATAAATAAGTAAACGCATATAAAAAGGTTCGGTTCTATAAAAGAGAATATTCAAGGTGAGGATCAAAGAGGCCTTTTTATTCCATTCTGTCTGCAGAAATTTGCGAATTCTTTGAAATCATACTCTCTTCCTCGGTTTGATCTTAGTACTTTAATGCACCGTCCACTCTGTTTTTCCACCATGGCCATAAATTATTTCAATTTTTCCTGAGTTTCAGACTTGTGCTATGTTATAAATATATACCCAGATGGATTGCAGGATAAACAACAGTTTAGACTTCGTCCATGGTAGTTCTACCTTGGATTCAAGCTGGCCGGGAAGGCCTCGGTAGGGCATTTTTCTTTCGTCAACCTGCTTTGCCCCTTCCTTGCCATAGACCGACTACCTCCTGCTAAGTGTACCGGCCTGACTGCCTCCTACTAAGTGTTCTAAGTTTCAGAAATGCAACTGAAAGAACCTAATGTTGCAATAAGAGACTTCTGCCCTTGCTGCTCTACTCTACACTGTGATTTCAGTAGAGCTAGGCACCAAGAAGGTATTCCACAAATTCTGTTGTGCGTTTAGCCATTGTTAGAATTGTGAGAAAAACCAGTTAATTCATGTCCATTGCAAGTTTAGCCATTGTTAGAATCGTGAGAATAATCAGTTAATTCATGTCCACTGCAGAAAACTTGGTAGTTATTTATTTTGAGTTTTTCGTGCTCAACTATTAAGCTTTTTCCACCTGCACAAAACTTGAATGCTTTTTCATTCTATTCAAAATAGTTAGAGTAATAGGAAACGTTGTTCCACAAGCTTTTTCCCTGCTTTGATACCAGACCTACAGGAAGAGAGTTGAGCAGCATTAATAATGTGGAACGGAATCTCATCATACAGTGGGGCGCTACAAAGAAAATTAGAATCTCATAAACCTAGTTATAAAATTTGTTTGATTCAGGATTCTATCTAGGAATCTCTTCGTAGGTTAGGAGAATAGCAGAGAAAATTAGAAAGTCATAAACACCATTCAAGAAATCCAATCACGTCAACGAGTGTAGCAAAAGGATGGCTGATAGCGCCCTCAGCAGGTAGAGCCAGCACTCTAGGCCAAGGAGAAATAAGATTAAGTTTAATTGCTATTTCTTCCCTTGCCTTGGGAGGGGGATTTTGGGGGCAGTAATTCAAGCCCACTCTTTTCCATTATTCAAAATTCTTTGACTTCTCCAGAAAGAGGGAGAAGAGTTGAACATTTGCGTCGTTTATCCTAAGTACCACGATAGCCGTAGAATGCCTCTGCGCAAGCAAGATTTTTCAAGTTCTTTGCTTCTCTTAATCACTTTCTGGAAATTTCAATTTCAATAATAAATTTTATGGAGTAATGGCCATTATCATCCTACAGACAAAATCGCAATGGTCACCAGTAGTGATGGCCCTCCGATGGTTTGGATCCCTCTACTTTTCCAACTAGATATCCAACGCATGAAACAATGGAATGATACCTGCTCTGCTACTAGACGGCTTGGGATTTCTTTCCATTCAAAATTAATAGCCTGTTGGAATGAATATAATACACACCATTTCAAATTTAAATTTGCCTCTCGTATTAGCAGGCAGATGGTGTGTTTCTATTGTTTAAATTTTAAATTTAAATCCTTCTGCCTTCATTAAATTCCATCGTGCAGAAGCCAAACTGTACGTACCACCCTGGAACATTAGAATGGAACAAAATTTCTGTTCTGGAACTTATCATATTTATCTCTATTTTAATTTGGATTTCACCACTAGGAATCAAACTCTTTTGGAAGCATGGAATCAACTCAAGTGAGTTCACCGCCGTGCACAACCAAATGATGGGTTCATGAGAACTCTTATAGACTTAGATAAGAGATTGCATGGGAAAGCGTCCATGGATTGGAAACAAAGGAAGCCTGTCATGAGGACTAGCCTAGTTTGTGGGAAAAGTGTAGGCCTGAGTACAAGTTCTGTAAATCTTCATTTGCAAAATTCACATGGACGTATTTCTTCAGGGAGCGTGGATAGCATTGAGTTAAAATACTTGCAACGAAGCATAAATTCAGTCAAAACAAGCTAGTAATGTGAAAATGACCTATTATTACTATAAGATTCGTTGGCATCTCCTTTTGGAAAAGATGTTGCTAGGGTATGTTCAGTGGAGAAATTACAGCGCTTCACCTGGGGGAAGTTGCTGGGTTCAAATCCAACATAGAAAATTTAGTTTGCAGCCAAGACATGGATGTTTTGAAAAGGAATTATCTCTCTTGAAATTGGAGCCAATGTGGACATGCTCGACCTCCTTGCTATATATGGAGGGGTAATACCTCTACTTTGGATGGCTATGTAAGATTGTATGATGTATTTGATTATGTGCATTTATAAAAATATAAAATGCATTTTTTCCAAGGAGAAAAAGAGGCTACCTATTGTAGTAGTATGACTGCCTTTCAATTATAATGACTTTTAGATAAAGGAGGAGTTCGCGCCAATTTTGCTTTTGGATTTTGTAATTTTTAGATGTAGAAATTGCCAACAAAGATAAATTGTGCATAGCACCATTTTTCTGTGTATGAATGTTTGAGGTTGTTAGGTGCAATTTACCTGAGCATTGAGCAACTTCAATGAGCACAACTCATCTATATAAATAATGACTCTTCAAGAGCCAAACTGAATATGTTAGGTCTCCTTGCTTATGTAGGTAGCGGGTTGTGTGCAACTACTTTTTGGCACTTGGATGTGATAATCTTGGTGTACATTATTGATTGATGATAATATATACTGCACTTAAAAAATTGAAAAAAAATTGATATAAATCTAGACTCCTTCAAATATACTTGCTAATCTATCCAGTGCCTTTCAAGATTTATTCATTTATTTATTTTTGCAGTAGCATCCATATTCTCAGTCAAATTGCAGGCCTGCAAAATTCTTCTAGTCAAATTGCAGCCCTGCAAAAATCTTGTGTTGAACCTCCATCTATATATTGCTCAATTAGAATGTTAAATGTTTGCATTAATATTTGTAATTTGAAATATACTTGCTAATCTATCCAGTGCCTTTCAAAATTTATTCATTTATTTATTTTTGCTAGTAGCATCCATCTTCTCAGTCAAATTGCAGCCTTGCAAAATTCTTGTGTTGAACCTCCATCTATATATTGATCAATTAGAATGTTAAATGTAATTGTTTATCAGGAAACATATGTCCACACATTGAAATAAATTACATTTGAAAACACCGCATTCAAAATAGAATTGCTTTAAACATTCACTGAGCAACAATAAAAACAGACACTTGACTAACACGTGTGCTCCATGCAGTTCCAAGAGGATAGAAATGTCAAAGGGATCCACCACTAATGCAATAAGCATGTGTTCCATTTGGTGGAATTCCAATCCATATGCCAACTCCGTCAACTACCAGCAATGTCAATGCAGCATTTGTATTGGCATGTTAAGCGGCTTTGCTCCAAATTGTCCTTGGTTAGCGACTGTAACTTCGCATAAATACATTCAGTCTATTTATGTTTTTTCACCTCTTGTGCAACCCAGAAAATGCCAAAAGGGGAAAAATGTATCACTTCCATCACCGTTTTCTTCCTCAGCTTTCCCATGACTGTGTATTAGCTTCTTATGGATTTTTTTTAGCTTGTGGAAGGGTTTGGCGATGGCTCGGAGGATAAAAACTCATCAGTACCATATCAAAGCAACAATACTACCATCTCAAAGCAACAAGTGTTACCTTTCTGCCAGTGTGCATTCCTGATTGACACGTTTTCGGTCTTCTTCTCATCTCCTCACAACTCGGCCTCCTCTTGTTCCCAATTTATTTTTCATCTGCCTGCGGTGTGTGACGAGTTTATTTGATCTGGTATGGGCGATTCAACCTATTCAATGCTCCATTGTGACAGATTTTCTGGAGTCTCTTGAGGCAAAGATGCCAGAGGGGATTTTCTATGATGTTTCTTCGAAACCACTACGTTGTGGCCTTAAAATTCAATTCAATCTCGCTAAAGTCAGCATCAACTCTACAAAATTTAATGAAAATTCAGGCTATCTTCTCTCTGGTTTCATCCATGTTGTGTGGTTATTTTATTTTGTTGTAACAATATATTATGTAAGGGGGATTAACAATCTCTGTAATGGTGGATATCACATTAATCTTGGCTGTACAGTACCTCTGGAACCGCGACCGCAACTCTGATGCAACAAGCACAAGTAACGTTAGCGTTCATACAAGGGATGGAAAGGGGCTCCACACTCTCAATTCACCCAAGGAATGTGACGAGGCCTTCTTCTGATCTAGATCATAAGCTCAATGAGTGAGCAACTGCAACATGACCCGTTTGTCTTTTTTCTTTTTCTACAGTTTTGGGTGTTTAGAAAATCCCATAGCTAGATCCACCGAAGCATTTGATTGCCATTTGGGTGTTTAAAACAATAATATATCTTCTATGTATACGTCATTTACTCATTCTTCTTGCAGTTGATCATTTTTTTTGGAATTTTCCATTGGTCGTTGCATTTGAGATTAAAGCTCTCTATGTAGTATTATAGAAACAAAAACTCTCCTTAACTTTTCTTTCAAACTCGGGCTTCTAAATTTCTTCCATATGACGTCTCTGGCTACTCAATACAAAGAGAAATGCAATAGTTTATTAAATCCTGTGTAAATTGCTATAGTGTGACCTCACCGGCTACCCAATTTAAAGAGAAATGAATTATTTTTAATTGCTTTAGTTTAGCGTATATTCTACTTAAATTGACTGATTATTTAACTAATATCCTGTAGTATTTGAGGTTAGGTATATATAGTATAATTTACAATAATTTGACATGTAAATGTTTTAAGTTTGATGTCTATTATATTCATATAGACGGATTATTTCATTAAAGTGGGGGTAAAGTTATTATTTTAATTTATTAAGGGATATATATATGGATTATTCTACAATAATTTGACATGAATTCTTTTTAAAAAGGAAATACTATTGATAAATATTTTGATTATTTTAAAAAATATTATGATATTTAAATTAAAATTTAGAATTTTAGAAAATCTCACAATGTCAATAATATTTAAAATAATTATTTTTCTTTTTTAAATTTATAAGTGTTTATCTTAAATAATAAATTATAATTAATTAATCAACAAATTTAAGTTAATAAACATTTATTCTTAACTAACTATTGAATAAATAATAAATAATTATTAATTAATCAACAAATTTAATTTAATAAACATTTATTCTTGACTAACTATTGAATAAATAATAAATTATTATTAATTAATCAACAAATTTAATTTAATAAACATTTATTCTTGACTAACTATTGATAAATTTAAGTAGGAATTAATAACTTCATCAAAATTTATATTAATTTTAATCTTTACACATATAAATAATGTTATTATATTTTTTATTTAAGATAACAAAAATAATTATTAATTTTAATCCTTAAACTTATTATTATTTTGTAATACTTAACTCTAATATTTTTTTTTATTTAAATGAAAAAAAAACAAAATAAAAAATGCTTTATGATATTTATTTACAATTAAGAAAAAATGAAATATGCCACTAAGATCATTTTAATATATCACTTTAGTATGCAAATTTCAATTAAAATTCATAAAAAAAGCCAAATTTTCAAACTTAAAAAAATACAGTAAATTGCAACAACATCATTTAACATAGTACTTGTTAGAAATCCAAAAAAAATTGTACTAATGGGAATGCATAATATCTGTTTATTATATCCTTATTATTATTATTATTATTATTGTGTTTTACCTAAAATTATATAACAACATCATTTAACAGAGCAGTTGTTAGAAATCCAAAAAAAATTGTACTAATGGGAATGCATAATATGTGTTTATTATATCCTTATTATTATTATTATTATTATTGTGTTTTACCTAAAATTATATAACAACATCATTTAACATAGTACTTGTTAGAAATCCAAAAAAAATTGTACTAATGGGAATGCATAATATCTGTTTATTATAGGGGGCGGCAGGTGCGGGGGGGGGTAATTTTTGACCCTGGAGGAAATAAATTAGTAGATTTCTCTTGGGGACTCGGTATTAGCACCAACAATCAAGCAGAATGGCTCGCCTTGTTCTATTCTCTAGAATTAGCAGTCACCCTCAACATGAATCGCCTTCAGGTATATGGGGACTCCAGGCATGTTATTCAAGTTATGAACAATGGCAATTCCTTAAAGAATGACAAAAATCGGAGAATTCAAAAACGAATAAAACGTCTTACTCTTCCAAAGGACATACTCTATTACCATGTGCTAAGGGATCTCAATGGTATTGTTGATACATTGGCCAACGATGGAGTCAAGTTAGAAATGGGGCAAGCAATCCTAAACAATGCTTTAACATACCACTTTATTCCCTAATGGACTCGAGGTCTAGGCATTCTCCACTTTGGAAAAGATTAAGGCATAATAGCCCAAACTCTCACGGTGATATTGGTTATGGTCTCTGCCCTCTCCACCGCCATAGCATGGTTCGAATACCTCACATCACTCCACGTGCTCACCTCGTGGCGGGTACAGTTCCCACGCCTATGCATTTATCAACCCAGGCGACGGTAGTTGATATTGTTTTCAACATGGATAACCCTCCATTCGATGCTCTTGGCCCGGCTCTGCAAAACCTCTGTCTCTCTCAGGAACCCGCAGTGCTGTTAGCAGGCAGTTATCTCCAGGCTGAATGCGAAATGGACGGCGTCAGGCAGGCGATTGTTACTCTGAGTCGCCTCACCTCCGATATCAAGGTTTACCTGTCAAGAACTTATGCTGCAGTGTGCAACACAGACAACAAAATTGATGAACTCGTTGTGGAAGACAAATACATTCATTCCAGGCTATCCTGCTTGGAATCGCGCATGGAGGATATTGATAGAAACATCATTGAACTAATGGGGAAGCTTGACAGTGTTAAAAATGACATCTCTGCTCTTGTATACAAAACGCAATGTAGCTGCGTACAGGAGGCTCCTACAGTGAACCTGGAAATGGCAGAGGCGGCTTCAGTCAACCAACAGAACTATGGATAATGGCATTCCCTTGCTTGCAGGTTCTCCCAGCTGTTTATTTTGAATGTATTTTTTCCTTAAATTATGCAATCAGTTTGTGAGGGTATACCCCACCAGTAATTATAGAGTTTTTAGGAATTCTGATAGTAAAGAACTCCAGGGGACAGACTCTAAAAACCTCTGCAATTTTCCCTCTCTAGATGCAGAGAACTGGATTTTGCCAATGTACTGAATGGCTGTGCACAGCCTTTGTTAATACAACCTTTTTACCTGTTTCTGTTTAAAAAAAAATATCTGTTTATTATATCCTTATTATTATGATTATTATTGTGTTTTACCTAAAATTATATATTCTAGATTCTAGCAAATCTAAAAACTTAATTCAATCCATTAAATACATAAATCATAGATTTTCATAAGATTATGTCCATTATTATATAAATAATTTACATTAAATTTTAAAATCTTAAATATTATTAAAAATTATTTTATTTAAAATGTTTATAAAAATTTAAAACTTAAAATATTATTAAAAAATACCTAATTTAATTAATTATATTATATTTTAATAAACTATAAAAAAATATTTATATTAAAAAACTATTCCAAAATTAATTGATTGTGAATTTTATTTAATAAAATACAATTTTTAATAAATAAACATTTTCAATAAACATTTGTAAAGAATCATTCATATCTAGCATAGATTTCTTAATTAAAAAAAAGCACAATGTGTGTTGACTTTATTTTGATGTGACAAAACTAACAAATACAAAACTAATAGTACAAGTGAATGTTACACATTATTATCTCCCACATGAGACTATTACTATTACAAGTGAATGTTACACATTATTATGTCCCAGCAGAATAGATCGTGTTTTATTAATTCATATGTAAATGTTACAAGTGAATGTTAATTCATTTATTTTGTACTATGCAAAACGAAGACTATTACTATTACAAGTGAATGTTACACATTATTATGTCCCAGCAGAAGAGATCGTGTTTTATTAATTCATATGTAAATGTTACAAATGAATGTTAATTCATTTGCCATATTAATTCATTTGTTTTGTACTATGCAAAACGAAAACTTAAAACGAAACCTTAAGAGTTTTTTTTAAATGGTTGTTCTTTTGTTATTAAATTCCTGGTGAACGTGTGCAAATATGACTTTTCCAAATGAGATTGTCCTTAAACAGTTTTTCATAATTGGTGTCATAGTTAAATTTGAAATTTAATTTTCACAATTTGTACAATTCATCATCAACTTTAAATCTCCAAAAACTTACATCTGCTTACATTTTTTTTAAGAACAATATTCATCAAAAATCGAGGACCTAAAACTTTGCTTTGTTAAAACTCTGCTTGGCCTGATGTAAAATCATGGCTTGAAGCGCTATATTGCACTTGCAAGGTTGTTTTTTCTACCTTTTTCAATGAAGTCATTTGTGTGTTTTCACTTATGCTAGGCCCTTCTCTAAGTCCATGTGGATGTATTCATATTTAAGATGTAACAAATTGGGTCTTTGATCATGAAGAAGAATGCTTAGCACACCTTTTGCATTTTTTCCAATTATCGTTGTTTTAACAAAACATTGAGAAATTGATTTGATGACTAAATAAGTTTATGATAAAAGTATCATATTTATATTGCTTCTATATTATAGCAATAGTTGTTAGCAACTGTGGGGACATTGCCACCTCGTGGCTCTTGTTTTAATTAGTTAGATCTGATTTAAGTAGTTGTGAGGAGATTTAAATCACATTTTATAATATATTGTTTATGGTGAATCAATTGTTAATGAATTATATATAATTTATTTGTGAGTTATTAATTTGGTCTTATATTCTGAAAAAATTAGAGTTTAGATTTATTGTAAGGTATATTATCTAGAAAAAATCATCTATTTATATATAAACCATCTAACCTCTCTTTTTTTGAGTGTATTTGGAAAAAATGATATCTGAGTAGGCTTGTACTTACATAACAAAGGGTCAATTATAATCCAGTGCACTATAACTTTTATGCTTCCCCACACACAACACAAAGAGCTAATCAATATTTAAATCAACAATGTCACAATAAATACTTTAACAATGCATCCTTTCACTAACTAATCTACACCTAGAAACAAACCATCTAATTTTTTTATTCATATATATATATATATATATTCTCATAATTAAAATAAACTTCCAAAATTTCCATCAATAAACCCAATCCTTATCATCTTCTTTCAGCAAGTTCCCAAATTGAACACAATTTCTAAGTTGACTAGTTTTGATATCTGCTTTTGGAATATAATACTTTAATTTACATTGAAGCAATATTGATACAATATTTTCTTTAAATGTTGGGTTACACCTCAACATGATACTAATTGTTTTTGTCTACAATCACATTCCATTGTGGAGTCTACTTCCATTTTAGTCACATGCATCACATTTATTTTGGACTTTCGTCCATTTTATTCACATGGTTATTGGGTTTGGATGTATACTTGAAACAACTATTTTAGCTTTAAATGCTATAACCATCCCTATATATTTTGTGTAATAGAGAGCTTAATAGCACCTCTTTGGTAGATCCATCATACTTGGATACAAAGTCTACTTTGTAATGAAGAGCTTATTAGCACCTCTTTGGTAGATCTATCATACTTGGATACAAAGTCCACTTCAAAGTAGAATTATGTTAAGTTTAAACCAAATAGACTAGCAAGATCACTGAAAGAAACATAATCACAAGATAGACACAGAATATACCCTGGGAAACCCTCATGGGGTAGAAAACCTAGCAAAGCTTTCCTCAATAAGATGATCAACCAAAATACAAGATGTGCTCCTTCCTTCTTTGTCTCCTTAGCAGATCTCCTAGACAAGTGTGCACTCTTCCACAAGTGAGTGAGTGATCTAATGAGGAGTTCACCTCCTTTATTTATACTGACTCCTAACTGACTAAAAGACCTAATGGGGCCGACCTCTCCTGGAGAAGTCTAATAACCCCAAAAATATAACGACAGGGCCGACCCCCACATGGTGGGTCTAATAACCCTAGTTAATACAAACCCCCGGAGGAATAAACATCTCCGGATACATAATAGGGTTACCTCGGAGGGATGAAACATCTCCGGAATAATAAAGTACAAATATAATATTCTTTGAAGTTACAATATTCAACACTCCCCCTTAACGAGAAGGATATTATAACAACATCTGCAGGAGCAAGGAGTCACTATACATGATACATCTATAAATCATCGGAAGCTTTCTTCAATTTGTCTTCATCAGTAACTCAAACAGTTACTCGTATATCAATGTCAACATCAACATCGACATCACGATCATCGGCATCGTCATCACACGATCATCAGCATCGTCATCACACGATCAGCAACATCGTCATCACACGATCATCAGCATTGTCATCACACGATCAGCAGCATCGTCATCACACGATCAGCAGCATCGTCATCACACGATCAGCAGCATCGTCATCACACGATCATCAGCATCGTCATCACAAGATCATCAGCATCGTCATCACATGATCAACAGCATCGTCATCACACGATCATCAGCATCGTCATCACACGATCAGCAGCATCGTCATCACATGATCAGCAACATCGTCATCACACGATCAACATCATCGTCATCACACCATCAACAGCATCGTCATCACACGATCAGCAGCATCGTCATCACACGATCAGCAGCATCGTCATCACACGATCATCAGCATCGTCATCACACGATCAACAACATCGTCATCTATACACATGATCCTTCCTTTCAGATTTACTGGATCAATTTCATCACAATCATATTTGAGACTATCCTTCCTTTCGGAATTACTGGATTTACTGTCTAAGGATGATTAATCCTACCACAATCACATTTAAGACTATCCTTCCTGGATTTACTGTCTAAGGATGATTAATCCTACCACAATCACATTTAAGACTATCCTTCCTGGATTTACTGTCTAAGGATGATTAATCCTACCACAATCACATTTAAGACTATCCTTCCTGGATTTACTGTCTAAGGATGATTAATCCAATCACGTGCATTTTGAACCAAGGTCCAGGGACGATGCAGTCCTATTCTCTATTCTCGGAGACACCTGTCTACGGCTCACTTTAGAACTTGAGTTCAAGGATGATCCAATCCTCATCTGTCCAGCAAGGACTTTATTCTTGGAGACCTCACGTCTACGACTCTCTTTAGGACTGAAAGTCCAGGGATGATCCAATCCCCTCAAGTCCACCAAGGACTTCATTCTCGGATACCTCACGTCTATGGCTCTCTTTAGGATTGAAAGTCCAGGGATGATCCAATCCCCTCAAGTCCACCAAGGACTTCATTCTCGGAGACCTCACGTCTATGGCTCTCTTTAGGACTGAAAGTCCAGGGATGATCCAATCCCCTCAAGTCCACTAAGGACTTCATTCTCGGAGACCTCACGTCTACGGCTCTCTTTAGGACTGAAAGTCCAGGGATGATCCAATCCCCTCAAGTCCAGTAAGGACTTCATTCTCGGAGACCTCACGTCTACGGCTCTCTTTAGGACTGAAAGTCCAGGGATGATCCAATCCCCTCAAGTCCACGAGGGACTTCATTCTCGGAGACCTCACGTCTACGGCTCACTTTAGGACTGAAAGTCCAGGGATGATCTAATCCCCTCAACTGTCCACTAAGGACTTCATTTTCGGAGACCTCACGTCTACGGCTCATTTTAGAACTTAAGTTCAAGGATGATCCAATCCTCATCTGTATTCTCATCTATACAGGTACAAATTCCAGCTCGAGCTATATACTCGAGCTTGATGGCTCCTCTCTGCACCATGTCTCATATATAGAAGTAACGGATCTCAATGTGTTTTGACTTATCATGGAACACGGGATTTTCAGTCATCTTAATGCAGCTTTGATTATCACACATAATCACAGTGGGATCCATTTCTAAGTCAAAAATTCCAGATAAAAGTTTCCGAAGCCACACTGCTTCACAGCTGGCAGAGCAAGCGGCTATATATTCTGCTTCAGCAGTACTGAGGGCCACACTAGATTGTTTCTTGCTGAACCAGGAGATCATGGTAGATCCAAGACCATAACATCCACCTAAAGTACTTTTTCTGTCTGAGACACTACCTGCCCAATCAGAATCTGAGTAACCATGTAACTTGAGTTCATTACCTCCAAGATAGTATAGGCCAAAGTCCACTATACCTTTTAGGTACCTCATTATATGCTTTGCAGCTATAAGGTGAACCTTTCTAGGTTCTACTAGATACTGACTTAGGGTATTTACAGCAAAGCATATATCCGGCCTAGTATTTGTCAAATACATCAATGATCCAATGATTTGTCTATATAGGGTTATGTCCACTAGTTCTGATGAATCATTAACTAATAGTTTCAGGTTGGAGTCCATGGGAGTGGCCATGGCTTTACACTCCAACATATCAAATCTTTTGAGAATCTCCACAGTATACTTACCTTGATTTAGAAAGATTCCTTTTGGCTCTTGCCACACTTCTAGGCCTAAGAAGTAGTGCATTAATCCGAGATCTTTCATTTCGAATTCTGAAGAAAGCTTCTTCTTGCTTTCAATAATTTGTTTCTCATTTCCGGTTAGAAATAGATCATCTACATATAATAGCAATATAACAGGTTCATCATCCATCACTTTAAGATAAAGATTGGGGTCAGCTTTACTTTTGGTAAAGCCCATGCTTGTTAAGAAATTGTCAATCCTTCCGTACCAAGCCCTGGGAGCTTGCTTCAATCCATATAATGCCTTTTTCAGTTTGCATACATGGGTCCTTCCGTCTTTGACCTCAAAACCTTGAGGTTGTTCTATGTATACTTCTTCTTCAATTACACCATTCAGAAAAGCTGTCTTAACATCCATTTGATGCAATTTCCATTTCATCATGGATGCAAGTGCCATGATAGTTCTAATTGAAGTATACCTAGCAACAGGTGCAAATGTTTCTTCATAGTCAATTCCCTCCTTTTGAGAGAATCCTCTAGCTACAAACCTTGCCTTGTATTTTTTAATGCTACCATCTGCAACATGTTTTATCTTGAAAATCCATTTGGAAGAAACCACACTTTTATCTCTTGGTTTGGGAACTATATCCCAAACATCATTTTTCATTATCGACTGATATTCTTTTGTCATTGCTTCTACCCATTCTTTCTTTTGAGCTGCCTCTTCATAGCTAGTAGGTAGTTGATCCACAAGATCACACATCAGGGCCATATAGTTGGACACTAGCTTTGGTTTCTTTCTTTCTCTAATGGAGCCTTCAGGAGCACCATATTTTTCAGCCCCTTGGATAATATCTCTAGCCCATGCTGGCCTTCTTTTCTTTGATAAATCTGAGATAGGAGGTTCTTGTGGTTCCAACATGTCATGATCCTCTGGTGGATTATCTTCAGGGATGTGAACAGCCTCTGAGTTTTCTAGAAGAAGGATCTTCTTCATAGATTTCTTCAAGTTGGCATTTTCTTGATTTCTTGAGAGCTGCTTCTTCATCAAAAGTTACATCTCTACTGATTTCTATATGATGAAAGCCTGGTATGTAAATCTTGAAAGCTTTGGATGATTCACAATAACCAACAAATATTCCTTTCTTACCAGAAGGATCCAACTTGGTTCTCTTTTCTTTTGGAATGTGGATGTATATAGGACACCCAAATATTTTAAGATGGCTTACCTCGGGCTTCTCTTTGCCTTAATCAAATCCTTCTTGTGTTTTTCTTTGGCTTCATCTTCTTCTGGTTCTGCAACTTCCTCCTTGATATAATGAGCAAGATCATTCTCCTCAAGAATGAGACCAATTCTGTATTTCCATGCCCGAAAATTTTCTATACCTTCTAGCTTGTCTTCAAGCTTAGTGTTTGGAGCCATCTTCTCTTGGGGGAGTCCAAGAGACAGAGTAGACTTACCTGGAAAGTTACTTTTCACTTTTCCGGAATCTGGAACAGAATTTTATCGCACTTTTGGTAGAATTAGGGTTTGACTTTCCCGGAGTTCTACCCAACCAAAAAGTTCGATTTATGGCTCAAAAGAATGCTCTTGAGAAGGGATATCCAGCCATGTAATCAGAATTCAAAAATTCCAACTTTTTTCTGAAACCAAATTCTGACGTATCGCACTTTTGGTAGAATTAGGGTTTGGATTTCCCAGAGTTCTACCCAACCAAAAAGTTCGATCTAGGGCTTAAAAGAAAGGTATTGAATAGAGCTATCCAGCCATGCAACCAAAAATTAATAATACCAACTTTGGGATGAAACCCTAACTTCACCGGAGAGAGAGAGAGAGGTATTCTTACCTTGTGAAAGATGTCCTATTCAGTCTAGCTCTGATACCATGTTAATTTTAAACCAAATAGACTAGCAAGATCACTGAAAGAAACATAATCACAAGATAGACACAAAATATACCCTGGGAAACCCTCATGGGGTAGAAAACCCAGCAAAGCTTTCCTCAATAAGATGATCAACCAAAATACAAGATGTGCTCCTTCCTTCTTTGTCTCCTTAGCAGATCTCCCAGACAAGTGTGCACTCTTCCACAAGTGAGTGAGTGATATAATGAGGAGTTCACCTCCTTTATTTATATTGACTCCCAACTGACTAAAAGACCTAATGGGGCCGACCTCTCCTAGAGAAGTCTAATAACCCCAAAAATATAACCACAGGGCCGACCCCCACATGGTGGGTCTAATAACCCTAGTTAATGCAAACCCCCGGAGGAATAAACATCTCCGGATACATAATAGGGTTACCTTGGAGGGATGAAACATCTCTGAAATAATAAAGTACAAATATAATATTCTTTGAAGTTACAATATTCAACAAATTATACATGGTAATAGTATTAATATCATGGGTGGGTTGGTTTGTGTTCAAGTGGTAGTTAGTTTGCTTTCTCGTGTGAAAGACAGGCAGCCAAGTTAATAAAATAGATGGGGTAAAATATGGGGTCGAAGTATACCAGGGGCGAAGAAGGAAGTAAGGGTCGAAGTAGATAGGCATGAAAGGCGAAATGATGGCTTACAGGTAAGCAACATGCTATCTTGATAACAGGCAAACAAGCTAATAAACTACATGTAGTTGGAGTATATTTCATTATTAATATGTATTATGAAAAGCATCTCTTAGTGGTTAATCCAGATTTGGTTAAAAAGTCAACTTCTAGTTGGAGTATATCTCATTACTAATATGTATCATGAAAAACATTTCTTAGTGGTTAATCCATATTTGGATAGAAAGTCAAATTCAAGGTAGAATTATACGTGGTGATAGTATTAATATTGTGAGTGGGTTGGCTTTTGTTGAAATGGGAATTGGGAATTGGGAATTTAACATAATTAGTTTAGCTTTGATTTTTAGTGCATTTTTTCTTTAGTTCTTAGTTGTAACATATTTCATTAATAATAATTATGGTAGTAAATTAATATTAATATCATTAAATAATCATAAATCACTTAATTATATATGTATATTAAATTAGAATAACAAGATAATCATTGCATTAAGTTAGACATGAAAAAACTGAATCAAATGTATGGCACACATATATGTATGTTTGTAAGAGAATTTTATGAAGATTATGTCATAGTCTAGATTCTATTTACAATACAATACTCTAGATTCTATTTACAATACAATACTGGAAATTAAAGGTTCACCTAATTGCCTTCATCTTATAATAGGTACAAACAAAAACTCATCTAGTCAAACTCACAATATTTGAGCCAATAAGATGACTCCCAAATATGCTTGATCACATAAACTATCCTACATGTGTGCACATAGTTTACATGAATACATTAATCACATAGAATGATACATGATTCAAGGGAACAAAGGGATTTTAGTCTAAGGGGTTATCCTATCTAAACACAATTTGAACCTAAGGGATGTTTCATCTTGAAGCATATACATCTAAACAAAATATCTAGCTCTATAATGGGGAAGGATAAAGAGGTGAAGTCTCGAATTCAAGTTATTTCCTAGACTAATGTTGTAATATGATGCTAGAAAGTAGACTAAATAAGTTGGTGTGAGGAGATGGAAGATGTACACCAACTAAAATGTTGCAAAGTTAAAACCACATACCTAAAAAGGTTGACAATAAGATAGAAGATGGAGACAAACTATCAAAAATCTAGGTGAATCCGTGAAGAGAGTAACAAATTCACATCATGGGGTGTTTTGGTGATGTGTAGCAGAGGATTTTAAGTTGAACATAAAAATTATTTTGGCTTAAAATATGTCTTTAACATTTGGCCAAAAACATGTCACCAACATTCCACTAACATTTATTTGAAAATAAAATTTAATGGCCACAATTTTTGGTTGAGGGCTATTTTTTAACAATACTTGTGGTTAGTCGAAAACTTGGTAGAATCTTTAATTCCAAAAATTCATCGCCATAAGAGAGCTTTTGGAAACTTTTTTGTTTTCCAACACACACACACACACATGAATTGGGAAGCATCCCCATGCTTTTTAGGTGTTTTTATAGTCTTAGCCTTCTAGTATTATGCCTTAATTATTTAGGAGCTTGGATCGATTGATGTGTGAAGGTATTTACCTCATCCACTATAATATACTTAAATCCAAAAATTCAAAAGAAAATTTAGAAAACCACAAGAGTAACATATAAAATACATAGTCATGTTCACTTGCCTATTTAAAGGGGAAACCTCAAAGAGCAAAGCTTGAAATACAATGACAATCTTTGAACCACATTATGTAACTTATGAATCTACTTGGGATAACTACTTGTGGTCTTTCTATTAATGAGGGTCAACCACCTAGGGGCCTTTATTCAATAAGGAAGTGCCTTTTACATTAAGGAACTATCCACTAACTAACTAATGGTCGATATGGCCTTGTACATTGATAAAGTAGGGACTTTATGGTAGGACCCTAACATGCCACCCCCATTCAAAATAAACATTTTCCTTAAGGTCGGAGATGGGAAATTGCAATAAAAGGGTTAACGGTTCCCTCGTAGCATCTTCTGGATGCATATCCTTCCATTTCCTTGAATGTGTGTTGGTGTAGGTGATGCTCTCATGTGGCCAAAACCACTACGAGATGAAGCCAAACGAATCCTCTTGCATCGAGTTTTGGCAATGGATTTTGTACTCGACAATTATGACCCGCAACCTTCTTCAAACAAAACCCCTGAAATATTGGGAAGATCTTAGAGCGTGGTTGGAGAATTAAGTTGTAAGCCACCTTACCCATGCCTTGAAAAAATTGATATGGGTCGTAAAAAATTGGTGAAGGGGTGTTGGATAGTTGGTGAATATTGGAATCTTCCTTAAGTTGCTTGATGAGTTGAAATGTAGTAACATTGGTGAGCCATTATTGTCATGGTTTTTCTACCCATCCCTGTACTAGAGAAGATAATTCAAAGATGTGTCCCTCTTCCTCATATTTGCTTGATAAAGCATCTGCCACAACATTATCTTTTCCCTTTTAGTAGATGTTCTCGGAATAATACATGAGCATCTTGATGACCCATTTATGCTACTTTGGGGATGGCAACCTTTGTTCCAAAAAATACTTCAAGTTGTGCTGATTTATTTGGAAATTCTTCCCTAGGAGATATTGTTGCCATGTGTTGATTGCATGTAGAATGGCCATCATTTCTTCATTGTAGGTAAACATGTCCAAATCCCTATTACTCCACTACTTTCTGGTGAATGCTAAGGGTCATCTATATTTCATTAATATTGCATCCAAACATTTAATGGAAGCATCACATTCTAATGCAAAGGTCTTATAAAATCAGGCGTGACTAAGATTAGAGTGGTGCACATGACATGCTTTAAAAATGCAAAGGATTTTTTTTGTTGTCCATTCCATGTAAATGCACAAAAATTAGGACACATGCACCCATTCCCTTATTTCTTTAAAACCATGATCACTAGGGATGGATATGGGATAATCCCAGTATGAATGGCTCACACCTCTAGTAGCTCTTAAGTGATCCTTCTAATTTCATTCTTTTTTGCAAATGGGTTCCTATATAGATGTACATTTGGTGGTTAACTGTTCAAAATCAAGGGTATATCATGATCACAATCAAATCTATATGGGGGTAAACCATTTGGTGTCTCAAATACCTACTCATGTTTGGTCAAAACCTTTTGTAAGTCTAGATGTATTTTTGGTATGGTGTTATCCAAAGCTTGTATGGCATGGAAGTGAGCAATAATTCCAGAGTGACCTTTCTTCAATAACTTTTCCATTCGATAAGAACTTATGATTTCAGGGGAGCTTGCTTAGATCCCTTTGAGGGTGTAAGTACGGGAGTGGGATTCTTGAGTAAAGATCAAGTATAATTCCTTAAAGTCCATGGTAACTATCCCTATTATGTGTATCCATTATGTCCCTAAAACCATATCACAACTACCCATATATATGGCCAACATATGAGTTTTGAGATGATAATAATCCAATTGGAGCCTCACATTTTCACAACACCCCCCACATTTCATCATCCTAGCATTTCCTATCCTAATTTGAAATTTGGGAATTAGGTGGACATGATAGTGGAGTTCTTGAAGCACTTGTCGGTGAATAAAAATGTGGGTGTTGCTACTGTCAACCAACACTACCACTTTGAAATGCTTTATGTAACTCATAATTTTCAAGGTTTGCAAGGTTGAAAGACTAGATAAAGCATTAAGAGAGATGAGTGATTCTTCTTGATAATATTCAATTTCCATTGCTTCTTGCATGGGAGAAGTTTGGTTAGTAGTCTCCAACTTAGGGGTATCTTCCATAACAAAAACTTTGTAATGGGTAGGAGTAGTCACATCAATTTGAAATAACTTATGTTCTTTGCATTTATAACCCAAAGCATACTTTTCATCACAATTATAGTAGAGTCCCTATCTTTGTTGGTGTGCTATTTCTACTAGAGACACACTTTGTACTTTCAAGAGAGGAGAAATAATTTTTCTTGAGGAATTGACCTTTATAGGGTGTGAACGAGGAATTAAAGATGGTTTGTTGGTTTGTGCATTAATTGTTGTCTTTGATTCTAGATCCCTCTGAGATGCCTCTAACCAGGCATCATAATGATGCATTTTTTGTGTGTGCTTGAATCACCTTCTTGAGGCCACTAATTGAACATTCTTTATACAAAGAATATGGTAATTTCTCTATATAGATGGCTAATTTCTCAAAGGTTGAGATAAAGTATACAAATGAGCTTGTTTGGCGTAAATTGGTAAGCCACCCCACATAGTGAGTATATAGCTCATAACAATCATGGAGATATTTAACAAATAAACTCTAGGGGATGAGACATCCACATGATTTTTTATGCCATTCCCAACATTGCCATATTTTTGGATCCAAATACCAGACCCCCACCATAAGTTTCATCATATAACCAGTAATTCTATGAAGGCATAAGCCATTCCCCATCTGGGTGAACCAGCCTAATAGGTTAGAACCATCAAACATGTTCAAGTCTACTTTAGAAAATAAGTTCTTGGTGTTATTATCCATGGAGTGTGGGTTGTGGCTGCGAGGACCCGAAGGGGGTTGCTGGAGGATAAATATTCTCAAGTATGATATTCCTTTCCGGTGTGTCTCATTATGTTATGTATTCCAAGGGAATTTTTATAACATGTCATGACCTATCAACCGATCAAGGGTGTCTTTTATCCTTTCCAAATTCTGATCTAACTTGTCATTGAACTTATAATATAGGATGCATACTTCCTCCTGAAGTTGCTACATATTTTTCATATATTATTTATCATTGTCCTAGATTTTGGCCTAAAGATTCTTGTATTGTTCTTCTAGGGCATCAAAATTTGAGGCATTAGAGTGCGTGTTCATGTTTATAGGGGTATAGAAAGGTGGTCCATAGGGAGGAGTCTCATCCACCATGGGATTGTTAGGTAAGAGTAAGGTTTATAGGGTCCTGAAAATGAGGGAGTCTTAGGTTCCATAACACTTTGATACACATGCAGGGTCCAACAATATTACTTGGCCCAATATCTCAAGGCACTAACTAGGGAGGCTTGATATTTCCCTTAGTCATACTACTCAACTACCCAAGTACTAGATATTGATCTCCTTGAGTTTTTTTCCCAGTGTACTATAAAAACAAGATGGTTGATTGGTTTTATTTAAAGCTGGTTCTAGGTATACCTAGGGGACTTCTGATATACCCAAGAGTACGTGGAACTGGAATTCCACATAAAACTGTTGTTTGATGTGTAATACTCAAAGGGGTATGAATAGAGGTTACACGGGTGCACAATATTTTGACTTAATTACCAGTTGTATTTTCTATATGTATGCTTCCCTAACCACATGTTTACCTGTTGAATGATGGATCCCAATGTTATTTAAAGATGCCTAAACACTTCTCTATTTTTTTAAAATGAGCTCACTAACACTAGAAAGAGTTCTATAATCAATGGAAAATAAATTACTTTTCAAGGTAGGGTTTGAGGCCAAAATTTTGAAATAAGCACAACTCCTTGTAAAACCCTAATTTGGAGATGGTCTTGCATGCTCACCTTGAAGATTTGGAAACTCTGAAATTTCTGCACCTTTGAGTTTGTAATTTTGTTTTATAGTGTCATGACATGTCTACTTTGCAATACCATAAATTTTACTGGATTCTTATGCACTAAGAAAAAATAGTGTAATTTCCCCAAAACTTACTAATTTTGGCCTTATCAAAAGAGAAAAATTGTACAAACTGCCATGCATCCAATTTTTCATGTCTAAATATGAAATATTTACCAAAAATACTCTGGTTTCTCTTCTTTCCAATATAACTAACAACACTTAATTTGGATTTATAAAACTTCATATATAACAATTTTGCCTAGAACACCTGTTTAGGGTGAGTTTTTGGATAATCACAAACCCTAACTTAGATAGGGATTATATTCGAATGTATAGTGATCCATAACTTGAAATTTTGGCCCAAGACACTTTCTTATATCCTCATTGTTACCTAAAAATTTCAGACCCTAAAACTTCATTGAAAAAATGGAGTGAAAATGCCAAGATGACTTGTTTGAAAGAGCCAAACCCTAGTATGAACATTTCTTCCTTTTTGGCCCAAGAAAGAGCTATGATACCACTTGTAATATACTTAAACCCATAAATTTAGAGAAAATATTGAAAAAAACAATAGTTAATATATAAAATATATAGTTATGTTCACTTGCCTCGTCAAGGGGGGAACCTCTATGAATAAAGCTCCAAATATAATGTCAATGCTTAACTCACATTACATAACTTACTACTATATATATAATGCTTCAATATCCAAATTCCTAATTGCTTGTGGTTCCACTATTAATGAGGGCCAACCAACTAAGGGCCTTTATTCAATAAGGAAGACCCTTTTACATAAAAGGCACTACCCATAAACTAAATAATGGGCCATATGGCCTTGTACATTGATAAATTAGGGGGTTTAGGGTAGGACCCTAACATCACCTTGCTTGGATGATTCTCTCAATATTGTTTTAGTGTTTTTCCGCTAGTATTCTACCTTACCAATTCAACAACTTAACTTAGTTGATGCTTGGAGTAGTCTATCTCTTTCACTTTTCTTGATTAATACTCTAATTTAGTGTTGTTTCATTGTTTCCTGCTAATATTTTTTCTTACCTATTCAATAGCTTAGCTTGGTTGACGATTGGAGGATTTTGTCTCATACACTTGCACAAGTGACACTCCAGGTGTTGTCTAAGTGTTACCTTAATAGTTTTACCTTCTTGTTCAAAAACTTGTGTTAATTGATGGCTAAAGGATTCTATCTAAGTCATTTACATGGTTAGTTTAAAATAGTGATATGTTTTATTTGTATATTTTGTTTCCAAATTGTATGATTGAGTTAGGTTTGAGCCTTGAGTTTGATTATCTTTGAATAAAAATTATCTTTATTATTTTATATGTTTTTTATAACCAACTAGTTTCCAAATTTACAAGCATGAGGTGGGATTCTCTAGATAATAATGTAAAATTTTCTATTATAAAAGAATTTTCTATATTGATATGCATGTTTGATTTCATAAGAAAGAGAGATTTTTATACTAGCATAATCTTTGGAGCTTGATGAGATCTATAACTAAATCAAAACACATCTTCTTTTTCAATATTCTCCTTATCTAGCTCTTTATTAAAGAGAAATTTTACATCATAACACTTATTCAGCCATATAGGGTGGTTGACAAAAAATGCTATTCTTAAAGCTACTACAACCAACTATTTAACCATTATGGTAAAATAGTAAGACTCTTTCTTCATTCCCTTTGCACTCTTCCTTCTTCTCACTTTCTCCCACTTTATATTTTGTTTCAACTCTAATTGGCTAAGCATTATATCCAAGGGTGAAATTTATGGTGGTAACCTACAGTTTAAGACTCTCCACACATTTTTCTAAACAAATTAGATTTGAATGTGGTTTTTTTCCTTTATCTTATTATTGAAATATGGAATAATCCTCATACATGTCCAATTTAAATGTGAAACCAAATTATAGTAAAATTGTTGTTTTAGAAGCTTAGTATTTCAATAGGTCTCATTGGAGCATAGATATATAACATAAATAGGCAACAAAAACACAATATTAGAATCATAGGGAGAAATATGTTGAGTCCCTATCCTCCATGTGCTCCTCCCAAATCAAGATCCCACAAAATTCAATGCACAATATCCATATGCATGTGGAAAGGTAGTATACATTCAATTAGATAATCAAAATATAAATAAAAATTGGACTTATTTGCACATCGCAAGGGAGAATTTGGTGCACCATCAGACCAATTTTACATTGATATAATAATTCAACTTGACATTGCAATGCTTTATACCAAGCTAGTAAGTTCCCTTGATATAACAAACAATTCTCTTTATGGATTTAAAGTGTCTTTCTCATGGATCTTGCATAAATCAAGAGACTACACCAACAACAAAGGAAACAATAGGTCGAATGTGAGTTAAATAGATAAGACTATCAATAAGTTGTTAATAGAGTTTAGCATCAAATTTTGGAGAATCACATTCCTTGGATGGGTTCACTCTCGATTGATAATATGTAGCACCAGGTTTGCAATCTTCCTTATGAGCTTCTGTAAAATATTCAACACATAAAAAGATACCATCATCCATTTGTAAGACTTAGATTTGAAATAGAAATGAAACAAACCAAGTTTGGTCATCTCAAATGTATCTTCTAATTGTTTCTTCAAACACAAAATTAAATTAATAGTGCTTCAAGTAATGACAAGGACATCCACACACAATGCCACAATTAATGTTTCACTATTTACATACAATACATAGATACTCTGATTTTATTCATAGTGTTTGGAACTGCGATTGTGGAAAAAATGGTCAATTATCTCATGCCATGCCATGGATCTCTATTCCAAACTATACCAGGATTTCTTTAATAGTCATACAAGACTTCCATCCTTCTCAAAATCAGGGGGTTTCTCCATATAACTTTATTCAATGAGATCACCATGTAGAAAATCAATTTCAACATCCATATAATGTACTTCCCATCCAAAGTGAGTAGCAAGTGAAAGAATCAATTGAATAGAGTTTGTATTTGTACTAGGGAAAATATCTTTGTTTAGTTAATGCCTTCTTGTTGAGAAAAACCATTAGATACCAAATGATCCTTACGTTTTTAATAATTCCTTCATATGTGAATTTGGTATTGTAGAACCAATGGCATTTCACTATATTATTTCCTTATAGTGGAGGAAATAAATCCCATGTGTTGCTCTTCATCAAGGATGATAGTCATCATCCATAACATTCTACCATTGATGTGGATCATGTGCATTGCATATGTCTCTAGATCACTTCCCTCCAACACACACCATTAGAGAAACAATACCATTATTTTTGTAACTTCTAGTTTCTTTCGAGTCATTGATATCTCTCGCATCAACTCCAACAGCTTCAATTGCCATGGTTTCCCATTTAGAAAGACACACCTCCTTTGTTGAAGGAATTCCTATACCAATACCATCATTTTTGGACTGAACAAGAGTTCGAAATCTTGTGGTTGATTTTGTTATGGAAGGTCAACTATAAGTTGATTAAGGAAAAGAAGTCAATTGACTACTCAATGGTTCTGTGAAGTAGTCAATTGATCTAGAATTCCAATAATTTCCAAAGGATCACTACTCAACAAGGTATAAGAATAATTCAATAGAGTGATACATGGGGTCTTCTCAGCAAAGACAACATCTTTCCTATAGGTAGTCTCATGTTTGATAGGGTAAAATAACTTGCAATCCTTTCACTCTTTAGAGTATCCTATCATGATACATGCATGATTCTTCACATATAGTTTCTTTCTTCTACATCCATAATATGATTCCACATTTTTGTTTTCCTTAAAAAAATCCATATTTTTATTTCATAAATGGAATGAAAATATAATCCCCATTTCTTGGAATACCTCAAGAATTAGACTAGTTCGATACAAGTAAAAAACATTTCCTTCTATACTTCCCTCCCAAAACAACAACAAAATTAACAGTCTCTATTGATATAAAAAAATCATAAATATCTATTACATTTTCATCCCACCCATAGACTCTTTGCATAAAAAGTTCCATCCAGCTTCTAAAAAACCAGTAGTCCTCGATTATAAAAATCGCGTTGTTGTAAAGAGATCCCTATGTATTCTTCTCCAAGGCCTTGGAGAAGTGGTTCTGCAAAAGATTCTTTAGATAATATGTCCACCTGTATATCCGATTATCTAAAAATGTGAGTGTAGTGTATTTCCTCAAAGTGACCTGCCAAATCCTTAAGATGTACCCCCAAATAGTGTAAACATGGATTTGTTATCTGATTTGTGTTCTTCATTGATGGTAAGGGAAGAATATCCTAAAATATGTAAGCAATTTAGGCCTTTATTGAATGCCAATTTGAGAAGAAACAAGAGGGATTTAAATTCTCCATAGTTGTTTGATCCATCCCCTAGATTTTCTTTCCCATAAAAATAATTTTTGTACGATATATATAAAATAAATCCAATTCCACAAGAATGTAATGTCCCCATTTTGACCCTATGGCATTAAAATCGTAAATGATGTAAATATCGTTATTAAATCATGAGGAGCTCAAGGCCAAGGCCCCACCATCGATTTATTTTTTTATGTATCGACAATTAAAAATCGATGGATATGGTTCTTGTGCCAGCCACACACAATAGAAATTATGACATCATGTAAATATGAATTTTTAATGAAATACCCACAACTAGCTATGCAATGCAAAAAGATATGGGGGCATGATTTCCACAAGGAATAGGGATGGAAAATATTCAAACCCTTGAGCCAATATTGTTAAGCTAAATTTCATTGAGAGAACCCATAAACCCCAACTACCCATTTTGACTTATGCACCCTATCATTTAATTCTTCCAAGAGTTGGTTGAGGTAGTTAATTCCTTGGGATTGGAGAGGTATGGTAGCGTGTATGGGAAAGCCATCAATCTGGGAACACGTATTTTTGCTTCTTGGGCAAGAAAACACCCACGAAATGGTGCCCAAAGCCATTATTCACCCATGGTCTTTGCTCTCTCATGCAGTCTGAGCTAGCCGGGGCTTTCTCCTTCACGTTTTCCATCGTTTCCCTACATTTTCCATAGCCGGGAACTCGTTTTTGTATTTCATAGTGGCTGGGAGGAAGGAAGTCACGATTTGGGGGTTTATGGAGTCCGTTTTTGTCCCTTGAATGCCCATAAACGTTTTCTGGAAACGATTTTTCTCTCCCAGGGTTGATTTCCCCATTTTCCATTTCGTTTTTGGTTTCCCACGTTTTTATGAAGCTAAGAGGAACCCATTTTGGGCATCCCACTGTCAAAACGTCCCTCTTCATGCCCAACACTTGTGATTTTGTTGTTATGTGCATCCCTGTTTTGGTTTGAGATTGTGAGCAAGAAATTAGGAGTGGAAGTGGACCAGAATTGGCTTGATGAACCTAGTGAGGAAGGTAGCCTCTCAAGAAGATCAAAATGGCTGGCTACTCTTCTATGCACACCTTGAAGAACACTAGAATGGGAGGTATGGCCCGAGGGATAGTGTAGTAGTGAAGAGAATACTTCCTTGTGTCGGGTGTGTATGTATTGTGGGGACCCAACTAGATAGATCTTGTAGAGGGTATCCATATCTCTGTGGTTGAGCTCACTAGCTTAGCAATTCTTCCTTTTCCATTTCCTTAGTAGCCTGATAAACCCAATTGTGGATTGGCTTGGCTGATTTTGGTGTATATTTGGCTATGTGTGAGTTTTCTATTCCCTTTTCCTTGTAGAAATCATGCCCAGCTCGGGGGGTGGCAGTTGCGTTGAGATATCAATGAGCACAACTGGCCTAAGGTTGGGTGGAACGTTGTAGCGGCATAGCTAGTTGCTCGGGGCAGCTCATTTTCAAGATAAGTACTCTCTTGTGTTAAATTCTCCAATGTCTTTAATTGTTGACTAGTGTGAAAATAATGAATGTATGCTAGATGTGTAAATGAATTACTTCCGCTATGTTTCTTGAATATATATATATATACATCTGCATATGTCCATTCTTTACATTCTGTGAATTATGTTAATAATTATGGGGCTAGATGCCCAGTTTTAGCCTCACGTTCTCTCCATCGCACTGGTATGATGGGAGGGGACATTACAAAGAAGATACCAAATACACAAGAAGATCCCTCATTTTGAATTGCTCCATTAAAATAACCCCAAGGTTTAGATTTATCCATTGATGGTCCTTGTAATTTTCTATCCTTCATCGCAATTTATTTTCTGCTGAAATGAACGAAAAAGAGTTGATAATTGTACCACAATTCAACATTTAAACCCAATATCCCATGCTCTACACCACCCTTGTGACCATATAGTAGTGACCTTTGGGTTTCCAATTTTATCCAATGTATAGATCCCCAAAAATTGCAACTCAATTATCACTCTTCAGGGAGATAAATATCTCAACTACACCCAAATATGGAATTAGTTCCAATGTGGACATGTTCTCCATTCCCTACCTTAAGGCTAAGTTCTCCCCTATCACTAGAAAATCCAAGGTGAGGGATTTCCACTAGATTGAGAAATTTTGCATCTTTTTCATTCAATATTTTATCCAAGTGACCACAAGAGTCTTAGGAACTATATATTTATGCATAAGAATCCTACTCCAAAGGCCGTTTTTTGTAAACATATTACACAAAGATTTGGCTACCTATGATTTCTGAAAAATTATATTGTCTTTCAGCCCCCACCCTCCCAATTTATTTGGGGCTGCAATTATGCTCCACTTATCCAGATGCAAGCCTTTATATTTATAACTTACCCTCCAAAGGTAATTTGCACAGTTCTTCCTAATCTTGTCCATAGTACTTTTAGGAATATGGGACAAATTGTTCCAATATAAAGGAATGGCATCAAGAATTTTTTTAACTAAAACCAGTCTCCCACCCCTGGAGATCCAATGATCACACTAGAAGTTGTCCCTATGTTCAATTTTTTTAACCATCCACCACCAATTTTCTTTCCCATATTTATTAAGCTTTAAGTAAAATCCCACGTATACCCCCCCAATTGTTGATGTATATGTAACTTTAGAATGTATTTCATCTATGTATATTGTACTCCTATAGAGATGTATTATTCCTGTATACAGAAGTGTCGTCATTTGTATTGACAAGTGTCGCAAGTGTCGTAACTTGCTATGATGGGTTATTAGACCACCTAGTGAGGGGTCGGCCCGGATTAATGTAACCATGGGTTATTAGACTCTTCTAGAGAAGTCGGCCCTGCTAGTGTATTAGGCAAGTTGGAACAAGTATAAATAGAGAGCGGAAGATCTCTATTTGTTCATCTCATTATTCACTCTTACATCACCCGGAAAGTGGCGCACTAGTTGAGGAGGAGGAGTAGCTGCTAGTAGAAGACTATCTCTTGTCCTTTGGTTGTATCATTGCTCTTTCTATCTCTGAGGAAGTTGTGGGGTTTTTCACCTTTATGGTTTTCCCTAGTGAAACTCTGTGTGTCTATTGTCTCATGTGATTGCTTGGTATGATTGATGTGCATTGTTATACTTGATATGCTGTACATGTTATTCTCTTAGTAAGATCCTAGAGTATATTGAATTAATGCTAAAAAATTAACATGGTATCAGAGCTAACCTGAGAAGAAGACATTGTGCAGTGGCGGAAACTAGGGTTTTTTGTTTATTGGGTTTCTCTCCACAAATTTTGGAAAAGCAGCAAGGTAGATTGACTCTACTCATCAAGGAGAATCTTTCTGTCCAATCAGAATTCAATTCTGGGCACTTTAATTTTTTTGGCCCTAAAAATTAGGGTTTCCACAAAAATAGGAATTTCTGAAATCTGAAGACATAGCTGGAAGCTCCTTGGAAAAATCGAAGTTTAGAGCTTTGGATTGTATCTTTTGGTTGGGTGAAGCTCTGGGAAACTCAAACCCTAATTCAGGGTCCTCCCTAGTGAATCCGAGAAGACTAAAAGGCATTTATGAAAGGTGAAACTTTGCAGTTCTCACTTTCTGAGTACACCAGGCTGATCAGCTCATCACAGTGCATCTTTCTATCCTTTCAGAAATTTGAAATTCACATTTTGAATTTTTAGGGTTTCTCTAACAAACCCTAATCCGGGACCAGATCTAGTTTTCAACAAATCAAGTGGTAAGACCTAAATCTTTTCTATTTCCATTTGAAGTACTCTTTAAGATGTCTCACCACACCAAGCTTGAATATAAGCTTGAAGGGGCTGATAACTTCCGAGCATGGAAGTATAGGATTGGGTTAATCCTGGAAGAAAATGAGTTGGACACTTACATAAGCTCTGAGGTTCCTGTCCTAGAGGGAGAAGAGGCTAAAGCCCTTCACAAGAAGAACTTGGTCAAGGAAAAGAGGATCATTGCTGATTCTCTCAAAGACCATCTCATTCCTCATGTGTCATCTCTGAAGACACCCAAGGAGATGTTTGACTCTTTGACCAAGCTATTTGAAGGGAAGAACATAAATCGAAAGATGACTCTGCGGAACCAATTGAAAGGGGTAAAGCTTCAGAATGGAGAGACCATTCAATCTTATTTTTCTAAGGTCTCTTATCAAGGAACAACTTGAAGCTGTGGATGAAGTAGTGGATAATGGTGAAGTTTTTATGACCACATTGAATGGCCTATCTAGGTCATGGGATTCCTTTATCCAAGGAATCTGTGCAAGAAAGAAACTAATCTCCTTCAGTAGACTATGGGAGGAATGCTCTCAAGAAGAAGCAAGGCTTGTGGCCCGAGAAGAAAATATGGGGAATGAAGATCAAGCTCTCACAACACACACCAAGAAAGGGAAGCCCAAGAGAGAGCCATCTCACTTCAAGAAATCTTCACACTCCATCACAATAGAGAAAGGAGAATATGTTTTACTTGTAATGAGAAGGGACATATTGCTATAAATTGTCCCAAGAACAAAAAGGACAACAACAACTTCAACAAGAAGAAGAAGGGAAGCAAAACAAGGTACCATGCTCATGCTGCTGAGGATTATGAAACTCCAAAGAAGAAGGCTAGGGTAGAAAGTGATGATTCATCAAGTGAAGATGAATATGTTCTAATATCCACCCTCACAGTTACCATCTCTCATGGATGTAATGATTGGCTCATTGATAGTGGGGCTTCCAAACACATGACTGGGTTTAAAGAATCTTTTATAAATCTATCTGAACATGAATCACCCCATAAGGTGAAACTTGGGGATGATTATCAATATCCTATCAAAGGAAGTGGTGAAGCCTCCTACAACCTAGACTCTGGAAAATCCTTGAAGATGAAAGAAGTATTATTTGTACCTGGGCTCAAGAAGAACCTACTCTCCATATCTTCATTGGATGCAAAAGGCATGAGGGTTGCATTTGTAGATGGCCAAGTCCTAATGTGGCCAAAGGGTAAAACCATAGATGATGTAGTAGTGATTGGAGAGCAAGAGGGAGGATTGTACAAATTGAAGGGACAACCTGAACATGCCATGGTACATGAATCCATGGAGCCAAGTGAACTTTGGCATAGAAGGCTTGCACATGTGCACTATAGAGCACTACCAATTGCAAGCAAAGCTGTAGAAGGTCTTCCTGAAATCAAGTCAAATCATGAATGTGTTTGCAAAGGATGTGCAAAAGGAAAGAACATTAAGAAGGCATTTCCAAGCAGTGAAAGCAAAGCAAAAGGAATCTTGGAAATTATCCACTCCGATGTATGTAGTCCGATGTCATCTAGTTCTCTGAGTGGGTATGTATACTATGTATCTTTCATTGATGATTTCTCTAGGAAGACTTGGGTCTACTTCTTGAAGAACAAAGATGAAGTATTTGACAAGTTCAAGGAATTCAAAACCTTGATGGAAAATCAAACCGATAAGAAACTCAAGACTTTCAGATCCGACAATGGTGGAGAATTCACTTTAGGTGATTTCAAGAAACTATGTAGTGATTCAGGGATTAAGAGGGAGTTGACTGCTCCCTACAATCCACAACATAATGGAGTTGTAGAAAGAAAGAATAAAACAATCATGGAAGCAGCACGGGCAATGTTGCATGACCAGGATATGCCTATGCATCTATGGGCGGAAGTAGCTAGGACAGCTGTATATGTGCAGAACAGAACACCTCACAAGATATTGGACAACAAGACACCATAAGAAGTCTTCACTGGTAAGAAACCTGAAGTCAGCCATCTCAAAATATTCGGTTGTCCAGTATATACACATGTTCCAAAGGAAAAGAGGACAAAGCTAGATCCTTCAGGAAAGAAGGGTATCTTTGTGGGGTACAGTGAAAGCTCGAAGGCCTACAGAATATACTTTCCAGGGTTCAAGAAGATTGATGTCAGCAGGGATGTAACATTTGATGAAAACTCAGCTTTCATCAAGTCAAGGAAGGCACCTGTTGAAGATCATGAAGAACCAAAGGAAACCAGATTTCAAGATACCACCATGACCGAAGTAATTCCAAAAGAAGATCGTGAGATTGAAGATCCACAAGAACCTATAGATCCATCCTGTGAGAAGGACTCTCACAAGAGAAAACCTGCATGGGCTAGAGAGCTCATTCAAGATGCAGAAAGGTATGGCATTCCAGAAGAAGAACACAGAGCAAGGAAGAGAACTATATCACACACCGGTTATGTTGCCTTACTCTGTGACATTATGAACAAAGAACCTTCCAGTTATGAAGAAGCAGCGGAAAAGAAAGAATGGAAGGATGCCATGGTCGAGGAGTATCAGTCGATCATAAAGAATGATGTTTGGGATGTAGTCCCAAGACCTGAAGGGAAGTCAGTTGTGACTTCCAAGTGGATCTACAAGATCAAGCATGCTGCAGATGGCAGCATAGAGAAATACAAAGCAAGATTTGTAGCTCGTGGCTTCTCCTAGAAAGAGGGGATAGACTATGAAGAAAATTTTGCTCCTGTAGCCAGGTACACTTCCATCAGATCAGTACTTGCTCTGGCTGCAGTGATGAAATGGAAGATACACTAGATGGATGTCAAGACAACTTTCTTGAATGGTGTAGTCGAGGAGGAAGTGTATGTGGAGCAGCCACTTGGTTTTGAGACACATGATAGGGAGTCATACGTGTGTCGGTTGAAGAAAGCCTTGTATGGCTTGAAGCAATCTCCTAGGACTTGGTATGGTAGGATGGACAACTTTCTATCCAGTTTGGGCTTTAACAAGAGTAAAGCAGATTCCAACCTTTACTACGAGGTTGAGGAAGGCAATCTAGTGATACTAATTCTATATGTGGATGACCTGTTTGTTATAGGAGAAGATAGTTTGATTGCTGATACCAAGAGGAAGCTTGCTTCCGAGTTTGAGATGAAGGACTTGGGGATGATGCACTATTTTCTAGGTATGGAGATGTGGCAGAGTGCAGATGGAATCTTCCTTGGACAAGGGAAGTATGCAGTAGAGATCCTGAAGAGGTTCGGGATGATGGACTGCAAGGCCATGGCCACACCTATGGCATCGAACCTGAAGCTTCTGTGTGATGCTTCATCTGAGCTAGTTGATGTCACTATGTATCATCAGATGATTGGGTCCTTGATGTATCCAACGAACGCAAGACTATATATTTGCTTTGCGGTGAACACATTGAGCCAGTTCCTGACATGTCCGAGGAGTGTTCATCTGGTTGCTGTAAAGCATATTCTGAGGTACCTGAAGGGTACAGTTGATTATGGGCTCAAGTATGATGCAAATCAAAAGTTTAACCTGCAGGGTTATGTTGATTCAGACTGGGCAGGCAGTGCTGCAGATAGGAAGAGCACTTCTGGGTGCTGCTTCAGTATGGGATAAGGTGTGATCTCTTGGTTTAGCAAGAAGCAGTCCTACGTAGCGTTGAGTACAGCCGAAGCAGAGTAAGTTACAGCTTGTTCAGCTAGTTTTTAGGCAGTATGGCTCCGGAATATACTATCTGAGTTATTTGATCTCCCATTGGAGGCTACTGGTATCTTTTGTGACAACCAGAGTTGTGTGAAGCTGTCTGAGAACCCGGTGTTCCATGACAGGTCAAAGCACATTGAGATCAAATATCACTATATCAAGGATATGGTGTAGAGAGGAGCATTGAATCTCCTGTATATTGCGACGGATGAGCAGGTAGTAGATGTGTTGACGAAACCACTAGCCAGAGTGATGTTCGAGTACTTCAGAGAGAGGCTTGGTGTTCTTCAGATTGACGACACTTCGAGGAAGAAATGATGGACACATTTGCTGGATCCATTCCAAGCATGGTGAGAGGAGGATCCTTCCCATGGTTGTGGATGTAAGCGCTGGATGATGAGCATCAGGAATATGCCCCAGTTACTACTCTGTATATGCATCATGTTGGATGCTTGTTTTGATCAATTGGATCATGTATATGTATATGCATCATGTTGGATGCTTGTTATGATCAGTTGGATCATGTATATGTATATGCATCATGTTGGATGATTGTTATGATCAATTGGATCATGTATATGTATATGCATCATGTTGGATGCTTGTTATGATCAGGTGGATCATTTATTTTTGTATGTATCAGGTGGATACATTATATGATCAGATGGATCATGTATTTGTGTATGTACCAGTTGGATACATTGTATGATCAGGTGGATCATGTATGATGATATGTATTAGGTAGATACATGGTATGCATCAGGTGGATGCATTGTATGATCAGGATGATCATGGATGGCGAGCTTCAGGATGTTGCTCCAGATGACATGTATCAGGACGATGCAGTGATGATGATCAGGATGATCATGTACATCAGGATGATGTATGGTGAGTATCAGGTTGATACTCTGTGGCCGTGGATAGGTTGTGCATATGAGCATGTAAGTTGACCTAGGAGATCCAACAGGTAGAGCTGTGTGCTCGTAATAGCCTGGGATGCTCTTTCAAGGCATTGCTCTGGAAGGACATATAATAGTGCCCTGGGAGATCCGACAGGTAGAGTTGTGTGCTCGTAACATCCTGGGATGCTCTTTTGAGGTTTTTTCCTATGGCATGTAATGTGTCCTTGGGATATCCGACAGGTAGAGATGTGTGCTTGTAACATCCTGGGATGCTCTTGCAAGGTTTTTCCATGACCACATTGTTAAATTTTGAGCATTAATTCACAATACTCTTGGATCTTTACTGAGAGAATAACATGTACAGTATATCAATGCATAACAATCATATCAAGCATGTCAAGCATCAAAAGAATCAAAAGCATGAGAGACAAGAGACACAGAGTTTCCGTGGGGAAAACCCTAAGGTGAAAAACCCCACAACTTCCTCAAAGATAGAGAGAGCAATGGCTCAACCAAAGTACAACCAAAATACACTAAGATAGTCTCCTAGTAGCAGATGATCTTCCTCCTCACTAGTGCGCCAGTTTCTGAGTGAGAGAAGTATGAGTTTTCGAGTGATCCAAATAGAGATCTCCCAATCTCTATTTATACTAGTCTGTTTTCCCAGTGACCTTATGGGGCCGACTTGTGTAGCTAGGTACATCCACAATATAATATATATTTCAGGGCCGACCCCACACATGGTGGTCTAATAACCCTTCGCCAAGTACACACACTTGCGACACTTGTCAATACACATGACGACACTTCCTTATAGAGGAATAACACATCTCTTATAAGGGTATAATAAATATATATGAAATACATAGATGAAATACATTCTGAAGTTACATATACATCAACACTCCCTCTTAACTAGGAAGGTATTTGTCGACACAGTTCTGCTAGACAAGTCTTCTTCTCAGGATCATCGTCATCATCATCATCACTGCTGCTGCTATCTCAACCAATCTCTGACTCTACTCATCATATGAAGTTCTACAAAGCCATTCCTTTTTCATACTGGATGTAGGCCCACCACCTGCAGGTCTTCGTCATCATTGGCCATACTGTGGAATCCTCAGGACTTATTACGTGCGTCACAAAACCTTGCAAGAGCATCCTAGGACTTATTACGGGCACACAGCCCAACCTATCGGATCTCCCAGGGAGCTATTACATGTGACCCTACCACAAAACCTCGAAAGAGAATCCCAGGACTGATTATGAGAACACAGCTCAACCTATCGGATCTCCCAGGGTGCTATTATATGTGGTCACCACAAAACCTTGCAAGAGCATCCCAGGACTTATTACGGGAACACATCCCAACCTATCGGATCTCCCAGGGCGATATTACATGTGGTCATGGAAAAACCTTGCAAGAGCATCCCAAGACTTATTACGAGCACACAGCTCAACCTATCGGATCTCCTAGGGCGCTATTATATTCCATAGGACAAAACCTCGAAAGAGCATCTGCCAGATATCCCAGAGCGAAATTATATGCCATAGGAAAAACATTGCAAGACTATCTGCAGATCTCCCAGGGCCAAATTATATGTCCTCCCAGAGCAAAACCTTGAAAGAGCATTTGCCAGATATCCTAGGGCCAGATTACATGCCATAGGCAAAACCTCGAAAGACTATCTGCGAATCTCCCAGGGCCAAATTATATGCTCATCTGCACAACTTGATCCACGGCCACAGAGTATCATCCTGATACTCACCATACATCATCTTGATGTATACATGATCATCCTGATCATCATCATTGCAACATCCTGCTGCATGTCATCTGGAGCAACATCCTGAAGCTCGTCATCCATGATCATCCTGATCATATAATTCATCTACCTGATGCATACCAAGTATCTACCTGATACATATCATCATACATGATCCACCTGATCATACAATGTATCCACCTGATACAAATACAAAAACATGATCCACCTGATCATACCTGATACATATCAATATACATGATCTACCTAATCATACACAGTATCCACCTGATACATATACAGATACATGGTCCAAGCATCCAACATGATGCATATACAAAACGTATACAAATGATCCTACTGATCATATCCAGCATCCAACATGATGCGTACATACATATACATATACATATAAATGATCCAACTGATCATATCCAGCATCCAACATGATGCGTACATATCATATCCAACATCCAACATGATGCATACATACATATACATATAAATGATCCAACTGATCATATCCAGCATCCTCCCGATGCATATACAGAGTAGTAACTAGAGAATCGTCCTGATGCTCATCATCCAGCGCTTACATCCATAGCCATGTGAAGGATCCTCCTTCCAACATGCTTGGAATGGCTTCTGCAAATGTGTCCATCACTTCTTCCTCAAAGTGTCATCAATCTGAAGAACACCAAGCCTCTCCCTGAAGTACTCGAACTTCACCCTGGCTAGTGGCTTCGTTATCACATCTGCAATATGCTTGTCCGTTGCAATGTACAGGAGCTTCACAGCCCCTCTCTGCACCATATCCCTGATATAGTGATATTTGATCTCTATGTGTTTCGACCTGTCATGAAACACTGGGTTCTCGGACAGCTTCACACAACTCTGGCTATCACAAAAGATACCTGTAGCATCCAACGAGAGATCAAAGAACTCAGACAGTAGCTTCTGAAGCCATATTGCCTCACAACTAGCTTAACAGGCTGCAACATACTCTACCTCATCTATACTCAATGCTACGCAGGACTGCTTCCTGCTGAACCAAGAGATCACACCTGATCCCATACTGAAGCAACATCCAGATGTGCTCTTCATATCTGTAGCACTGCCAAGCCAATCTGAATCAACATTACCCTGCAAGTTAAACTTTTTATTCGCTTCATACTTGAGCCCATAATCCACTGTACCCTTCAGGTACCTTAGAACATGCTTTACAGCAACCAGGTGAACACTCCTCGGATCTGTCAGGAACTGTCTCAATGTGTTCACCATAAAGCAAATATCTGGTCTCGTGTTTGTCAGGTACATCAAGGACCCAATCATCTGACGATACATAGAGACATCAACCGGCTTAGATGAAGCATCACATAGAAGCTTCAAATTCGATGCCATAGGTGTGGCCATGGCCTTGCAATCCATCATCCCGAATCTCTTCAGGATATCTACTGTGTACTTCCCTTGACCAAGGAAGATCCCACTTTCACTCTGCCACACCTCCATACCTAGGAAATAATGCATCATTCCCAAATCTTTCATATCGAATTCGGCGGCAAGCTTCCTCTTAGTATCTACAATCAATTTGTCATCTCCTGTTACAAATAAGTCATCCACATACAGGAGTAGAATCACAGGATTCCCTTCCTCAACCTTGTAGTAAAGGTTGGAATCCGCTTTACTCTTGGTAAATCCCAAACTAGATAGGAAACTATCCATCCTAACATACCAAGTTCTGGGAGCTTGCTTCAAGCCATACAAGGCTTTCTTTAATTTGCACACATATGACTCCTTGTCATGTATTTCGAAATCGAGTGGCTGCTCCACATATACTTCCTCTTCAACTACACCTTTCAGGAAATCAATCTTGACATCCATCTGGTGTATTTTCCATTTTATTGCTCCAGCCAGGGCAAGTACTATTCTGATGGAAGTATACCTCGCTACAGGTGCAAAAGTTTCTTCATAATCTATTCCCTCCTTTTGAGAGAAGCCACGAGCTATGAATCTTGCCTTGTATTTCTCTATACTACCATCTGCAACATGCTTGATTTTGTAGATCCATTTGGAAGTCACAACAGACTTCTCTTTAGGTCTTGGGACAACATCCCAAACATCATTCTTCATTATTGATTGGTATTCCTCAACCATGGCATCCTTCCATTCTTTCTTTTCCGCTGCTTCTTCATAACTAGAAGGTTCTTTGTTCATAATGTCACAGAGTAAAGCAACATAGCTGGTATGTGATCTGGTTCTCTTCTTTGCTCCATGTTCTTCTTCTGGAATGCCAAATCTTTCTGCATCTTGAATGAGCTCTCTAGCCCATGCAGGTTTCCTATTGTGAGAGTTATCCTCACGGGGTGGATCTATAGGTTCTTGCGGATCTTCAAACTCATGAACAACTTCTGGAATTGCTTCAGTCATGGTAGTGTCTTGAAATCTAGTTTCCTTAGGTTCTTCATAAACTTCGATAGGTGCCTTCCTTGATTTGATGAATGCTCTGTTTTCATCAAATGTTACATCCCTGCTTACATCAATCTTCTTGAACCCTGGAAAGTATATTCTGTAAGCCTTCGAGCTTTCACTGTAACCCACAAAAATACCCTTCTTTCCTGAAGGATCTAGTTTGGTCCTCTTTTCCTTTGGGACATGAGTGTATACTGGACAACCAAATATTTTGAGATGGCTGACTTCAGGTTTCTTACCAGAAAAAACCTCTTCTTGTGTCTTGTTGTCCAATATCTTGTGGGGTGTTCTGTTCTGCACATATACAGCTGTTCTAGCTGCTTCTGCCCATAGATGCATAGGTAGATCCTGGTCATGAAGCATTGCCCTTGCTACTTCCATGATTGTTCTGTTCTTCCTTTCTGCAACTCCATTCTGTTGAGGATTATAAGGAGCAGTCAACTCCCTCTTAATCCCTGAATCACTGCAAAGCTTCTTGAAGTCACCTGAGGTGAATTCTCCACCATTGTCGGATCTGAATGTTTTTATCTTCTTGTCAGTTTGATTCTCCATCAAGGTTTTGAATTCCTTGAACTTATCAAACACCCCATCTTTGTTCTTCAAGAAGTATACCCAAGTCTTCCTGGAGAAGTCATCAATAAATGAGACATAGTAAACATACCCACTCAGAGAACTGGATGACATAGGACCACATACATCTGAGTGGATGATTTCCAGGATACCTTTTGCCTTGCTTTCACTGCTTGGGAAAGCCTTCTTAATGTTCTTACCTTTTGCACATCCTTTGCAAACACCTCCATGTTTGGTTTTGATTTCAGGAAGACCCTCTACAGCCTTGCTTGCAATTGGAAGTGCCCTATAGTGCCCTATAGTGCATATGAGCAAGTCTTCTATGCCAAAGTTCACTTGGCTCCATGGATTCATGCACCATGGCATGTTCAGGTTGTCCTTTCAATTTATACAAAACTCCCTCTTGCTCTCCAATCACTACTACATCATCTATGGTCTTTCCTTTTGGCCACATTAGGACTAGGCCATCCACAAATGCAACCCTCATACCTTTTGCATCCAATGCAGAGATGGAGAGTAAGTTCTTCTTGAGCCCAAGTACATAAAGGACTTCTTTCATCTTCAAAGATTTTCTAGAATCTAGGTTGTAGGAGGCTTCACCACTTCCTTTGATTGGGTATTGATAATCATCCCCAAGTTTCACCTTATGGGGCGATTCATGTTTAGATAGGTTTACAAAATATTCCTTAAACCCAGTCATGTGTTTGGAAGCCCCACTGTCAATTAACCAATCATTACAACCATGGGAGATAGTACCTGTGAGAGCAGAGATTAGAACATACTCTTCTTCACTTGATGAGTCATCATCACTATCATCACTTTCTGCCCTAGCCTTCTTCTTTGGAGGTCCATCATCTTCGACAACATGAGCATGGAACTTTCTTTTGTTGCCCTTCTTCTTCTTGCTGGAGTTGATGTTATCCCTTTTGTTCTTGGGACATTCTGAAGCAAAGTGACCCTTCTCATTGCATGTGAAACATCTTATATCCTTCTTATTCCTTTGATGGTTGTGATAGCATCTCTTGTGGTGAGAGTGCTCCTTCTTGGGCTTGCTTCTTTTGGTGTGGGCCGCAAGAGCTTGATATTCACCTCCCATCTTTTCTTCATGAGCCACAAGCCTAGCTTCTTCTTGAGAGCATTCCTCCTACATTTTACTGAAAGAGATCAATTTCTTTCTTGCACAGATTCCTTGAATAAAGGAGTCCCATGACCTAGGAAGGCCATTCAGAGTGGTCATAACAACTTCACCATTATCCACTACTTCATCCATAGCTTCAATTGGTTCCTTGATCTGAGATACCTTGGAGAAGTAAGATTGAATGGTTTCTCCATTCAACATCTTGACCCCTTTTAATTGATTCCACAGAGTCATCTTCCGATTTATGTTCTTCCCTTCAAATAACTTGGTCAAAGAGTCAAACATCTCCTTGGGTTTCTTTAGAGAAGACACATGGGGTATGAGATGGTCTTTGATGGAATCAACAATGATTCTCTTTGCCTTGACCAAGTTATTCTTATGCAATACCTTAGCCTCTTCATCCTCTAGGATAGGGATGTCTTCTTTTATGTATGAGTCCAACTCATTCTCTTCTAGGATTAACCCAATCCTATACTTCCAAGCTCGGAAGTTATCATCCCCTTCAAGCTTATCCTCAAGCTTGGTGTGGTGAGACATCTTAAAGAGTACTTCAAATGGAAATAGAAAAGATTTAGGTCTTACCACTTGAAATGCTAAAAACTGGATCTGGTCCCGAATTAGGGTTTGTTAGGAAAACCCTAAAAATTCAAAATGTGAATTTCAACTTTCTGACAGGATAGAAAGATGCACCTTGATGAGCTGATCAGCTTGGTGTATTCAGAATTTGAGATCAACAAAGATTTACCCTTTAGATTTTCCTTTTTGTCCTCCCAGGTTCACTAGGGAGAGCCCTGAATTAGGGTTTGAGTTTCTTGGATATCTACCCAGCCACAAATCTTGATCCAAATATCTAAACTTCGATTTTTGCAAGGAGCTTCCAACTATGTCTTCAGATTTCAGAAATTCCTATTTTTGTGGAAACCCTAATTTTTAGGGCCAAATCTGAAAATGCTCAGAATTGAATTCTGATTGGACAGATAGATTCTCCTTGATGAGTAGAGTCAATCTACTATACTGCTTTCCCAAAAACTATGGAGAGAAACCCAATAAACAAGAAACTCAAGTTTTCGTCACTGCAAAATGTCTTCTTCTCAGGTTATCTTTGTTACCATGTTAAATTTTGAGCATTAATTCACAATAATCTAGGATATTTACTGAGAGAATAACATGTACAGTATATCAATGCATAACAATCATATCAAGCATGTCAAGCATCACAAGAATCAAAAGCATGAGAGACAAGAGACACAGAGTTTCCGTGGGGAAAACCCTAAGGTGAAAAACCCCACAACTTCCTCAGAGATAGAGAGAGCAATGGCTCAACCAAAGTACAACCCAAATACACTGAGATAGTCTCCTAGTAGCAGATGATCCTCCTCCTCACTAGTACGCCACTTTCTGAGTGAGAGAAGTATGAGTTTCCGAGTGATCCAAATAGAGATCTCCCGATCTCTATTTATACTAGTCTGTTTGCCCAGTGACCTTATGGGGCCGACTTGTCTAGCTAGGTACATCCAAAATATAATATATATTTCAGGGCCGACCCCACACATGGTGGTCTAATAACCCTTCGCCAAGTACACACACTTGCGACACTTGTCAATACACATGACGACACTTCCTTATAGAGGAATAACACATCTCTTATAAGGTTACAATAAATATATATGAAATACATAGATGAAATACATTCCAAAGTTACATATACATCAACACACATGTAATGTGTCCTTGGGAGATCTGACAGGTAGAGCTGTGTGCTTGTAATAGCCTGGTATGCTCTTGCAAGGTTATGTGGTGAGACCACATGTAATATGTCCTTGGGAGGTCCGACAGGTAGAGCTGTGTGCTCGTAACAACCTGGGATTCTCTTGCAAGGTTTTGTGGTGGGGTCGCATGTAATATGTCCCTAGGAGATCCGACAGGTATATTTGTGTGCTCGTAACAGCATGGGATGCTCTAGCCAGGTTTTGTGACGCACGTAATAAGTCCTGAGGATTCCACAGTATGGCCGGTGATGATGAAGACCTGCAGATGGTGGGCCTACATCCAGTATGAAAAAGAACTGGCTCTGTAAAACTTCCTATAACGAGTAGATTGGAGATTGATTGAGATAGCAACAGCCGTGACGATGACGATGATCTAGAGAAGAAGACTTGTGCTAGCAGATCTATGTCGAGAAATACCTTCCTAGTTAAGAGGGAGTGTTGATGTCTATGTAACTTCGGAATGTATTTCATCTATGTATATTGTACTCCTATAGAGATGTATTATTCCTCTATACGGAAGTGTCGTCATTTGTATTGACAAGTGTCGCAAGTGACATAACTTGTTGTGATGGGTTATTAGACCACCTAGTGAGGGGTCGGCCCGGATTAATGTAACCATGGGTTATTAGACTCTTCTAGAGAAGTCGTCCCTGCTAATGTATTAATCAAGTCGGAACAAGTATAAATAGAGAGCGGAAGATCTCTATTTGTTCATCTCATTATTCACTCCTACATCACTCGGAAAGTGGCTCACTAGTTGAGGAGGAGGAGTAGTTGCTAGTAGAAGACTATCTCTTGTACTTTGGTTGTATCCTTGCTCTTTCTATCTCTGAGGAAGTTGTGGGTTTTTTCACCTTTATGGTTTTCCCCAGTGAAACTCTGTGTGTCTATTGTCTCATGTGATTGCTTGGTATGATTGATATGCATTGTTATACTTGATATGCTTTACATGTTATTCTCTTAGTAAATATCCTAGAGTATATTGAATTAATTGTCAAAAATTAACACCAATATGGATCCCACTTACTGAATGAGCTCTTCCATCTTGATGAAGGATTCAATACAAACTGAGAGGGACATAGAGGGAATTCTTGCCTCAACCTTGTAGTGGGTTGAAAGAACATAGAAGTTTCGCCATTTATTAGTATTGAGAATGAAACTAAAACCACACACCCCATTATCCATCTTATCATTTGTATTGAAAATACTATATGGAGAAGCATAAATCTAAGATAGATCCACGACACATGATCATAAGATTTCAAAAGATCTAGTTTTACAATACAGGCCTCTCTTTTTCTCATATTTATAGAATGAAGTCCTTCCTATATAGCTCCAATTGCTTCATGAATCAAGCATCCTTAAGAAAAACCAAATTATCCAAGAGAAATATATTTTGATAGAAGAAGTTTTATCCTACCCACCAATACTTTATCTAACACCTTATAGATATTGTTGCATAAAGAAATGGGCCCGAATCCTTCAAAAGTAGCATGGCAGTCCTGTTTGGGAATCAAGGCTATAAATGTAGAATTTAAATTTCTAGGAACCTTTCCTTCCTTTCTTACTTGCTCAAAAAATCTTAGAAGATATCCCCCAACATATAAAAAAAATCCATAAAGAATTCGACTAGCCACCCATCTGAATCATGGATTTTGTCTTTTCGAAAGGAGTGGAGGACACTAGTCAACTCTTCAATTGTTAATTCTTTGAACAAATAATCATTTTCATCCTCCTCCTCCATCCTTGGAAAATGAGGCAGAATCTTCATGATATCCCCCAAGTATGATCCGACTGGTTCTTTGAATATATTGGAGAAGTGACTGACACCCATAATTGGTAAATTTTGGAAACCCCTAATAGAATTACCTTCCGAGTTCAAGATCTCCCATACTGTGTTTTGTATTTTCCCGACATTTGCATATTTGTGATTTTTTGTGTGTTTTGGTCCCCTCTCCGAAGCCATGTTTCCCTACTTTTCATCCTCCAGTCATCCTCTTTGTTCAGAAGTAATTTATTTCTTTTCCCTTCCCAACCTTTAATTTCAGCGATAATATTTCCATCAAGTAACCCATTTGGATAACTATGGTAAAGGGATTATAAACTTTGTTCTGCCTCACAAAGTAGTTTGTCTGTAGAGAGAAATATTTTCCAATTCCAAGGAATGAGTTACCTTCTCTTTCACAATTGATAAGGATCTAGCAAACTGATGGCAAGCATAATATCCATATCTAAATCATAGTTAAGCCAAGTAGATGAAACAAGGTTTTGGAATTCTTCTTCCCCTACCAAAATTGGATTGTATTTAAAATGGGAACTAAGTTTTTTCCCTGTCATCCCTAGTTCCAGATATATAGGAAAGTGGTCCAAAATACACTTTAATTTAACCCAATACCTATAACAAGAAATATTTTCCAGTAGGGTATGATGTACAAAAAATATGTCGAGGCATTTGGATACACCTCCTTTCCCATTCTTGTTGTTAGCCCAAGTGGGCTTAATCTCTATAGGCTCTACATCCACCCACCTCATGTCTTCAAATTGTTTTGACATAAACCTTATCGATTTATTTAAATCAACCGATGGGCCTCACACCTCATTAATGTGGAGGGTAAAGTTCATATCGCCCCCAATGATCAAGTTGTCCACTTGAACGCATTGCAACTGAATTTCTTCCAGAATTACTCATTTCCTTCATACTACCCATATACATTAACCAAAATGAGCTCCATTCCAATATATTTTTAACATAAAACCATAACTAAACATAATTTGACAACAAGATAATTTGATAGGATTGGATTAGAGAATCGACTAGTAATTAGTCCCCTTGAATCCCCCATAGAGTTCAATGCAATAAAGTCCCATCTCGACAAGCACTTTTTAAGATCTCAAATAAGGGGATTCCCCCAAATCATAGTTTCTTGCATAAGTATAACCTCATACTTAATTGAAGAATAGTTATTTGGAGGGTTGATTTCTTGGTTTTCCCTGCATGGCCATAAATATTTATAGAGAGGATTTTCATGGGGTATCCTTTGAGGGGGTTGAATCCACTCTAAGGACCTCAACTAGTAGTCTTTGTTTCCCTTGGCTTATTTTATTCAATGCATGGGATTGTGTATGTTTGATTGCAAGATTCCATGTTTCTTTAGAGCTTTTAAGTTTAGGAAAAATGTCATATCTCATAACCCCTGATGAATTAGGTTCATTAAAATATTTAGTAGATTCCAACGCCTACTTTGTCTGGAAGACTCAGAGGAATTTTTAGAGCCAAATAATTTATTTCCCCCTCAAAGCTCTCCCTTCCTTTTTCAAGACTCATCACAAAGGGCTTCCCCCCTTTTTGGTACCTCTTGTCAAGAGGAGGAAGGTTATCACTGATGGAAAGATCATCAATAGGGACAATAATAGAGGGAAATGGTAAATGAGCTTCCAAACCAATAACTTGAGAAAAAAAATTACCATGACAGATGGATTCCAAAAATTACTTATTGTTATAACATATTTTTCCACATGATCATTTGTATAGATGCTTATATTAGCCATTTTCTATTATCTTCCCCTCTTGCAGACCACCTTTTCCTTTTGTGGATCAATTATATTATCCCTTCTCAGTGATAAATCCTTAAAAAATACCATTTTCATGCACATACATGCATTTTCAATGTATTGACGGTGTATACATGCCTTGATAGTGTATAGTCCGCGTATGACCCTGTTTTGAGGTAAATTATATATATATATATATATATAGAGAGAGAGAGAGATACAGGAAAAGTTAAATAATTTTCACGGATTCTAAACTCCTTTAACTGCCCGTGAAATGCCCCCCCAAAAGTATAAAGGAGGCTAAGGAGAAGATGAGAAGGAAGATAAAATACCTATAGCATCCTTATGTTGACTTTTTTCATATAGATTTCACAACCCTTGTCTCGAGTCTGCAAGAATTTTCCCCTTATCTGGAAATCTACATTTCCAACAGTCTCCATTATTTATATAGTCAGAAAACTATCTTCTTGTTTTCCTAGACTTGCCCTAAGTGAAGCACAGAGAAATTTTGGAAGTGCATGGCATAGGTGGAGGAACTCAGACTCTAGTTTTAGAATAGTGCGACAATAGGTTAGAAGTGAAATCATTCTTGTATTTGTTGTCCTTTTTTATATAAATATATCTCTTTTATGTATAGACTTCTGTGTTAAGATTATGTTCTTTGATCATAAAATTCTGGTTACTTAATGCATTAATTTGAATAGTTTCAATTAATTTCTTTTATATTTGTAGCTATCTATTGTTGTTTTTGTCTCTTTCTTGATTGCAGGTGATTGAGGGAACATTGGGACAAAAAGATTCAAGAACTGGATCTTCACCAAACATTGGATCACATGTAGGAATTTCTTGACCTTTTATTTCAGTTTTATTTTGGTTGCAAATATGTAATTAAATTGTTTTATTTTTGGATTGAGCGATATCTTTTGGGCATTTCTCTGTGATGAATTTAACCCATGGTCATTAGGGGATTTTCTCTGAAACAATCACAAATTTTTCTTATTGGATGAAATTAAATAAAAGTTGTATGATGACATAAATAATATGGTTAGATTATTTGGTACTTAAAATTCACGCTTTCAATTTCAAGTAACCACCTTTTCCAAGCTTGTGTTGCATGTGTTTTTTGAGTATTTCCTTGGTTGCTTTTGAAGTGTTCGAGAGCCTATGAAAAGTTTCAAATTGGTTAGATATCACAATTTCTTCTATAGAACTAAAGAAAAATCAACATATTAAATCCAAAATATCTTATCCCTTCTAGTTCTAAGTGGTATCATACCTTCTTTTCTCAAGGCATTCTCCTTCGAGTCATCCTATAGATTCTTCCATTCCCTTTTAGGAATCATTGAAGGAGGCTCAAAATTAAGGTATTTTGCAATTGAACCCTATATTGATCTATGCCATATTTCAAATATAAAACAACCAAAGAAGCAACGCCATTTTTTTTTAAGGTTCCACCAAACAAGACAACTAAGTAGTTAGTAAGATTGTTTTTTAGAATTAGTATTATTTGCATTCCACTATGTGTGAATGATGGGCCCAAAAATATCTAAGGCCTTGTCATTCATATGCGTGTAGAAAATATTATTTCTTGCAAAATGATATGATCATTAGTTGAAAATAATCAGAGAGATGTTGTACATTTAGATTGGATAATATGAATTAATTAAGACATTCATAAATTCATGGGATATTTTGTATCTTCAATGGAACCATGTGGGGGAGCCTATTCAAATTGAACCACATGACATAAAAGAAAATAATAGTAGAGGAACAATATTTTAAGAAGAGAAATGGTGTCTAAAGACACCGTTACAACGCTTAAGCAAAGTTCATTTTGATCAAAACATCACAATTAATTATCATAGAGTATAAAATATGATCTCAAGCATATGAAAAAAACCCATAGGGTCATTCTTTTATAGTCTCTGGATCTAATGAAATCCCCTGAAGTGAGGAATATTTGGTCCGCAAATAGGGTCATTGGTTCTAACCATTTCCACAAAATCCGCAACATCCCATAGTTAAGTCATCTATTTTAGTTGAGCCGACCATGCCCTCATCGACCATTGAGTCGAGGCTTCAGCTCTCCTAGTTGATCCACCAGTTGATGGTTTTTCTAGTCTACAATTTTCTATCGACTGATTGTCTGTAAAATATTTAGGAGTGTGATGAACCTTTAGAACCTTAGGTTCCAACACCCCCCATAATCACAACATTGGATATTCAGGAAATGTAATTACATTCTTTGAACATCCCCCCCATAACTGTAGTTTCCTAGAGCCCGATCATGGCCTAAAGTTTCATAAATTTAGGTTATGGTAATGACTTCATAAACATATCAACGATCTGCTGCAATAAACAAGTGAGACAACACTTTCCTGCACCAACTGTCTCAAATAATGAACATGAAGTTCAACTTGCTTCATATTTCTATGAGCAACATGATTATAAACAAATTGTATCGTACTCTAATTATCATAGTGAATAATGGTTGAGACTTGAATAAGAAATACAAGCTCTTCTAAAATTTGACAAATCCAAACTACCTCTGTAACTGCATTGACAACACTATGATACCACTAGCACATATGGTCAAATTTGCCACGATTTTTCGTTGTAATTGCCATGAATTTTCGTCCCTGTTGCAACGATTGGGGTTTCATTTTTTCGTGGAATGACATTCGTGGATATAGGGACGACAATTCCCCGTTGTGGCAATAACAACGCTTCTTGGTGGGCACATGTCAACTACACAACAATTCTCAGATCTATGGAGGATGAATCCTACCACGAAGTTTCATCTCTATATCGACGTTCAGCTTCTACAAGTTCCACGAATGTGCATGGAAACATTTTTATAGTTCCACGAATCATCGTCTCAATATCCACACAGAGATCCACAAAATTTCGTGGCAGGTTTAACACTTGCGTGGAAACAATTTTATATTTCCACGAATCATCGTCGTAATATAAACGCAGCAATCCACAAAATTTTGTGGCAGGTTTAGCACCTGCATTGAAACAATTTTTCATTTCCACGAACCATTGTCTCAGTATCCACGCACCGATTCACAAAATTTCATGGTAGGTTCAGCACCTGCGTGGAAAGAGTTTCTATGGCCTACACTAATGTTCGTCGATATATCGACGATACCTAGAAGTGTTAAAAAAAGAAGAATTTGAATGCACATATTCTGGCCTACTATGGGTGAGCACTAACTACAAAGCATGAAAGCAGGAATAGTCAAGGGGACAACTACATGACATTCCACATGTAATATTCCTATTGACAGTTTGTCCAGGATTCACCCTAAAAAAACTACCATTCATTCAATGTTCAATTACTGCTGCATTAGAAAGACATTGTTTAAAACTAAATGCATCGCAATAAAGTTAACAGTGAGAATTGAAGAAAACTCCACAATGGAATGGTCAAGTCCTTCAGCTCCTTGTATTAACAATAGCAGTAAAAGTCCTACAGTACATGCATGAGTCGGTATTTATAGAATTCTAGCCTGGGAAGACAAAATTGATAAAAATAGTCAGTTTATACTTCCTAAAGAAATTTTTATATAAAAAGTTAAATTCTTTAACTTATGTGAAAATTAATACAACTTTCTAATTTTGTAATGTTCCCATTTTAAAAATTAAAATGAAAAGGCTATGCTCTTTATCCTACTATGGGTACAGGAGTTCAAATTCTGGTGGGCATGCTCCCTCCTTGTTGATTACTTGTTTGTAAATCATAGTGCAGGGCTATCGCAACTGCACTATCATTAACAATAATAAGTGCATTTGTCTAGCACCCAATTCATCCTTGAAGCACTACTTCTTAGAGTTACATTCATCCCCCAATGCAGGTCACTTGGGTTTTCATAAAACCTATGAGAGAATTAAGCACTTATTTTGGGAAGACATGAAAATAGACATCCAAAAATTTGTCACAGCTTGTGACACTTGTCAACGAAACAAGGGTGAGACAATATGTTTTGAGCAACAATCAATGCTACAAGGAGTTTTCCAAACTATAATTTCTCACCTCATCACTCATTCATGAGGTATTTCAGGCCCAAGAATATCCCAAGTACTGAGAGTTGTGCACAAAAGACCCTTCAAAGTTGCTCCTGGATGTGTTTAGTAATGTTTTTTGACAAACATCGTACCCAATATATTGTTGTCCTTGGATCAATATCTAATTTTTTCTTGACATCCATATACTTTCCTTTTGTTTGAGCACTCTCCATATGTGAATTACCCTCATACAACGTTGGTCCAAAGGGTTGTCAGTGCATATCATCCTTTATCATAATCTTCAGAAATTTTGATGAATTTATTGTTGTAAAATTTTAATTCCTTGAGTTATGGAAATCATCTCTCCCTATTACTTCCAACCTTTGATGTATTGTTGGTCATCATAAGTAATTTGATATGTCCAAATAAATTCTCACAAATATGTCCCTTTTGACTATCGTCCTATTGCTGTCCCTCTTACGAATGCACTTAAAATATTGGTGTCAGATATTGAAAGGGCGCAATAGGAGGATATATAAATAATAACTTTTGTCACCCATCAACCAAGTTTGACCCAAACATAATTTATAAGAGACAGAACATCTCTACAAAAAGTATCAAAACAACTAGTCCCATCCTTAAATATTGTTGCTTGTGACGTTGAGATGTCGAGTTAGGGTTTTTCTTTAGTAAAATTAGCAAGATAACTAGCATGAATTTCCAATTGGAAACCTAACCGAATGGTACTTGTTAACATTCATATTTGTCCAGAATGTTTGCAATGCAAGTCAACTTTCCAAAACTTGTTAAGTGGAAGGAAATCCTAAACAAGTGGCTTGATTAATACTAGCTCAAGCATTCACGGCATCCTGAAAAGAGCCCCACGAGAAAGAAAGGTATTGTTGCATGGTTGGGGAGAAAGAGTGGATTCCATTGACCTTTTCACAACATAAATTAATGCTTTGGTTTGAAAATCATTAGGCCTCTCCTTCTCAGTTTTATACTAGGTTTGGCTTTGAGTGATTGCACAATCAAAGTATGGAGTTTTGTTGGTGTACTAGGTTCTACTCATATTAGTAATTCAATGAAGATATCATCACATGGTGTGGTTGCAACTCATGGTAAAGACATCAATTTTGTGGTTGTTGCTCAGAATGACATTTTTATGTATGCTGGTTCTTAGGAATCAAATGATAATGTAATTGGGAATATGGTAGTGAGACTTGTTTTCATAGGTTTTGTAGTGAGACGAACAATTTATGGAACCATGTAAGTGAAAAGGTTTCCTGTAAAACAATTGAAAAATCCAAGGGCAATACCGCAATGTATTTTATGCAAAACTTGACCAGAAAATGATCATGGCATCATAGAAGAACCCTGGTAACCCTAGATATTCACTACAATCATGGTAATTAGAAACTTGGGTTAATGAATACATAAATTAATGGAGGATAGTTGTAGCTTTTATTTTAGGTTTCCTTAATGCTTAACCAAATTAACTATCCTGTTTGAAAGCATAGAGAGTGTTTCCTGGAATTCGATAGTTATTGATTTCCTATTCATAAAAACCATCCAACATCATATCATTTCTTCAGGCAAATAAGAACTACAAGACACATTAATGTGAGCCTAATGTTTCAGACAACATCATTCATAAAATTAAATTAAAAAACCCACAAGAAATGGAGACAGTACACAAGGACTATGAAAACAACAAACTGATAAAGTCTGGTTATAGTATTTGCCAATTAGAGTCATTAGACTACAAACAAAATTTCTTCACAAGAATCAAGAAAAAGACATACCTTGTATATCAATAAAGAGATTGATTTCATCAAATCACCAACAACAATAAAATATCCACTAGATTGAACATAGAGTGCAAGAACATGACCATGATGTCCACATTCAGACATCAACTATCTTGAACCATCATCACGGAGTACCCACTTGTATAACTGAATCTTTTGATTGATGCTAGCAAGAAACTTTCCATTAAATGCATTCAGATTATAAACATAGACCTTTGTCTCCTTCTCAGTAACAAGTTGTAGTTTACCATCTTCAACAGAAAATACTAAAATTCCGCCTTGCTAACAAACAAAAAATGAAAGTAAAAAAAATTCACTGAGATTTTAAAACATGAAAGAGACTGTTGCATGGCAAGTACAAGACATCCATCTAGCATGAACCTTTGCTGTATTTACTATTCTCATAAAATTGTAATAAAACCCTATAAAAAATGAGAGAATTAGAAGAGAAAGAATGAGTGATTTTATAAAAGAAGAAACATAAGTTTCAGAGCTTGCCTTGTTAGGTTCGTTCTCCTCAGGCAAGACATATGCTGTCCCAATGCAATAATAGGCATTGTTGTCATCAGAAAATGAACAACTGAGGATGGAACACCCATTTTCATAAGCATCAAGTTGATATGATGAAATAGTTTCAAATGTCTGATCATCTAACAAACACAGAAAGTGTGTTTCTAACTCGTCCACATTCAACTGGGAATACTTCACACTGCAAATGGCAATTAAACAACGTGTGAGGCTAGCATCCATCCATATGTTAAACTATACACCTACACATATAACTTGGAAATCTATTCACGGATTACCGTTTGAGTAGATTTTGACTCACAAGTCTAGAATTTGAAGCACCAAGGTTTCTTCTCCAAGTTTCTGGTACAATATTGCCTATTGGATAATAAGAAAGAAAATGCCAAAGATTCAAATTACATACATCACTTTCTCAAAGACTAAAACATAATAAAATTAATAGGAAAATAACTCATATGTCATATAGTGAAAACAATACAACACAATAAATATATATTGTATAAATATAAAGGCAATATGACTTGTCTTGTAAACATTCAAAGTGCATTTAATCTCTATTGTCAGTCGAGACTCAGAACCTCTAAATTTTTTTAAGAATCTGGATGTGTTTTGGTCATTTAAATTTTCGACAATAATCTTGTCAAACACTTGTGGTTTCTGTTGTTGTGAGGATTGTTTATACTCAGAGTACAATGTTTGAAAAGATGTGCATGAGAGCCAAATGAAGGTGTCTTCTGAATATTTGAGAACCAACAAACACACAAACCTTCCATAGTCTAAAAATTTGGTGCATTTTTCATTAGCAAATTCATCACCCTTGCACAACTCTGGATTGTGTTTCATATCTTTATTAAGAGTGTTTTATGTAGCTCATTCTCCCTCACAACCTTGACCTTCCATTTGGAGTGACTCAACATGGTTTGAGATGTATGTTTCAAATCCAACGATAGGATTACTCTATGTTGCAGAAAATTCTGAAGGTTGGAAAGAAGAATGCTTGAATATTCTCCAAGAAAATTATGATAAGGGAAGCTGATATTTTTCTCACGAACAAGACATATCAACTTCTTTGAAGGAAATTTATATTGGACAACTTTTTGACTTTAAGATAATTATTAAATTGTGCATGTATTTATTGAGATTCAAAAAGTATGAAAAACTTGTTGTTAAGGCCATGGCCCCAGATGTGAAGCTACATTTTGGTGAGATGTAGCGTTGCAAGAAAATGTTGACTTAATCAAGAGGTAGATAGGACTTGAAAAGTTGGAGAATTTTTGTATAAGGAATGAATCTCTAGGTTTTACTTGAATAAGAGAAGAATAAACGGAGGCATATTCCTTGGAGGACATGCTTGTGTGATGCATGATTGTTGGAGATCCTTGGTGTGAGCTAGGGTTTCTTGGTTTTTTGTATCTAGAGTTTTCTTGGTTTTCTGTATCTAGGGTTTTGGATAGCTATTGGATTGTACTATCCTTGTGGAGGATAGCCATTATGTGCCCCAACAATCAATATATCATGGATATATATGCCAAAAACAATCCACTACTTTTTATAACAACTCCTGAAAATAGGAGGACCTCAACATGTGCGCTTATAGAATGTGAGCAGTCCTGTAATCATGATAATCAATCCCATATAGATTGGATCTGCATATATATGTGTGCAAAGTGGGGAATGGATGTTAACACAAACCCTTAAAACAAGGATTCCCTCAAAGAATGTGCATTAAACCCCAATTTGGGCATTATGACCAAGTAAAACTACTCATAAAATCATAATGATGGAACACCCAATTTGTTTCACATGCATACTTACCTCTTGTAACCAAGAACTCCAAATGTACAACCGATAAGTTCTTAACACAGGATCTTTGGTATATTCAAAACTGCCATATTAACAAATTATAATGAGTTACACTGACAAGAAAACTAAAACGATAAACTAATATTCAGTAACATGTAATAAAATAAACATATATATCATATAACAAAAAGAGAGATATAGTTGAAGATACCAACCTGGGTGTGAAAATATTCTTGAAAATATACTCAGAAGTGTTACTTTCAGAAAAGACTGTTTGTGCCTCGGAGAGGCCAGTCTTCTCTAGGAACCAGCTGATCCTACAAGAGGGTGTGTACAAAACAGAGAGAGAGAAATGACTGGAGTTGATTAGGTTAATGACAGTCAAGCACAGTACATAACTCAACATAAATAAAGTCACAAAAATTATAAACTTCAACCAAGTCTCAGTAGAAGAGAAGTGATTATCAACACACCATAACTGATCACAGGTGATCAAAGTCAAGTGCTCTACAAGACCAAAAATTCAACAGGGTGGTATAAAACAAATGAAGGAGGGTAAATGTCCGCATTAACCACAAGTCAAAGACAAGGTACCACAAGTCCAATAATAAATCAAGCAAGGTGGGGAAGGTACAACAAGTATTTAATAACTCAATCAGTAATAGGTAATAAAATAAACATATTGATCATATAACAATAAGAGAGGTATAGTTGAAGATCTCCACGTAAACATTAAACCAAAAATCCAGCAACATAGATGTAAACCACTGTAATCTGTTCCATCCAAACCTATCAAGTGTACTTTTAGGTCAGCAGTATTCTTTTCTCCGAACTGTAGCAGTTGTTTGGCCATTTTCACCCTGTAAATCGAAGGATTTACAGGGTCAAAATGGCCAAACAGTTGCTACAGTTCGGAGTCAAGAATACTGCTGACCTAAAAGTACACTTGATAGGTTTGGATGGAAACCATTTTCAATGTTGATGCCACTACCCTCCTTATTGTCTTACAAAAAGGAATGAAAATGAGGAAAAAGACTTAAAATTGTGGACTTAACCTTCAAAGAGTGCCTTACAATCACATTGATAAGGACTTCACCTGCGACCTATGTCTAGTCCCAAGGCTACCACCTTCAAGCTTGAAGTGCAACTGACAATGGAAGACACAAGTGTAGTTTATTACCACCATGCAAATTTAATTTGACCTTTCAATTCCCATCGCCATTTCCTCTCATAAGACGTCCCACAACCATTTCTCTTGACACCCACTCTTCATTCATTCTGTATGCATTTCACTATGCCACCGTCTCAGCTTCTCACTATGTTTTCCCTCAATTAGTTTATCAATTTAGTATAACCCACGCCCACCGTCCGAGGAGTGTTTCCAGTGGTCTTGAGTTTCATCCTGGCAACGGTGACGATTCATGGTATTATGTTTAATCCCTTCGACTGCAATATGGAAAACTCATAGTTCACTACGAAGGTTTGCCTGACAAATGTGATGGTTTGGGTTCCGTGCCCCATGAGAAATTCCTCAAAGTGTCCCTAAATGGAACCGGGGTTACAGAACCCAAACCATCTAATTTGTCAGACAAACCTTCGTAGTGAACTTTGAGTTTTACATATTGCAGCCGAAGGGAAACATAATACCATGAATCGTCACCGCTGCCAGGATGAAACTCAAGACCGCTGGAAACACTCTTCAGACGGCGAGCGTGGGTTATACTAAATTGATAAACTAATTGAGGGAAAATGCAGTGAGAATCTGAGACGGTTGCATAGTGAAATGCATACAGAATGAATGAAGAGTGGGTGTCAAGAGAAATGGTTGTGGGACGTCGTATGAGAGGAAATGGCGATGGGAATTGAAAGGTCAAATTAAATTTGCATGGTGGTAATAAACTACACTTGTGTCTTCCATTGTCAGATGCACTTCAAGCTTGAAGGTGGTAGCCTTGGGACTAGACATAGGTCGCAGGTGAAGTCCTTATCAATGTGAAAAACAAAAAATATAAAAATTCATTTTTTTAACCCACGAATGTTGAAAACGTGGAAATATTTCGTGGAACAATCCGCCCATATGTAATAGTGAATATAACCCTTAAACCTAGACCTATATCACCTCTTCCATGTATCCTCTAATCCTTAACCCCTAAACCCTTTAATACCTAACCCTTAAAATAGATAACCCCTAACTCTTACCCATGTCACATAAAACCTCTCAATTTTTACCCTATATAATTATCCCATAATCCCTTATGCTTATAATCTATAATAATTATAACCTATAACTAATAACTAATACAAATTGTAAACCCTTAATCCCTATCACCTATAATCAATATCTCTTCAAAACTATAGCTATTAAAACCCCGACTCCAAATACCTATAACATGTTACCCCTATTAAATCCCTTACATCCATTCACCTTATTTACATATCACACATTATCCACAAGGACTATAAACCACAAGCATAATTTCTAACCACTACAAATGATAATGACTAACCCCTATAGATTTAACTAATAAACCTTATAAAATTTAACTAATAACCCTTATAACCCATAATCCATTATCTTTGAACCCGTTTAACCCATAAACTACATCACATATAAACCCTAATTATTATTACTTCAAAACTTCTAAGCATTAATTTATAAGAACTATCACCCCTAACTAGTAACCCTTATTAAAATTACCCTTTAATCCTCATCAAATTGAACACCTATACTTTGATTTCTACAACCCAAACCATAATAACCACCAACCGATACAATTCCTAACTCCTTACCCTATCAACCCTAATCCCTCTCAAGGATCAACCTTTAAGAATTTTAACCCTTAATCCTTGTCACTTGTAATCCTTTGTAATCCCTAGCTTGAATAAGCCTTGAAATCTAAGTATTATAACCCTTAACCCCTACCATATTAATTAATAATTATCAACCTTGACCTTTGATTGCTATAAAACCTAAGTATTAAAACCCTTAAAACACCTAACTATAGCAACTAACCAATATAGCATGTAAACACTAACACTCTTAACTAGTAATCATTATATCCTATAAAACCTATGAGCATAAAATCCTATAACCCATAATCCCATTAAATGTAATCATTATCACCAATAAACCATAACCTCTAAACCCCAATGGTCAAATTTAATAAGTACAACAAGTATTTAATAACTCAATGAGTAACAAGTAATAAAATAAACATATTGATCATATAACAATAAGAGAGGTATAGTTGAAGATCTCCACGTCAACATTAAACCAAAAATCAGATCTGAAGTGTGGGTACAAATATAAACAATTGTCATAAAATAAGAAATTATAAACAATGGTCATAACATAGGTGTGGGTAGTAGAAGACCCATGACCCTTAGAACCAAGGGTATGCTCCAAATGTGGCCAAACAACCATAGTACTCTATAAGAGCAAAACTTCAACAAGGTGGTTTTAAAAAAGTTACTCAAGGAGGGTAAATGACCCCATTAAACACAAGTGAAAGATAAGGTACCACAAGACCAATCATAGCTCAATCAAGGTGGGGAAGGTACAACCGGTTATATCTCTCTCAAATGTACAACTGTCCAATATAACCTGAAAGTTCATCATCACAGTATAAGGAAGGGTGGTGGGATTCCAAATAAAAATATCCCTCATTTCTCTCTATGCAATACTGATAGCATCAAATCACAGATAAGTACCTTGTACTATAGAAAATAAAAGCCACTTGTGTTACCTTTCAATTTAGGAATATGGTCTACAAAAGCAAAATTTCATCACAATTACCATCCAAATTTCTGACTAGTGCTAAAGCAACAGTAAAAGATTTTATAACATAATTTTGATCTCTATCAACTTCAACACTCCTCTGTGGTCCCTGTGCTGAAGTTGGTCCTGGAGATGTAATGGGCAGTAATACAATTATAACATATGCAGTAGCAGTAAATAAGCAATGAAAAAAGCGAATAAAAATTGATTAGGCTTCCTTTCAAGGGAAAAGTCACCAAGGGAACGTGAAAGTACCTTGAGAGAGAGGAAAAGTTAAGTACATACCTCAAACAGGTTAACACAGTCCACATAATACAACAATTAAGCACACAGATGAAAGAAAGGTACAGTAACATAACAATTATACAGCTGCATTATAAAATGGTACTATATTTGAATAGTGCTAAAGCAACAATAAAACATATTACAACATAATTTTCATCTCTTTCAGTAAAAGGTAATAAAATAAACATATTGATCAAATAACAATAAGAGAGGTATAGTTGAATATATCCACGTCAACATTAAACAAAAAATAAGATCTGAAGTGTGGCTACAGATATAGTACCTTGTACTATAGAAAATAAAAGCCACCTATGTTACCTTTCAATTTAGCAATATGGTCTACAAAAGCAAAATTTCCTCACAATTACCATCGAAATTTCTGACTAGTTCTAAAGCAACAATAAAAGATTTTATAACATAATTTTGATCTCTATCAACTTCAACACTCCTGTGTGGTCCCTATTCTGAAGTTGGTCCTCGAGATGTAAGTTGCTTACATAGATAACCATTGTATGACTGCACAATCTTCTAACAGAACGAATCCCATGTGTGTCTCCCTTTTCAAACCAAAAGCTTTACAATATATCGGAAAAGTTTAGATCTCAAGTTTGTTTTAGGATCCACTTTTCAAGGCTTTGACTTCTAAATATAGCAAAAATGTATAACTCAAATATTTAGTCTAACTAATCTTGACAAGTGTCAAAACTATATTAAACTTAGAAACCTAATCAAAGTCTTGTGGCTTCCTGAGCCAAAACAACTAACCCATCTAATGCCTTTTCCTTTGCTTGTAATGTGATGATCTCTTTCTTCATTTGGATGAGTTGTCTCTTGAGTTCCTCTTTATCTTTCTTGAGCTGAACATTCTGTTCTTGGGCCGCTCTTCCTCTTTTTACATCTTCATCAGCTACCCGTGTCACTTCTGCAAAGTTTTTGTTCACTTCCTGGAGGTCTTGCTTCAACATACTGTTGGCTTTCATCAAACTATCATTAATTTGTCTCATATGTTCATTTTGGCATCTGAAATGATCAAGTTCCTTTTTCTGCTTTTCTTTTTCAAGTTCTTACATTTCATCATCTGGATCTTCGTATTTTTCATCAGAAATTATCTTTTTAAGACTTGCTTTCTCTTTGGAGGATTCAACCACTTCAATTATTACTTTCTCTTTTCCCTTCGAAGTCACTGATACTCCATTATCTTCCATACTTCCATTGTTATCATCAAGAAAATTCTTAGGAGTTATATCTGGGATTTTTCTGAGACTTTGATCAATACCCTCAAGAATTTGTTTTAAAGCTAATTCTAAAAATTTTGCTTTCATGTCTTCCTCATCATCACTTGCTGAATCCTGTATGCTTACAATTTTATCCTTTTTAAGTTTAGGATTCAATGTGGCTTCCATATTCATCCTAAACTTATTTCCAGGTCTTGTCCTTGGCCTAAAATATGCTACGAGTGGTTCAGATGAACACTCTGAGGATTCTGAGGGTTTGTTATGAGAAGAGACAGGGTCTTGCTTTACTTCTGGCAAAGTTTTTTCATCTTCTTTCATTGCATCTTCAGGCTGTATAACATGACTACAATTAAACTCTTCAGGCTTTTTATGTTTCATCTTTGCAGGCATTTGTATATCTGTCTCTTTTTCAGGTAACTCTTCTTCGTGGTGGCATTCTTCATTTTCAAACAAGATCTCTGTCTCTGTACAATCAGAAATGACCTCTTTTCCAGAAGGATTTTGTTTTCTTTTTCCCTTCTTCTCTTTCTTAAATTCCACTTTAAATCCCGACCAATATAAAAAATGAGACCAAGTTCTGCCCTGCTTTTCTACTTCTTTAGAAATTAACAATTTTATCAAGCCATGGTGAAACATACTGTTATTGGGAGTATCAGACTGATTCTTAACGCTAGATGCCATTTTACTTAAACTGTTCTGCAAGTAATAGGGTAAGTTTAATTTCTTTGTACTTGAAACATGCTGTAACAGACACATATGATAATGGTATATAGTGGCGAACCTGCCTTCACATGTTATATACCTTTGGATAATTTGTAGAACATCCTGCCATTCCTTGATTAGGAAAGTATTCTGAATGCCTTAGCTCCAATCGGGATCTTGGTGTGCCGGAAGGAGGAACTGGCTGAAATATTCATCTATTGATTGCCTCTTATACCATTTTTCACCCTTGGGAGCAACCCCAACAGCCTGTGCAATGGTTTCTTTTGTTACTGAGAATTTAAGGCCATTCATTTTCACCATTGAACCCTCGAGGTTTTCACAAAATGATTTTGTAACCCCTATGTGAAACTCTCCCATCTTTTCGAACATGGTAAAACAACCAGCTGCTTTCACCTTTTCAACATCAGATGGAAATTTCTTCATCCATTCAACATTTTGGGGCTCAATCCTGAGCACATGACCACTTGGGTGTGATTTCTTGTCTATCTCCATGATTGAATGCGTGACTGTAGAAGCAATACTTGAACGCAAACTTTGGGGAGAAGATACTGAAAACCCTCTTTGAACCTCGAAGTCCATTTTGTCTATCTCATATAATCAATGATCTACCGGGCTTGAAATGATTCAGAGATATGGAGAGGTACGAACCCCCCAATCTGATACTTTCTTCATGAACCATCTTCGAGGCCTGATCACTCTCATAATTGCACCCTGTACTCAAAAACCTAATCAATAGCAAGCTGGCAGCGTGCATGTATTTGAATAATGATATGTGCTGCCAACTTGGGTTAATAAATCAAGACTATATAATTCAACTCTAGCACATTTGTCATATAATGAAAAGACATTAACTAGCCTATAAGAGCTTAGGTTAAACAATATGCATTAAATATTCAAAATAATTCAAACCTTAAGAAAATGGGAAAAGCAAAGGTTGGAATAAACAAAAGGAAAAAAGGCTTAAAAATGAAAAATAGACCTAGGGAGGAAAGAAAATGACTCAAAACACAGTAATTAAACATATATGGGTAATGTTTTGAACATTAGTAGACACGTTTCACCTTCTAGCAGCCTCATCATTTAGTTCTGGGCCAGTTTTGTGGATGTGAGGTAGTTTTGGGCGCAAATTAAGACTATCCATGTCTTCTTACAACATGAGACGATTGCAAAATTTGAGGTATGGAAAGGCTAAGAGAAGAAATCATGGGTGTGTTGAGTGGAGTTTGGATAAGTATGCACCTTTTCATCGGATTTGCTTTGGCTACAACAAAATCCTACAATATGCAGTAATCGGGCATCATGCCTTCCAATACAAAATTTTAGCACAAGTGACCCTAATAATCACAAGTCAACTACATGGGCATCATCTCTTGCTAGCTGACTAGTGGGCTGACTTTGGGGTTGTGGAACTGTTTCATGCTATAGAACTGGATAACATCAGCTATTGAGGAAATTGAATTGAGTGTACCATTAGGATAAATAATTAAATAATAACATTTGGAACCAATGTGTTAGTTTCAATTAAATGTGTGGGGAATGTTATGTAAGACCCTCAGACAACCCTTATACACCACATGTGCTTGATTCAAACATTCAAATCCTTGACAATTTAAGCCTTAACTTAAGTGAAATCAACAAGAGATATAAGTGTTGGAAACAACCAAACCATGACTACAATGATAGCTGAAAATCTAATGTGCAATAAGACAATTCTGAAAATTCGAAAACACCATGCATACAAAGAAGAAATGAAGTCCATGTTCATAGTCTCATGATGAATAGGATTGTCATTGATGACAACATAAAAGTAACTAACCATTCTGGAAAACATCTAAAAGTTTTTATGGCTTTCAAAAGTAAGGTCTAAAAGTTTTTATGACTTTCTTTTCAATATTTATGACAATTTGAATGGATAGGCCCCACTCATAGCCAAATACTTTTGAGATATTTACAACTCATTGGAGTATGGGGGACCATATAATTCTCGAAAGACATTGGATTCAACAACCCATGCCTTTGAATAAACATACCTCAGGACCAAGCGTCTATTCTGATGCATGTGGACATCTATGCAGGTTTTGACAAGCCACTGTCGTTCATTTTTAACGTAGTACCCAAGGATTTGAGCCTCAGTAAGCTTTGTCTGCAAAATATCTTTGACCTATTCGAGAGATTCTCCAACTTCCCGTTTTAGATTATAAATAGTAGATGGATTTAATGCTGTCAGGTTGATGCCCATTTCAAAGGAAGGATGTGTTTTATATTACCAATCGTATCACATCGACATTTTAAGCTATATGTTCATATGATAAAAAAAATATAATGCATTTTCAAAGGATGGATTTGTTTTATAATGCCAATCAAATCACAATGAAATCCTTATTGAAACAATGGTCATATCATCAATCGTTCTTGTGGAATCGCATACACAAATTTGTACACTTATTCAACTTAACTACAATTTATCTCCTTAGAAGGATGCAAATAATTGGTTCAAATGATGCAAGTAATAATCCTAGGTAACTAACTAAACAATTGTGTTTTCCATATACATGATTATAAATAAGTCAATACATACATTTAGCACTTTATTCATCAACTTTATAAATGCGAAAAAGGAATTAGCAACACTATAAAAGGAAACAAAAGTCATTCAAATAATACATATTGTATAGTTAAGGTGTCAAAAGGGAATTAGCTCGACATTCGTCTATATTGCAATGAAAAGTGAAACCTATACATTTCGTCCCTATATCGACAAAAGTTCATGGAACATTACAAATCATGGATATTGCCACGGTTTTTTTGCCCTGAAAAACAAAAAATATAAAAATCCATTTTTTTAACCCACGAATGTTGAAAACGTGGAAATATTTCATGGAACAATCCTCCCATATGTAATAGTGTACGTTTCTTCTATAGTTGAAAGGGAGACTACCTTCTATTTCTGACACAACCAGACTAAAGGTCCAGATTTTAGTAGAAACAAATATCCAAAAGTGTACTTACGGTTGTCAATGTCACCTCCCTAGTCGAAATCAATAAATTCAACTAGCGGTTCTATACTACGACATTAATTAATACCATATTGATAAGTTCCTTTGATATAGATAACAATTCTCTTTCTTTCTTTCCAATGGATTTCTCAAGGATTTTGCATGAACCAGGAGACCAAACTAACAACATAGGAGAGTTTCGATCAACTATGAGTTAAGTAAATCAGGCTTCTGACCAACGTCAATAAAGAGTGGCGTTGACTCGTGGAGAGTCATAGTATTTCAACAACTTCACTCCATATTGATTAGGTGTAGCACATGACTTATAGTTAGACATATTGAATTGTTTCAAAATATCCAAAGCATATTTAGGTTGGGAAAGAAATATACCATCATTCATTTTCAAAATTTGAATTCCCAAAAAGAAATGCAACAAACCAAGATAAGTCATTTCAAAGGTATCCGTGTTAGGAACCCATGTCAACCGTTCTATTTACTTTGTTAGTATATTGTTGTTGGACGCATATGCTTTATAAGTCGTCTCATAGTATTTGTTGATCCATAGTTTGTATTATTGTTGTTGGACGCATATGCTTTGTAAGTCGTCCCGTAGTAATTGTTGATCCATAGTTTGTATTGGCCCATGGTTTGTATTGGCACATGGTATTGGCGCCTAGACTTAGTATATAAGTTTGTGTTGAGACCAATGAAGGTACCGTGAAGTTATTTTGTATTGAGCTTGCTCAAAGGAGGTTTCCCCCTTGAAGTGGCCTGAGATCAATAAAAATATTCTGTGATCTGATATATCGTGTATTTCATCAATTAATTGTTGCAGGTTCTTCACATCTGGTATCAAAGCACTTTCTTGGGCTCGTTGGGTGAAATTTCTGCCAATTTTTTTTTTTTGCATATGTTGCAGGTTTAGATCTAGGAATAATCCCTATCCGCTTAATTGTGGGAAGTGCTTGGGCATAATCCCTACAACTCATTGTGAGGAGTATCAAAAGAACCCCAAATTAGCTGGCCCATTGAGAGAACCTGTTAGTGAAAATGGAAACGACCCCTACCTAATTGACTAGTTCCCACCCGCGAGGTAAACCAAGAGCTATCGTTTATGGAAAAGCGGTTATCAGTTTTAATTGAGCCGTGGAGTGAGGGGTACTGCCCCAATACGCAAGCCATCAGACAACATTGGTGGCCAAGTAAATCCCCTGAACCGTTAGGAAGCCGAGCATACTTGGGGTCCATATCTATTTTCAGTTGATAAATCACAGATTTCCTCTGTCCAGAACTGTTGCTGATCACTTCCGCATCGTTGTGGATCCATCTATTTCTGATCACTTCCATGTCATTGCAAATCCATTTGTTTCCGATCCCTTCTAAGCCGTAGCAGATCTGTTCTGGGAAAAAAAAAATACTAGTTATGGTTGTCACCCGCGTAGGAGCAAAAACCATGGAGGAAGCACTTGCAGCCATCCAAACCAAACTCTAGGATCTGGATGAAAAATTTCTCGGCCTTCATCTTGAGCATTCAGCCATGAACAACAAACGACAGCCTGAGTCTTCATCAAACAATGGGTTCTCTTCTTCCATCAATTTCTGTGGTCCAAAGCTTGATTTTCCTCTCTTCAATGGCACTGATCCGACTGTATGGATCTATCATGGAGAACAATATTTGAGTCTGCATAATACTTTTGATGTCAACAAAGTTCCACTTGCATCCTTTCATTTGGAACAGGAAGCTCTTCAATGGTACCGTTGGTACATCAAGGCTCATGAAGCCAAAATGGCCAGCTTTTTGCTCGTTCCTTTTGCAACGATTTGGTCCTAATGCTTTTGATGACTTCATAGGAGCCCTCACTAAACTTTTACAAATTGGCACTGTGAGAGAGTATCAAACTGAATTTGAGAAACTAGCCAACCACACCAAAGGATTTCCTGATGACTTATACTGGAGTTGTTTTATCAGTGGTCCAAAGGATGAAATCTGCTCTGAGGTCAAAATGTTCTGTACCAACACAATGATGGAATCCCTGGGGTTGTGTTGATGCCCCGAAGATCGCAGCATCAAGCAAAAAGGGATTCTCCCCGGTAGACTATCCCAATTAGATTGTCGACCATTTGGTATGGAGAATCCATCCGGTTAGTAGTTCCGGCAACCGTTAGGTTTGGAGATTTGCTTCAATTACACCGGTTATGGCCTGATCCACCATTCTTTTTGATTTTATGGTTTAAAATGATATGCAAGTGCCTAAGCTAACTTAATCTAAATGCAGAACTTGAAACAAATCTATATCTAAAACTAAAATAAACCTAAACTATCCCTGCAAGGAGCAAAATTATAAGTATGAGTAATGTGCTGGAAGAAGTATCTAAAGATCAACATACAACCATTAAATCATAAAGATATATTTACAGCAAGGAGGCAAAAGATATTAGAAGATAGCTTCCAATTCACATATAACGCATTCCATTACTCATGTAGGAGAAAAATCATTTGCACAAGAAACAGTAAGATCATTCAATACAGAGAAATAATTCAAGACAACAAAGAAAGATCTCACTGTAGAATATGAAAGTCACAAGAATAATCCAACATGCATCCAACATCCATTTCCATGCAAAAGATGTCCTCTCCAGGCTCTTATTAGGCAAATTTCATTTTCTTGGAGCAAGTGCAAGATAGCTCGTACAAGTTAAGAAAAATATTTTCCCTGCAAAAAGTCCTTTACCCTATTCCCTAAGCTTCTATTTATATCTTTACAAAATGCCTCTTGGGCTGCCACCTGGCTCTTTACACATGTCCTCTACAGACTTTTCCTCTTAATAAACAAATCATGGCCCTTTTCTTAAAACAGAAAATTTCTCAAAAATAGAAAAGGACAACTGTCTAGTGATTGTATGCTCTAATCATAGGGAGACCAAATGAAAAATAGGAACAATGCATTAGGATCAGGGTGTTCACCCTTGGGAAGGCGCTTCTGCTGGGAGGGAGGTGCTTGGACTGGCTACTACTACTGCTGCTGCTTTCTTTTCCTCCTCTACTAAGTAACTGAACCAGATACCAGTGTCTCCGATAACCACATTTGCTGGGGAAGGGAGCAGGATCTTCTGGGAAGTTACATGCTTACCAAGCTCTGCTTCAACACCATGAATTTCTGTAACTGCTGCTTAGTGGATTTATTTAAGCAAATGACTGTATATTGATGACAACCCAATATAGTGATGGAGATCATCAGTGGCTAGGACATCAATCTTCTTTACATATTCTATTTGAATGCCTAGCTCTTCCTTCAAGTCTGATAAACGTTGCTCTTTGCTTGGAAAATCATTGAGGGACTGAGGGAAACTCATTTGGCACTTATCATGTACTTCATGGATCTTTTGATACAGGCTGTTACTTTTATCAATTGTTCCCTGGATCTTAGCCATTAGCTTAAGGCCACAATTCGTGCAGAATTCCATAAGGGCTACATCTTCTTTAAAATCATCTACTGACTTGAATGGGAGATGCTTGGGGAAATCAACCTTCCCTTCTCTCCATTCCATCTGGCTCAGGATGTTTTCTTTAACCCAAGTGTATTTTCCCTTAAGCCTATTGGCCTTTGCATTGACTTCTTTCAATCTAACCATCATGGCTTTGAGCCTGCACACTTCCTCAGTAATCAGCTCCTGTGTGGCGTGCATTTGTCTTAGAATGTCACAGGACAGCTCATGAAAGGGAGACATATCTATTGCTCTGTTTTCTTCCTGCTCTAATTGATCAACCATTGCTTGCAGATGAAAAACTCTAGCTTCAGAATCGTTCTTTTCTGCTTCTAGAACCATCATCTGGATTGCCAGGTGCTCCTTTTCTTCTTCTAAATGGCGATACTTATCTGATAACTCCTTGTGATCAACAGACAGACGATTATATTTATTCACTACAAGATCCCTGTAAGCCTGCTCATTAGCCACAGTATGTTGCAACATGCGAGCTCTCCTCTTTGTTGACTCAAATTCTCTAACCATATCGACCACATTGTCCTTTGTTGCTTTTGCTACTGACACAGTGGCGGATGCCATGGCTATGGGAGCCTTATTTGTATTTTGCATCACTGTGGTCTCCCGCCGGGTAACAATATCTTCTTGGAAGATTCTCTTTATCCTCTCTTCCGATTTCAAGACTACCGCTTCCTCTTCTTATAATACACAAATTCATCCCATTGGGACACAGTATGATCTTCTGATGGGGTGTAAGGGATGATTGGGAGGTCTATTACATGTACTTCTGTCTCTATGGGTGGGGTTTGTACTACTTGAGATGTGTTTGTTTCCACATCTTGGGTGCCGGGGACACCTGCTTGAGATGTGTCTGTTTCCATATCTTGGGTGCCGGAGCCACCTGCCTGGGAATCTTCATTGGTCTTAAGTTCTTCCTCCTCCTTTTGTTCCTCTTCAGTTTTACGCCTTCTTTCTTCTTCTTCAGCTTGCTGCTGATTTTCACTTTCCTCCCTCTGCTCTTGATCTTCTGCTTCCTTCTGCAACCTTGCTTCTTCATCTTCTCTCTGCAACCTTGCTTCTTCAGCTTCTCTCTGCAACCTTGCATCTTCTGCTTCTTGTTGCAGTCTTGCTTCTTCTTTCAATCTTTGTTCTTCACGGGATAGGGCCTCAGCTGCTTCTCTCTCTTTCTACAGACCGTCTTCTCGGGTTGGGGCAGAGCTAGAGCTAGCTCCACTGCCTTGACGACAAATCTACAACTCAGTCATGTTGTTGATGCCTCTGAACACTTCTTCCTCTGCATCATAGTAATGAGCATATTCAAAATTAGCATATACTTCCTTGCAATGTTCAGCAACCTTGCTCCGCCTATCATTTCTATGGAAGATCATTTCACCGAAGTGGAAAGATTTAAGCTCTCGAACGTATTCCTCAGCTGTTGCAACCCCTGAGAATTTGTAGGCTCCTACGCAAAAGGGCAAAGGAGGGAAGGAAGCCTTATGTTGCTTGTTAAGCACCCTTCCTATTCCATCAAGGAAAACTTGCCTGACTGCTTCCTTGAGGACTACATAATCAGTAGCGTATTTTGGCAAAATGTATGGCGCTTTGGTACCTCCAAACATCCTGATGTAGGTGCCCTACTCCGAGAAATAAAAATCGCCATAGTTTTCCAGGACCTCCATGGCATTTTCTGATAGACAATTGGGCTCTTCCTTGAACATCTGCTCATATAGAGGCATGATGAACTCTTCGCAGATGAGCTTATAGTTCGCTCTGTAATTTTGAGCCCACATTATTTTATAAGCAGTGTAGACCGGAGTGTTGGCTTTATCCCATGTGCAACCTAGCCTAGGGAAAGAGAGCTTGGCCAAAATGCAGTCAATGAGATACGAAGACATGTAAAATTCTGACTTTTTTAAGGCCAAACCTTCTCTTGCAGTGGCCACTATGGATGCCAAACTGTTCGAAAGGATAGTAGCCCAATCAAACACATTTCCTCTGAATGCTATGAAGTGGATGATGGGGGCCCACTGTATCCTATATATAGTGCCGTCGGGCATGCCAAAATTTTTGCATAACATCAGGGCGATTAACCTAAAAGGAGGTCTTAGGCTTTGAATATCATATTCATCATTATCTCTCTTCCTCAACCACTTGCTTGTGACCAACAATTTTTGGCCACCTCAGTATTATTCATCTTATCCAACCATTCATCACTTAGAGCTTGTTGGGGACGTGAGAATTTGTAGGCTGCTGCAATATACGCTGGATGGAATGAAGCGAAAGGCTCTCTCTTACTGTCATGCAACACTCTTGTCTGCGGGTTGGCATGTTCCAGTATCCATCCGATCACTTCAGAGCATGGGAACAATTCAGGGCGAGTAGAAGCCTTAGCTATGGCGGAAGTTCTGATGTTGAGGTAGATTTGTTCTTCTTGCAATAATACATCAGGGATATCCGGGTCCCTGATCATCCGGTAAACATCTCCCCAACGGACCTCGGGAGGAACGTCGGTGGTACACTTAGTGTCTTGGAAAATAGTTTTAGTTCTTAGTTGCACTGGATCTGGTTCCATCACTTTAGTTTTCTTTCTACCACCTTTTGGCATCGTGGCTTATCCCTGCCAGCAACCAAATGTGAATCATTACAAAATTTGCAATACGTTATGAGAGTGTAACATAGAGTAGGACAATTTTAACATGCTAATGAGAAATATAGACAAAATTATAAAGTTGCATGCTGGGGAAGCAAACTAAACATAAATCCTTCTAGAAAACGAAATATGGTCCTTAGACTTGATTATTCTAGGGAGACAATGCCTAGTCAGGAACTTTTGGAATGCTTCCAAAAAGGTAAGCATAGGACGTGGAAAAACCTACTTCCTTCCTAGTCCTTGGAGACAGGATGCCCTTCATCATAGCACTTCTAATGGTCAATGGTGGGTTGTCCTGGAGTGGAAAAATCCTATGAAGAAACAATGAAAACAAGGAACTGTTTTCCATAGTCATTAACTGAGCCGAGTGGTTGAGTACCTCAACTGACCACTACTGTCATCGATAACACTTGCGAGATGGTCTGCAGCCAGCATGAAGTTTAGATGGTCATGGCTACGGCTCTCCGTCGGTAGGAATGAGAAACCTATGGGGCCATGGCAGCCGTAAAAAAAAAATGAGCTATGCTACCAATGTCTACCGGCCACGTTATGAAATGGGAAAAAACCCAAAAAAGTAACTTGATGTGAAGATGAGACAAAGATGACGGTTAAAACACCTACCTGGAGACGAGACAGCGGTGGAGTGAGGTGGACACAGTGGTGGATGCGCTGAGCTGGAGCGAGCTGACGTGGTCTTCCCAACGGCGTTCTTCAAATAACAAACTAACAATGGGACCAACAAAACCCCACCGTTCTTATATAAAGCTAGACACGTGCGTGCATTTAAACGGGTAGGTGGCGATTTAAAACGGGGTTTAATGCTCATACGGTGCGGTCTTTTCAATCCGACTTGGCATTTAAGCACGATCATCGGTTGCGGGGCGGACTCACAAGTTTCATCCGCAGTTGTGGCCAGAACTCAGGAGTTCCTCCCGAAAGGCGGGAAACTTTATTGCGGAAAAGAGACAAAAAACAACACTTCGCAGTGGCGAAAAATGATGGTGAGTCATTTTGGCGTTTCGGGAGCACTTTGTGAGTTCTTCCGAAATAAACTCTCTCGGAAGCTTATCGCGGTCGGCTTTGCCGAGTCGTCCCGAAGTTTCAGAAAGACTCAGTAAGTCCTTCCGCAATTCATGAATAACTTTGTTTAAGTTTTTTCTTTATCGAAACATAAATGGTTGAGTAACCTGGGGACAATTTACTACAGCAACATTTGGTGAAAGCTTCCGCAATTTCGGGAGATAATTTTAAGTTTCTTCCGCAGTTTCGGGAGAGCTTGCTGAGTTCTTCCCTAGTTTCGAGAGAGAAATTTGAGCTTCTTCCGCAGTTTCGGGAGACAATTTTAAGTTCTTCCGAAACTTTAAAAAAATGCTAAGTGTTTTCGCTGTTTCAATGAGTAACTTTAAGTCTTTCCGCAGTTTCGGGAGAGAATCCTGAGTTTCTTCCGCAGTTTCAGGAGAGCTCGCTAAGTTTCTTCCACAGTTTCGGGAGATAATTTTAAGTTTCTTCCGCAATTTCGGGAGAGCTCACTGAGTTCTTCCCCAGTTTCGGGAGAGAATCGTGAGTTTTGATTTAGAAGAAAAACTTCAATTTTAAAGCAGATTCTTCAGTTGAAACCAAAACTAAGTCAAAAGGAGACTTAACTTCTTTAGGTAGTCCTTCTAGTAAAATACAAAGGAGGGGCCCCAATATGTACAAAATTTGGGGGGGGATGTTGCTGCAACAACAGGTTGGCTATGTTGGCAGAAGACAATATTTCAACCCAACAACACTCCAAACCCACTTTTGTTCCCTTCCAAAATGAGGGTTCTCAACGACCTCCCATCCTGCCAGCTCCTCGACCCACTCCTATCAAGCATTTGTCTGAAACAGAGATGCATGCACGCATAGAAAAAGGGCTTTGTTATAATTGTGATGGGAAATTCACTCGGGGACATAGATGTGTTCAACAAAAGCTCTATCTCTTGGATGTGAATTCTGTGCCTACCTCTGAAATTGGTGAAGAAGCTCCAGATACAATAGATGATCAGGTCAACATTCAGGAGCCGCCTATTGACCCTCCGTCTCAGGATGACCGCCCAGAGATATCTCTCCATGCTTTAGCTAGAATCACCACCCCCCAAACAATGCGGGTCAGGGGTTACTTCAAGAAGCTTCCTCTTACAATACTCATTGATTCTAGTAGCACTCATAACTTCATTGACCCTCAGATCACCAAATAGGATGATTGTTTTGTCCATCCTTGCTCCAACTTTGAAGTCATGGTTGCCAATGGGGGCACCTTATCTTGCAAAGGGAAGTGTTGCAATGTGCGTATCTCTATGGGATATTATAACTTGCGCTCTGACATGTTTTCCTTGACCTTAGGCAGATGTGATGTGGTTTTGGGTGCTCAATGGCTACGCACACATGGCCCCATCTTATGGGATTTTGCTAAACTATGGATGTAGTTTTCATCCTATGGACACAAACACACATTGAAAGGATTACAACCAGGGTCTCTTAGCATCATCAGTTCACATCGTATGGAAAAAATCCTTAAGAAGAATTCACATGGTGTCATCGCTTAGCTCCATTCCATTCAGATGCAACCTTCAGCGGTCTCCACTACTCCTTTGGATCTACAACAAATTCTGGATCGATATACAGTTGTCTTTGCTGAACTAGTGGGATTGCCACCTTCAAGGCCAAAGGACCATCTTATTCCGCTCCTTCTTGGAAGCGTTCCTCCCAACATCAGGACATATCGCTACCCATTTCACCAAAAAAAAGAGATTGAAATGCTCATTCGGGACTTACTGAAGCAAGGTATTATTTGCCCAAGCACTAGTTCCTTTTCTTCACCAGTTCTTCTTGTCCGCAAAAAAGATGGGTCATGGCACCTCTGCATTGAATTGCGAGCACTTAATCACCTCACAGTCAAGGATAAGTTTCCAATTCCTGTTGTTGATGAGCTTCTTGATGAGCTTCATGGTGCTCAATTTTTCTCCAAGTTGGATCTTCATTCTGTGTATCATCAAATTCGGGTTCATGAGGATGATATCCCTAAAACAACTTTCTACACACATGATGGCCACTATGAGTTTTTGGTCATGCCCTTTGGCTTCACTAATGCTCCTTCCACATTCCAGGCCTTGATGAATAAAATATTCTGGCCCTACTTGTGGAAATTCATTTTGGTCTTCTTTGATGATATCCTCATCTACAGTAAAACATGGGTTGAACATCTCCAACATCTGGATCTTGTAATGCAACTTTTCTCTGACCATCATCTCCACGCCAAAAAGTCTAAATGTGTTTTTGTATAGAAGGAAGTAGAGTATCTCGGGAACATTATTTCAACACAAGGGGTTCGAGTGGATCCTGCCAAAATCGCTGCCATGAACAATTGGCCGCATTCTCAGACACTTAAGAGCCTTTGTGGTTTTTTGGGTTGGATTGGTTACTACCACAAGTTTGTCAAGGATTATGGGAAGATTGCAGCTCCATTAATTGCTCTATTGAAAAAGGATTCTCTTACATGGACACCTTCTACTGAGTGTGCATTTTCCAAACTGAAACAAGCTATGTGTACTACACCTGTTCTAGCTATGCTCATTTTTTCCAAGCCCTTCACTATTGAGAGTGATGCTTGCGGCAATGGAATTGGTGTTGTTCTCTTTCAAGATGAACACCCCATTGCGTTCACCAACAAATACCTTTCAGGAAATAATTTAGCTGCCTCTACATATGAGAAGGAAATGATGGCTATTTTGCATGTAGTCCAGAAGTGGCGACCCTACCTATTAGGGAATCATTTCTGCATCAAAAGCCCTTCTGCTGTTGTTGGCCCGGTTTTGCAACCAGGCTTAGTGCTATGGGCACCTGCTAACTAGTAGCAGCAGTTTCAATAGAATTAAAACAAGAAACTAATCTAAACAAAACTAATCATGGATCTATGCAAGAATATAAGCAAATAATGTAAACATTTAAAGAACAAGAACAAGAAAATATTTAAAGAATGAATTTGTATTGAAAAATGGGGGGCAAGCAAGTGCTTGCGGTAATACCTTCAATGGTGAAGGTTGATGTTGAGCAACTCCCAAGATGAGTAGCTCCAAGCTCCAAGAGGTCTCCTTCTCCAAGGTTGCTTACAATGGCCAAAATGCTCAAGGAAGATTTCGGCAGCATGAGGATGAGATAATGGATGGATCTGAAATGAGGAGCCCCTACCACCTTTTTATAGGTTTTGGTGGTGGGGAATACCATTTGTGGTTTTGTGGAAACCAAATGGTATTGACCAACATGGTTTAGGTACTTTTCCCTCCTTTTTCCTTTTTTGAATAAAATTAATATTTTTATTCCCTTTTTAATATTTTTGGGAATTTGGACCCTTTTTGAGGGTCTTTTATGCTTTTTTAGGAAAAATAATCTTTTTTAATGGAAAAAGGGGTGTACTCAGGTCTTTTGGTGACCTTTTGTTGGTTTCAGAGGCTCAGATGGTGAAAAAGTGGACAAATGGGTCATGTGAATAGGGAAATGAGCTAGTGAGCACTTTTTGGGTGTTAACAGATTGCCCCCTGATGTGTGAGGGCAGGAGCTCATCGTATAGCCGATAGACATCATAGTTCATTTGTCTTTTTCTGGGGTTTTAGGGGAGAGAAGAGACCGGTTGGAGACTGGAGCCACGGCCCTTGGAAGCTGCAAAAACAAAACAAATTACATGGCCTCAATATGAATGAGGTATAATCTCTGATAATGGACGAGGCGGGCATTCCCATGCTCGTATCAAGACATATACATAACAATTAGTCCCAAGAAGGGGGATCTAATACATAAAGAATCTATTGGTACATCATAATGGTCCAGGGGGGACATTATTTTGGGATATACTCCTGATCATAACTGATTTCAATAACTGATACACTGGAATAACTGATGAACTGCTGAAACTGAAGGTGTCCAACATCTGTAGGGACTCAAAGACTATGAGTCATCTCTGAGAATTAATGTAACTGTATACTCAAGGGAGTATGAAACTAGGGTAGATCTGAATACTGTCACCATGCGCAACCCGGATATCTATAGAACAAGTGTAACTGGTTTTATCCATAGGAAGATTCTCAAATGTGGAGGAGTCAGGAGGTATCCGGGGTCTTCGACTAATAACTGAAAGGATCAGTGTCCTGTGCGAGTCTCAACGATGCGATCAAGGTGTTGAAGTCGAGCATGTGAGAAACAACCATTTGGAGAGGCAATGAGGATTCCTCTCGAAATGATTCGTAGGCACTCATCATAAATGGTAATGAGTCCAAGACACATGGACCTCTAGGTCTATCCTCTGGAATAAATGTGGTTGTTGTCGACAGAGGGAGACCAACAACTAACAAGGCAATGATTTTTTCTTGATAGGAGCACGAGGTGTAGAACTGAAGTGTTGTAGTACTGATGGTAGGACTGACATACTTGTGGGGATGGAAAATAACTAGGTCAAAAAGTTGGTAGACTCAAACTTCCTTTGTTCAGAGCATGGAGGAATGGTTGACTTGGCAGCGTAGGGAACTGTCTTGTAGGTGTGGGGATCATTGATTTTTTAGTGACTGAAGGGTATGTACTGACTCTGGGAGGGGTGAAGCTGATGGTAGCTGTCGAGGGAGTTTTAGGGTGACATACCGCAGAATACTCTGAACAAAGGAGACCAAAATGGGGAAGCTGCCATGTGAGTGGACATGATCTGTTGTGGTGCCAAGAGGCACCATTGATGCTTTCTTCGTAGTTTCAATGAGCTCCAAGAAGGGATAAAAGTGTGCTCTGAATTGGTACGGTCCTGTGGATTTTGTGAGCCCAGGACGGTTCATGCTCATGGTTGTTTTCATGTTTCGAGAGTCTGAAAACGGTTAGTGGACTCTATTGGTGTTTCTTTTTCGTAAGTTTAGTCTCCAAGGCCCGAAAAAGCATAAAATGATGCGGATGGAGAACTCTTCTAGCCGATGTGACTAGAGTATACCTTTTTCGTAATTAGTCTACGAGGTCCGGAAAAGGGGTAAACTTATACCAGGTAGACGCCCTTTCAGATACGTTTAGCGAGCATGAAAGGAAGCAAGATTGCTCGGCGATCTTTTCATTGTTTTAGGAGTCAGAAAAGAGCTTAACAGAAACTCCCTAAGTGCCTTTTTCGTAAAAGGGGTTGCTCGGCCCGAAAAAGGGATAAAATTATACCAAACAAAAATGGATTGATGAGGGAGAGAAAGGTCTCAAGCATCGTCATCAGTGCGGAAAACTGGATCCGGTGACATAAGGATTGTCGAAAACGGAGAACGACCGATGTGGCACGCAAACCGAGGCTATGTGGGGGGCATGGAAAAAATGCCCGAAAAATCTAAAGGTGAGAGCGAGAAATGATCTCAAGCATCATCATGAGCGCGGAAAACTGAATCCGGTGATATAAGGCATGTCGGAAACGGAGAACGACCGATGTGGCATGCAAACCGAGGTGACGAGGGGGCATGGAAGAAATGCCCTGACAATCGGGACGTGACAGTGAGAAATGATCTCAAGCATCATCACGAGCGCGGAAAATTGAATCCGGTGATGTATGACACATCCAGAACGGAGAATGGCCGATGTGGCACGCAAACCGAGGTGACGAGGGGGCATGGAAAAAATGCCCTGACAATCGGGACGTGACAGCGAGAAATGATCTCAAGCATCATCACGAGCGCGGAAAATTGAATCCGGTGATATATGACACGTCCAGAATGGAGAACGGCCGATGTGGCACGCAAACCGAGGCCACGAGAGAGGTCAAAAAATGGACCCCGTGAAAACGGGAAAAGGAAGGAACCTGCATGAAGTTCTCGCTGTGCTGATTCCAACGGTACCAACGGTTTGAGAAATGGACTTCGTATGATACCGCAATGGTTGTTGGAAAATTGGTGGAATTTCTATAAATAGGGGGTGGGGCCCAAATGACTTGTCATTGTTACGTGTGAGTTTGATAGAGCTGTCAGAGCTATTTCTCGATTTTCGGGAGATTTCACCGTTGGTTTTCGATTCAGCGAGTTGCAGGTAACTCTATTTGCCTTAGCCTTGTCAATTATGTCTTTTTGTTTGGCGGCGGGCCCCCGAAGGCCGCGAAATTCCATGTTGACTCTCCAACGTGGAATATCGCGGGTTTCGGGACTGTTCCCGCGATGAACCGCGCGGGTTTTAGGCTAACAGTCGCGATGTTCATCGCGACTGCGAGGTTCGAACCCACGATGTTCATCGCGAGTTCATGGGGGATAGTTGCGATGTTCATCGCGACTGTTTGGCCAAAACCCGCGATGTTCATCGCGGGTTTTTGCATGGATCCCACGATGGTCATCGCGGCTTTTGGTGGAAAAGCCGCGATGGGCATCGCGGCTTTTTGTGGAAAAGCCGCGATGGGATTTTTTCAAATTTTTTTATGCTGGGGCTAAAAATTTCTTCTGTTTTCTAGCAGGATGTTGAGGAGACCACTGTCCTCGTGGCGTGAGCGGGAGATCGATGATGATCTTATGTGAGGATTCAGACTGATCCGGGGGTGAGACAGACTCTGGCTATGAGTGGACTTTTGAAGTTCGCTCAGATCCCGCCTATTCGTTCAGTGAGACGGCTCCTGAACAAGCTTGTGCGTTGGTGGGTGCCGGTGGAGGGTGCATTTATCATTGGGGGTGAGAGGTTAGAGATTACTCTCACGGATGTCTATTTTTTGACTGGGTTGCCTCGCTTGGGTGAGGTGGGCAATCTCTTACCGAGGATCCCGCCGGGTGTAGATATGGAGGACCTGTTACAGACTTTCTGTGTAGATGATGCTGTTTTGCAGAACAGCTCTATTAGTCTGCGATCCCTACGTGAGTGGGATATGCGAGCTGTTGGGGCATGTGTTCTACGGATATTGGGTGCTGCTGCGCCACATCGTATGTCTGGGGGACAGACGATGATGGTGGACTCCGTTCTTCGAGGGACATATTATGCCTGGGGGTAGATGTTTCTGGCGGGTGTCCGGAGAGATCTGGACAAGGCCATTCGAGAAGGAGGTGAGTTTTGTTATGCCTCATTTTTATGCTATTTTTTCTTCGAGCGGGTGCCGACCTTGCGGCCACGGGTACCCATTCGTGCTGGTCTTGTGAGTGAGCCTCGTATGATGAGAGGGGGCCAGATGATGCCTCGTGGCGGCGGTGGTGTCCGCGGCTTCTTCACGGAGGATTTTTATCAGCAGTGGGAGCAGATACCCCTGGTGATTGAGGACTACCCCTACGCCGGCATGGACTATCGAGGTGACCCAGAGATGCCTCGTGCCCCAGGACAGGCCTGGAGTTTAGACGGTATGTTTTGTGTTTTATTTGATATTATATCATATGTTGTTTGGTTTATCATTGATGATTATAGTTGTATAGTATGTGATGGTTTACTTGCTTTGTGCAGATGTGGGTCCAGTGCCACCGCCTGACTACGTGGCTCGTCAGGGGCGGGCGATGGTGGTTGCCCATCCACCTGCAGCGGTACCCCCTCCGCGTGGTGGAGGATTTGCAGCTCGTGGGCGAGGGGTTGGCCCTCGCGATGACGTCATAGAGGGTGTCAGACAGACCTTTTCCAGGATCCTAGCTGGACTCCCTGAGGATGGTTGGAGAGACCTGGATTGGGATATTTTGGAGGGTTGCTTCGGTGCGCCGCCTGAGTGGCGGTCGCTCTTGTTGAGGACGGTGGTGTTTGTGGCAGGGCACAGGGGTGGTGCTCGGGATGTCCCTGCAGAGCCGGATCAGATGAGGATCCGTCTATGGGATGACCCAGCGGGGCCAGCGGAGGAGGCGCCAGGGGAGCGCAGAGTTCGGGCTCGTCCTGACCCGGTGGAGCCAGTAGAGGAGGATCCGGAGGAGCCTAGGGATCCTGCTGAGTAGATGATATTGTATCTGCCCCCAAATGCTGATGAGCATATGGGGAAGCATTTTTGTATGAAAGATGTATTTTTGTATATCGGGTGCTGAGGGCACCTATGACATGTTGACTATTATGGTTTATATATATATATGTGGATATATATTTGGATATATTGTCGTGTATGCACGTGGATGCACATTTGTCTTTTGTATATGCCCGTGGAGGCACATGTTATGCACGTGGATGCAGTATGTTGTTATTTATGTATGCCCGTGGAGGCAGATGTTATGCACGTGGATGCATTTATTTTGTTATTTGTTTTATGCCCGTGGAGGCACATGTTATGCACGTAGATGCATTTTGTTTATGGATATGCCCGTGGAGGCACATGTTATGCACGTGGATGCATTTTGTTTATGGATATGACATGATGTGATTGGTGTGCCAGTCGAGGACATTGTTGGCCATATTGTTTGCTACACTGTTGAGGTGTCTTGGGACATGTGTGAATGAAATGGATTCAAACTGTCTAACCATTTGTTAGTGCACAGGAATTTTCTGAAAAGACAGGGATCGCGTACCTGGTAGTCATTGTTGAGTTGGGAAACTAGGAGCTATGAGTCCAAGAAAACGTTGAGGTGATGGATGCTCATTTGGAGAGCTGCGGCCAAGAGACCGGTCACGGCATCGTATTCAGCTTGATTATTGGTGGCGGCACCTAAACATACTCCGTCAATGTGAATTAACTCATGTGAAGGGGAGTATATTACCCAAGCTGCGGAGGCGAGATTAGGAGACCAACGGCTTGCACCATCAGCGAAACCGACATGGCAGAGTGGAAGAGGATCCATCTGTGGTCATGCAGAGAAAAACAAATATTTAGGTTTTTTGAATTTTTTGTGAACAAAGAAAGTATGCCTATACTAAAATGGACGGTGGTGTCCATCAGATTTTCTATGGGTAAAATCGTTTAAGGTACAACCCGTTGCGTGGGTTGCGTAGGGGATTGCCTTCTGAATCGGTCAGAATGTATGCCCCCTGCCCGAGGCAGGTGTGTATGATGTAGGGGCCTTGCCACATAGACACGAACTTTCCCTTTCCGGTTTTATCATGAGCTTGATCATAAGCGAGGACAAGGTATCCCTCAGAAAAGGTTCTTGGGTGGACGTGTTTGTCGTAACTTAGTTTCGATCGTTGTTTAGCTGCTTCCATGTTTTGAATGGCTGTGCGCCGATCTTCATCGGCCTGCTCTAGGAGTAGTAAACGTTGCTCGATCGGGGAAGTGTCCGGTAGGAGTTCAACGGCGATATGTAAGGCTGAGATCTGGCACTCAATAGGGAGGACGGATTCGACACCGTGAACTAAATGGAAAGGGGTAAAACCGGTGGCGGTTTTGGTTGAGGTGCGGTAGGCCCATAGTGCCGGGAAAAGCATGTGGTGCCAATTGGATTTGTGCTTGTCTACAATACGTTGGAGAATGGTCTTCAAAATTTTATTGATCGCTTCGACTTGGCCGTTTCCTTGGGGATAGTAAGCGGAAGAGAAATGGTGTTCAAATTTCAACATGGTTGATAATTCTTTCCAGACGGCATCTTCGAAGTGAGAGCCGTGGTCAGAGACTAGTTGCTTTGGCACTCCGAAACGAGCGATAACATGGTTGAAGAAAAACCGTGCTGCAGTGTCGGCTTTGCAATTATAGGTCGGCATGGCTTCTGCCCACTTGGTGAAATAATCTACAGCCACAACGATGTGTTTGTGACCGCCGGCTGACGTGGGGTTGCAGTCGAGGAAGTCGATGGCCCATTTGCAGAATGGTCCAACAGTGATGACTGGATGAAGGGGGGCGGGGGGAGTTCTTGCTTTGGGGGCAAATAGTTGGCAGTTCTGGCAATGCTTGACTGTGGTGATGCAATCAGTAAACAATGATGGCCAAAAATAACCTGCCCGAATGATTTTCTGGGTGGTGGCCATGCCGGAGAAATGGCCTCCGCAAGCACCGCTATGACAATCATTCAGGACTTGTTCTGCCTCACTATGGGATAGGCATCGGCGTAGGATGGTATCAACGCCGCGTCGGTAAAGTACGTCCCCTAACAAGAGGTATCGGGGGGCGTGATGTCGTATGCGACAGCGTCTGTCACGATCGATGTGTGGTCGAAATTTTTGTGTACGAAGGTAAGTCAAAATGTCTCCGTACCAAGGGTCGTCAGACGAAATGATGAATATCTGCTCGTCAATCAGGTCCGTTTGGATAATGGGTGATGTCGAAGAGGATGGGAGGTCAGTGATGAGGTGAGCAAGCGCGAGGGCTTTAGTGCTTTTGGGAGTTCTGAAAGTGAGGTCATATTCTTGGAGGATAATGACCCATTTAGCAACACGACCTTGTAGGAGTCGCCGGGTTAGGAGATAGACCATAGGGTTGGAGTCGGCCACGACCGTGGTATGACTGAGTAGAATGTAGTGTCGCAATTTTTGTACGGAAAAGACTACAGCTAGGGCTAATATTTCCTCGTATGGGTAATGCAGAGGTGGGCCAGACAAGGTCTGGCTGACGTAATAAATCACATGCTCTTGGTGGGAGGCATCTTCTTGGACCAAAACTCCGGACACAGCATATTCAGATGCCGAGATATAAAGGGTGAAGTCTTGAGAGAAATCCGGTGGGGATATCAAGGGGGCTTGTGTGAGAGCTTTCTTGAGGGCTTCGAATGCCGTGTCTGCTTGCTCATCCCAAACAAAGGGTATGTGGGTACGAAGTAAGCGTAAGAACCCGTGGACTTTGGTGGCATAATCAGGAACGAAGCGCCTGAGGAAATTGGACCGCCCTTGTAGACTTTGGAGCTGCCGAAGCGTGCGAGGAGGCGGAAGTTCTAAGATGGCTTTGAGTTTCAGGGGATCGACAGTGATTCCGTCTTGGGAAACAATGAAACCCAACAACTGGCCTGCCGGGACGCAAAAGACACACTTGTGTGGGTTCAAGCGGATTTTATATTTGCGACAATGCAGGAAAACTTGCCGGAGGTCGTTAAGGTGGTCTGATCGTTTTCGGGAATGAGCTATGAGGTCATCAAGGTAGACTCGCAGGATATGGACCAAGTCGTGAAAGCAATAGGTCATGGCTCGTTGGAAAGTGGCACCAGCATTTTTAAGGCCAAATGGCATGACGCGGTAGGAAAAGGTGCCCCATGGGGTGGTGAAGGCAGTCTTGTACTGATCCTCCTTACGGATGTGAATTTGGTTGTATCCGGAAAACCCGTCCATGAAAGATAGGACCTCATGGCCGGCACACTCATCAATGAGTTGGTCAATGAATGGCGTGGGGAAATTGTCTTTTGGACAAGCATGGTTTAAGTCACGGAAATCAGTGCATACTCTAAGGGTGCCTTGCTTTTTGTTGATGGGAACAGGGTTTGACACCCAGGTGGTGTACGGAATAGGATAAATGAATCCTGCTTTGCGAAGTTTCTCGACCTCAGCTTTAACGGCGGGGAGTTTGGAAGGATGAATGGGTCGCTGTTTCTGGCGAACAGGGGGTACCTCAGGCCATGTATCAATGTGGTGTTCTATGATGGCAGGGTCGAGACCAGGCATATCGGTATAGGACCAGGTAAAGACATCACAGAACTCTTGAAAGAGCTTTTTGTACGCCTGAGTTTCTGCTTGAGTGCAAGATGCGCCCAGCGAGATGAGCTCAGGTTTCCCAGGTGTTGCGGAAATGTCTATCTGTATAGTGGGGGAAATGTTGGACATGTTCCCTTCTTCAAAGGCATCCGGTGCTGGGATGGGGTCCTTTAACCAATCGACCTTAGTGGGTATGAAATCTTTCGATTCAACCGATAGCTGGTTGGATGCGGTGGATGTAGTTGCTTCTGGTAGGAAGTACGAGTGATGATGCATATCATCCCAAGGGTAGTCGGGTGCAGTGAGTGTCTCCAAATTTTTTTCATCATTATTGAAGTAGTCAGACCATATATCAAGGGGTTCTAGTTTGAAAGTTGTTGAAATCATATAGATTGTATTGACTTCTTCCGACGAGGATGATGGCGGGGGGTAGATCTCCTCGATGAGGGGAGGAGATATCTCCAAATCTACGTTGTTTAACTCGTATAATGCTGCTCGATAGTCAGGGAGATTGGGACAATGGTGAGAGTAGTGGCCGTAAACACTGCATATGGCACAAGGATGGTTGGTGCGCAGTGATCTGTCGCGAGGCTGAGGAGGTGGCTCAAGTCTAACGACTGGGATGCCGGTATCATCATCCAACATATTCATATGTTCTTGGAGTGCTGGTAGTTGTGGGCATTGATGAGTTGGATGGCCTATCTCATCACACAAAGAGCATTTAGGAGGAGCTCGAAACACCGGTGGGGGTTTGTTTGCCTTAGGGGGTGGTATAGCAGTGTATGGTTGTGGACCTCTGCCCCCAGTGGGCTTAACAAGAGGAGGAGGATTCGTTGACGACGAAGGGATCGTGAGACCAAGAGATGGTTTCATCGACGAGGAAGGGATTGTGACACCAGGAGGAGGTTGAGTAGTGGTAACAATAGGTTGTACCGGTTGGAGGATGACATTTGGTGTCGGTGGTGGAATGGGAGGCGAAATATACCACACGGGTAATCCCAATGTTAACCCGGGTAGACTAAGGGTAGCCATAACCGGGGCGCTTACTACACCCGAAGGAGGAAATAGAAAGGGGATGGTGTGGATGGGTGTAACACCGATGTGACTAGGGACCAATGGTGGTTGACTAGCGGGTGTTTGTGTATTCTGTGAAAGAGTACAGAGATTTGCGACGTGGTTCTCCGGTGACGGTGGTGGAATGGCTTGGAATGTAGAGGTCATTAGTGTATCAGAGTAAAGGCCGGGTCCCACAGAAGAAACAAAAGAGGTAGTGGCACTAGCAGCAGGTTGTTCAATCATGGGAAGAACATTTTCGGGTGCTGCAGGGGCATTGGGATCATAGTAGGTGAGTTGGTCGATTTTGACCACGCGTCCCTCATGGGGGAACATCATGGTACGAAAAACGGATGAGGCAACCGCTTTCATGGCGTACATGTAACTGCGACCAAGTAAAAGGTTATAATCGAGTTGGGCATTAATGACCTCAATGTCGATGAGCACAGTTTTCCCACCCAATTGGACGGGGACCTTGGGTAGTAGACCTTGAGGTTGAGCTGACCGACCGTCGTAGGCCCGCAATGCAGTGGTGGATTGCTGGAGAGTAGGGGATCCCAACTTCTGCCAAACAAATGTGGACATGACGCATGTGGAGGCACCCTCGTCGATGATACATCGATGGATGACAAGATTCCGAATAGAAACAGAAACTTGGACTGCTATGGTGGAAGGAAGACGTGGTTCGGATTGGTCCAAATCAAAGGTCATCAATTTCGAATCATTTGGGTCAATTGCCCCAATGGCGGAAAGTAAAGTCTTGCGCTGCGTAGGACAGTTTTTTAAGACTTCTAACGCAGACATGGTTGCGGGGGACTAAGCTAAATAATCGACGATGTTGTAATTTGACGCAGCCCGTGCATTGGGGTTGTTGTTGATACGACGGAGTGGGAAACGAGGTGCTTTAGAGGCGCCATCGAGTGGGAGCGGTGGTATACGTAACGTCTGATCGGTGGGATGAGCGTTAGTATCCTTATCGGCGGAGGGGGCTTCCGAGGTAGGGCCATATTGGTTCCGACGTGTCTGGATGTTGACATCAGCCGTGGAAATCATCAATAAGTGGTGAGTACCTGAATCAAACATTGGTTGATCAGGGGCGGCGTAAGTGATCTGTTGTGGTGGCACGTTGCCCTGTGGGGGAGCTAACGGCTGAGTTTTCACCACTCCTTGTGTTGGAAAAGGGTTTTGTAGCACCAACGGTTGTTGTTGAGGTGGTGGATGGTTGGGTGGCGGCTGAGGAGCCGCCTGCCCTTGACGATGGGTGTCATCTGTCCATAGTTGTCGAGCTCGCTCCAGATGTGGGAAAGCGTGGGTATAGTGGCCATAGACACCGCAAATAGAACAAGGATGGTTTGTTCGTAAATTAGCATTTTTGGCTTGCTTAGGTGGTCGATCAAGATTCTGATGAGCAGGCGCCGCGTTATTGTTTTGCAGAGGATGGGTAGGTTGTGGATCTTGGTTATGGTTTTGGTTGTTTCCACGGTTACGTCCTCTTCCGCGGTTTGGTTGCCCACCCTGGTTGCGTTGGTTATTTTGGTATTGGGGCTGATGTTGTTGTGCGTACACATGCCCTTGAGCATTGGGGGGATTCTGGGGAGCCGCAGGTGTGGGAGCAGGTTGCGGTGGGTAGTATGCAGGTGGAGCTGGCGGTGGTCCAGTTGCCTGTTGGGGTTGTTGGTACCCCTGAGCAATTGGATGTGCTGGATTAGCTGGTGCAGCTTGCTGTGGGTACTGCAACGGTTGTGGTGAGAACTGAATGGGGTTCTGTGTAGCAGGTTGGTTATAGTATGTAGGAGGTACATATGCTGATGGCGCTTGTCCATAGCAATGTTGTGGACAAGAGGGTCCATGAATGTGATGTGTCTGGTTTGTTGGAGCGTAAGAAGTTGTCGCTCCAGAACTAGATGTAACCCTAGAGAGGTTTGGGGCAGGCATGGTACTCACCATGCTGAAAGATTTAGCTTGGGGTGTGATTTGTCCAATAATGCCATCGGCAGCATGAGATGCCCCCGGCGCGTCACTGCGTGAAGAGTCGCCTCGTGGGGCGTCAGGTATGATTGTGTATAGATAACCGGACTGGGCGTAAATGAGATCAAACTGTTAGGCTTTGAGGATGGCCTCTTCTTCAGACTGGGGTCTTTCAGATGCCACATCCTTCGCAATAAGAGGGAGGAGGGATTTTAGAAACCAATCTAAGAAGATACGGTCGTCTAACTTTATTTTGCAGAGGCTTCGGCGTCGCCGCCACTCATGAATGTGGTCAGTGATGTGGGTGGCCGTGTTCTGTCTACAAGACAGTAGGATCTCAACTCCCGCATCATAGCGGACAGGTAACTGGAAAAACTGCAGGAAGGTCGAGGCAAGGGAGGTAAAAGTAGCATGCATCCCATGAGGCTGCTCGATATACCACTTAGTTGCAGAGCCAGTGAAGGTGCGCTGTAAAAGCCGGAGGCGGATAGAGTCGTCCACTATGGAGTTGGAGGAACACCATAAATGGAAGGACATAATATGGTTCTGGGGGTCCTCACCTACCTTACCCTCAAACTTAGGGATATCAGAGGGGATTTTGGTGGGAATTTGGGGCCACGCAGGATCGTGTCTGATGGGGTCATTGGTGAGCCTAGCTAAGTCTGGCAGGTTCAGACTTGCCATGTATGGTAAGCTAGCAGATGTAGTGACTGGGACTGGGACATGCCTAGTCATTGTGGTGTGATGTAGGGGTCCAGTAGCGCCTAAAGGTATGCTAGGTATGGAGGGTATATGCCCTCCAATAGGTGTGGTCTGGTATGGGCCAGCGCCTCCAAGTGCAACATGGGTTACACTTGGGTTAGGAATAGCAGTAGCGATTCCTGGGATAGGATTTGTGGAAACCAGAGGAGGTGTGACCCCTATGTTGGGCATACCCATAATAGGTGGTGGCCCTGTGTTGGGATTTCCTATAACAGGAGGTGGCCCTGTGTTGGGCATTCCTAAATGTGGAGTGTTGCCCATATTGGGCATACCCAGGGGGGTGGTTGTTACCATGGATGGCACTGCGGCAGGAGGATCTGTGGATGTCTCACCTATGGTGCTGGTAAATAGTGGGTCAAATGGTGTTCCAGCCATAATGGTGGTTGGTGGTAACTCTGTGGGGTTTTCGGATTCTACCTCCAAATCAAATGTGAAGTGAGGTGTGTCAGAATCGGATGACTGTCTAGTTGACTGACGATGTGTCGAATCAAGGGATAAGGCTCTGCGTCCGTGACGTGGACAGCCAAGTGGACTAAACTCTGGGAGTTCGCCCTGTAGACGACGAGAGCGTCTACAATTCTCAATGGTGAGAATTAAGTTTTTGTGTAAAAAAAATTTGTTTAAGTATCAGGTGGTGATATATATATAAAAACTCAAAAACCCTAATGCAACCAAGGGTGCAAGAAGGGGAGTGAAAAAGAAGGCTCTCAGGCCAAAAAAATCAACCTAAAAAAAAAAGGCACTTATTCTAGCAGCTGTGCTACAATAAGTGGAGGAATGCAACAAATGGTCAGAGTACCAACATGCAAACGACTTCTAGAAAAAATAGGTGTAACTAGACCAAAGGTGGGTTGAATCATGCAAACACCTAACTAAAAGTATTGTGACTCAAACAAATGATATCCTCTGCAAGGTGATGAAATCCAAGTCAGACAATATGAGTGTTGAGACAACGGATAGATATCGCCCTACCGGGAGGGACACCGGGTAATCAATCCTAAAGAAAGGCTACTAGGATACTCCGTTCATGACGCGTCGAGAAAAGGTAAATCTGCCGTTTGGTCCTTTGATCGCAATATCCCAATACAGGGATATCCCGAGAACTGCAAATGGTAGCCCTTCGGTTACTGAATGGATTTCGGTATTCCACTCAGGCTTCCGGAACCATCCTCGCGACTTCAACCCTCCTAGGGGAGAGGCCTTCCCACAAACCGGTTGTGACCGCGCCAAAAAATACTAAGAGATTTTAGCTCCCTAATTGGACAACTTCTATGTCTCAGATGTAATAACTGAGGGGTGCTATTGGAACACCTATCCCCCCAATACTACCTGCTACAAAGTTCTTTTAGTGTTCCCCAAGTGGGGTTAAAAGTGTGTTGAAATTAGGGTACGTTTTAAGGCTCAGTTCAATTAAGGGATCGAGTGAGTGCACGTGAGGTATTGTAAACTGAACTTGAAAAAGGTAAATGCTTTACAGGAAATTTTCAAAAAACAAAGGAGCTTTTGAAAATAAAAAAACAAATTTTTATAACTTTTTCAAATAAATGGAAATTAAATGCTTTGCAAATATCAACTCAAAAAACAATGGATCTTTTGAATTATGAAAGCAAATAATAGACCTTTTTTTTTTTTTTTTTTTTTTTTAAAGAAATAAATGGATTTCTTTTTTCAAGGAAATTGCTAAGGGCAAGAGTTTAAAGAAGTAAACAGGAAAATTTTTAATCTAGATAAAAATGCAAAATAAGTTATTCTTTCACTTTCTTGAAAATTTTTAAAAAGACTTCTAGATATGCATTTTAAATAGTAAAATTTTTTCAAGGCTGTAAAATATGCAGAATTTAATACTGTAAAAATGTGCTATGTGGGCAGAAAGTACAGTAAAAATTAATTTTTAAAAACAAAATGGCCGAATGAAAAATTCAGCAGTGCGGGTTTTGACAGAAAAGCCGCGATGGACCGCGCGGGTTTCGGTCGCACAGTCGCGATGGACCGTGCGGAAAATGTCCGCGAAGCCACGGTGTGCAGCGTGCAAATAGGCCGCGAAGTCGCGGTGAACTGCGCGGAAAAGGGTCGCGCAGTCGCGATGTGCAGCGCGGTAAATGACCGCGATGCCGCGATGTGCAGCGCGGAAACTGGCAGCAAAGCTGTGGTGAACCGCGCGGAAAAAAGGCCAAAAGCCGCGATGGACCGCACGACTGTCAGGCTAAAAACCGCGAGGCGAAAGCCGTGCACAGAAGCCGAAAAACAAACCCAAAAATTGAGAATTTCGGGCTGTTAATGGCAATAGATGAGGCCAAAACTTAGAACAGCAATGGATTTGCTGTCTAAGATGGCAGATCTATGGATCTAAAGGTTAAAAACTAATAAAAAACTAAGATTAAAAGCAAAACTAGAGATCTATTGTTCAAAACCCAGCGGAGTCGCCAAAAACTATTGGCCCGGTTTTGCAACCAGGCTTAGTGCTATGGGCACCTGCTAACTAGTAGCAGCAGTTTCAATAGAATTAAAACAAGAAACTAATCTAAACAAAACTAATCATGGATCTATGCAAGAATATAAGCAAATAATGTAAACATTTAAAGAACAAGAACAAGAAAATATTTAAAGAATGAATTTGTATTGAAAAATGGGGGGCAAGCAAGTGCTTGCGGTAATACCTTCAATGGTGAAGGTTGATGTTGAGCAACTCCCAAGATGAGTAGCTCCAAGCTCCAAGAGGTCTCCTTCTCCAAGGTTGCTTACAATGGCCAAAATGCTCAAGGAAGATTTCGGCAGCATGAGGATGAGATAATGGATGGATCTGAAATGAGGAGCCCCTACCACCTTTTTATAGGTTTTGGTGGTGGGGAATACCATTTGTGGTTTTGTGGAAACCAAATGGTATTGACCAACATGGTTTAGGTACTTTTCCCTCCTTTTTCCTTTTTTGAATAAAATTAATATTTTTATTCTCTTTTTAATATTTTTGGGAATTTGGACCCTTTTTGAGGGTCTTTTATGCTTTTTTAGGAAAAATAATCTTTTTTAATGGAAAAAGGGGTGTGCTCAGGTCTTTTGGTGACCTTTTGTTGGTTTCAGAGGCTCAGATGGTGAAAAAGTGGACAAATGGGTCATGTGAATAGGGAAATGAGCTAGTGAGCACTTTTTGGGTGTTAACAGCTGTACCACCTTACTCTTGGGATGGTGCTTCCCTAAGATACAAGGGTCGTTTGGTGCTTCCCTAGAACACAGATCTTCAACAGGATGTCGTCTATGAGTTCCATGCTTCTCCATCGGCAGGGCACTCTGGGTTCCTCAAAACGTATGAGCGGGCACAGCGTAACTTCTTCTGGAAGGGAATGAAAATGAGAATTCAACAGATGGTGGCTGAATGTGATACCTGCTAGTGCAATAAGAGTGAAATGACATTCCCTTCGGGATTTCTCGAACCCTTTCCCATACCTACATGGATTTGGATAGATATTTCTATGGATTTCATTGAAGGGCTCCCTAAATATGATGGGAAGACATTGATTTTGGTTGTGGTTGACCGCCTCTCCAAATATAGTCAATTTTGTGCTCTCAGCCATCCCTATACAACCTACTCAGTCACTCAAATTTTCCTGGAATAAATCTTTTGCCTTCATGGAATCCCTTCTTCCATTGTCTCGGATCGTGATGCGACTTTTACCAGTCATTTTTGGCAAGAATTATTTCGCCAAACTAGCACCAAACTGAAGATGAGTTCAGGGTATCACCCACAAACAGATGGTCAGACTGAAATTATCGATAAATGCTTGGAAACTTATCTTCGTTTCTTCACCTTTGAACAACAACATCAGTGGGAAAAGTGGTTCCCTCTAGCTGAATGGTGGTACAATACCTCTTACCACACTGCCTCTAAAATGACTCCATATGAAGCAGTCAATGGTCAGGCACCGCCCGTTCTTCTTCCATACACCCCCAACAGTTCACCAGTTCAGGTGTTGGCTTACATAACTATCTTGAGGTTTTCTATAATGACCAGGTTTCTTCGCGGTTCAATGAACCAACAAAACCCATTTTCACCGGCCCTTTCAGCAACAATCTACGAAGAGACGGAGGTCTCACCTGAGGCGAAGTTATGGGGGAGCCGTGGAATCAAGTTTCCATAGCTAGGTGATGAGTGCTCACAAATATCTGGCAAACAACGCACTGTGGGACTCGCGCTGCGAACTGAGAACTGCGCGAATCTTAACCCCTTCACGGTCAACACTTAGTCTATCATGCGTCTAAGGACTGCACGATGTCGGATGGTCTTTCGACGACAGGACAACAAAATTGATAACTACGCTTCCTGTTCGGACTTAACCAACTTCGATGACTTTACTTAGAATTTTCTATTCATTCATCAATTGCCTTAGGTTATTTATCTTATGAATTATGCAATATGACAACACACAATATACTACACACCTCCGGTGCTGCGCTTCAAGTGAATCGCACGACATGAACTCCACTTACATAAGTATTAACCCAATCTACTTATGCATTCATTTTTCCTTAGAAAGACTTATGTATCTAACATTCATCCACATATGCGATACTTAACCTATTATTCCCATCTTCATTCTTATGGAGAATACGTATAAAAGTAAGAACATATAAACTGATAAACGAGATCTTAAGCATTCATTCCAAGCAAATATACAGATTCAATCACATAAACAGTCACAAAACACATAATTTAATGTAGTTCACCCCCAGGATGGGAGCTACGTCCACAAGAACTGTTGTTATATTATCTTGGGAAGGGTACAACAGTTCCAGTATGCACACTCAGTTGCAGACTCTCTTCTCTCTCGATAGGTCTCTGTGCACGCAGCTTGCAGAGCCTTTACAATGGCATTCAACATTGTTATTGTTAACACCCAAAAAGTGCTCACTAGCTCATTTTCCACATTATATGGCTCATTTGTCCATTTTCCCACCATATTTCCATTAAAATCCCAAAAAATCCCATTAAAAAGCCTCCAAAAAGGCCTAAAAAGCCTCCAAAAGGCCACAAAACCACCAAAATAGCCTAAAAAAGGCTAAAAAACCCCCTTTTCCTCCAAAAATAGCAAAAATCCCCTAAAAAGAGAATAAAAATATAAAATAATGAGGAAAAGGAGGAAAAAACCCTATACAGCTGCCCAAAACCATGTGTTTCCTAAAACCATGGGTCAGCACTCCACCACCAAAAAACTATAAATAGGTGATGGAGATCCCTTATTTCAGATCCACAATCACAAGCACCCTTACTCTGCCAAAATCTCTCTCGAAACCCTAGTTCACCTTTGAACTATTTTCACCTTGAGAGCCACCTTTGGCCCATCCCCAACATTGGAGAAAGAGAAAGGAGCATTCTTGAAGCTTGGAGCATCCTCTTGGACACTGCAAAGGGCTTCATCAAACCTTGACACTCAAGGTAACATCAATACAAAGTCATTCTTTCATTTTGGTGTTTATGCTTCATGCTTGTCTTAGAAATAATTTAATTTTTTGTTTTTGCATAATTAGTTTAATATACTGAACTGCTACTAAGGAGTCCATTCTCCTTAGTAGGTGCTCATTGGCACAAGCTAGGGGTAAAACCCTAACTACAGTTTTGGCGACTCCCACTAGTTTTCGAATTTCTGGTTTCCGTTTTTTAAATTTTTTCTTTCGGCTGTCCCTTTCGGCCGCTGCATACCGCGTCTTTTTCCTCTGCAGTCGCGTCCCGACCGCGCCTTTCAGGCCTTTACCCGCGATCCGACCGTGGCTCTCAGACTGCTTCCGACGCTCCGCCGACGGATTCAAGTCTGTTACCTGCGATCCGACCGTGGCTAATCAGCCTGTTTGCCGCGATCTGACTGCGCCTGTCGGCCTTTTTCACGCGTCCCGACTGCGGCTTTCTGCCTCTTTCGGGCGTCCCGACTGCGCCTGTTAGCCTTTTTGCCGCGACCCGACTGTGTCTTTTTCCAGTTTTCCTGCGTCCCGACTGCCACTGTTGGCCCGATAGCCGCGACCCGACTGTGCCTTTTCCCCTGTTTCCTGCGTCCCGACTGCCACTGTTGGCCCGATAGCCGCGACCTGACCGCCGCTGTTTCCCTTAAACCCGCGGTCGCCCTGTTCTGATCCGCCACAGACCCGCGGTCTGATTTCTGCTCTTTTCCTGTTTTGAGCCCAGCCCCTCTTGCTGCAATATTTTCTGCATTTGAACAGTCCTCTGTCCCACCTGCAGCCCACTTCCTTACAGCCTTTCTGCAACATAATTCCTGTTCCTTTTACAGAATCTTTTTAAAATTTCAATATTTTTATTTCAGAAAATTTTGCAAATTAAAAGAATCAATTTCAGCATTATTGATAGATTGGAAGTTGCCCTCCCTTGTGGCACTTCTGTTTTTGGGTTCAACACCTCACGAGCACACACTCTGTCACATTAAATCAAGTGAGCCTTAAAAAGTACCTAACTAAACCAACATTCTAACCCCACTTGGGGAACACAAAAGAATCATTGTAGTTAGGTAGGATCAGGGGGATAGGCTTCCAATAACACCCCTTGGTTATTTCACTTGAGACATAGTTGTTGTCCAAATAGGGAACCAAAATCCCCTAGTACTTTTTGGCACGGTCACGACCAGTTTATCAGAGGGCCTCTCCCTTAGGAGGGTTGAAGTCGGGAGACTGGTTCCGGAGGCCTGAGTGGAATACCGCACTCCATTCAGTAACCGAAGGGCTACCTTTCGCGGTTCGCGGGATATCCCTGTATAGGGATATTGCGGTCAACGAGCTAAACGGCAGATTCACCTTTCTGGACGTGTCATGAACGGGGTATCTTAGTTGCCATTCTTCTAGGATTGACTACCCGGTATCCCTCCCGGTAGGGGGATATCATAACCACTTGGCTTTCCTACTCATATTGTCTGACTTGGATTTCATCACCTTGCAGAGGATATGTTTAGTTAAGTCAGAATACTTTTAGTTAGGTGTTTGCATGCTCCTTTACCTCCCTTTGGTCTAGTGAGTCCACCATTTTTCTTTTTTAGGAAACCTGCTGCTTGTTGGTATTCTGACCATCTTTGTTGTTACTCCACCTATTGTAGCACAGCTGTTGCAGTGGGTGTTTTGAGTTGGTTGTTGGCCTGAGTGCCTTGCTTTTTAGCTCTCCTTCTGCACACTCGGTTGCATTAGGATTTTTGAGCTGTTTTTATACTCACCTCAACCCACAGAGATTTAGACACCATCTGTCACCATTGAGTCCCCGAGACACTCTCGACGCCTCAGGGGCGAGCCCCCACAGCACGGTTCTCTTGACACCACACGTCGTAGATTCCGATCATTATCCGTTGATACCACTCATCACAGATCTAGAGCCTTGTCACTCGACTCCACTCGTCAGCGACGTAGGTCTCCGTCACCAGATAGTGACGCACCTTACTTTACCTCAGATTCTGACGAAGAGTCTGAAAACCCTATTTATACTGCCCCTACTAGCCCCATGGCTGGTACGACTTCCACTCCATTTGTCATAGGGACCATTGGTGGCACATCCACCACTACACCAGTTACTACACCTGTTTTTGGTATGCCCTCCATGGGGCAACCATCTACCGTTCCCCTCACGGTACCTATTCCCACAGCGGGAATACCTATCCCCACTACATCAGTGGCTCACACTACCCATGGTGGTGCTGGACCATCCTCCACTACCTTAGTTCCCCCACTTGGGGGCACCACCCTAAATCTTGTCCCTCCACTTGGGGGCACTGGCCCCAACTTGGTCCACAGCACTACTGTGTCACAGCCTTCTTCCAGTTTGCCGTTCATGGCTAGCCTCAACCTACCTGACCTGGCCAGATTGACCAACGATCCTATTCGACACGACCCTATGTGGCCTCATATGCCTACCAAACTACCCTCTGACATCCCTAAATTCGAGGGTAAGGCCGGTGAGGACCCACAAAACCATATCATGTCTTTCCACCTATGGTGTTCCTCTAACTCCATCGTGGATGACTCTGTTCGCCTCCGTCTCTTACAGCGCACCTTCACTGGCTCTGCAGCCAAGTGGTATATTGAGCATCCTCATGGGACCCACGCCACCTTTTCTTCCCTGGCCTCGACCTTCCTGCAGTTCTTCCAGTTGCCAGTCCGCTATGACGCGGGCGTTGAGATCCTTCTATCTTGTAGACAAAACACGGCTACCCATATCACGGACCACATCCATGAGTGGCGTAGACGCCGTAGCTTATGCAAGATTAAACTAGATGACCGTATCTTCCTCGATTGGTTCCTCAAGTCCCTGCTTCCTGTCATCGCTAAGGATGTAGCTTCAGAAAGACCCCAGTCTGAAGAAGAGGCCATCCTTAAGGCACAGTAGTTCGACCTCATTTACGCCCAGTTGGGTTACCTTTATACCATTATACCTGACGCCCCTCGCGGTGAGTCCTCCCATCATGATGCGCCGGGGGCATCCCACGCTGCAGATGGTATCATTGGCCGTGTTTCTTCGCATCCCCAACCATTTTCTATAGCACGTCCTACCCCTGGCCCCGACCTGTCGCGGGCTACTTCACAGTCTGGAGCAACCAACTCGTATGCTCCCATGACACATCACCATTCCCATGGGCCCTCATGTCCACCACAGTGCTTCAGGTATGCGACTCCTGCTTATGCTCCTCCAGTCGCCCCTCAGCCTTACTACCATCAGCAGGCTGCCTCAGCTCCTACGCCTTCACAAGCCCCACCAGCTTATTATCCGCCCCAGGCAGCCCCTGCGGCACATCCACAACCTGCTCCGCAGTCCTATCAGCAACCCCCTCAAGTTGCTGCACCTGCTCAGCCTCAACCTACATATCATCCTCCGCAGCCTGCTCCTGCACCTGCGCAACCTCAAAATCCACCTGCTGCCCAAGGGCAAGTTTACGCCCAACATAACCCGCAGCAAAACCAGAATAACCAACGTAACCAGGGCCAACAGAACCGCGGCAAAGGCCGTAATCGTGGGAACAACCAACCTGCCGACCAAGCTGGCCAACAGGCTAATCCCCCCGACAACAACAATGCGGCCCCCGCTAATCAAAACCCTGATCGCCCGCCCAAGCAGGCTAAAAACCCCAATTTGCGAACGAACCACCCTTGTTATATTTGCGGGGTCTATGGACATTACACCCATGCTTGCCCACACTTGGAGCGAGCTCGGCAGCTTTGGGTTGACGAGGCCCATCGCCAAGGGCATGCGGCTCCCCAAGCACCGCCCAACCCCCCCCAACCTCAGCAACCCCCTTTGGTGCTGCAAAACCCCTTACCGACCCAAGGCGTGGCGAACACTCAGCCGTTGGCCCCTCAAGCTAACGTGCAACCCCAACAACAACAGATCACCTACGCTGCCCCTGATCAACCCATGTTCGACTCAGGTACCCACCACTTACTGATGATGTCATCTGCTGACGTCAACCTACAGACCCGTCGGAACCAATATGGCTCCACCTCTGAAGCCCCTCCCACGGATAAACCTACTAACGCCCATCCCACCGATCAGGCGTTACGTATACCTCCGCCGCCCATAGACGGCGCTGCGAAAGCACCTCGTTTCCCACTTTGCCGAATCAACAATAACCCTAACGCGCGCGCTGCGTCAAACTACAACATCGTAGACGACCTAGCCCAATCTCCCGCAGCCATGTCTGCGTTGGAAGTCTTGAAGAACTGCCCTTCCCAGCGCAAGACTTTACTTTCCGCCATCGGGGGGATTGACCCAACTGATTCACATTTGATGGCGTTTGATTTAGACCAGTCTGAACCACGCCTACCTTCCAGCTTAGCCTTCCAAGTTACAGTCTCCGTTAGGAATCTTGTTATCCATCGGTGCATCATTGATGAGGGTGCTTCCACATGCGTTATGTCTACATTTGTATGGCAGAAGCTAGGATCCCCTCCTCTCCAGCAGTCCACCACTGCGTTACGTGCCTACGACGGTCGTTCGGCCCAGCCCCAAGGCCTTCTACCCAACGTTCCAGTCCAGTTAGGTGGTAAAACAGTTCTTATTGACATAGAGGTAATCAATGCCCAATTGGATTACAACCTTCTACTTGGCCGCAGCTACATGTATGCCATGCGGGCGGTTGCCTCTTCTGTCTTTCGCACCATGATGTTCCCCCATGAAGGACGCGTGGTTAAGATTGACCAGCTCACCTACTATGATCCCAGTGCTCCGGCGGCACCGGAAAATGTTCTGCCCATGGTTGAACAACCTGTTTCCCCTGCCACCACCTCGTTTGTTTCCTCTACGGGGCCTGGAGTCTACTCAGACGCGCCGATGACCTCCACCTTTCAATCCATTCCTCCGCCATCATCTACGCCCGAAATGTCTGACTTATGTACCTTGTCCCATGACATCCTACCACCTAACAATCAACCATCCTTGTTGCCTAAACCACCATTGGTACCTAGTCACATTGGTGTTACACCGATCCATACGATCCCCTTCCTAGTTCCTCCAGCAGGAGTAGTAAGCGCCCCGGTCATGGCTACCCTTAGCCTCCCTGGGTTAACCTTGGGATTACCTGTATGGTACCTTTCGCCTCCCGTTCGCCCGCCGACACCAGATGTCGTCCTCCAGCCGGTGCAACCCATGGCTACTACCACTCAGCCACCTCCCGGTGTCTCTACCCCTTCGTCCTCCACGACACCCCCTCCTCCTCCCCCACCCACTGGGGGCAGAGGTCCACAACCTTACACTGCTGTACCACCTCCAAAGACAGTAAAAAACCCTCCAGTGTTTCGTGCTCCTCCCAAATGCTCGCTGTGTGACGAGTTGGGCCATGCGACCCACCAATGCCCACAGTTACCCGCATTGCAGAAGCACATGCAAATGCTCGATGATGACCCCAACATCCCAACAGTCGAACTAAACCCCACTCCCAAGCCTAAAGATAAGTCCCTACGTACCAACCACTCCTGTGCCATATGCGGTATTTACGGGCACTATTCACATCATTGTCCCGATCTCCCGGATTACAGAGCAGCTCTTTACGAGATGAACAATCTGGACCTTGAGACGGCACCACCTACCATTGAGGAGATCTACCCCCCGGTCTCTCCCCCTTCTGAAGAGGTTAATATCATCTACATGATCTCTTCAACCAACACTTCCACTACCCCCTCGTCAACCGATTTGACGACGCAGACTTTCCGTACTGATGAGGAGATTCTTGAGGCCCTAACTGCCCCGGATTATCCTTGGGATGATATGCACCACCGTTCCTATTTCATCCCAGAAGCGTCTTCCTCTAGCACCGCTACCCAATACGCGGTCGAATCCAAAGACTTCCTCCCCACCAAGGTTGACTGGTTCAAGGACCCTATTCCTGCTCCTGATGCCTTCGAGGAGGGAAACATGGCCAACATCTCACCTGTCATCCAAGTTGATATTGCTGCTCCAGGTCGTGCTCCTGAACTCATTACTTTAGGAGCATTCTGCAGTAAACAAGAGATTGAGGACTACACACACCTTTTCAAAGAATTCCGTGATGTCTTTGCCTGGTCTTATACCGAAATGCCTGGTCTTGATCCCGCAATTATAGAGCACCACATTGACACATGGCCTGATGTAACCCCCGTTCGTCAAAAACAACATCCTCTTCCTCCCTCAAAGTTCCCAGGATATGCCCCTGAACTCATCACTTTAGGAGCCTCCTGCAGCGAGCGGGAGATTGAGGATTATATACAACTCTTCCAAGAGTTCCGTGATGTCTTTGCTTGGCCCTCTAACGGAATGCCCGGTTTCGACACCGCCATTCTCAACCATCACATAGACACACGGCCAGAGGAAATCCATGTTCTTACTGAAACCAACTCTAAAGGCCTCCCTTTACGCAACCCCCATGATAGGTTGCATCCTACGGAATCTCTATCCATAGAATAATTCGCGGCCCCATTTTGGTCCGCATTGTACAGTTTGCTCTCTTTTTGTTTTTCACTTTTTTACCATCATCTTACATTCATCCTTTCTGCATGATTACAGATGGACCATCTTCCACCTAGTTACACTGGCTTCGCTGACGGCGCAAGCCGCTGGTCTCCCAACCTGGCTTCTGCAGCATGGGTCTTGTATTCCCCTTCCAACGAGATGATTCACCTTGACGGGATATGTATAGGCGCTGCTACCAATAACCAGGCGGAGTATGATGCCGTGACCGGTCTCCTGACTGTCGCCCTCCAAATGGGCATAAGTCACCTTCATGTGTTCCTTGACTCCCAGCTACTTGTCTCCCAGCTCAACAACTGCTACCAGGTGCGTGATCCCTGCCTTTTTAGAAAATTCCTGCGCACAAAACAACTCAGTCGACAATTTGAATCCATCACATTCACACATGTCCCCAGAGCTCAAAATCGTGTCGCAGACCAAATGGCCAACAACATCCTAGACTGGCATATCAATCACACCATGTAACACCATGCATCATCATCCCATAGCATATCATAAAAATACAGATAAAAACCCAAAAAAAGATTGCATCGCATCTACATTTGCATCCATGTACATACACCACATGCATATCCGTAGGGGCATCCACGTGCCTAAACAAACAAATATCATGTCACATCACATAAAATACACAAGGGGCATCCATGTGCCTAACATCCTAACCTACTTGCATCCACGTGCAATGTAAACATATCATAACACATAAAGCGCATCCACGTGCGTACAAATACAACAACATCATATAAAAAGGTGCATCCACGTGCATATATATATCTCTCAAAAAATATACATGTTCAGTGCTATACATGTCCTGAGTACCCCTGTACTCAGCTATACAAAAAATGGCTATACATGCCTACAACCTCATCTACATACATGCCGTAGCTACAAAACTCGGGGGGAGTCCCCTGCACTCCCTAATGAGAGTCGTATCCTGCATCACTGCCAGCATCGGCTGCCTCTGAGTCCTCCCCTCGCTCCTCCTCCGGCAAGTCCTCCTCGCCTCCGGCCTCCTGTGCCCGAGCCCGGTCCACCAAAATCGCCACCCGAATCGCGATGGACCTAAACTCACGGGGTGCCCCCATGCAATCCCGTACCACATCCGGATCGACATCTCGCCAACCCTCGTCTGTCACTCCTATCAATAACCGATCTAAAAGCTCCCGTACAGACTGTAGGGTCACCTCTGGGTCCCGGCGCCGCACCTCTCCTCGTCCAGGAAGAGCTGGCACGGCCACAATACCCCGCCGGGCCACATGCCCTGGAGGTGGCCTCGGGCCCACATCTGCACAAACCAACCATATGTCAGTCACAGTATATCCATCTACTATCATATACATAAAATATGACGTACATAACAGGCAATAAAAACACACACGTACCGTCGGGACCCCATGCCTGTCCTGGTGCTCGTGGAGCCTCCGGATCTCCTGTGAAGTCCATATCCCGATACGGGAAGTCATCCAGCGTCAATGGTATCTGAAGCCACTGCAGGTACAACTCCTGTGTAAAATACCTGCCCACGTCGCCACCACCACGGCGGCGCATCATCTCACCCCAACGGACCATCCTCGGCTCCCTCATCCCTCCTGCCCTAATCGGCACCCGTGGCCGCAGTGTGGGTACCCTCTCCATAAAGAAGGCACATAGGAAGGACCCAAAGCAAAAGCCCTTGCCATCTTCCTTCGCTGCCGTCAGCTGTCGCTGAACGCAGGTCAGGAACATCTGGCCCCAGGCGTAGTACGTCCCATCTAAGACGCGCTCTACCATCTGCATCTGCCCCCCAGACACCTTCTCCGGTGACTGGGAACCCAATACCCGCACCACACACGCCGCCATGGCCTGCACTGCCGGCTCCTGTAGGTCCCTCACCAGGAGTGCATTCCTATGCACCCTCGCGTCCTGACCGCAGTACCTCTCCAACATGTCCTCCATGTCGACGTCCGCGGCAACCCGCGGCTGTGTGTCTGCCACCCTGCCCAAGCAGGGTAACCCCGTCAGAAAGTAAACATCGGTCAGGGTAAGGTCCACCCTCTCACCCTGTACCCGGAAAGCCTGTATATCCGGCTCCCAGAAACTGATCAGACGGTTCAGCAACAATGTTGCTGTCCGTATCATAGGTATCTGTGCGAACTTCAAAAGTCCGCACAATCCCAGCACAGATCGCACATGGCGATTCTCTCGGATGAAACCCATGGTCTCATCAGGGATCTCCCACTCTCTCCAAAGAACCTGGGGCATCCTGCCAATCACACAAAGTGAACTCATCAGTCTCATGACAACTTAAGAAAAATACTTTTCCCCCTCCAAGAAGCCCTAATAGCTCGGCCCAAAACCGCGGCTTTCGGGCTTCCTGCCGCGGTTTCCAACCGCGGCTGTCAGGCAGATAGCCGCGGTTCCCAACCGCGCCTGTCATCCCAAAACCCGCGGTTGGGAACCGCGTGTTCCTCTTTGGAACTCGCGGCACTCGACCGTGGTTCCATCCAGGAATCACGCGGTCTGCAACCGCGTGGTTCGGCCCGAAACACGCGGTCTCCAACCGTGTGGTTCGGCTCGAAACTCGCGGTCTTCAACCGCGGTTTCGACCCCCTAACCCGCGGTCCACCCCACGGGGACCGTACAAGTCAACCCTGGGACCCACTACCCAACCCCCCTCCCGAAAAAATATGCAGGTATGAGTTTACTGAAATACCTGTATCTCGCGGATCTGCAAACAGCCAGACGGATCGTCCAGAAATGCCACCTAAGCTCTAGTCCACTCAACTCACAAGCCAAAGTCAACAAAGTACAAATGACACATGTCATGTTGGACCCACCACTATTTATAGTCGGTTGACTTTTTCTTGTTTTGGTCATTCTGGCCCCATACGGCGTCCGTTTTACAAACCGTTTCCACCACTGGAATCAGCGCGACGTGAACGTCATGATGGTCACCTCGTTGCATTATTTTTGTCCTGTCATTTTTTACCCATTTTTCAGACGCCACTAGTCGCCTCGGTTTGCGTGCCACATCGGCCGTTCTCCGTTTTTCACATATTTTATATCATCGGATTCATTTTTCCGAGCCGGTGATGATGCTAGAGATCATTTCTCGCTCTCACCTCCAGATTTTCCGGGCATTTTTCAAAATGCCCCCGTCACCTCGGTTTGCGTGCCACATCGGCCGTCACCCGTTTTTGACATCCTTTATATCGCCGGATTCATTTTTCCGAGCTCGTGATGATGCTTGAGATCATTTCTCGCTCTCACTTGGTTCACTTTCAACATTGTGTCCCAACACCTTGCTGCCTCGGTTCGCGTACCACATCGGTCGCTATCAGATTGTTTCACATGTTTTACATGAGCCATTCACTCCTGTCATACTGCAAATGTCTCGTTATTTTGCCACCATCTCATCTACCCCGCAAGGAGGTCCATCAGTGTTCCCACCTACCCTCGTTCTTGGTCATCATTACTCAACCTTGATTGAACACTTCCTCCTTGCCTGGCCATTCCTTTTGTTCGGTATAATTTTATCCCTTTTTCGGGCCGGACAACTCCTTTACGAAAAAGGCACTTAGGGAGTTTCCGTTAAGCTCTTTTCTAACTCCTAAAAGAATGAAAAGATCGCCGAGCAATCTTGCTTCCTTTCATGCTCGTTAAAGTACCTGAAAGGGCGTCTATCTGGTATAAGTTTAACCCTTTTCCGGACCTGGTAGACTAATTACGAAAAAGGAATACTCTAGTCACACCGGCTAGAAGAGTTCTTCATTGCATCCTTTTATGCTTCTTTGGGCCTTGGAGACTAAATCTACGAAAAAGCAACCCCCTGGAGTCTTCTTACTTGCTTTCAGACTCTCTAAAATTGAAAGCAACCACGAGCATACACTGTCCTGGGCTCGCAAAATCCACACGACAGTACCATTCCACTACCTCAGAGTCTTCTTATCGCTTTCAGACTCCTTAAAATTGAAAGCAACCACGAGCATGAACTGTCCTGGGCTCGTAAAATCCACACGACAGTATCATTTTATCCACACACTTCTTCTAGTTCCTTAACCCATGACGAAGTATCCTCCCGTGCCTCATGGCACTATGATCGATCATCTCGGCAGCACCCCCAATTAGGTCGCCTTTGTTCAGAGTATTCTGCAGTCTCCTGCCATGTTACACCAGCTTGAGTCTCCCTCAGCCAGTTATTCCCCCAGATCCATTACAGCTATGATCCCTTTCCCCTGAGTCAGTTTCATATGCTGCCAGATCATTTCCATTATCATACTCTGAACAAAGGAAGTTTGAGTCCACCCGCTCTACTTACCCAGTTGTCCCCCCACAGTTTATCAGTTCTGCCATCAGTACTATCACATTTCGGCCTTGTACCTCGCGCTCCTGTCAAGGAAACATCATTGCCTTGCTAGGGGCAGGTCTCCCTCTGTCGACGACAGCTCCTCTATTCCAGAGGATAGGCCCAGAGGTCCCTACGCCTTGGACTTATCACCATCTGTGGTAAGTGCCTACGGATCATTCTGAGAGGAGACATCATTGCCTCTCCGAGTGGTTGTTCCTCACATGCTCGACTTCAGCACCTTGATCGCATCGTTGAGGATCGCGTAGGATTATATTCCATCAGTTTTTTGTCGAAGACCCCGGATTTCCCCCGACTCTAGCACATTGGTGAGTCACTTCGGAACGCCCAGTTGTATGTTCCCGTGGATGTCCGGGCTGCGTTGGCGTTTGTATTCGGAAGCCATCCAGTTTCATGCTTCCTTGAGTACCCAGTTTCAGTTCCAGATCAGTTCCAGTTCAGTGTACCATGGAGAGTATGACCCCAGTCACTATGATCCAGCAGCTCATCAGTTCCTTTGGTACCACACTCAGCAGCACTGTTGATTGTTCCAGTGCACTAGTTCTGCAGTTCACTCATGATCCGCTCAGCAGTATGTCCCAGATTTTGTGTCCCCTCTAGACACTTATGATGTACACAGTGGTTATGTATCTTACAGGTCCCTCTTTTCGGGCCTCACAGTTATGTTTATGTATCTTGATACGAGCATGGGTATGCCCGCCTCGTCCATATATTGAGATTATTCCTCAGTCAGTATTTGAGGTCATGTATATTTCAGGTCCCCATTTTTGGACCCCATTGTTATTGTTATATTCTGATACGAGCATGGGTATGCCCGCCTCGTCCATATGATCAGATGATTCCTCATCCATTATTGAGGTTATGTACTCTTAGTTCTTGCAGTTGTTCGGGATCGTTGTTCCGGGCTTCAGTTTGTTTCTTCTCTTCTCTCCACATCCCAGGAAAACCATTCATGACTTATGATGTCCATCGGCCATACGATGAGCTCCTGCCCTCGCACATCAGGGGGCAATCTGTTAACACCCAAAAAGTGCTCACTAGCTCATTTTCCACATTATATGGCTCATTTGTCCATTTTCCCACCATATTTCCATTAAAATCCCAAAAAATCCCATTAAAAAGCCTCCAAAAAGGCCTAAAAAGCCTCCAAAAGGCCACAAAACCACCAAAATAGCCTAAAAAAGGCTAAAAACCCCCCTTTTCCTCCAAAAATAGCAAAAATCCCCTAAAAAGAGAATAAAAATATAAAATAATGAGGAAAAGGAGGAAAAAACCCTATACAGCTGCCCAAAACCATGTGTTTCCTAAAACCATGGGTCAGCACTCCACCACCAAAAAACTATAAATAGGTGATGGAGATCCCTTATTTCATATCCACAATCACAAGCACCCTTACTCTGCCAAAATCTCTCTCGAAACCCTAGTTCACCTTTGAACTATTTTCACCTTGAGAGCCACCTTTGGCCCATCCCCAACATTGGAGAAGGAGAAAGGAGCATTCTTGAAGCTTGGAGCATCCTCTTGGACACTGCAAAGGGCTTCATCAAACCTTGACACTCAAGGTAACATTAATATAAAACCATTTTTTACATCTTTCATTTATGTCTCATGCAATGTTTAGAGTAGTTTGTTAATTGTTGTTTTAGCTTAAACATTTAATCATTATTGAACTGCTACTAAGGAGTCCATTCTCCTTAGTAGGTGCTCATTGGCACAAGCTAGGGGTAAAACCCTAGCTACAGTTATAGGTCAAATTTTCACTTCTCCGTCCGTGATTACCTTGAACTGACGATCACACAAAAGGAAAACTTGGATTGAAGAGCATGATGACCTCAGATGAGACTTTGACCTGACTCACCTCTTTGCAAGCTGACAAAACCCTAAAAAACATCATATTTTGGCATGGACGCTACTCTGCTTAAGTAAACTAGTGCATATGCCCTACTCCATTGTGAAATAGTAGCGCACACCTCCTGATGGGCACTACTCCTCTTCAATAGACTAGCGCACAACATTCAAAAAGTGACAAACGCTAGTTGTTAAACACTATAGTCACGCCCTAGGCGCTACTCCACTGTGAAATAGTAGCGCACATCTTCAAATATGATTAAAAAAGATTAATGTGACGAATGGAGATTAGTTGCAGTTGGTTTCCCAACTTCCCCAACTTCTCCTTCAACCACCTCTCGACCTGAACTTCCTACCTTGTCCTATAAATACAAGGAGGATTGAAGAGAGGGGTTAGACATAGAGACATAGAGACATTGAGACGTAGAGACATGAGAGCCATAGAGAGACTCTTCTATATGAGAAGCTTGTATTGAAGGAGGTTATGCTGGAGGAATTCTGAAGTCAGAGAGGAGCAGGAGCCTAGGATCAAGTTGCATGAGCATGCTGCAAAGTCAGGTATACTTTGTATCATTCATATGTTTTTGACAATAAAAGGTTGAAACATCTTTCTCGTCCCAAATCAAGTGCTTATTGGATTATGTATTTGTTTGGATCAATGTTGGTTAATGCTTGATGTTTGAATTACTGTTCAATTCCATCATTATTATATTGGCCAAGATATGTTGAGAAAGGTCTTTGTGTTGCAGGTTTATCAAACGGGAGATTGAGTTGAGGATCGAATGCAAGGTTGGACAAAAGCTAGGATCAAACTTCGTTCACAAGGTATGCCCTCAAGGTCTCTAATCTATTTCCCTTTATAAACACTTCTGTAATGCAATTAGTATGTTTACCTGTCACCCCCTTAAGTTGATAGTGTCCATTTCCTCACTATAGGGTAGTATTTCCCGCCAAAAGACTGGCGACCATACTGGGGAGGGTTTTTTTTTTTTTGCTGTAGGAAACCCTTCTTGATTGTCTTTCCAGTACTTCTTAACCCCTTTAATCTTCTGAGAAGCCTTGTAGGTAGTCCCTGCTTGCTTCCCTTTGCTTGACTCAGTCTTTTTACACCTTTTTAAAGTTAGTTTTTGACTTTTAAGACCTGTGCGCTACTCTACTATACATACAGTAGCACATATGCCCTAGTTTTCCTCTGCACAGTAGCGCACACCTCTCCATATGCGCTAGTTTTCCTACTGCACAGTAGGGCACATTCCTGTAGCTTTCTGTTTGAGGTAGGGTTGATTTTTCTACCTGTTTGGGTGGGTTTCTAACTTTGTTTTGGGCCTTCTTGACTGGTCTTTGAGATCTGTAACTCTTCTTTGAGTCTCATTAGCCTCTTTTGATTCCTTTAGGTCATTTTTTGGTCACTTGTTTACTTTTGAAGTGTTTGGTTCATTTGTAACTCTTTTTGGAGACCAGGCCTTGTTCCTTAGTGAACACAGTTGCTCATCTATACCCTGATAGTGTGTTGCTGACCTACAAACCTTTGCACTTAGCATTTGCTGTTTGTTGCAACACTTGTTTTCTCTTTGAGTATCTCATCCTTTGTTTTAGGGTTTGATCCATCTTTTGAAGCCTTTGGGGTGTCTTCCAAAACTTTTTGAGTCCCAACATTTGTTGACTTCACTGTCTTTTCCCAGTATCAAGTGAGTTTGAAGTGCTTTAGATTGCTTCATCTTTCAGTATTTGTGTTAGTAAGGTTATCCTTAGTTTTCTTGCCTACCTATTGCTTGGCTTAGTGGTCTTGTTAAGGTTTGGTTCTTTGAAGCATTCTTTTAAAGATTGGTTTCCAGTTCTAAGCATCTTTCCTCTTTGTTTTCTTCCCGCTTTGTTTCCAAGTTTGAGAGCTTTTTCTTTTGAAAAAACTTGTAGGACAAGTCTTTGTCGAACCATTGTTTTGACAGTTGTGAACTTTAGAGTTATCTTGCCATTACTTACACATCTCTTATAGGTCTTATTTGCTTCTACTTTCAAGTTCTTTTTTGTTCATATATAACAAAAAAGCAAAATAAGTTTGGTTGTTCATAATAGTAAGGCTTATAATCTTTGCAAAATAGCATAGTTTATTTTCTTAGGAGTTAGAAAAGAAAACAAAAAAGAAAGCTTTGTTTAGGTTTGGTTACTCTTTACTTTGGAAAGAATATTAAACGAAAAATAAAAAGTCCTTTCGTTGTTGAAAGTTGTTTCATTTCATGTACTCTATCTCTGTTATAACCACTCGCACACACCCACTACCTTTTTGAGTAAGCAAGTAACCTTTAAAATGAACCCTAATAAAATATACTAGCAACATTTTTCATTTCTAGGTTACACTATTCACCAACTAGTCTTGGTTAGGATCTTGGGTTTAAAACACCTTAAACCACCCAAGATCACACATTACACAAAAATCGTAGTTCGACTATCACAGGTAAACCCACCTCATGCAAAGCTTTCCTGGGATCTATGTAGTGGGTCTCGTGAGATCAGATTGTTGGGAATACACCTCCTACTTTCCGTTTCGAGCATATACCAAGATCGGATCGCATTTGGGGACTCTTATGAGTTTTGGAATTAGTTACCCTGCCCACGCCTACTGATTCGACCAACGACTATTCCCCCAGGAGTTTTTGGTGTGGTCGTATCCTTAGTATCTGACCATAGGATCATACATAGGTGACGACGGAGGGTTATATCTGCTGTACCTAGGACAGACGTGGGAGGAAATCCCTTGCAGGTCTTTGGGAGGACAGTTGGGTGATTCCAGTGCTTGCACCCTTAGTCATTGTATTGTGGACCCCAGGTAACTATTCTTCATCCTTCGTTGATCTATTCTGGTCCCTCATCATCCCAGACTTTTCTCCGGAAGGCATCTGTTTGCCCAGTTTGATTTACCTAGGACCTTTTTAGTGGTGTGATCTTTGTGCTACTTGTCTTAGTTTTCCTTAGAGAGCTTCTTGCTCATTTTGAGTAGGAAACTATGTCTAGAATTCCAGTGAGCGCTAATCAAGGTACCCCTGTTTCGGGGGATCCTTGTGCTGTTCCATTCATTGGAAACATTGGTACTCCCTTAATGGCTACTCCGAATCTTCCTGGATTCACTATAGGGCTGCTGATTTGGTTGTTCTCCACTCCAAATGCCTTGCATGATCCTGATGTTGCTTTTGTAAGCACCTCAAATCAAAAGCATCAGAACCCTATTCCTTATTTGCCAGTAACATCTTCTCCTCCCCCTTCTACCTCATGTGGTGAAAGTAGCAATATTAGTAACCAGCAGTCTAAAAGGAATAGACGGAGGAAGAATGGGAAGAAGATGCCGTAACAAGGGGGTAGCAACCCAGCCTCTGTAAGTCATGCTGGGGGCAAGCACCCTACCTCTGCAAATCATGCAGGGGGAACCTACCCAGCCTCTAGAGGTCATGTTGGGAGAAAAATTTTAGTCACTGAAAATCACACTGAAAATTTGTCTTCGACCACTGTCAGTCATGTTGAGGACACACCATTGATCACTGCTAGTCATATTAATGACAAGTCACCAGTTCCTATGAGTCATATTGGAGACACCAGATAAGCCACTGCAAGTCATGCTGAGGGAGTTGACATTGTCGACAAGCCCAATAAACAAAAGTGCAAGTTCCCTTGCAAGTTTTGTGAGCAACCAGCCACTGCAAGTCATGCTGGGGGCAAGCTGTCAGCCAATGCTAGTCATGCTGAGAGTATTGACATTGTAAAGGAGTCTTGAACTATAGGACGGAAACCAAATTTCCCTTTTAAACTTTGTAAGGGAGATCACCTTACTCACCGATGCCTTGCCATTCCAGAGGCACGAAGCGTGTGGTCCATGTCTGAAGGAACCTCTGTTCCTAAGTTTTCTATAGATTCCCTACAGGTAGATCAACCTTTGGTTGATAAAGTGGTTGAACCAATGCAATCTTTGATCGACCCCACTCTTCCTTCAGAGAGTGAAGTGATTGAATCGATGCAATCTTCGACCAATCCCATCAGTCCTTTGGAGACCGATGCACCTGTCCCTGAAGTCTTCTACATTACCAGTTTGGATGTTCTTGAAAAAGGGGGTACTTCATCTGTGCCATGTGAACCCCTACCAAGCCCTAGGATTGTTTCCTTTGATTGGAATAGTCTAACCGAGCCTCGTCTTCCTTCTTCGACACCTTTCTAGATAAAGGTTGATATCGGGAACCATACGGTTGATCAATGCATTGTTGATGAAGAAGCTTCTGTTAGTATCTTATCCGCTTATGCTCGGAGAGATTTGGGTTTCCCTAATGTTATTCCAGCTGTTAATTGGCCGTTGACCTTCGATAGAAGACCTAGTGAACCGATCGGATTCCTCCGTCGGGCACCTGTTACTTTGGGTGGAAAAACAGTCTTACTTGATTTTATGGTTTTAAAGGACCCTATGGATTTTGACATGATCCTCGGGCGTGATTACGTTTATGCTATGCATGCTGTGGTGTCTACTCTCTTTCGTTCCTCATAATGAAAGCATTGTCACTATTGACCAGCTTGCATTCGTTGATCCTCCTTATTAACCAACTGTAGACCAGTCAGATCCCTCGTCATTAGGCACTACTATGTCACATGGGACTTATGTGGCATATTGTTCCTTGAGTTCAATTGCTTTTGAGAAGAAGTCTCTGAGTTCATGCTTACCTTCTCGGGACTTAGTCCCAGCTTTTGACCAAGTGACACTTCCATCTGAATGTTTAGATATGTATTCTATCTGGGAAGATATACTTCCTTCTGATGAATTTTTCTTGGAGTCAATAGTACAGTCTGCCATTCATTTGGATGTTGATCCAGTCGCAGCCATGTCCAGCCCCAGTTTGACCTTAAAGTCTGATCTTCTTACTGTGGAGTCTTTGGACTCTCCTATAGATCCACAAATCGGTGCCCATGCTGAGTTTTTCTCATAAGCTCGGGAGCCTTTTTAGATTTACCATGACTTTGAGAAGAAGCCTCATATCTTTTTTCCTCATATATTTCTATCCATCCCTGATAAGGCTCCCATCTTTGTGTTCAAGTTGCATATGCATCTGTTATGATTCCGATTGCACTAATGAGACTGATGCCAGCTTCCACGCTTTTAGTTTGTTGTATAAGCCTCCATCTATGATCTCATTTTCGCTTAGCCCTGTATCATTTTGCCTTCGCAATTTGACACCTTTTACCTGGAGGAGACACACCCTGAGTGTCCTTATCTTGATCGTGTTCCTTGCATTTGGCATAGCTTTGTTCCATGCGCTTGGAGCTAGTTTCACATGTCCCTGACACTTGTCTCCTCCAATACAAGCATTCTTTCATGTTTACTTCGAGTTCGTTAAAAACAGTAAGTAGGTTACGAGCAGTCTTACACCTTTCCTTCGAGCTCGTTAAAAACAGTAAGGAGGATATGAGCATTTCTTTTATCTTCACTTCGAGCTCGTTAAAAAAAGTAAGGAAGTTATGAGCATTTTTCTGTATCTCCTTTGAGCTCATTAAAAATAGTAAGGAGGTCACGAGTTTACTTTTTCGGGATCGTTAAACCTTTACGGAAAAGATCCCTATGGAGTTCTTTTAAGCCCTTTTAAGACTCCTTAAATAGGAAAAGTTTGCCGAGCATAGTTGTCTTTTTGGGCTCTTTAAAATAAATGAACTGACATCCACTTAGGTATAGAATTACCCCTTTTCCGAGCCTTGGTGGATAAATTACGAAAAATGTATACTCTAGGTATACTTCTGTATGCGCTAGAAGAGTTCTTCTTCCATTGTTTTATACTTTTTTGGGGGAGGAGACTAACTTTACGAAAAAGGACCTTTTGGAGCCTTTCTTTAGGGTTTTCAGACTCTCGAAATGTGAAAACACCAAGCGAGCATTCACCTACTTGGGCTCGATGTGAAATCCACAAGAGGGTAAATAGAGGACTATTTAAGTTTTTCAACTCTATAAACAAGAAAACACCGTTGAGCACAGACCAATCCAGGCTCGATATAAAATCCACGGATAGGTGTAAAGAGGATTGTTTAAGTTTTTCAAACTCTTTAAATAGGAAAGCACCGGCGAGCATTAACCTACTTGGGCTCGATATTAAAATCCACGAGTAGGTGTATGGAGTTATTGTTTAAGTTTTTCAGACTCCTTAAAATTGAAAACACCGGCGAGCAGGAATAGATCTCGACTCGATATTAAAATCCAGAGATCAGTAATATAGAGTAATCTTCTATCTCTTCTTCGAACTCTGTAAACAATGAAGAAGGTCCCGAGTCTTCCTCCCATGGGCTCGTTAAACTATTTACATGGTTGGATCTATTGAGTTTTCATTCTTTCTTGGACTCGTTAAAACAACAAGAAAGGTATTCTTTTATCTAAAAAGAATAAGGGATGAGAAAGATGTACCATATCTTCAGTGTCAAAGGAAGTTCAGTCAGTTCTATCCTTGAACACAACACCTACTTGAGTCTATCATGTCAGTTGGGTTTAGTTTTTGACCTTAGGGTGAACCTGATCTCCGAGTTGTTTACTCCGCCGATTGGTTATTCTTCCAACCACATGGAGGGTCTACTAATGTCTCCTACATTACAGGCTTATATCATTTTCCCCATTTTGTTGAAAACTACCTAAGTCACTTTGTGCCGTGCTCACTGTTCAAGGATATACCCTGTGTCGGCCATTCTGCAGTTTACCTTGACCTCATGTGTCGGCCATCCTAGTGTCAGTCTTGTTACATATATTACTCCATATTAGCTCATACCAGTTGAGTGTCTCTCGTGTTGGATGATGGAGGATGCCTTAAGGCCTCCCTTCCAACGGACTTATTCCCATCGACATCAACTCATTTTGCTTTGGGAATGAAGTTCAGAGTTTCGGTTAGTACCTTGGAGATTGCAGTCACCAGTGGCAATTTTCCTCGTTGTTGAATTATGAGAATACATCAATGTCTCTTATTTGACAGGGTGCTCAAGTGTTCGACTCCAAGTCCACTTATTCACACTTGTCGGCTCGTACTAGGTACCTTGGGCCCCATTATCATTATCAGTGGAAGCCCTCTCGTTTGTTAACGGTCTACATCAATGACCGGTAATCAAACGATACCCCCCATATTCGACTGTTAGATCATCTATTCACATGGTTAGGGTTTGTACCTTGGGTTGTTCTGGATGAAGACCTTGGGATTTTGATGACATCACCTCATTATGTTATCACCCAAGTTGCGCAAGACTGAGCCTCACTTATATTCGGCTCTCCATGAGACATGAATCCAGTTTGTTGTTATGGCTATGATCTCTCAGTTTAACATGGATCCACGCTTGTATTTTAAGTGGCCATGCTATATATACATCTCCTCATTATGTATCGGAGATCATGTTGTATCACACTGTACATCTATATGATGTCAAGAATGTAATTGCTCGCTAACCTTGATCTTTGTTTCAGGTGTTCTTGCGACTTGGTTCCGCGGTTTCTTGCTCCTCCTTTGACTTTGGATTATAATGTATTTTGGCCATTGTTTCCCTCTGACCTCACACATTAGGGGGCATCTGTTATAGGTCAAATATGCACTTCTCCATCCGTGATCACCTTGAGCTGACGATCACACAAAAGGACAACTTGGATTGAAGAGCATGATGACCTCAGATGAGACTTTGACCTGACTCACCTCTCTGCAAGCTGACAAAACCCTAAAAAACATCATATTTTGGCATGGGCGCTACTCTGCTTAAGTAAACTAGTGCATATGCCCTACTCCATTGTGCAATAGTAGCGCACACCTCCTGATGGGCGCTACTCCTCTTCAATAGACTAGCGCACAACTTTCAAAAAGTGACAAACGCTAGTTGTTAAACACTGTAGTCACGCCCTGGGCGCTACTCCACTGTGAAATAGTAGTGCACATCTTAAAATATGATAAAAAAAAGATTAATTTGATGAATGGAGATTAGTTGCAGTTGGTTTCCAAACTTCCCCAACTTCTCCTTCAATCACCTCTCGACCTGAACTGCCTACCTTGTCCTATAAATACAAGGAGGATTGAAGAGAGGGGTTAGACATAGAGACATAGAGACATTGAGACGTTGAGACATGAGAACCATAGAGAGACTCTTCTACATGAGAAGCTTGTATTGAAGGAGGTTATTCTGGAGGAATTCTGAAGTCAGAGAGGATCAGGAGGCTAGGATCAGGTTGCATGAGCATGCTGCAAAGTCAGGTATACTTTGTATCATTCATATGTTTTTGACAATAAAAGGTTGAAACATCTTTCTCGTCCCAAATCAAGTGCTTATTGGATTATGTATTTGTTTGGATCAATGTTGGTTAATTCTTGATGTTTGAATTACTGTTCAATTCCATCATTATTATATTGGCCAAGATACGCTGAGAAAGGTCTTTGTGTTGCAGGTTTATCAAATGGGAGATTGAGTTGAGGATCGAACGCAAGGTTGGACAAAAGCTAGGATCAAACTTCAATCACAAGGTATGCCCTCAAGGTCTCTAATCTATTTCCCTTTATAAACGCTTGTGTAATGCAATTAGTATGTTTACCTGTCACCCCCTTAAGTTGATAGTGTCCATTTCCTCACTATAGGGTAGTATTTCCCGCCAACAAACACTTAGAATATTTTACAATGAAGATTAGTCACTACTAGAGCTTATTCAACCATTCGAGATTAACCCTTTCCCTTACAAAATGTGCCCTTTTATAGATCATGCATGTAGGTCATGTCTTTACAATGTATATGAAAAAACCCTAAGGTTTCCCAAAACTGTCGCGGTTTTCCCCTAACCGGACTGTTAGGTGCTGATAGCGACTCTTCTGTTGTGGCCATCCTCTGTGTGTGGTCACGTCACTTTTCGCCTACCCTGTTGACTGCATGCCGACTGTCGCTTTCACCCAGCCGTTGCCTCTCTAACGGGCTTGTGCGTCCAGTTCACGTCATGCTTCCTCTGCTCATGTGACCGGTCGCTTTCCTTCTGCGATACTCCTTACTCGCCTGCTTGGTAATCATGGAATATCTTAACCAAAAATAGACCACCGATGGTATTACCTGAATATGTATTGCTTTTCTTCCAACATTCTGCCTTTCTAGATCCCCGCGGATCAGGCTCTTCGCAGTGCTGTCTCTTTGCGGCACTAGCTTCCTTGCTTTGCCGATGCTGCACTGTGCTGCGCTCAACTTCGCAGCTCCCAAAACTATCTTTGCCGAAAATTCTTCAACGGAATTGCACTCAACTTCGCAGTTCCAAAACTGTTTTGTCAAAATTGCCTTACTTGGGCCAATCCCAACAGGCCCCTAACACTTACATGTGACTCGTCCTTGAGACACTTTCAACTTCTGGTTATCCTAACTGCTCGTCCTCCTGTGGAGCCAACTTAGCCGCAAATTCTTGATAGGTTGCGGTCAGCTTAGCAACCGAATCCTTGCCATCCTGTTCAATACTTTTGATGGTGTCTAACACATCTAGTTCTATGTCATCCTCAATGTGATCTTATTGGGAACCCATGTCTTTACTTTGTTAGTATATTGTTGTTGGATGCATATGCTTTGTAAGTTGTCCCGTAGTATTTGTTGATCCATAGTTTATATTAGCCCATCGTATTGACCCATAGTATTGGACGCATATGCTTTGTAAGTCGTCCCATAGTATTATATGTCCCATGGTTTTGACTCATAGTATTGGCGCCTAGACTTAGCCCATGGTTTGTATTGACACATAGTATTGACCCATGGTATTGGCACCTAGACTTAGTATATAAGTGTGTGTTGAGGCCTATGAAGGCACCGGGAAGTTAATTGTATTGAGCTTGCTCAAAGGAGGTTGCCCCCTCGAAGTGGCCTATGATCAATATAAAAGTGATTCTGAGTTCTATTATTTCTGATATCTCGTGTATTTGCATTAATTAATAATTGCAGGTTCATCACAGATCTTTGACTGAATCATGCATATCGCGGAGCTCTATCAACTTTCCTTCTATCTTTTGTGTTAGTTCGTGGGCTTCCTCCTGTAGGGATTGAGATTTATATCCGACTTCAGTCTCCCTTTCTCTCAATACTTGAAGTTCTTTCTTCAATTCTCTGACCTCCTGATATCTTTTTAGTCTATCTCTTGGCTACAGATCCTTCACCTCCACGTCAAGGGATTTGAACGCAGCTTGTTTTTCCTTCACAGTGTTCTAGACTTCCAACAGCTCTAGGTCCTCTTCCAGCGCAGTAAACGTTCTTGTCGCCTTGTCCAACAAAGTTTGGCACTTAGCCACTTCACTAGCTATACTCTCTGCAGTAACTTTCACTTCCACTGCTCTAAGTTGTTGCTGATCAGGTGGTGTCTCGATTGATTCTGCGCTTCCAAGGAAGCGATATTCGTTTGGTAATCAGTCTCCATGTCTTTCATCTCAGCCTTAATATCGCTTATGACCAAGCCGATCTTAAGGATAGTGTCCGCAGGATCTGGCTGCTCTTCGCATTTTGGTATCTCCGCTACTACCGAAGCGACAATATGCTCTAATCTCATTCGTCGATCGTGCTCATCTTGAAGTTGCATGGTCCTCTTTAAACTTGATTCTTGCAGCTGCTTTAATTTTTCTTGCAATTGATGGTGCTGGTTCAGAGTGACCATACTTCGATCATGGATCTCTTCGACAACCTGCAAGTGCATATTGTGCAAGCCCTCTAGTGGCAACATTGCAATGTCGACGTCCACATGCTCTAAGTCCTTCGTTCCCAAAGCTAACTATTCTTGTGGTGGTAACCTTACGCTTACCGGGTTAAGGTGGACTATGCATGAATTTAGTGGCAAGGTCAGGGCTAGAGGTGTTTTCTTTGGCTGCGGTGTATCCCCTAAACTTCCTTCTGATTCTGAGTCTTGCGGCAAGGGAAAGTTGCGCTGGACTTGCTCAAACTTCTCTATTATGCCTTGGAGCATGGTGAGGTTTTTCTGCAAAATTTATTGAATCGCCTCATCCTTTTTTATCTTTGACGGCCAGTAGGTCTTCCATTTGCATGGTGACCGTGGATGCGATCATCTCATAATCGTCATCGTGTAGCATTGCTTCTGATTGGGTCTTAACAACTTTCTGGTTTTTTTTTGTGCTTTCTTTCGTGCGGAGCTTCCTGGCTCCTTCCTTTTTCCCGACCACGACTCTTCAACAATAGGTGTAGGGATCTGATTACTCTCCTCGGAGTTACTCTCGATTTCCACAGGTCCTCAAATTTAAATTCAGGTATCCATTCCTTCATAATGCCATCGATATCTTCTTCTCCCATGTGATAGTTCCCTTGGAACCATTCTGGGTTCTTTTTCTGAGCCTTTGCTGAAATGTAGATAGAATGCATATCATTGGAAAAATTGACTGTGCGAATATATTTAGTTGTTACCTCTTTTGATATCCGTGGCTTGACAATAATGACTTCACGCAGCTGCTCGTAGTATGTGCAGAAAATTCAGCTGACGCGTGTCGGTCTTTCTGCTATCAAATTCGCCCAGAGGTTTGCATATATGGATCCTCTACAGTCATTGTTGTTAGTGATCAAGCCAACATAATGTTTTGGGTCCTTCCACCCTACAAATGCAATCAACACTATCAAATAGGTATAGTGGACGTTGTTGCCGTGTGTTTGCGTATCGCTCAATTCTTCTAGAAACTCATTTAATAGGTACTGACACCAGTTAAATCTTCCTCCCGTTGCGGCCTTTGTCCCAAGGAGCATCACGCTAGCGAATACTTCATTAGGACTTGCTTTCCGAAGAATTTTTCCTTCTAGAAGTTGTGTTACAAACCACGTAGCATCATCGTCTATGTCGTCTGTGATGGAGCCTCTCTTTCTTTTCACGACGGTGTGTGTTTTCTTCATCTTCGCGACGACCTCCTTATCCCTGTTCTTTCCTTGAAAGAATTGCTTGGGGTCCTCACCTCACTTGCTTAACCCCGTGATGCGATGGATCAAGTTGATGTTCAGTTCGACGTTGCGATCCAACCATAGATAGCCTTGGTGAGTGCACGACATAAGAGTGCGCACCACTGCATTCAGTTCTGGTGTTCGGTCAAAGTGCAGGAGCCTCAATAGGTTGAGCAATCCCAATTCGACTACTCCGGATAACCAATTCTGCATGACCAGCACAAAATTTCCTTTCACGTCCTTCCTCCAGCACATATACTGATCTGGCTGAAATTGATGGTACTTTGGCTTAGCTAGGTCCTTCTGCATGTGAAGTAGGTCGAAGTCTTCAAACTTACACTCTGCAATTTTCCCCAACAGATTTCCTTCTAGCTTCACATGGTCGTCGGCAAAATCATTGTATAACGGCTAGTTTTCCGACTGACATTCTAATGGCTAGTTTCTTGGAGTGTTGCGTCGAACTGCACGACGGTTCATCACTACTCCGACGCAGTTACTTCGCGGTGCCTTGTTTTTTGGTTCTAAACGTTGCATCTTCTCTGCTTCATTGGATCTGCGCGGCTTCCTTTTGAACTTCATGCTGCATGGTTCTTTTTTTTTTTAAATTCGCGGCTGCTTTCTACTAAGGGTTCTGCGAAGTAGGGCTATCCCGATAGGGATTTAGCCTACTTCCATTGACTAATCCAGGTAGATTGTCTCCAGCTAACATGGCTAACTGAACTATGCCACCGTTAGTAACATGTACAATAGTATATGGACCAAACCAATGCATTTTAAACTTTCCAGGAAATTTCATAAACTTGCTATCATATAGGAGGACTAGATCACCTACCTGAAAGGACTTGTTCTTGATATGGAGATCATGCCATGCTTTTTCTTTATCTTTCTGCACTTGCTGGTGGAAGCCTACGATGAACCAATCTTCCTCCAACCCAACCTAGTGTAGAATCCTTTCTTCTAGTGCCTCTTGATCTTCCATGCTTGTAAATGAAACTATTCTCAAGCTGGGTACAATCTACTCCATGGGCATCACTGCTTCCTGTCCATAGGCCAACCTAAAAGGTGTATGGCCAGTCAATTTCTTGCAAGTAGTTCTGTACGCCCATAACACAGCTGGAATGCACATATCCCAGTCATCCCTATTCACATTGCATACCTTTGTCAGCGCATGCACCGATACTTTGTTGAAAGCCTCAACAGTTCCATTTGCTTGAGGATGGTATGACGTACTCATCTAATGATGAATTTGGAACTCTTCAATCAGGGCCTCAATAGTTCTATTCAGAAAATGAGTGCCTTGATCACTCATCAAAATCTTTGGGCATCCAAACCTGGTAAGGATTTTCTCGAATATGAACTGCATGGCAGTGACTGCACTACAGTCCTTCACTGGCTTTGCTTCTTCCCATATGGTGAGATAATCAGTTGCAGTGATAATATATCTCGCACTAGTCCTTTTTCCCAGTGGTTTAATGGGTCCCACAAAATCAATAGCCCATTTCTCAAATTCCTTAAGTGTCAACTGCGGATTCAAGGGCATTTCATCTCTTCGCGATGGTCTTCCTGTCCTCTGATAGACATCGCAGCTCTAGCAATGTTCTTTTGCCTCTTTGTGAATAGTAGGCCACCATAGCCCTTCTCGTAATATCTTCTGCATAATGGCTCTTCCTGCGTAGTGGCCTCCCGATACACCTAAATGTGCATCATCCAATATAAATGGCTTCTCGTGCTCTAATACACATCTGCGCAACATTTCATCCAGTCCCAATTTGTATAGTTGTCCTGCGATTATGGTGAAGTCTGATGCTATTGCTACCAACTGCTTCTTCTACTGCGTAGTAAACTCTGTCAGTGCCAACCCAGTAGTCAATAAATCGACAATGTCTTTTTAGTAGTCATCTACGATCTGTATAGCAAATAACTGCGCATCAGGCAGATTGTCTTCAATACTGGTGGGTTCCTCGCCAGACTCAATCCTTGAGAGATGGTCAGGTCCTAAGTTCAATCTTCCTAACTTAACTACAATTTCAAATTCATACTCCTAGAAGAGTAACAACCATCTGCAGATTCTCCCACCTAACACTGGCTTATTGACCAGGTACTTCAAAGCTGAATGATCACTGTACATGGAGAAGTGCACACCTAACAAATAGTGCCTGAATTTCTGGAGTGTGTATACCATAGCTAAGCCCTCTCTTTCAGTGGTCGTATAATTCTTTTCAGCAGATGAGAGCTTTCTGCTCGAAAATGAAATGGGGTGATCAATGCCCCCTTCACCTAGTTGAGAAATCACAATGCCCAACGCTATACATGAAGCATCAACATGTACATGGAATGGCTTCTCCCAATTTGGAAAAACTAGGATCGACGCAGTTACCATTTTCTCTTTTAGCGTGTCCAATCCTTGATCGCATTCTGCATTCCATATAAACTACGCTTCTTTCTTAAGTAGTTTCTCCATTGGCATGGTTATGTGCACATAACCATTAATGAACTTTCTGCAATAACCTGTATGCCCCAACATGGTGCGAAGATGTTTTATTGAGTTTGGTGTAGGTAAATTCACAATCACTGCAATCTTCGCAGGATCAACCATCAGACCTTGTCTGCACACAATGTGTCCTAAGAGAATACCATAAGGCACATAGAAAACACACTTCTTCAATTTAATGAAATTTGATGTTGCCTACACTTAGCTAACACCATTCTCAGGTTTTCACAGTGGTTTTTCAGTAAACCAAAGACAGTCCAATCATCAAAATATGCTTCCAAAAATTTATGCATAAAGTCCTTAAATGCTGCAACGACAACTCTCGAAAAGATGGCAGGTGCATTCTTCAAGCCAAAGGGCATAACAGTGTACTGAAACGAGCCCCATTCAGTAGCAAAAGTTGTCTTGTGTCTATCTGTTGGATTGATCCTGATCTGATGATACCCAGAGAATCCATCAGTAAAATGAATAGGTCTCATTTCCTCCAACATTGTCTAGCACTTCATCTATTAAAGGAGTCGGAAATGGGTCATGCAACGAAGCATCATTCAGCTTCCTGAGATCTATGCAGATCTCGATCTCACCTTTAGTCTTCTTGTCTTGGATAACCATTGGGATTATCCACTTTGATTCTTCAACCGACTCAATGATCCCCGCATCGAGCATCTTATCAAGTTCTGCCTTGACTCTTTATTTATATCTAGGATTCAGTCTATAGGGCCTTTTCTTAACGAGATTCATGCCTGGCTTGAGAGGTATCTTCATAATCCCCAAGTCATCCAAAATGCCCTTCATTTTGGTAAACTTTGTCAGAAATAAATCCTGATACTCATGTAGAAGGTCTGCGATCTCTGCAACTGTGGAATCATCCCAGTAATCTCCAATTGATGCGAACTTCGGCTCTTCACTTGTGCCAATGTTCACTTTTCTTGTCTTCACAGGTCCACTCATATATGGAATTTCAAGTGGAGGTCCTTCTACATCACGCGCAACCTCTGATTCAGGTATATTGACGTTGCGCAGATCCTCCTCATTGCTTTCTTCTTGTTCTTCATTTTTAGCAAGGTTATAGCACTCAAAGGCATGTTCTATCATCCTTACCCATTCTGGTTGTAGATTCACAGGTACTTTGATATCTTCAAACACCCTTTCTTTTATTTCCTCCAATGCCTCGTTTATACTTGGGCATTCTGCTTTGAATATTCTTTCTTTGATAACTTGCAGAGCTTCATTTATACTTGGACATTCGTCTTCAAAGCTGAAAGTTTTTTGGAAGTTCACAGCCAACATCGTCTAATCTGTGGTTCCTCTGCCCAACTCTGTGTCTAGATACCAATTCTTTGGAATCCGGTCTAATGTGTTCACAAACAGATGAACCAATTCTGTCTGCAGTCTCTTTATCCATGCTTTCGAACAGATCTCTACGTGATCCCTTGGAATTGTCTATCCATTGTACTTTACCATGGTCAGCACAGTGTTTTCCATGAATTTGATTTGCATCATATGCCTGCACTGATCCCATGTGGTCAAAGTCCGCTTATGCGCAACCCACCATCTGGAAGGTGTCTCGCGCAGTGCTATGTCTAGTGCTGGTATGCGATGTTCAATTACAATTGATACAGTATATTCTTGAATAAATGAATAAACATTAGTTGAACCATCATAGGTGGGGATTGGACTTACCTCAATTCCAATCCAGCGCAATGACTTTGTGATCTGCGCGCATCTTATTACACATACTTCATGCATACGGCTTTGCCAATTCTCCAGTCCTGCGTCAGAGTTTGAGATGTAAGAACTGTCACATCACCAATTAAGTGCTCCATCCATAGTAGGATTAACGTAGTCATCTTGTAAATGCGATCAAGATCCTGTGCTCTGGATTCTTCCTGAATCGACTCATTGTATCTTTCTCCTTGTGAAGGGTCCAGTGGTGCGATGACCCTTATGTCCTTCCCTTCAAATATCATCTTCTTTGTTTTCAAATTTATGATGGAAAGGTTATCCATAGCCCAATCTATACCCAATAGTGCTGGATAAGGCTGGCTATCATCCACAATTTCGATAACCTCGAAGTCTGCATGAATTCGCACTCCATCAATGTCAACAATAGTATTGGCTAATATCCCAAAAGGTATGACTTTCATCTGATTCGCCAATCTCAACTACATAGGTGACCATAACAACTTTGGTCTCCCCATCTGCTGCCATGTTTGCTTAGTCAAGACATTTACCTTTGAACCTAGATCAAGGATGATCTCGTCCATTTTGTAATCTCCTATCTGCGCACTGAGCCTCATTTCTCTTCCTGTTCTTTTATAGCTTTTAATGTGACGAACTTCTCTCTCACTAGTATCCTGCTCACTGCGTGGTTCATACCGGTTTAACAATTTTTGTAATTCCACTACAGCATCTCTGCTCTTCAATAATTTCATGTAGCTCCTTAGGAACTGCGCAACAAAGGTGCCTATCTCTGCTGTGTTGCATGTTTTGTCGTAAGCTGCTGGCATATCCTGTATATGTGATATTCACTGCATAGTGGGATTCTTGGTGATGTAGGTGATGGCTCTTTGAAGATGTCCCGCGCTTCTTCAAAGGATTCTTTGTTTTTCTCCAGATTGAAGGAAGGTGTCTTCCTGCTAGCTTTTCTGATCCAGATTGTTTCAACCGGGGTCTGATTAGTTTCAAAGTCTCCATAAGTCGAAGCTTCTGCTTGTCTATCTCTTCCTGTGGCAGTGCCACTTCGCGTCACCACATTAATACTTGGATCCACAACCCTTTTCTCTGCTATGGTCAACTGAATGTTTGGGTTAGGTACATCTTGCTTTGTCTTCTGCATTTCTGCCACTAACACTGGGAAGTATTCAATAACATGATCAAAAGATTTGCAATAATTACAAGTAGTACATGGGTTGGTACAATCTCTAGATAAGTGACCTGGCTGGCCACAGTTGTAACAGATCATCTGACCTCTTCCTCTTTCGCAGAATCCTCCACAGCCTTTGTATGCGCCTTGATCATACTGCGCATTATCTTGCTTTTGCGAAGTTTCTTCTTGAACTCTGTATATTCCACCACCCTGCATATGCTCTAGATCTCGCTTCCTCTCCATTATGAGCTGATATTCTCTACAGTTGGATTCATCATGTCCAACTGACTTACAAAAGTTGCAATAAAAATTCTTAGGTGTGCGCACATAGTTATGAATTAAGTAGCAGTCTTCTAGCTGGTGTCCTCTAGTTCTACAGATCTCACACCATGGTTCTTGGTTATGATTCAGTGGGTTTGGTGCTCCACTGTTAAGGTAGTCTTGAAACAAAAGACAATGCTCTCTGGTGTTCCCTTCTCCCTTGCATCCTGTACACCAGACTTCTTGTCTTTGTTCTTTCCCCTTCTTCATGTCCTACAACTGTAATGTTAGGGTAGCTAGCTGGGTCTGAATCTGAGACATTCCAGTTCAAGTTTCTCCTATAGGTGAAGCTTCCAAATTCATCGCGATCTACAAGGTTTTTGCTTGCGAAGCCACTTTTTGCTGCATCAACGACAGTCTAATATGGGGCAACAATGCGGCTATAAACCACTCTTGGTGCTGTTGCGGTGCTATGACAAAGTTGAATTGGTCTAACAGTGTCTTAAACTTCTGGTAAAATTCCTAGACTGTTTCATTAGGTTTTTGCTTAATTTCCTTCAATTTTGTTATACATTGGGATTCTGACTTTGGTTTCTTGAATTCACTCAATAGTGCAGCCTTAATCTCCACTAAGGTTCTCTGATGTCCCTGAGAATATTTCATGAACCAATTCAAGGCTCTATCTCTGAATGTAGTGGCGAGCTGCGCTCGCTTCACAACATCATCCTGAACTTGCTTGGCACTCCATACGGCTTCACATAGAAACCAATGTTGCTCAGGGTCCCCTAGACCTATTCCTTTAAAAATCGACAATTTAATATCGTCGGTCATCCTTCTTCTAGGTGGTATGGGAGTATTCTATGCAGTGTTCTGAGTGGTGTTATGGATGTTACTACGTGGAATGTTATGAATCATAATATTCTGGGTCGGAATGGTTTGAGTTGGGATGGTCTGAGTACCCACTCCCGCGGTGTTACTGGTATTGACGTTCTGAGGATTAGGAATATTAACAACTAGAGGGTTTTGAGCTGATGGGTTATGAGAGATAGGATGTGCGGAGTTGGAGGATGATAGGTGACTGATAGGGGTGCGGTCTGGCTATCAATCTGGGCTCGGAACTCAGTTTCTACGTGGAGTCCACTCTTCTCGGTGTTAAATGTGTATCTCTTTCCACTTCTCAAACTATGTGTTTCTTCATCAGAGTCACTATATATGCTATTGCCCATTACATATTCAAAATCTTCTAGGAATTTTACTGCATTCTTAAAATTCCTTTCTCAGCTAAAAGCATTTTAATATATAACCTCAAATTGTTCAGGTACTTACCTCTGAAACCTTTGAAAAAATCTGCCTCGGCTGCGCTGTAGGACTATAGGGTGTCCACAACGAACTTTGTCACGAAGCCTTCTAGTATGCTATCAACCCAAAAGTCGACTGCTCTTGAAAGTGGAATATCTATTGCTTTGAGGCTCACAATGAGCTCTGCAATCCACTCGGTCAGTACTTCTGGTTGGAAACAGTTCTTTTGCTCTGCGAGCCTCAATAACCACTTGTGCAACTCGTTTCCAAAGGATGCCCAAAAAATTTCATGAATATCTTTCCACAGGTATTTTTTCAACCAATCTATGTCAGAGAGATGTAGATGTCTATTTTCCTTCCTTGCGAAGTCTCGTTCTGTCTTGTCACACCAGGACCAAATCTCTTTCTTGTCTGGGTGCCAATTTTATGCAATAAATAGAACCTTTTCTTCCGAGCACATCACTATTTCAAGCGCGGAAACTCATTACCGATTATTAGCACGGCAACAGAACCATTTTTTGGCTTACATAACTATCTTGAGGTTTTCTATAAAGACCCAGGTTCTTCGCGGTTCAACAAACCAACAAAACCCCTTTTCACCTGTCCTTTCAGCAACAATCTGCGAATAGACTGAGGTCTCACCCGAGGCGAAGTTATGGGGAAGCTGCGGAATCAGGTTTCCACAGCTAGGTGATGGGTGTTCAAACATATATGGCAAACAACGCACTGCGGGACTCACGCTGTGAACTGAGGACTGCGCGAAGCTTAACCCCTTCGTGGTCAACACTTAGTCTATCGCGCATCCAAGGACTGCGTGATGTCAGATGGTCTTTCAATGACAGGACAACATAACTGATAACTACACTTCCTGTTCGGACTTAACCAACTTCGATGACTTTACTTAGAATTTCCTATCCATTCATCAATTGCCTTAGGTTATTTATCTTATGACTTATGCAATATGACAACACACAATATACTATGCACCTCCGGTGTTGTGCTTCAAGTGAATCGCACGGCGTGAAATCCACTTACTTAAGTATTAACCCAATCTACTTATGCATTCATTCTTCCTTAGAAAGACTTATGCATCTAACATTCATCCACATATGCGATACTTAACATATTATTCCCATCTTCATTCTTATGGCGAATACATATAAAAGTAAGAACATATAAACTGATAAACAAGATCTTAAGCATTCATTCCAAGCAAATATACAGATTCAAGCACATAAACAGTCACACAACACAGAATTTAACGTGGTTCACCCCCAGGATGGGAGCTATGTCCACAGGAACTGTTGTTATATTTTCTTGGGAAGGGTACAACAGTTCCAATCTGCGCATTCAGCTGCAGACTCTCTTCTCTCTCGATAGGTCTCTGCGCACGCAGCTTATAGAGCCTTTACAATGGCATTCAACACTTAGAATATTTTATAATGAATATTACTCACTACTAGAGCTTATTATACCATTCGAGATTAACCCTTTCCCTTAAAAAATGTGCCCTTTTATAGATCATGCCCGTAGGTCATGTCTTTACAATGTATAGGCAAAAACCCTAAGGTTTTCCAAAAATGTCATGGTTTTCCCCTAACTGAACTGTTAGGCACTGATAGCGACTCTTCCATTGTGTCCATCCTCTGCGCATGGTCACGTCGCTTTCCACTTGCCCTCTGGACAGCATGCCGATTGTCGCTTCCACCCAGCCGTTCCTTCTCTAATGACCTTGTGCGGCCGGTTTACGTCGTGCTTCCTCTGCTCGTGTGACTGGTCGCTTTCCTTCCGTGATACTCCTTACCCTCCTGCTTGGTAATCATGGAATATCTTAACCAAAAATATACCACTGATGGTCTTACCGGAATATGTACCGCTTTCCTTCCAACATTCTTCCTTGCCAGATCCCCGCAGATTAGGCTCTTCGTAGCGCTGGCTTCCTTGCTCTGCCAATGTCGTGTTGTGCTCAACTTCGCAGCTCCCAAAGCTATCTTTTCCAAAAAGTCTTCAACTGAACTGTGCTCAACTTCGTAGTTCCAAAACTGTTTTGTCAAAATTTCCTTACTTGGGCTAGGCCCAACATCAGGCAGTTGACATGGTCCTTCATGACCATAATCAGATTCTTAGCATTTTGCGGGACAATCTTCACATGGTAAGAAATTGCAGGAAGCAACAAGCCGATCAACACCGTTTTGAGCACACTTTTCAAGCAGGTGATATAGTTTTTCTTTGTCTCCAACCTTACAAGTAATCCTCCCTAAAACTCAAAGGGCGTCAAAAGCTCGCTCCAAAGTTCTATGGGCCATATAAGATTCTACAGAAGATTGGGTCCATTGCTTATAAATTGGAACTTCCTCCTTCTTCCTGCATTCATCCAGTATTTCATGTCTCTTATATGAATAAAGTTCTTTGCACCAACATTAGAGGACAAACTATTTTACCCGAAATGGATAATGAAGGATCCATCCTTTTGGAATCGGAGGCCATCCTCAATAAGTGCACTCGTCAGCTTCGCTCTCGCTCTATATAAGAGGTCTTAATTCAATGGCACGACATGCAACTAGAAGATGCTACATGGGAACTACTCCTTCAGATTCAGCAACAATTTCCACATCTCAAGCTTTGAGGACAAATATTTTTCTAAGAGGGAGGGGATGTTAAGAACCCATGTCAACCCTTCTATTTACTTTGTTAGTATATTGTTGTTGGACGCATATGCTTTGTAAGTAATCCCGTAGTATTTGTTGATCCATAGTTTGTATTATTGTTGTTGGACTCATATGCTTTGTAAGTTGTCCCATAGTAATTGTTGATCCATAGTTTGTATTTGCCCATGGTTTGTATTGGCACATGGTATTGACCCATGGTATTGGAACCTAGACTTAGTATATAAGTTTGTGTTGAGACCAATGAAGGTATTGTGAAGTTATTTTGTATAGAGCTTGCTCAAAGGAGGTTTCCCCCTCAAAGTATCCTGCGATCAATAAAAATATTCTATGATCTGATATATCGTGTATTTCATCAATTAATTGTTGCAGGTTCTTCACAATCTACAAGTTGTTTCTTCAAACCCAAAATCAGATTGACATTATTTCCAATCATCAACAAATCATCAACATACAATGCCACAATCAAGGTATCTCCATTAACATGTAATACATAAATATTGTGATAAGATTCACAATGTTTGAAGCCAAGACTGACAAATAAATGACCAATCTTCTCATACCAAGAATGAGGTGCTTGTTTCAAACCATACAATGACTTCTTGACTCAACATATAAGACTAGAATCTATCACAAAACTAGGTGGTTGTTCCATATAGTTTTATTTAGACAAGTCTCCATGAAGAGACACACTTTTAAGATCCATTTGATGAAGTTCCCATCCAAAACGAGCAACAAGGGAAATGATTAGTCAAGCAGAGTTCATCTTTGCAATAAGGGAAAAGGTTTCAGTATAGTCAATGCATTCTTGTTGAGGGAATCCCTTAGCTACCAAACAAGCCTTGTGATTTTCAACAACACCTTTTGAAACTTGTTCTTATAGACCCATCGACACTTCACAACATTCTTTCCTTACAATCGAGGAACAAGTTCCCAAGTACGATTCTTCTTCAAAGAATCCATTTCAATAGTTATAGCAATTTCCCATTCTGGGACACCCTGAGCGTCGACATAATTTTCAGGATCATAGGTTTCAAGAATATATTCCATCAATGCAACACTACCATGCTACTTTTGATTGTAGGTCTATCAACCAATACTAGAATCTCTAGCACTCAGTCCAAAAAATTAAATTGTTTTAGTATCCCACCGAGGTAAACAAACCAACGGTGATTCAAATCAGTGATTATTAGTCGAATGAGTTGGTGGGTCAATGTCTTCAGTCACGGTAGACCGACTACCATTCGAATCAGGAGTAGAATTCATTGGTCTCCTCGAAAATCCATAGAAGGGTACAATTGATCCATATTCTTCAAGAATATCAAACAGATCATTATGCAAGATGACTTGTGCCTATGTGTATTGATGACTTGTGTCTAGAGAATACCTTCCTAGTTAAGAGGGAGTGTTGATGTATTTTTAACTTATGTATTCATTTGTACTTTATTGTATCCCCAACGGATATGTATTATTTCTTCGATTGGAAGTGTCGTCATGTGTACTTGCATGTGTTGCAAGTTATATTGTAAGTGTTGTAACTTATACTTGACGGGTTATTAGACCACCTTGATGGGGTCGGCCCTATATGAGTCATGTGGGTCAAAGGGTTATTAGACCACCCTAGTAGGGGTCAGCCCATTCAACTTTATGTTAAGTGGTTAAGTTGAGGCCGACCTAGTTGAGTAAAGGTCAAGTCAAGTTAGTGTATAAATAGAGAGTGTGTCTCTCTCATTTTACACATTCTATTTGTTCACTCACTTCGCATTAGTGAGAGAGGAGTGCGCACTAGTGGAGGAGGAGTATGCTACTGCTATCATCTATATCTTGGGTTTGATCATGGTGATCCCTGTATTGATGCTTATTCTATCTCTGAGGAAGTTGCGGGGTTTTTCACCTTCTTGGTTTTCCCCGGTGAAATGTTTTGTGTCTCTTGTCTCTTGTCTTTTATGCTTGATATGCTATACATGTTATTCGTTCAGTTAAGATCCTAGACTAGAATGTATTAAATTCTAAAAAACTAACATGGTATCAGAGCTAGCCTAAAGGAAGGCATGCTATGGCATTTATGAGACTTGTTGCACTTGCGACAAATTGCAAGCTAGGGCTTGATATAGCAAAAACCAGTCATCGTAGCACTTTCGCTATAAATCCATTTTGGCAAAGTTTCAGGATCTGAAACTTTTACAAGTCAAAGATAATATCCCAATGTACCTTATCTCTGAAAAAACTTCTAATTCGTTGTACTTTGTGATTTATGATCAGTACAAGTTAGGGTTTCTGCCTCTTCCAGATCTCAGTCATAAACAGGTGACCTAGGAAAAAAGGTCACAACTTGGGCTAGGAAGCTCCAAATGAAATTTCGTAAAATGGGACAGGTAGGGAACGGATTGCAATTTCTCTGGTAAGTGTTTCAGAGGTCGAAGTTGAACCAGTGAAATGTGGAATATCGTACAAGTTTGCTCTCATGTTTTATCCCATAAGTAGGTCACGTTGGGACACTTGGCATAACTCTCTGTCAGAGAAACCAATTGAGGTCAGACCTGTGGGGTTGGAAATATGACAAGTCAGGCTTCAACAAGACGAAGTTTCATACCCTATAGATGCATAATTTCAGAGTTGAACCAGAAACAATCAGGTACATATTTCTGTCCAAACAGAATTGATTTTTGAGCACCCTCATTTTTGGATCGCCATTGCTATGGGAATTTAGGGTTTCGGAGAAAGTTGAAATTCTTAGAATCAGAGACCACGGCTGGATGCTTGTCATCAAAATCAAAATTTAGAGCCCAAGATTGAATTTTTTGGTTGGAAAGAAGGCCGGGCTTGATCAAACCCTAGTTCGGGATTTTGATCGGAAAGGTGAAAAATTAGGGCCTCTGCAAAAGTTGGAATTTCTGAAGTCTGTGACCGCGGCTGGAAGCTCCTCAGAAAAATCAAAGTTTAGAGATTTGGATCGAATATTTTGGTTGGGAAGAAGGGTGGGATTTATCAAACCCTAGGTCGGGATCCTGTTAAGAAGATCTGGAAGTTTCAAAGGCAATTTTGAGGGGTGAAACTTTGCAGTTTTCAAATTCTGAGTATAGCAGCTTGATCAGCTCATCAAGGCGCATCTTTCTATCCTTTCAGAAGTTTGAAATTCAAAGTTTGAATTTTTAGGTTTTCTTTGACAAACCCTAATCCAACTCCAGATCCAGTTTCTGCAAATCAAGTGGATTGGATTAATCCTAGAAGAGAATGGATTGGTCACCTGCATAAGTGAAGAAGTTCCTGTTTCAGAGTGAGATGAGGCTAAGGTCTTACATAAGAAGATTACAAGCAATCTCGACAGGTAGGACTTATCCAGGTATGTTTCGAGATCTGTTCATGATTAATTTTATGGTATGTTTGTCTTCATTAAGGTTAGTACAATCTTGATTAACTTTAGACTTGTCGTATGACCTTAATAAAATTATGAATGCAGATATTCATTGATTAGTGTTTTGACACTTACGATTGTACTAATGCTTTGTGGTGTTGTATGAGGTTGATGTTGTCCACTAACATGAAAGGTACATCAAATCATGTTCTAGTTCAAGAACATATGACCATGTTGACATGAAGACAAAGATTCATCCATTGTCATGGATCACATAGAAGATCTACTTACAAGGTATGTATAACTTGGTTCTATAATGGTTAACCTATGAGATATGCAGGTTACTAGCATAAGTCATTGAAGAGAACAAGAAGATATTATGCGGGTATGCTAATCCATGTATGTTTTTCCTATATCAAGTTAGAATCCTACCTCGTGTTAGGATCTTATACTGTTGTATGGTTGATAATGATTATTCATGAAGTTAGAAATGTAAGTAATCAAGGGTTTATGCTATGAAAATCCTCACAATAGATCTAAGAGATGATGTATACCTCACAAGAGTAATTATGATTAAGCAGGAAAATAGAAGAAGAGTGAACAATACAGTATAATGAGCAACAAAATAGTATGGTATAATAGAACTCGGATAGAAGCAATAATACTTCACACACACTAGTTAATTAATCACAATATGGAAAAATAAATAGTACAATGGTAGAGAGGATTCGAATGCCTAAGGTGGAAATTCAAATTAGCCTCTTAGAGTGATCATAAGATCAATAGAGTGTCATCGGAGCACAACTAGGTGTCCTCATGATCATCGGAGCACAACTGGAAGTCTTCATCATCATCAGTGGAGTCATCAATGCTTAAGTAACTGTCAATCATCAGTCAAACTAGGTCTGGTAGGTGTAACTGAGTGTAACTTAGTGCAACTGAGTGTAACTGACTGTAACTGAGTGTAAATGAGTATAAACTGAAGCCAACTGGATTGGTAGGTGAAGAAGGGTGAGTTGCTTCCTAAAATCAAGGAAGAAGGGTGCATTAAGCAACTGGAGGGATAAAACTGAATAGTGAGAAGCTCCAGGGGGATGGCTAACTGAGGGCTAGGTGCTGGACTGATGACTGGGATGCATGCAAACCGTAGAATGCATGCAAAACCTAAAATTGCATGCATGGTTGACTTTGGTTTACCATGGTTGACTTTGAAGGAATATGGTTGACTTTGGTTGACTATGGTTAACCATGGTTGAGTATGATCGACTTTGCTTAACTGTGGTTAACTTTGGTTAAATAATTCACTATTGTCAATTATGGTTGACCATGGTTAACTACGGTTGGCTATGGCTAACCATGATTTACTATGGTTGACGGTGGGTGGGCATGGTTGACTTTGGTTGATATTAATATCATATGGTTGACTATGATTAACTTGTTGTCTTGAGTATGGGTGACATTAGGCTTGACATTAAAATCATATGGTTGATTATAATTCCACTATTGTTTGACTATGATTGACAGTTTGGTTGATGCAAGGGTTGACTTTAGTTGGACTATGGCTAACTTTAGTTGAACATAGTTGACGATGGTTGACTAATGGTTGACTTTGGTTGACCATGGTTGATCATTATTGATTCAAGTTGAACATGGTTGACTTTGGTAGACCATAGTTAAATTTGGTTTACTTTGGTTGACTTTGGTAAACCATGGTTGACTTCAGTTCAATTTGGTTGACTTTTTCTTAACTATGGTTGACCTTGGTTGACCATGGTTGAATTTGGATGACTTTGGTTGACCACGGTTGAATTTGGTTGACATTGGTTTACTTTGGTTCACTATGGTTGACCCTGGTTGACTTTTGGTTAATGTTGGTTGACCATGGTTGAACATAGTTGACGTTGGTTGCCCATGGCTAACCATGATTGATTATGGTTGCCCATGGTTGACTTTCGTTAACCATGGTAGACTTTGGTTGACCATGGTTAGCTATGATTTACTTTAGTTTACTTTGGTTAACTATGGTTTACCATGGTTGTCTTTGCTTGTCAAGGGTTGACTTTTCGTTGACTTTAGATGACCATGGTTGAGCATGGTTAACCATGGCTAACCATAGTTATCCATGTTTGACTTCGGTTGGCTTTGATTGATTATAATTCCATTATTGTTTTACTGTTGTTGAATATGGTTGACTTTTTTTTACTATAGCTGACTTTAGTTGAACATAGTTGACGATGGTTGACTGTGGTGAAATACTTGTTGACTTTGGTTGACAATAGCTGATCATCATTTATTATAACTGACCATAATTGACCATGGTTGACTATGGTTGAATTTGGTGAACCATAGTTGACATTGGTATACTTTGGTTGACCATGGTTGACTTTGGTAAACATTGGTTGAATTTTGCTTAAACATGGTAGACCTTGGTTGACCATGGTTGACTTTACGGTGACCACGGGTTAATTTAGTTTACTAAAGGTTGAAAGTGGTTGGTTATGGTTGATTTTTTTTACCATGGTTGACCATTGTTGACTTTTAGTTGATGTTGGTTAACCATGGTTGACTTTGGTTGAACATGGTTTACTTTGGTTCATTGTAGTTGACATTGGTTTACCATGGTTGACTTTGGTTGATGATGATTGATTTTGTTTGACCATGGTTGGTAATGTTTGTCTTTAGTTGAGCATGGTCCTCCATGGTAGACTAGGGTCAAGACTATTGTTGACTATGGTTGAATTTATTTGACTACAACTAATAATGGTTAACTATGTTCAATTATGGTTGGCTATGGTCAATTGTGGTTGACCATGGTTGAATTTGATGGAATATGGCTGACTTTGGTTTACTATGGTTGACTTTTGTAGACTTTGGTTGAGTATTGTTAATCATGGTTGAGTATGATTGACTTTGCTTGACTGTGGTTAACTTTGGTTAAATAATTCACTATCATTAACTCTAGTTGACCATGGTTGACTATGTTTGGCTATGGCTAACCATGATTTACTATGGTTGACCAACCATGATTTAATATGGTTGAGGGTGGGTGGGCATGATTGGATTTGGTTGACTTTAGTTTACCATGGTTGACATTGGATGACTATGGTTGATAATGGCTGACCATGGCTAACTTTGGTTTACTTAGGTTGACTTTCGTAAACCATGGTTCACTATGTTGACTTTTGTTGACTTTGGTTGATCATGGTTGAGTATAGATAACCACGATTGGCTATGGTTAAATTTGTTCTTCCATAATTGATTATTGGGTGACCTTGTTTGAATTTTGATAATGGTGGAATATGGTTTTTTTGTTGACCATGGTTGACTTTGGTTAGCCATAATTGACTTTGGTTTATTTTGGTTGACCACAATTGAATTTGGTTGACTTTGTTTTTCCATATTTAACAATTGGTTGACCTTGTTTGACTTTTTTACTATGGTTGACAATGATTGACTATGGTTAGTTTTTGTTAACCATGGTGAACCATGGTTAACAATGGTTTGCTATGGTTAACCATGGTTGACTATGATAAACCACGATTGACAATATTTGATTAGGGTTGAGTGTGGTTGGGAATAATTGACTTTGGTTTACGTTGGTTGACCATGGGTGACCATCTTCGAATATGGTTGACTTTGGTTGGACATAATTCACTTTGGTTTATTATGGTTGACAATGTTTGGCCATGGTTGTTGATGGTTAACTATGGTTGGCCATGGTTGGCCATGGTTGACTATGGTTGGCCATGGTAGACTATGGTTGACTATGGTTGACCATGTTTGACTATGGTTGAGTGTGGTTGGGCATAATTGACTTTGGTTTACATTGGTTGACCATGGGTGACCATCTTCGACTATAGTTGACTTTGGTTGGCCATAATTGACTTCGGTTTATTATGGTTGACAATGGTTGGCCATGATTGACTTTGGTTGTCCATAATTGACTTCGGTTTAATATGGTTAACTTTGTTTAACTATGGTTTACTTTTAGTTGACTTTGGTTAACTTTGGATGACCATGATTGATTTTGGATGACTACGGTTGACTTTGGATGACCAAATCCACTCAAAGTTAACCCTAGACAACCATGGCCGACCCTGGTTAGCCAGGGTTGACTTTGGGTGGCTTTGGATAGATTTGGTTGACTTTGGTTGGCCATAATTGAATTTGGCTTACCACAGTTAACTGTGGTTAACTATTGGTTGACCTTAGTTGAATTTTTCCCTATAGCTGACGATTGTTGACCAAGGTTGGCTATAGTTATTTTTGGTTGACCATGGTTAACCATGTTTAAGTATGGTCGACCATGGTTGAATGTGGCTAGCCATAATTGAATTTGGTTTAAGTTAGTTGACCATGTTCGACTTTGGTTGATTTTAGTTGGCCATAATTGACTTTGGTTTAATATGGTTGAGCATGATTCACTATGCTTCACTTTGTTTGACAATGGTTGACTTTGGTTGGCTAATTGATTATGATTGACTATTATTGACCATGGTTGACTTGGTTGACTAGGTTGACCATGGATGACCATGGTTAACCATAGCCGACCATGGTTGGCCACAGTTGACTTTGGGTGGCTTTGATTGACTTTGGTTGGCCATAATTGACTTTGGTTTACCATGGTTAACTGTCGTTGACTAATGGTTGACCTTGTTTGACTTTTCCCTATGGTTAAGGTTACTAATGTTATTATTAATGTTAATATTATTAATATCACAAGTTATTGTGAATATTAATAATATTAATACCACGGTTATAAAGTATGTAGATCTATGATTGTGAGCTCTTATAAAATAATATAGCATAAAGTTATTGTTAATGTCATTATTAATATTAATTTTATGTCATATCATATTATATAATAACATTTAAACATTAATATAAAAAATATTTTTAATATTATATGTGGAATTGTAAAAATTATAGTTTAAAATTTATAATATTATATTTAATTATAAAATTTATATTTTAAGAATAATTTTATAAAGTTAAATTATGTTTAAAATTTGATATTAATATTTCATAATAATAATGTTAAACGTGTATGATAACATTATTAATATTAATATTATTGTTTTTTAATATCACTATTAATATTCTTAAAATTAATAATATTAATAATGTTATTAATGTTGTGATTAATATTATATAACACTAATAATGTAATTATTTATAATAATGTTAATGATAATATTAATAATTAATATTGTTATTAATGTCAATGTGAATTACTCATATCAATATTGTTAATACTAAATATTATTTGCTAATATTCTTAAAGTTTTATTAATACTATTATTTATAATATGTTAACTTTATTAATACAATGCTCTTAGGGCATGTGTAATATGAGCAATCCCAATGTTCCATATGATTCTTTCTATTGAATTATTGAATGATTTGTATAATCCTTTCAAGTTGTTCTTTACCACAAGTTGTTTTTTACCACAAATTGGAATCAAGCCATGAAAATATCAAAAGAAATTGATGTGCGTGTGTATTCAACATGTACATTAAATGATTATTTTAATGTGGATAGGAATGTCAGGAAATATTTTCAAAACATTTAAGTTTAAAATATAAGCTTTTTTGGAATTCAAAACATTTAATACTAAATGTTATTTGTTAATATTCTTAAGGATTTCAAATTAAGCATGTAATTAGCATTTATGTTAAATGTTGCAAACATATAGAGCTAATTTCGAAGGAAAATTTGTTCTTGTGATATTGTTAGAGATGAATTTAGAGGACACCCTATCCTCATCTGATGGAGTGACTAATATTGTCATAGAACTACATTTTCAATGAACTTCATTAATAAAATTTATCTTTTCATATTTGCAATTTCTAAATTTTCATTTATATATTATAATATTTTGTACATTTATTAATGGTGTACATATTTGTATTTGTCTTACATAAGTGATATCTATATCTATATTTCCATGGTTGCACCACATGGAAGTAAAGAAAAAATAGAGTATTAAATCTAATGCATTAGAGAAAGAGTAAATGCATCTTATTGAAATAATATAATAATACTAAAGTTTTCTAAATGAAAGAGAATCACTTATAATAAATGGTTTTTCTTTCAAGTTACCCATAACACTAATATCTATATCCACTTCAAAGAGCTTCAACAAAATGTTAATTGTTGCATTGCTTATATAAAAATGACAAAAGTCATGATAATGAAGAAATAGAAAAGACAAAAATTGAAAATGTCTATAAGAACAAATAATCAAAGATATTTCATTAGGATGTTGAAAAATGTATTTAACTTTACAGAACAATTTACCTTTATTTATATGTTTTATCTTTGATAAGTGCCCATTACTTCTATATGGTTCTTCTTAAGTTCAAGCACAGTTCAAGTTGTTTGCATATATTTATCAAGAAGATGATGTTTTGATCAACTTGTTTTTACATTCTTATATAATTGGTTAATCTTTTAATATTCATAGTTTTCTTTTAAAGTGGTTTTTAAAGTGTTTAACTACCATGAACCTATACTATTTATTTTAAATAAATTTAAAAATATTATGAAATAACCCTTATTTGTTTTCAGGATAATAAGAAAGATACTCTCAAAACCAAAAAACGGCAAAACAAAAAAATGACCATCATGAAAAAAAACAATTCGACAAATGACAAAATCATTAAACTATTTCAATTTCACAAATGACCAAAATCATTCAAATATATCAATTTAATGAATGTTGACACATTTGTCAAAATTAATATTATACTGTCACAGATATTCAACAACCATCCAGAGAGCACCTCAACAAATTACATTATATTTAACTCTAAGAAGCGCTAGCCCTCATCAAAAGGTGGTAGGTGTGCATATGTCATATAAAGATCTTTCAAAAGCTTTCCACGACCTTTACATATCACACCATGTCCGGTGAGTGCGACTGTGCAACCTCTCTCAGAATCTGGAATACGGTATAGTTTGAGATTGCGCTCCTTTTCAAATCGTTGAAATCCTAGTTTTACATGACAGATTTTCACCGATAAATTTTGAGAGGGTTCCTGCCTGAATAGGATTCAAGAGTGTGGATTCACTGTGACATATCCGATGGCCTTTTAACTCTACGTTGTACTAAGGTAAGTGGTTGGGTTTTGAAGGTTTATGTTTTTTCTTTGTCGGCTGCAACAAGAAAATTACTTGACAACGATATTATCCTGTTCATTACCAAATTATGCAGTTGGATAATGGAGGCTAAGAATAATGAATAAAAGGTCAATCAATACTCAAAATGCCTAAGGAAAGAAGATTGAAGGGACTGTAACTATGGGAAACAACACCAAAGAAAATCACGAATCTGGCGATAGCAGAAGAAATATTGGAGAAAATGAGAACAAAATTAGAGATTTAAATCGAACTCCATTTCGAGTCCATAGGCCATCATTCATCCCATTTCGAGTCCACAATGCAGTGTAGAATAAGATACGAAGAGGTAGAATTAGAGCTTCCATACCAGTTTGGCATCCTCGGGCCACGAGTTTCTTCCAAAGCCCAATCTGAGATTGTAACTCTTCATCCATTTGACTACAAATTGAGTTATTAACTGGCTTCGCTTTGCTCTTTTTGAGTGAATAACAGAATGCATTGCGATTAATGCAACAAACAACAGGAGCACAACTATTAATATCAAATATTTCATAGTCAAAGGAACAATAGTGAAATACTGTAGAGACTTACTGTTTATGAATCCTCATGGCTCCCACCTCCATTAAAGTTCCTGTACGCCGGTCTAATTTCCAGTAGATTCATATTAGATACCAATGGTCTTATAAACTGAATAATTTAGTCTTTATGTACTCCACCATTAAACCTCCTCCATTGCTTGGAGCTGCAAACAAAAGAGAAATCCAAAGAAAGACGCAAACACAGTACCATAATGTAGTGATGCATGCGTGAAAATCAACTCCGAGACTCTATTGTTCTTCTTCACGATTCATTAACATGTGATCATTCATTTGCTTCCCCACCACGCCGATTCATTACCATATGACCATTCATTCGCTTCCCCACCGCATGCCAACAAAGTCGGATTAACAAAAAAAACTGTAATTTAAGTTCGATTAAGTTGGATTAGCAATAGCGTTTGGGTAACCTGTGAGCCCACCCCAAATTCGGGTCGGTTATGGATGTGCTCGACAAAAGTATATTCTAATCCAATTCATCAGAGCCACCTATCCTTAATTCTTAATTAAAAGTTGTGATCGCCCTTCATATACAACGAAATGTTCATTGTAGCGCCTATCGACGAATAAAGCATCAAGTCTGTGATAAAAATAACATGCAGTGTTCATCAATATAAACTCATTCGATTAACAACATTATTATATTTTTTATTTGTAACTTGTAGAACATCAATATAATCCTAAACTCATTTGATTGCCATACTAATTCCTCAACTTACCACTCAAATCCTTAGGTTTTACGCAGGTCTGTGATTACAAAAACCAATCGATTTCCAGTCTCTCAGTTCGATCCTACGGAGCCTTCATAGTATGAATTTAAAACAATAGTTAGCTACAAGTAAATCATGATTTATGGCTCACATATTTTGACACGGGTGGTCTAGAGGATGACAACAAACAATGGCCACCGATCAAGCTGAATATAGATGGATAATAAAACCGATCAAGTTGAATATAATCTCCATCAAGCTGAATATAACTTAATCTTGAACCATATTATGGGTGTCAATAGAGGTCCTCGAGTTTGATGGGCAATGTTGTAGACATCTGTCAGGTTGGGGTGATAGATCGTTAACGGTGGAGGTGATGGATAGTGGAGATAATGGAGCATTCAATAGGAGCGTTGGTGTGTAGGAGTGTACGACGAGTGGAGCTGAGCAGACAATAAATTCAATAAATTATTTTAAATAATTGAGTGTCGTTTGGATTTAAACTTGCACCTAAGTTAAGTTAGTAAATTTCAATGCTTGATTTATGCATCAGAATACTGCATGGCCCAATCTTCTTTAGCTTCAGCTTGTTGTATGTACCTGTTGGAAATATTTCCTTCCATAAATATGCGTAGACTAAGTCCTCTTCTCGAAACGATTGTAGCCTCTTTTTCCTGTTGGCCCTCAACTTGTATGTCGCGTTACTCTTTTCTATGCACTTTCGCACATTTTCATGAACTTCATGCATATGCTCTACGAATGATTCTGCATCCACGCTCTTCCTGTTTTATGTCGTCAACTCGACCAGATCCACCACTCCATGTGGGCTTCTCCCTTGAACAATCTGGAATGGGCTCAATCCCATAGACCGATTCACAGAATTGTTATATGCAAACTCCGCCTGTACCAACACATTTTCCCACTGCTTGGGTCTGTCGGCCGCTAGACATCTCAAAAGGTTTTCCAAACTTCTGTTTACCACCTTGGTTTGTCCGTCCATCTATAGATGATGCACCGAGCTAAACTGCAACTTCGTGTCGAGTTTCTTCCATAGGGTTCTCCAGAGATGCCCCATGAATTTGGTATCTCGATCCGACGTGATACTCTTTGGTAACCCATGCAACCTGACTATCTCCTTGAAGAATAGTACATCGATCCCTGTGGCATCACTAGTCTTCTTACACTGTATGAAATGTGCCATCTTCGAAAATGTGTCGACTACAACAAATATTGAGTCGCTTCCCTACTGAGTCTTTGGTAATCCTAAAACAAAATCCATGCTAAGATGCTCCCAAGGGTTGTCTGGTACCGGCAATGGTGTATACAACCCCGTGTTCTGACTCCTTCCCTTTTCCAACTGGCAAACTTGACATTGTCGAACCCACTTTCTGACATGTGTCAACATCCCTGGCAAGAAATACTTCTCATCAACCAATGCTTTGGTCTTGTCGATGCCAAAATTTCCTGCTAACCCGCCATTATGAAATTCTCGGATTAGGTTCTCTCTTATCGATCCTTTGGGAATGCACAACTGACTTCCCCTAAACAAATAGCCTTCTTGAATGAAGTAACTCAAATATGGAATCCTGTCCATACTCCAAGGTTCACGACAAGCCTTCCATGCTTTTGCAAAATATTCGTCGGTCTCATACTCTGTCTTTACCGACTCTATCCCTGTTGCCTGAACTGTCGTCGTGCTCAATAGTGCAACTCTCCTGCTTAACACGTCAGCAACTTTATTCGACTTGCCCGACCTATGTCGCAATATGAATGTATACCTGCGAAGTAGTTCCACCCACTTCATGTGTCTCTGATCCAATTTCAACTGAGTGTTCAAATACCTCAGTGCTTGGTGATCTGTGTATAACACAAATTCCTTGGGAAACAAATAATGCCTCCACTTCTTTAATGCTTGAATGATAGCATAAAATTCCTGGTCATAGACCGAATACTTCCACTTCGCTCCATTCAGTTTTTCACTGAAGAATGCAATTGGTCGGCCTTCCTCACTCAACACTGCTCCAATTGCCGTTCCACTCACATCACAATCGACCTGGAAAACTTTGTCAAATTTTGGGAGCGCCAACATTGGGCTCTTAGTGACCTTTTCATTCAACTTGTCGAAAGCTTTATGGGCCACATCCATCCACTTGAACTCACCCTTTCTCATGCATTCTGTCAATGGTGCACAAATTCGACTGAATCCCTGAATGAACTTCCAGTAGAAACTAGCAAGCCCATGGAAACTTCTCACTCCAGTCGTACTTGTCGGTTCCGGCCAATCTACTATTGCCTTCACCTTCTCTAGGTCCATCACCAACCCTTTACTCGAGATTACAAACCCTTAGTACACCAATTCCTTCTTCATGAAGAAACACTTTTGCAGGTTCACCATCAGCTTCTCCTACTGCAATCTCTACAATACTCGCCAAATATGCTCCAAGGGTGAAAAAATGAAGATGGGTGTCTATTTTGGGGGGTCTTGTGAGAAAATAATTATGGTTTTTTCATGTTTTTCAACTTTGGGTAAACAAAAGTGATATTTTTGTTTAAAATTTCACTTTGTAGTAAAAAGAAAACTTTTAGAGAATTATGTTAGCTTTCTATTCATAATTTTTTCAATATTTTTTATTGAGATTTGATATGTCGATTTTGCAAATGTTTGACAGTGTGTTCTTATAAAATGAAAAGACTACAAAATAGTTATGATTTGTTGCGCTAGTAAAATCGTTGTTAGAATTGTTTTTTGCAAAAACAGAAAATGCTACGATAATCTACACACAATGTACTAGTGCCTAACTATAAGTTTGTAACCAATGGATCTATATACTAATTATTATATTTTTTTTAAAGTCGATTAATGGGGAAACTTAGTCGATTTTCAACATCTTTTTTGTTGCGCCAGTTTTCTCTCAATTAGCTCTAAAAATAAAAAATCTACGAACACCCTTTTGAAGTAGACACGCCAATTAAGATTCCCACATTTTTTTCAATTTTTTTGGTGTTGTATTTTTAAAGTTATGGATTTTTCTTTTCACCGTTTTTTTAAAGAAATGAATCCAAACTCGACACATGTTACGAAAATAAAACATAAAAAATATCAGTTCTTATCTATACACAACAAAATCTATACCCACGTAAAGTAGATTCAATGATGAACCTAATGGTATCAAGTCCGACATTCGTTTTGTAGTGTAAGAGGTTGTTTTTCCCTTCCGAAAATGGAGAAACCTGAAAATTCTGCAGAATCGTGAAGCTTCCATGTTTCAGAGATTATTCAGCTGAATAATTGTTTGGCCAAATAATTATTCGGCCGAATAACCTTTTTCCGTAACGGCACCATCAATTACAACAAAGGTTATTCGGCCGAATATGAAAGGGAAAAAAAATTTCGTCAGCCGGAAAAAAAATAAAATAAAAAATATGTTTTCTATACTCGTATAAATAAACTTAAATTGATTCATTATTTTTGCATGTTTTAACTTTGCATATTTCTTGTCAAACTATTTTTGAAAGGGTTTTCAAAGAAGACATTTTTTGCAAAATGTGGTTTTTACAAGGTATGTTTCTTCTTATTTTTTTCCAAAAGGCACATTGAAGGAGTTTTTTTGTAAGGCATTTTTGTAAAGGATTTTTTTTGTAAGGCAATTTTGTAAAGGAGTTTTTTTTTCTAAGGTATATTTGCAAGGAGTTTTTTCAAAATATTTCTTTTCTTAGACATGTTTGCAAAGTGCTTTATGCAAAGAATGTTTCTTTCCAAGGAGGTTCTTTCCAAGGGTTGTATTTAAAGAGTGTTTATTCCAAAGTATTTTTGCAAAAAAAATGTATTTTTCCTTCTTATTTCTTTGAAAGGGATTTTTTCAAAGAGTTGTTTTGGTAAGGTAATTTACAAATGGTTTTTTTCCAAGGTAATTTTGCACTTCTTATTTCTTTGAAAGGGGTTTTTTCAAATAGTTGTTTTGCTAAGGTATTTTGCAAAAGGTTTTTTTTCAAGATAGTTTTGCACTTCTTATTTATTTGAAAGGGGTTTTTTCAAATAGTTGTTTTGCTAAGCTATTTTGCAAAGGGTTTTTTTCCAAGGTAGTTTTGCACTTCTTATTTCTTTGAAAGGGGTTTTTTCAAAGAGTTGTTTACTCAAAGTATTTTTACAAATAAGTTATTTCTTTACAAGGGTTTTTTCCAATATATGTTTACAAATAAGTTTTTTTTCAAAGTATTTTTTCCTAGTGGCTTCTTTCCTAGATATTTTTTCAAAGAGGTTTTTTTTTTTTCCAATGGTTTTTACAAAGAAGATTTATTTATAAGGTGTTCTTATTATTTTCCAATGGGTAGGTGATTTATTGTCAATGAGTTTCTTATTTCTTTCCAAGAAGGTTTTTTTCAAAGAAGATTTTTGTTCAAAGAGTTTTTTCAAAGAAAATTTAATTTCAAAAAGATCTTCTTCAAAAGACTCTTACAAGATTTTTATAAGGTGAAGTAAATTTCAGTTCAAGTTTTTATAAATTCCGTAAATGTTTTTAAATTTTAATTTATTTATTTTTACTATAAAGTAATGATTCTTTAATTTATCATTTATAGATTAAACAATCATGGACAATAAGAGAAAACGTAAAAAAAAAGGTGATCGTAAACGTAATGATGATGGTAATAGAGAAAAATAAAAACTCAGATATATTGCCAAAAAACAAAGGGTTGCCGAAACGGAAGAGAGAATTATTGAAGATATAAATACAGATTTACATGATAATGTTGAGGAAATGGAAATTGAAAATAGAGTACAAGAAGAACAAATTGAAGTTGAAGAGACCATTGTAGAAGATGTAAATAGTGATTTACATGCTAATGTCGATGAAGTCAATTTTGAAGATTAAGTTCAAGATCCAGAAATTGGACCTGGTATGTATATATCATATATTTTCCAAATTCATTTTTTTATAATGAATTTTATTTTTGGATATATGTTAAATTAAATTTAACTTGATGTATAGGTACTTTCACCATTGATGATGAAATGTTAGAAGACATTGATTGCGACAAATATGGAGAAAAACTACCAATACATGTTGAACGATATCGTGCTACAAAATTTTATGATGAAGTTCTCAAGGATTACTCAATAGCAGGACAAGCACAAATTTTGAGATGTTTATTAGTGTCCAAGAAGTTAGAAGGTGCTACATCATTATTGGGTATTCACAAGGCGACAAAAAGTCGAAATTGAAACAAAATGTGATAGAAAATATAGGTGATGCAATAAAAAAAATTGAAAAATCCAGGAAGAAAGATATCATTGCTGCACGTAAAGCAATTCATACAGCAATTCTTTAAGCTAGTACTAAACAAAAGCATTTGACAACAGAACTAGCAAAAGCAGTTGGAACATCAAGAAAGACATTATACAAACATAGCAACTTCAGAATGCAAATAGATGAAAATAATGAACTTGCTTGATGGGCAATTATTTGTAGACAACCTTACAAAGATAGATTGGGAGCAGGTGTTAAAGATATTGTACGAGAATATTGGTTGGAACATGCTCTAGCTTCACCAAATTCAAGAGATGTAATACGCAAAAGAATATCAAGAAATGTATATGAAAGCCAATCGAAACATATAATGGACATGACACAAGTACAATTGTTCAATAAATTCAAGGAAGATCATCGTGAAATTAATATATCAATCACTACATTTGTGCAACAAAAACCATGGTATGTTAGACCTATTACTATACATGATACATGTTGTTGCCATTATCATGTGTAATTTCAATTATATTATGACACGTTTCTTGAATTTAGTAAAATGTTTTGGACAAATTCACCACTTCCTCCCACAATACGTGAATTCATATCTCAAATTTTATGTGAGAAAAATCACGATGAAGTATTTTATTCAAAGAAATGTGTCAATGGAAAACATTGTCATCGTTGTGGAAATCTGGTGCTATTCCACAATAAATATCCTATCGATAATGATCAATCGTTGTCAAATGTAAATGTTGATTGGAGGAGATACGAATACATCAATTATACTACAAGTTCTAGTGATTCGCATTCCAAAAGAATTGATTTGCTAGAAGATAAGATATGCATGACAGATTTTCTCAAAAAATTTGAAAGTGAAATTTATAAATACACCCAGCATTCACATAGAGCACGATGGCAAGATCTTCAATTCAAACAGTCTCGTGAAATTTTTCCACCTGGAACAATTTTGTCCGTGGTTGATTTTGCTGAAAACTATACATTTGCTGCACAAAAAGAGATACAGAGTGAATACTATCACTCTGACCAAGTTTCGATATTTGTCCATGTTGTATATAGACATTCTCAACAGCATGTTGATGGCATTGAAAGCACATGTGACAATCGAAATGTGATTAAAAAATATCACTTCTATATCAGCAATGATCGTACACACGATACACATTTTGTTCAACATTGTATAGAAAATACTTTCTATGATTCATTGAAAAAATGCAAAGTTAAATTCAATGAACATTGGATATGGTCTGATGGATGTGTGGGTCAATTTAAATCTTCACGATCATTTTTTTGGTTATGTCGACTTCATAAAGCATTGAACATTAAACATCTCTGGAATTTCTTTGAAACTGGACATGGAAAAGGTGAACATGATGGTGCAGGAGCATGAGTAAAAAGAGCACTTCGAAGATGGCAAATGAACTATTCTTCTGCACGGTTTCATTCAGCTGCAGAAATTGTCCAATGGTGTCAATTAAATCTAAGCCGTGATTATAATCAACAATCAAAAGATGTGCGTAGGTATGTACACTATTTTTTTAATTTATATTATTTCTTAAAATTTAAAAAAATGTACACTAACATTTAAGTACATGTACACTAACATTAAAAGTTGTTCTACAAGTGATTTATCATTTATTGTGTAAGTTTTTTTGGGTTGTTGGGGTCCAAGATATAAATAGATCAATACCATATGACACTAGCACCATACATGGGACTAGAGATCTTCACTCTATTCAAACAAAATCGTTCAAAAATGTGTTTGCATTTGACAGTAGAAATCAATCATGCTTTTGTCATATTTGCAATGAAAATGTTGAATCTACAGAAGTTTGTGAAAACATAACAAACAACTACGTAAAAGCTTGGAAACACACAAAGATTAATCCAAAAGGAAAAATGCCACTGGCAAGTGTAGAAGAATTAGAATCAGAAGAAATAGCAATATCATCTGATAGCAATAGAATTTCAGATCTTGTTAGAGAAGGTAATGAACTTGTACTTGACTTTTAAGTTAATTGTTCATTATTGTCCATTGCCATAAGTATAGTCAATTTAATTGATTTAAAAACGCTAACACCAATTGTAATTTGCGCAAGAGATGTTTTCGCTGTGATTGCACCTTTAGACAACAACGAAAATGGGAAATATTATTTGATGCGATGCACTGAAGGAAAGATGAAGTTATTGGAAGACTACAATGGCAACGGATTTACATACGAGAGAGGATCCATCATTTTAAAAGGCTATTTTTTCAGCAGACGCATATGACTAAAAATTATGTCTACTTTCAAGATTATGAACCTGATGTTATATGTTGTCAGTATAGTCATTTAGTATGGGCATCTTGAATAAGGTTGGTACAAGTTTCATAAAAAAATAGTTAAAAACCAAAAAATGGAAACTGTTCATATGTGACCATGAACGGATAATTGAGGATGGCATTCCATTGTGATGTTTTTAACTATATATCAAAAATGAATTGATCTATGTTTTTGTCCATGTCAATTGTTGTGTACAATATATTTTTTGTCCATGTGTCACAACTATTGTGTACAATATATATTTTTTCATTGAATTTTTATGAATATTATCTTGAATGAGAACTAGCATAAGAGTTTAAATGGTTGTATTTTAGCATGCTTAAAAATGAATTCAAAAATTATTTGGTAATGAAATTTTTAATAAAAATTAAAAAAAATTCAAAAATGTTGTAAATTTCAGCTATATGGAATGTTTGTCTTTAATTTGTAATTTCGTAATATAAAGTACTTTATTCGAGTCCCCATATGTTTATTAGACCACTTAAGGGATGAGATAACGGATGTGGCTATCCCCACACTCAGCCCCGAATTTTTACTTTTGATTGATTGATGCCAATGAGAAATCACCGAGAAACCTACTAAATTTTGTATTCTTCTAATCCATTGAACATGTTTCTCTAATGTACTTCACCATAAATATGATTTGGATGAGTTTTTTAAAACAAGTTTTTAATCTATATGGTTTTTAAATAAATGATTGTTGCACAAAGATAATATATCTCTTACATGTAAGTTCACATAACTGAAATCATGGCAAATGGAGATAACGATCATTTGATTTTTAATCACAAACAAGAATTCCTGGATTGTGAAGCTTATGCTAAATTAGAGCAATGATTATTTACAACAAATCGATAAAAATTCATCGAATTGTTGTCTAAAATTCATTGCTCTAACTTAGCATAAAATTCACAATCCGGGAATCCTCACTTGTGATTAAAAAACAAAAAATCATTTATCCCCATTTGCCATGATTTCAGCAACATTTAGAAATTCACGAACTATAAAGTACCTGAACAATGAACATATAAGAAACATTAGTTAAAATTTAAAATTTACATATGCAACATCATATCGATCAAACGACCAAAAGATTGAAACTTTTATCAAACAATTCATAGATTTTCATTCATAACATTAGGAAATTGAACCTATTAAAACTTCATATTTCTATCAAAAATTCCTATCATTCCTAACATTCATTCATTCTTAAATATTCATATCATGTACAACATTCTTAAACTTCTTAAAACTTTGATAACAAATTCATTTCTTAACATTTTAAACTTTGGTAACATCCATTTCTTAACATTTTAAACTTTCTTGACACTTCCCATTCATTCTTATGATTCAACACTTTCTCAATATTCATTCTTTCCATAACATTCATTCTCAACATAACATTGAACATTTTTAACAAATTCAACATTTCCTAACTTTAAATTGCACCTATCAAATGTTCCAAACATTCATTCTTAACATTTTAAACATTCTTGACACCTCCCATTCATTTTTTTCCAACATTCATTCTTATCATAACATTCATTCTCAACATTCAACATTTCCTAACTTTAGATTGCAACTATCAAAAGTTCCAAACATTCATTCTTAACATTTTAAACATTCATGCAAAACATATTCTAAACATTTTACCAAATGACAAATAATTAACATGTACTCATATATAATCCAATAAAAAAGTTCATGAACATGTGAGTTCAATGTACATATATGTATAATAAAAAAATAAATACCCTTGATATCCAAAACAACTACAATATATATATATCAACAAAAACAAAAAAGTTTGAACCACTATCCATCTGGACCACTATCTTCCACTAGGACCTTCCCTTGGACTCAACTCGGCCTACAACATGTATAAAAATAAATTATGAATATCATAAATTATTTAAACAATTTTAAACTAAATTCAAAAAATTAAAATATTAAACTTATATATGAAAGAACAATTCAATTATTAAAAAAGTTGTACATCAAATTCTCTGAATGCATGTCCACCACTTTCTTCCACCGAAGTCTTCCCTTTGGCTCTAAAGGATCTAAGAGAGCCAAGCTACAACATGTACAAAAGTAATTTATGAATCAAATAAAGTATTGAAACAATTTTAAAATAAATCTAAAAAATATAAAATATTAAACTTATATCAGAGATCAATTCAAGTTAAACAAAATTACCTCGGTGCCAATATCCACATTAATCAAAGAGCCTACATCTTCACCCCCAATTTCCATATGGTCTCTCTCTAAAATTTAAATTTTGTTAATGAATAAAACATAGTAGAAACAAAAAATAAATTAAGCAATTAACTTAAAACCAAAACAAGAAAATTAAAATCATTAGCTCACAAGAGATGGTAAATCATCTAAAAAGTTCGATTCTAAAGAAACCTGCATGGATAAGTCAAATTAACAATAAGATACATTGATATTTATTAAAATTAAAAAAAAAAAAGATAAAATATCAAATTCAAACATAAATATTATGATAAATATATCTCTCCATGTTAGGAACTTATGTCAACCCTTCTCTTTACTATGTTAGTATATTGTTGTTGGACGCATATGCTTTGTAAGTCGTCCCGTAGTATTTGTTGATCCGTAGTTTATATTAGCCCATAATATTGACCCATAGTATTGGACGCATATGCTTTGTAAGTCGTCCCTTAGTATTATATGTCATATGGTTTTGACTCATAGTATTGGGCATAGACTTAGTATATAAGTGTGTGTTGAGGTTATTAAAGGCACCGTGAAGTTAATTGTATTGAGCTTGCTCAAAGGAGGTTGCCCCTTCGAAGTGGCCCATGATCAATATAAAAGTGATTATGTTCTATTATTTCTGATATCTCGTGTATTTGCATTAATTAATTATTGTAGGTTCATCACATCTGGTATCAGAGCACTTTCTTGGGCTCATTGGGTGGAATTTCTGCCAAAATTTTTTTCGCATCTGTTGTAGGTTCGGATTTGGGAATAATCCCTATGCGCTTAACTGTGGGAAGTACTTGGGCATAAGCCCTAAAACTCATTGTGAGGAGTACCACATGAACCCTAAAGTAGCTGGCCCATTGAGAGGACCCGCTAGCGAAAAGGGCAACGACCCCTACCTAATTGACTAGTTCCCACCCGTGAGGTAAACCAAGAGCTGTCGTTTGTGGCAAAGCGGTTATCAGTTTTACCTGAGCCGTGGAGTGAGGGGTACTGCCCCAATACGCAAGCAGTCAGACAACATTGGTGGCCGAGTGAAACACCTGAACTGTTAGGAAGCCGTACATACCTGGGGTCCATATCTATTTTCAGTTGAACTGTTGCCGATCACTTCCGCTCCAGATCCAGCCATTTCAGATCTATTCCGAAATTCGTTCAAGATCCAGTCGTCATTTTAGATCCAGCTGTTTTCGATCCCTTCCATGCCGCTGTTGCCGATCCATTTCTGGGCAAAAAAAAAAAAAAAAGGGTTTTTTCTCCATATCTCCCTTGTTTTCACTCTGTTTCCCTTGAAATTTTTGGGGAACCCCTGTCATCCCATTCTGCATCTTTCATTCCTAAAGACCCTATCCCCAATTCCCCTTCCCAAAGCCCAAAATCCCACATTTGTCTATTTTTAGGGTTTGCCATAACTTCCTCAGATTTAAAAAAAAAACAGTTTTTTCTCCATATCTCCCTTGTTTTCACTCTGTTTCCCTTGAAATTTTCGGGGAACCCCTGTCATCCCATTCTACATCTTTCATTCCTGAGGACCCTATCCCCAATTCCCCTTTCCAAAGCCCAAAATCCCACATTTGTCTATTTTTAGGGTTTTCCATAACTTCCTCAGATTTCACCCAATCACCTTCAAATTTTACCATAGAGTTCATTTCTAAATTCTGCTTCTTTGTCCCTCTCTGCCAAATTTTCTCATTCTATCACCCCACTTCTGAAATCCCCCTTTTTGCTTTCTTGTCCTTTCGACAGTGTCCAAAATCTAGTCAAACCCCAATTACCCATCAGATTGTTTGCCCAATCCAAATTTCCCTTTACTAAATCAGCTTCTGTTTGTGTTTTTCTATCCATTCCACCAAAAAAAAAAAAAAAAAACCTGGTTATGGTTGTCACCCGTGCAGGAGCACACACCATGGAGGAAGCACTTGTAGCCATCCAAACCAAACTCCAAGATCTGGATGAAAAATTTATCAGCCTCCATCTTCAGCATTCAGCCATGAACAATACCAGATAGCCGAAATCTTTTGCAGCCACCAGGTTCTCTTCTTCTAGCAATTTTCGTGGGTCGAAGCTTGATTTTCCTCACTTCAATGGTACTGATCCGACTGGATGGATATACTGAGCAGAACAATATTTCAGTCTGCATAATACTTTTGATGTTCAAAAAGTTCCACTTGCATCCTTTCATTTGGAACAGGAAGCCCTTCAATGGTACCGTTGGTACATAAAAGCTCATCCCGAGCCAAACTGGACAGATTTTTGCCAACTCATTTTGCCACGATTTGGTCCTAGTGCTTTTGACGACTTCACAGGAGCACTCACTAAACTTCACCAAACTGGCACAGTGAGAGAGTATCAGACGGAATTTGAGAAACTAGCCAATCACACAGAAGGATTGCCTGATGAATTCTACAGGAGTTGTTTTATCAGTGGTCTCAAGGATGAAATCCGCTCAGAGGTCAAAATGTTTTGTCCCAACACAATGATGGAAGTCCTAGGGTTGGCTAAGCTGGCTGAGGACAAGATCACAGCTCAACAATGCTTCAAACCCACCTTTGTTCCCTTCAGAAATATGGGTTCCCAACGACCTCCCATCACGCCTGCTCCTCAACCAACTCCTATCAAGCATTTGTCTGAAATAGAAATGCAGGCACGCCAAGAAAAAGGGATTTGCTATAATTGTGATGAGAAATTCACTCGGGGACATAGATGTGTTCAACAAAAGCTCTATCTCTTGGATGTGGATTATCCGCCTGCCTCAGAACTTGGTGAAGAAGCTACAGATACAGTAGATGATCAGGTCGACATTCAACACCCGCCTGTTGACACCCCATCTTAGGACGACCCACCCGAGATCTCTCTCCATGCTGTAATCGGCGTCACCACCCCACAAACAATGCGGGTTAGGGGATACTTCAAGAAGCTCCCTCTTACCATACTCATTGATTCTGGTAGCACTCATAACTTCATTGACCCTCGGATTGCCAAACAGGCTGATTGTTTTGTCCATCCTTTCTCCAACTTTGAAGTCATAGTTGTCAATGGGGGCACCTTACCTTGCAAGGGGAAGTGTCACAATGTGTGTATCTCTATGGAAGATTATAACCTATGCTCTGACATGTTTGCCTTGTCCTTAGGCAGATGTGATGTGGTTTTGGGCATTCAATGGTTACGCACACTTGGCCCCATCTTATGGGATTTTGTTGAACTTTGGATGTAGTTTAAAGTCAATGGGGCACAACACAAATTTATGGGCTTACAACCAGGGTCTCTCTGCATCATCAGTTCACATCGCCTGGAAAAACTCCTTAAGAAGAATTCACATGGTGTCATTGCTCAGCTCAATTCCATTCAGATGCACCCATCAACAGTCTCCACTACTTCCTTGGATAGATATGCAGGTATCTTTGCTGAACCAATGCGCTTGCTGCCTTCAAGAGACCTTTCCGGTAAGAATGTAGCCACATTTACCTCTCAACAGGAAATGATGGCTATTTTGCATGCAGTACAGAAGTGGCAGCCATACCTATTAGGGACTTATTTCTGCATCAAGACTGATTTCCCAAGTCTAAAAATTTTTCTGGAACAATGGGTCTCCTCCCCAACACACCTGCAATGGGTTATCCCTATGTGATCACTTACAACAAGGGTAAGGACAATATGGTGGAAGATGCTCCTTCTCGCATAATTGATGACCCAGTTTCTCTTACAGCTATTTCTCTGCCTGTTCCAAATTGGTTGCAATATGTTCAACAGGGCTATCTCTTCTATGAACTCCATGCTTCTTCATCAACAGGGCACTCTGGGTTCTGCAAAATGTATGACTGGGAACAATGTAACTTCTTTTGGTCGGGACTAAAAATGACAATTCAACAGATGGTGGCTGACGATGATACTTTCCAAGTCAACAAGGGGGAAATGACACTCCTTTCGGGATTGCTTAAACCCTTTCCCATCCCTACACAGCTTTGGCCAACTATTTCTATGGATTTCCTAGCAGTGCTCTGGTGGTACAATACCACATCTCAAAGGACACCATATGAAGCAGTCTATGGAAAAACACCGCCAGTTCTTCTTCCATACACCCTTAGTAGCTCCCCAGTTCAGGAAATTGACTCAGTTTTTTGAAACCGCGATCAGATTCTTCTCATTTTGCAGGACAATCTTCACATGGCCAGAATTCGCTTGAAACAACAAGCCGATCAACACTGTTCTAAGCGCATTTTCCACGCAGCTGACAGGGTTCTTCTTCATCTACATCCTTCCAAGCAATCCTCCTTGACACTCCAAAGGCATCAGTGGCCCGAAATGCAAACCGAGGATGCTACCGGGGAACCACTCCTTCAGATTCTACAGCAATTTCTCCAACCAAAGCTTTGAGGACAAATCTTTTTCTAAGGGAGAGGGGATGTTAGGAACCTATGTCAACCCTTCTCTTTACTATGTTAGTATATTGTTGTTGGACGCATATGCTTTGTAAGTCGTCCTGTAGTATTTGTTGATCCGTAGTTTATATTATCCCATAGTATTGACCCATAGTATTGGACGCATATGCTTTGTAAGTCGTCCCGTAGTATTATATGTCCCATGGTTTTGACTCATAATATTGGTCATAGACTTAGTATATAAGTGCGTGTTGAGGTCATTAAAGGCACCGTGAAGTTAATTGTATTGAGCTTGCTCAAAGGAGGTTGCCCCCTCGAAGTGGCCCGTGATCAATATAAAAGTGATTATGTTCTATTATTTTTGATATCTCGTGTATTTACATTAATTAATTATTGCAGGTTCATCACACTCCAAGACGCTCTTCATTTTGACTAGTGGAGACTCGAAAATTATGTGCATTCAACATTCTATAAAACTGCAAACAAAATACATTTGCTTAATATACTTATTACTATGTAACAAAAAATTCAATTCAAAATGAATAAAAGATCAAATAGATTGTCATAGCATAATCAACAAACCTCTCCCATACTCGATGTGTCATTGGATAACACATCTGAAGCTATGTCGCGACAAGACTTGGCATAAGCCTTGAGATCGTCGATGCTCAATCCATCTACCTCATCATTCATCTTGTAAACAAACTTTTGACGAATAGTAGCACGAGCCCTCTCTCGACCCAATCCCACTTCTACTCCAACAAGAGCTGACGCTAAACCATCACCTACAGAATCCCTTGCATTTGTCCCAAGTTGGGATGTGGGCTCCATCTCCAATCTTAAAGCCACAACCTTGGGTGGACGAGGTATCTCGGGTGGAGGTCGAAGAGTTGTAGGGTCTCTAAGAGCACCTTTTCGATTATATATTCGACCCTTTCCAACTCCATAAAATTCAGAAGGAATATCAGTATAGTTTGGCTTCATACCTAAAAAAAACTTCGTATAGAAAAATCTAGCAAAATAATTAGGAACCTCACCGTTCCATGGCAAACGACCATAAGTTGCAAGGAACCGATCATATATTAGATGTTCAATTTGAGGATGCTTGAAATATTGCACTTTCAACATTTTTCGCTTAAGGCCTTCTTTGAAATTAAACATTGAATTTGCCTGTTCTTTGGTCACTCTCTCCTTCACAACCTCCCACTTGTCTGGACCCATAACTTGTTCCCTTCGCCTCTGCATCAAATGAACAAAACCATTCGTAGTTGGTCAGAGTTCCTCATATGCATCAATGAATTTTTGCAATGACCCCAAAACAATCTCTAGACTTTGTCTGCTCTTTGGAGGGAGATCCAAAGTAGAAAGATCATTGTTCAACCTGTCGTAGTGGGATCTACAACTTTCAAGGATAGTTTGTTGCACAACACCTTCTCATGGAAGCTCATCAGGTAAATCAAACGGATAAGTTGATATGGGTGTACAACCCTCAGCTAGTGGAACATATGTCATCCTAGCTCTAGGAGGATCTTCGGGACCCTGCTCTGCACCCGCACCTATTCCATCATCTACAATCCTACCTTGATCTTCCTCCCGCTCTGTCGAATTACGAAGATCTTCTGAACCTCGCTCTGCTTCAAATATAACCTTAGTCAACTGTTAACCTTGTCCAAAAATTCAAAACAAACAAAAATATAGATTATACATGTATTGAAACATTAATGTTCATACTGACAGAAGGTTGAGATTGACGCTCTCCCACAGAAGATAAAGGGGAATCATTTGTACCTCTATCACCTTGTTGGTGATCAGATGACTGTGACCCATACTATAAACTCAAACCCCGAGGTGAATTCGACAACCTTTGACTACCAATTGGGACACCAATTCCTGATGAATGTGATGACCTCCTATGCTTTCGCTTCGAAGACTCCACTCTTTCCATTTGATATGATTTCTAAATTTACACAAATGTCAACTCATAACATATTGAGGTTGTACATGTTAATTCTACAGACTTAAAGACATATCTGATAAAGAACTACATACCAAATGTAGGGGTGTCTAAAGTAGTATAAGTGATTTTTTTTGTAAGTCCTTCTCCTAACTCTAGCATAATTAATTAACTAAAATTCCTACCGTCACTACTATTGCAACATAAAGATATATTTAATCATCATTTCATAATCAGATATAAGATATAATGCAGTTAATTGTTGTAGTATAGTAACCTTACAAATTTTTCATCCATCACATATGATTCCATTATATATCTCAATAAACAAATATCACACGAAATATATATATATATATATCCACTTATTATAAGAATCGTACTTTATTTATAAGAAAGAAAAATTTACACAAATGTCGACTCATAACATATTGAAGTTGTACATGTTAATTCTACAGACTTAAAGACATATCTGATAAAGAACTACATACCAAATGTAGGGGTGTCTAAAGTAGTATAAGTGATTTTTTTTTTGTAAGTCCCTCTCCTAACTCTAGCATAATTAATTAACTGAAATTCATACCATCACTACTATTACAACATAAAGATATATTTAATAATCATTTCATAATCAGATACAAGATATAATGCAGTTAATTGTAGTAGTATAGTAACCTTACAAATTTTTCATCCATCACATATGATTCCATTATATATCTCAATAAACAAACATCACATGAAATATATATATATATATATATCCACTTATTATAAGAATCGTACTTTATTTATAAGAAAAAAAATAATGAAGGACTTACAACACTATATGACTCTTTATATGAACAGATTTTAAAAGACTCTGTTCACGAACAGAGTCTTTAAACTCTGTTGATGAACATAGTTTAAAAACTCTGTTCATGAACAGAGTTTAAAGACTCTGTTGATGAACAGAGTTCTTAAACTCTGTTCATGAACATAGTTTAAAGACTCTGTTGATGAACAGAGTCCTTAAACGCTGTTCAAGAACAGAGTCCTTAAACGCTGTTCAAAAACAGAGTTCTTGAACTCTGTTCAAGAACAGAGTTCTTGAACTCTGTTCATGAACAGAGTTTAAGAACTTTGTTCAACAAAATGAACATAAAATTTAATGTAAAAAAAATAAACAGTCTAATTTTAATTCTGAATCCAAATATTTTGTATTAATTTTCTTTAAATGACAACTATATTTATTGACAATCCAAAAAATTGAGAAAGGAGGCATACCTGTAAACCAAACTCGCAGTCAACAAATTGTCGAACCAGACACGAACACCAATGCCGCACCGGATACGACCACCAACTCGCCGAACGAAAAAAATTTCCTACAAACATCAACAAATTGTATTAGCAACAAAAAACTATAAAAATACAAATACGAAAACAAAACGAAACAACTTATCGTCAAAACATACCTGAGAAAATGACAAACTATCAACTCTACGCCGAACACCAGAACACCAACGCCGCACCGAAGACAACCACCAACTCAACAAACGAAGTGACCTGCACACACTACCACATTTCCAACACACATTAAAAGACGAATACATATGCATACATTAAACAACAAATTGGAAAAAAAAAACAAACATGTAAATGAAACATTTAAACTAATTCTTACCTCACGCGAATCCATCAGGGAGCGACCGTCCAATGGCAAACGACGATTTTGAGCTGACAGATAGCAGCCTCGTCGAAAAACAGAGAAGCCGAGTGCTGTGGTGAGTAGTGGCGATAAAGCGGGCGAGAAGTGGCGTAAGATCGAATGCAGGTCGAGAAGGCAACCATGTAGGGTGGCGAACGTCAACAATCGTAGCACGGATCGACAGCGGGCCCACAAGCGGGGTCCAGAAAATTGCCAGCAGATAATGCCGAATTGCGGACGAGGCCGGGCTTTTATTCAGGAAACGTGTTCGGCCGAATACTTATTCGGCTGAATAATTATTCGGCCGAACAATTAATCGGCCAAATAATTGTTCGGCCGAACAATTATTCGGCCGAATAAACTAACACCCGAAAATTTTTCCCGGCTGACAGTGATTTGCACACACTTCAAGGGTCCCTGTTAACCTAAATGGAGAACTGTTACTAGTTATTCGGCCGAATAACTTATGCGTTATTCGACCGAATAATGACAGTTATTCGGCCAAATAACATTTGTTATTCAGACGAATAACGTTTATTGATCGGCCAAATAACCTCCGCTAAGTCTTTTTTACACTTGTTTCTCACGGAAGTGTTACCCACCTTCACGTTTTTACCCCCAAGTGTTTTGCCTTAGTTCGACTGAAAATCAGAATGTCGTCTAAATAGACTATGACAAACTTTCCTAAGAATGGTTTCAGTACCTCATTCATCAATCTCATGAATGTACTTGGTGCATTAGTCAATCCAAACAGCATGACTAACCACTCATATAACCCTTCTTTCCTTTTGAATGTTGTCTTCCATTCATCTCCTTCTCTGACCCTAATCTGGTGATAACCACTCTTCAGGTCTATTTTTGTGAAGTATGTTGCTCCACTCAGGCAATCCATCAAGTCATCCATTCTCAATAATGGAAACCGGTACTTGATCGTGATCCTATTGATGGCTCTGGAGTCTATGCACATTCTCCATTCTCCACCATTCTTTGGTGTCAATACCGCTGGTACTACACACGGGCTCAGACTATCTCTGATTAACCCTTTATCCAACAACTCTTGGACCTGTTGGTTGAGTTCCTGTCCCTCTGTCGAACTCATCCTATATGGCGCTTTCTTTGGTAGACTCGACCCTGGAATTAAGTCGATCTGATGGGATATGCTCCTGGTCGGCGGAAATCCCGTCGATTTATCATCAACCATTATGTCCCGAAATTCATCGAACAACTTCTCAACTTCGACTGGAATATCCTCCTCGTTGGTCGTTCTTTCGACAGATGGTCCTTTTGGAATGATTTCAAAACATCCCGACTGTTTCTCCTCCTTCGTGAGGAATTCTTTGGCGGTGCTCATCAACACTCGCTTTTCCCAAACGTTTCTCTCGTCGGACTTGCTGTTGGATTTCTCTTCCAGCCTCGACTTCAGAGTCTTTTTCACACCATTTTTTCACACTGTGACTATGTTGGTACGACTATCATAGATCATTTTCTGATCATATTGCCATGGTCTTCCTAACAACAGATGGCATGCATCCATTGGAACTACATCACGCAGTACGTTGTCCACTAATCCTTTGACTCTGAAGTTGATCAGGAACTGTTTGGTCACCTTGACATGGTGTCCTTTCTGTAACCATGATATCTTGTATGGGTGTGGATGTTCTTGACACTTCAACCTGATCTTGTCGATGACTTATGTCGACACAAGATTCTCCGTGCTTCCACCATCAACTATGGTTTTGCAATGCCATTCTCTGATCCGCACCTTTGTTCGAAAGTTTCATGTCCCAAAATTGGAATTGGGTCACAATGGCCTAATCATAATGGACATATTCATTAATGTTTGTCAAATTGATGCTAAAGGTCAATAATTGCCAAGGAGGAAAATTACTAGTTTCCTAGGTTTGGGGTGGAAGCTTTGGGATTGTGAATAATGGGGATAATAAATGATGTTGGAACATTAGTATGGCATAAATATCTAATAAAAGAGATAAATAAATATATACAAGTGAAAATCAAAGTGGTATTTCATCATGAAGACACATGGAGGAAGTGGGACCCACATATGGCTAGATTTCCCCACTACATTTGGCATCATTCTCTCACCAATTCAAATTCAAGGTGAATGGTAACATACTTGGGGGATTCCAAAAGGTATTATTCATGGCATGAATCATCCAAGGTCGAAATATAGAGGAAGAGTAACTCCCATGGAAGAGGAAGAGGCAATTTGGAGCTAGTGAGACACTTGGGATAGATTCCCTAGCTCTATGACAACAATGATGAAGATTCTATGACACAAATCAGACCTGAAGGTTGACATATGACATATATGACATGTCAGGGCTAAAAATAGACTCCAAGAGGGCACTCAAGGGTGTTAGGGCAGCTAAGATGCTTCCACATGTGATTTGGTGGAAGTGGGAGACTAGGAATTGTTGTACAAGTGGCGTTCTTTGGAATCTCTTCCCAACTTGAGTTGGCATGAGTCTCTTGGAAGGAATTCGACCCATGGAGGACATTAGAACTTTATAAATTTCAATAAAAAAGAATAAAACTAGCTTTTGATCATTTGTAGAATTTGCAATTGCATTTGTGAAGAGCGAGAGCTAGTGGATGACTAGTTTCTTGCCTTAGCCAATTTCGAGGGTGAAAGATTCCCATCCAAGTTGGTAATTGGAAAGGCCATTCAGACCTTTCATTTGGAAGTTTAATGGAGTATTTATTTGCAGGTGTAAGCTACAGGGCAGATCATGGTTTCTTCTATTGCAACTCACTCCTTCAACCATTTCCAGTTTTGATGGCATATTCTTTATCCTTGAGGGAGGGCATTTTTGGTGAGTTATTGTACTATTTGGGGGAGCTTATAATTCCCCCATTTATTTTTTAATGTGAATTAAATACTATTTTCTTCATCTCGAAAAATTTTCAGGTCGAAATTCCAAGTAGAAATGTATAAATCTCATTTTTAATGGAAGAACAATGCCATTTCCCCACTACCTTGTTGTGAACCAATGTATTGATGATGATTTCGAATGAATGGATGATTATCTAATGAATTTGTGATTAATGGACTTCCATGGATGTATTTTACAAGTTTCATTTACTGTACTTGAGCATTTGAAGTATTTTTACTCAGTTTAATTGCACTGGGAGAAGAAATAGTGCCATTTCCCCAAGGGTCGAATTGGTGATTTTTGCAGTTGAATGGGAGAGGGTTGGAACAGATATAATAATCAATTAATGGTGCACATGAGACCTTAATAACATCCTTAATACATTCCCTACCTCTGTTCATAAATTTGAGTGGGTTTGGAGGCATTTGGGAAGCCATTTTCAGTACTTACCCCAGGGGGATTTGAACCCCAAATTACTAGTAAAATTGCATACTTGGTCCAGAATCTTAAGAGAGTTTGCAGAGGTATTTTGGTGGCCATATATCATCCCTGAATGTCATATTCAAGTCCTAATATAATTCATACACCTTCCTTGAATATTTGAAGGCATTTGGAGTCAATTTGAGACCTAGAGACCAATACTAGTCAAAGGGAAATCACTAGTAAAGTTACCTACATTGACCAGAATTGACAAAGGATTTGCAGAGGTATTTTAAAGGTCCAAAGGCATCCCTAAAACACATATTTATGTTCTAATATAATTCATATACCTTCTCAGAATATTTGGGATCATTTGGGGCAAATTTGGGACTGGTAGAACCTTAATGAAGACCAGGAGTCAAAGAAATAAGCCACCACCCTTAGAAACTGAAACTGGATGTACTTTGGTGAAAGGGAAGAAATAGGAGAAGAAGTGCATTCATTGGTCACCATGAGTAAGGATGAGAAAGGAACCTTAGAGGAGAATGAGGAGTTTAGAAAATTACTGAAACCTTCCTTTGAAGACAAGTGGAGGCAATACTTTCAAGAGTTCAAATTGTTGCTTAGTGAACTCGGAAGCAACTCGGAAAAAATAATGAGCAATGGTTCTCTTTTCAAGGAAAAGGATGAAACAATTTATGCCACAAAAGAGGAACCTAATGTAATTGTGGAACATGAGGTACATTTTGATATGCAGGTTCTTGAAGATGCTACACTAAAACAAGAAGAAGGACAAACACTTGTCCTTGTTCAAAGGGATTATGAGTTGCCTCATGGAGAGAGTTGCAAAGCCTTAGAAGAGGTACACGATCTCACAATAGTTGGACCAACCAAATATGGAGAAGATGAATTAAATATTTCAATGGGTAAGAGTTGTAAAGAATTAAAGTTGGTTTATAATTCCTCACCCCACACTTCTTTTCCAGCCACATCACTTTGGGATGAAAATTGGGTGAAAGGTTTTTTTCTAGTGGTGCCACATGAGGGGTATGAAACTCCTACCTCTCCTTTTGATGATGACATTAATAGAGCACCTCATTATTTAGAATTGCAGCAGCATATTGCTTTACTTTATGATGATACATATCCTCATGGATGTATGGATGAGACTTCTTTGAGTCCTTTGAAGTCTCCTTGTTTTTTCTGCTCATTATTTGGTTCAGATTTTAGTGGAGATTCTTCATTCACTTCTTGGATGAAAGAATGCATGGCTGAATGTTTTGATGCATATCACGTTCTTTTGGAGCAGCACTATCAGACATGGGATCCTCACCTATGTCATTGGAGCAGATTTGATTGGTCACTTGAAGATTGTATGCACCTAGAAAATGGTGGTCTACTTACTTGGAGGTATAAACACTTCCAAATTCTTTGATGAAGCATCTTCTTGATGTACATTTTCATTATGTTGTTATGTAATTTGATGATATATATTTTGTGCTCATGATGTTTGGAAGAATGCATACAAGAAAATGGGATCCAGGAATCCTCTTATCTGATGGTATGGGTTGGAGAGCACTTTTAATTGTTGGGGTGCAATACAAGCAATGGGACCCTGGAATAATTTTTGTCTCATTGGTTTGAATTTTTTTGGGGGAAACAAGCAGTAGGGGAGATGGATTTCCCACTTAATAAAGTGAATTTTATCAGAGTAGTGCAGTAGCAAGCATGGTGGTTCCTCTCTAAAATCTTCATGGAAACTCAAAGACTCAAGGTTGGGCAATTCAATGGCAACTTCAAAACATTATACAGAAAGCAGGTTCTTCAACACCCATGTTTGAAATTGCTTGAGGACAAGCAATATTGGCAAGGGAGGATTTGTCATGTCCCAAAATTGGAATTGGGTCACAATGGCCATATTCATTAGTGTTTGTCAAATTGATGCTAAAGGTCAAATAATTGCCAAGGAGGGAAATTACTAGTTTCCTAGGTTTGTGGTGGAAGCTTTGGGATTGTGAATAATGGGGATAATAAATTATGTTGGAACATTAGGATGGCATAAATATCTAATAAATGAGATAAATAAATATATACAAGTGAAAATCAAAGTGGCATTTCATCATGAAGACACATGGAGGAAGTGGGACCCACATATGGCTAGATTTCCCCACTACATTTGGTATCATTCTCTCACTAATTCGAATTCAAGCTGAATGGTAACATACTTGGGGGATTCCAAAAGGTATTATTCATGGAATGAATCATCCAAGGTTGAAATATAGAGGAAGAGTAACTCCCATGGAAGAGGAAGAGGCAATTTGGATCTAGTGAGACACTTGGGCTAGATTCCCTAGCTCTGTGACAACAATGATGAAGATGCTATGGCACCTATGACACAAATCAGACCTTAAGGCTGACATATGACATATATGACATGTCAGGGCTAAAAATAGACTCCAAGAGGGCGCTCAAGGGTGATAGGGCAGCTAAGATGCTTCCACATGTGATTTGGTGGAAGTGGGAGACTAGGAATTGTTGTACAAGTGGCGTTCTTTGGAATCTCTTCCCAACTTGAGTTGGCATGAGTCTCTTGGAAGGAATTCGACCCATGGAGGACATTAGAACTTTATAAATTTCAATAACAAAGAATGAAACCAGATTTTTATCATTTGTAGAATTTGCAATTGCATTTGTAAAGAGGGAGAGCTAGTGGATGACTAGTTTCTTGCCTTAGCCAATTTCAAGGGTGAAAGATTCCCATCCAAGTTGGTAATTGGAAAGGCCATTCAGAACTTTCATTTGGTGCTTTAATGGAGTCTTTATTTGCAGGTGTAAGCTACAGGGCATCTCATGGTTTCTTCTATTGCAGCTCACTCCTTCAACCATTTCCAGTTTTGATGGCATATTCTTGATCCTTGAGGGAGGGCATTTTTGGTGAGCTATTGTACTCTTTGGGGGAGATTATAATGCCCCATTTCTATTCTAATATGAATTAAATACTTTTTTCTTCATCTCCAGAAAGTTTCAGGTTGAAATTCCAAGTAGAAATGTATAAATCTCAATTTTAATGAAAGAATAGTGCCATTTTCCCACTACCTTGTTGTGAATCAATGTAATGTTGATGATTTCGAATGAATGGATGATTCTCTGATGCATTTGTGATTAATGGACTGCCATGGATGTATTTTAAAAGTTTCATGTACTGTCCTTGAGCATTTGAAGTATTTTTACTCAGTTTAATTGCATTGGGAGAAGAAATAGTGCCATTTCCCCAAGGGTCGAATTCGTGATTTTTGCAGTTGAATGGGAGAGGGTTGGAACAGATATAATAATCAATTAATGATGCACATGAGACCTTGATAACATCCTTAATACATTCCCTACCTCTGTTCATAAATTTGAGTGGGTTTGGAGGCATTTGGGAAGCCATTTTCAATACTTACCCCAGGAGGATTTGAACCCCAAATTACTAGTAAAATTGCATACTTGGTCCAGAATCTTAAGAGAGTTTGCAGAGGTATTTTGGTGGCCATATGTCATCCCTGAACATCATATTCAAGTCCTAATATCATTCATACACCTTCCTTGAATATTTGAAGGCATTTGGAGTCAATTTGAGACCTAGAGACCAATACTAGTCAAAGGGAAATCACTAGTAAAGTTACCTACATTGACCAGAATTGAAAGAGGATTTGCAGAGGTATTTTAAAGGTCCAAAGGCATCCCTAAAACACATATTTATGTTCTAATATAATTCATATACCTTCTCAGAAGATTTGGGATCATTTGGGGCAAATTTGGGACCTAGAGATCAAAACAAAAAGATCGCCTTCCGTTGTGCTAGTTCCATCGGGTCACGTTGATCTTCCTGGATCAAGGCTCTCTGAACCGTCAGATTCTGGTTCTTCTTCTTCTCACCTCCACTGCTGTCTGATGCCGACTCTTCCCTCTCGTCGACTGGCTCATATTTTCGATGTCTGGGCTTCGACTCCTCTGCAGCATGTAGGTTTTCTGGGCATTCATATGCCTTGTGTCCTGTTCCTTGACACTTGTAACAGATTATGGCTAGTCTATTAGCTCGCTTTCTGTCGGATGGACCACTCCGACCATACGCACCTCGAACGCGATCCTCATGACCATCGCGTCAGTTCTCTTGTGCTGTCTCCCTTGTCGATGTCCCTTCCGTATGTCGTATATCTTCGACACTTTCTTTCCTGTACTCGTTGCTTTAACCCTTCACGGAGATAGTTTTTCCACCCCGACGAGTCATCCTGCCTCTGGTTGCTGCGGATTTCCTCGATAGTTTCTCCTCTTCCTTCAGAGCTAACTAGTTGGCTTTGTCGATTTCTCTAAATCTTGACATGCTCAGCTCGTCCTGAATAGCATATTTCAAGTCGTTAATATACCTGGCGATAGCTTCTTCTCCTTCATTGATTTGTCCCGACCGAATCGACAATCAGTAGAACTCCTCCATGTATTCCTTCATGGTCACCTCCTTTTGTCAAAAGTTCTGCAACTTCCTGAACAAGGAAATCACAACAATGAGGCATGACCTTTCAACCTCATACATGCAGTCTTTACCCGCTTAGGGTCCTCGATCTACTCCATGTCAAAGTATTTTTCCATTTCTCTAAACCAATCGATTAAGTCTTCTGGGTCCAGGCTTCCTGAGTATGTACGCACGTCTATCTTCGCCCGACCTCTCATATCTGTCATAAGCTTGATGAGTTTTTCTTCTCGTTCTTCTGCTGCAGCTTCCTGAGCTTCCACTTCCTCAACTTCCTCGTCATTGTGGTCTAACGCATCAGGAATACAACCACGCCTCTAGCTTTCTTTGATCGCTGCGATTTCATTTGTCAAATTTTGCATCGTTCGAACACATTCATCAAACATCTCACGATCCACCATGACGGCTTCTGCACCACGTGCTCTTTGTCCTCGGACATTAAGGCCTCTGTGAACCATTTTTCAACCTTCGCTGAAAATTCTCACGTGTCCAATCGCAACCGGACCTTAAACAAGTCATGTACAACTCTACCCAACCCCAGTTGGAACTGTCCAAATCACTTGCTATAATACCAACTGACGCAAGTCAGGTCGGTATAGCCATCTTCCTCAATCGAACTCGCTTCCGGGCTCTGATACCAACTGACGCAAGTCACCCTACGGGAATACTTTCTTGCTTAACAATACACATGACACAAACCACAATGCTTACACAAACAAGGTGTAGAACAAGATGTCAAAAGTGGCTTATATTACTTCTTTAAAATCCATTACAATGCGGAATAACTGTAAACAAATAACTAACAACAATTGACCTCAGCCGTTACAACTTAGAAGTAACTATGGTGTGTTCTCCCTGTGTGTCGACCTCACCCTCTCCTGGTTCACCTCGGAACTCTGAGCTATGGCTCGATCTCAACTCCTTTCTTCTTTGGCCAGTGTGACTCTTCACAACTCCTCTCGACTCTGCTCTCTGATGTCACTGATCAAAGGCTGAAGATCCTCCTTTGATCTCCTCTCCTTCATTTTTTTACCCTGCTGCTGTTGTTCTCGAGATTATTGCAATCCCCGAGACATGCATCCTTTTGTTTGTCGATCCTTCTAGATCTTGCAGACTTGCAACTGTCAGCTCCCAACCGTGCTGCATAGCCTCTGTCCATGACATCACTTGTCATGTCTTTCACCTACTCGCAATAATTGTATTAACTCCCTCAGCCACCTTGAACAGCTACCAGGTACAGTTCCTTGACTTCATGTCCTTCCGACCCTGTTACCGTAGTTGGTCACATCTCGACCTTCCTGTCGGCTCACTTTCCCATCTTCATCTTCATCTTCTGCGGTTCACCAGTCCTCCCCTTCCTCCACTCTTGGCTCCGCCAAACCTCTCGCGTCGTGGTTCGACCACTCATCGATTACCTGACGTATTACTCCACTTGTCGTCTATCAGCCATTTCCTGTCGATTCTCAACCCTCCTCAACGCCTGCTGCACTGCTCCAGTCCATCGCACCCCGACTGCTTCTGCTCGACTTGTTGACTTCGACAAGTCAACCTGCTCTCTACACCAGTGGTCATCGGTACTCCCGCTGGTCGGCTCCCTTCTGTCGATCAACCTCGACTGACCTGCCTAGGACCCGATGCTCCTGCATCAATACTAAATATTAAAATAATATTTATTTTCCATGTTAGTCCCCATCTATTGAAACCACCATCAATAGATATAAGTCAATAAAATAAATATTAAAATAATACATACATTTATAAAAGCAATCAAAATAAAAACATATATAATCCAAAACTTACAAATGGATGTTATTCATGTCCCCCCTCAGCGTGCCCATGCTCCCTACAATGGTTTCTGGCTGTTGTGATCAAAATTCTTCTCCTCTTAAATCCCCTGCATAGACTACATGGAAAATAGCATTTCCCATCACCCCTTCTTTCAACTCCTTCCCACAATCTAGCAAGCAATTGTCGATTTTGTTCGTCTCAATCAGGAATATTGCTAGTTGACATTTTATCGTAAAGAGCTTGAATGAATATTCTCGGTCTTAGAAAATGAAGCTCCACACTTCTCTCGCTTGAATAACAAAAACATTGAAAATAATGAAAAACAGTCCGCCGAAAAACAGTCCACCAAATAAAAAAACATCTGCAAACCGTCGCTTGTATAGCAAACATGTCGGAATGTTTCAATATTTATAGGTTTTAAAAGTCATCCCTCGATTAGATATATAATGCCTTGAGCTTAATTACCATTGGAGAGTTGATGTCGGATCACCGACGAGCTAGTGCATCATAATCAGTCGGATATCCGACATCCTCGAGCTTAATATTCGGTCGGATATCCGACAAAATTGATAACTATTCCAGGTGCCTCGTCGGATACCCACAGAGACGTCGGATATCTGCAGAGACGTCAGATATCCGACGGCTCTTTCTATCAATTTTAAAAAAAAAAAAAAATTGTAATTTTTAAGGTTTAATCCGACGACACAGTCCTTTTCATCAGAGGTCGTCGGATTTTCTCGTCGGATTTTGGGTTCAAATCTTGTAGTGTGGAACCAGATTCTGTTGGTCTTATTTTGGTATATGTTTCTTGTGTACAAGCACTTCACCTGGGAGCCATTCTTCCTACCTACTAGAATGGAATGTAGTTGGATTGATGATGTGTCAAGGATATTCTTGACCTATTATAGATTTCCTATATTGGGACCTGCCTTCCAACACTACTGAGCTCCTTCCTGAATAACTATATGAACTCATGCCAAGGATAACGAAGGATAAGGAAGCTGGCGGCCAACCCATTCAAGCAGAAGATAAGGACGCTAGGGTTAAAGGGATAACATGACGAGCTCGAAAGAAATTGATTATAGGCCGGAAATTAGATGAGGATGTTTTGGATCTGTGTTCTTGGGAAATTCCCTGAAAGAAAATATATGGCCGTAAAACTCCTATCATGGTTCTTCCACCAAGGAGTTCAAGAGTTTTTGGATCAGGTATGCTCATCTACAAGCTAGATGAGCACATGTCCAAAGGTTCCCCAAGGGATATTGCTTGAAGATATGTTAGTTTCAATAGATAGAATAACCAAGGTAACCAACACTCTTTTGGTTATTGTTTACTTTTCCAGGTCCAAGTGTAGAAAATTTTGAACTAACTTGGAAAAGAGGGCTCAAAATAGTGTTAGATGCAGCACAAGGTAAATCTCTTGATTAATTAATGTACAGTAGATTTGTATGATCTAAATGCTTGTGATTATAGTATGCTATTATGTACTGCAATAATAACACACAAAATTGAAATTGACTTTGCTAGATGACAGAAAAAAATGAAGTTCTTTACCGTCGTTGGTCACCATACAAGATGACTAAATTTTGATTAAATTGCTTCTCCCTCTCTCAAGCGTGGATGTTAGCATTTCTAAGTTTATTTGTTTTTTTCAGGGCTAAAACTTGCCTTCTATCCTCCACAAATTCATTTTTTTGGCACAATGGTTCTAATTCAGGACATGGAAGATCAATTCCTTAGCATAGGTATTTGAATCTTTTAAACAGTATGTATCGAATTACTATTGTACTAGTTCAACATAAATGATTTTTTCTTTGAACTTATTACCATAATTTTAACTTATAAATACCTACTAACGAATTTGATTCTTGACACCTCTTAGTTGGTTACATGTACCACATAATTTTGAATGAGAAGTACAATGCCATCATCGTATATAATAGCAACCAACCGAGGGAAGTTTCTAAACCTTTGTTCTCTTCCAATCATTGGTCTAATATATGGACATTTACACAAAAGAAGTGTAGAGTCATAATCTATATTTTGAATTTTGTCATCAACTTCTAATCTTCCAGAATTCACATTACTCATTTAGAAAATCCCAAGCGTTGTAACTTTTTCTTCTAAGATTGAAAATTTCATTATTTTTTCATGTCTTTGACTATAGTTGACTTATCAATTCTATTTTGAATGCTTTCATGAATGCAAGAAACAAAAGGTTTGATTATTTTTAGTGTGTTTGCTTTTTTTCCAGATAGTATCATTACTATGATTAGGATCTCTATGATTGAATGATTACATTTGAATCTGGTTTGACCTTTGTCTCTTCGCTTGTTATCTTCTACAGTCTACCTAAGAGATGATGTCTTTAGAGCATTGCAAAGCATATTTACATCATATCAGAGAATATAGAAGTAAAGAAACGGTTTGAGGTAGATATGTGGTACTGTTTTACTGCTCCTGTAGCTTTTGAAAACATTATATCATAATCACAATAAAGACAATCAGAGAGATGTGCATTTTCAAAAGTGTATGATAGAAAAAATCAATACGTAATGTATTTAATGGACAATCAGGAAATGTTGGTGTTAAAAGAAAAAGACCCAAGTTTGCTTGCATGAGCTTCTAAGCCTGGTCAATTATTGTAAAACATGTACATTGATTGAATACTGACAGAAAATCTTGAGGTGTTTTAACAAATAATTGTATTATGTTATCAAATGCAGTTGCAGATATCGAAAGCAGATCCCATTCCCTGCCAATGTGCTTATGCTTTTGTCTAATTTTTATATATGGACCTCTTCCCCCAGACAAACAACCAGAAATCAAAATTTAATAAAAAATTCTTGACTTTTATGCAACCATAAAATAATGTGCTTACCCACCTCCTGCTCAACAACCTCACCAATATGCACCGCTTCTTGAATAACTCGTGCACAACAATCATCCTCGGATATCAACAAAAGTCCCATCAGCTTGTGCATTGTGATGAAAGCTAACATATCAGCCGACAGCTGCGAAAGGTAGTCCCCATACGTTGTCTTGAATCTTTGGGTCTCCTGTGTAGCGTACTCCGCAGTGATAGCATCACGCAGCGGCTCAAACCACTCGAGGAAGAGGGATTTCACAAATGGCAAATTAGGAGCCAATTTCTGCACACACATATCCTCCATGAGTTATTCCCTAGCATCGCTCTCCCAGGGTGAATGGAATATCTCAAGTAATGATCCAAATTGTTTCATTTAAAGCTAGCACAATTGACAGTGGCTACTTGATCCAAATTGTTTCATTTAAAGCTAGCACGATTGATAGTGGCCGAGTGCCAAAAAAGAAGAACAAAGGACAATTTACACAATCTAAGCAAAATTCAATAACCTAGTAACCATTCAGATTGCCAATGGTCACTGATTACCTTACATCTAAGGTATACCCTATATCGCTGTACATGGTTATAAATTGCCACTTGTGTTGTATGGTTGTATATTGCCACTTCAATTGCATGCATGCAGGTGCATGTCTCCTATGTGTCTTCATGCATTCACTTCCATGTTATGTATCATGTACTCGAGGGTAATAAAGGGTTTATGCCTAAGCCATTACATTACAGATCAAACGCAAAGAGCCTGCCTCGATATGAGGCCAAATAAGGATTTCAAATTGGTAATTGGCCCGAAGTCGAAGGTAAAAACAATCTAAAAACTTATTATAGAATTTTTTGAAAACAGTCCAGAATTAATATAATAAGTGAAAACCGGTTTCTATAGTCCCTGCTGTTTGGTAGACCAACAAGGACTAATAAGAGGTAGATCAAAACTTCACAATTAGTCCAAAATATTCTTCAAAACAACAATATTAATCATTCTTTTGAATACCAAATGGAAAAAAGATTGGAAAAAAGATTGAAACAAAATTAAGAAAAACTAAATGTCCTTGATTAATGCTAGAAGGATATATAGAATTACACAGATTAAAAAAATTATTATTAAGACAAGAACTACGTAATATTGTAAAAGTTTGGAAAAGTAACCCTCATTAACTATATATTGAAATCTCTCTCAAACCTACTTGTATCACTATGGAGATGATTTAAAAAGTAATATATACTTTCAAAATATTAGCTCTTCTCTATATTAATAATGAAAGAGACTCAACCAAAAAACCATTAAATATTGAATTTGGCTATCCATATAAAAAAAAATGAATTCAAATAAAAAGATATCCATATATATGATATGATACGATAAAAGAAAAAGATATGTCAATAAAATAAAACTTATTTCTTACCCATCACTCACTCCACCTATGAAAAATAACAAAGAGTAATACATCGACATTTAAAAATATGTTTTTATTTTTTAAGGATTGACACTTACACAAAATCGATACATTCTCAACATGATCCATTGTCGAAAGTTTTGAATAAATACTCATAACTAGAAAGAAAAATTATCAATATTTTTTTCACCTACCTATACATACATTCTCAACATTATCATTGTCGAAAGTTTTGAATAAATAGTTGGTAACTAGAAATAAAAATTATCATTATCCTAAAAAGTATATCATCAAATTTTATACGACATCTTTTCATCATACCTGGTTTTTAGTTGTATTTTGTTATGGGTAATTTAAGTTGTATGTTTTCAAACTTATTGTAATCATTTTTATTTTTCAACACAGTTTGAATTATCATAGACTAGCAAACCATATTAATAATTAATATGGTTTATATACGTCGATCGGTATATATCAACCATGGCCACACATTTAAATGTGGTTGATATATGTCGATTGACGTATATAAGCCATATTAATTATTAATATGACTTATCTGCTAGTTAGGTTTCATGAATTATTATTATTATTATAATAATTAAAAATAATATTATGATCACACAATTAATATATTAATTAAATAATAATGAATATAATAATTAAATATAACGGTTAACCATGGTTGACTATGGTTGACTTTAGTTGACTATGCTTAACTAGAGTTGACTTTAGTTGGCTATGGTTGAACACCATTGAATTTGGATGTTCATGGTTGACTATGGTTGAACATAGTTGACCATGGTTGACTTTTGTTGAATATAGTTGACTTTGTTGAATATGGTTATTCATGGTTGAATTTGGATGATTGTGGCTAGATTTGGTTCATTTTGGTTGACTATGGTTGACCATGGTTGACTTTGGTTGACCATGGTTGACTTTGGTTGACCATGGTTGACTTTGTTTGACTTTAGCTGACTACATCTAACCAAAGTTGACTTTGGCCAGCCAATGTTAACTTTGTCTAACCAAAGTTAACCATGGTTGACTTTGGTTGAATTCTCATTAATAATGCTTTATCATCATTGATTATGGTTTACTTTTAGTTGACTTTATTGACTTTGGTTGAATATGGTTGACTTTGGTTGACTGTGACCGAGCATGGGTGACTATGGTTGAACATGGTTGAACATGGTTGACACTGGTTGAACATGGTTAACTATGGTTGACTTTGGTTTACTCTGGTTGACCATGGTTTACTATTGTTGACCATGGTTGACTTTTCATCAACCATGTTTGACTTTACTTTACGATGGTTGACTTTGGTTTATTATGGTTGATTATGGTTGACCACGGATCACTTCGGTTCAGTAGGGTTAACTTTTGACTGGATTTGGTTGACTATGGTTGATTATGGTTCACTATGATTGACCATGGATCATTTCGGTTGAGTAGGGTTAACTTTTGGTTGACCATGGTTAACTTTGGTTAATCATGGTTGACTTTGGATGACCATGGTTGGCTTTGGTTGACTTTGGATTACCATGGTTGGCTATCATTGACCATGGTTTACTTTGGTTGGCAATCACTGACTGTGGGTTGACTTGGTTGACCATAGTTAACTATGGTTGTGCATGGTTGATTATGCTTAACTACGGTTCACCATGGTTTACTTTCATGGACCATGCTTGACTCTGGTTAACTAGGGTTGAACTTGGTTGACCATGGTTGGATTTGGTTGATGATGGTTGACTTTAGTTGACCTTTCATTAATTGCGGTTAACCATGGTTGAGTTTTGTTGTCCATGGCTAATGTTGTTTGATGATGGTTGGTTTTGGTTGATTTGTCTATGGTTTACCATGGTCGACTATGGTTAACCATGGTTGAATTTGGTTAAGCATGGATGACCATGGGTAACTTTGGTTAACCATGGTTGACTTTGGTTGAACATGGTTGATTTTGGTTGTCCATAGGGTAGTATGGTTGACCATGGTTGACTTTAGTTGACCATCATTAACCATTGGTTGACTATGTTTGAGAATGGTTTACTATGGTTGATTATGTTTGACCATGGTAGAAAATGATCAACTTTGGTTGAATACGATTAGCCGTGGTTGACTTTCATTGACCATGATTGACTTTGTATGATAATCGTTGACTTTCATTGACCATGGTTTACTTTAGTTAACCATGGTTGACTTTGGTTGAACATGGTTAACTATAGTTGACTTTGGTTTACCATGGTTGACTTTGGTTGAACATGGTTAACTATAGTTGACTTTGGTTTACCATGGTTGACTTTGGTTGAACATGGTTAACTATAGTTGACTTTGGTTTACCATGGTTGACATTAGGTAGATTTAGTTAACCTTTAGTTGACTTTCGTTGATCATGATTGACCTTTGGTTAACCTTGGTGACTTTAGTTGAATATTGTTGACTTTGATTTCTCGTGGTTGACTTTGGTTCACTTTTGGTTGCCATTGGTTGACCATCGCTCACTTTGGCTGTCCATGGTTCACTTTAGCTTACCATGGTTGAATATGGTGACTATGTTTAACCATGGTTGATTTTGGTTGACCATGCTTGACCATTGTTGACTATGGTTGTTCATGGTTGACCATGGTCTATGAGGATTGACCATGGTTGACTATGTTTATTCATGATTGCCTATTGTTGATGGTGGTTTTTCATTACTGACTATGGTTGGTTATGGTCGGTCATGGTATGGCGTGATTTTTCATTGTTTAACTATGGTTGTTCATGATTGTTCATAGTTTACTATGGTTGACCCTCTCCTTGACTATGTTTAAGAAACTATGGTTGACCCTTTTTTAATATGGTTGAATATGATTGACCTTAGTTAGTTAACCATGGTTGTTCATGGTTGACCATTGTTTTTCATGGTTTACCATTGTTGACTGTGGCTGACTTCGGTTGACCATGGTTGACTTTGGTTGACCATGGTAGACTTTGATTGACCATAATTTACCATGGTTGACTTTGGTTGACCATGGATGACCATGTTTAACTATGATTGACCATGGTTGACTTTGGTGTATCATAGTTGACTTTGGTTGAAATTGGTTGACTTTCATTTACTATGCCTCACTTTGGTTGACCATGGTTGACTATTGTTTAACCATGGTTGACATTAGCTAACCATGGTTGACATTGGTAGGATTTTTGTTGACCATGGTTGAATTTGGTTTACTATGATTTTTTTTTGTTGACAATGGTTGACCATGATTAAGCATGGTTGACTTCTGGTTGTCTTTGGTTGACCATGGTTGACTTCGGTTGATCATGGTTAACCATAGTTGACTTTTGGTAGATTTTGGATGAATATGGTCGACCATGGTTGAATTTGGTTGACCATAGCTGAATTTGGTTCACCACGGTTAACTTTACTTGACCATGGTTGGCTTGTTTATTCGACTATAGTTGACTTCTGGTTGACCATGGTTGACTTTGGCTTCCCACATTCATATTTCTTACCACACCACATAGTAAGGTTTGCCAAGGTTGAGAATGGTTTACTATGGTTGTACATGGTTGACTATGTTTGACCATGGTAGACAATGATCGACTTTGGTTGAATACGATTGACCGTGGTTGATTTTCACTGACCATGATTGACTTTGGATGACCATAGTTGACTTTGGTTTACCATGGTTTACTTTAGCTGACCATGGTTGACTATGGTTGAGCATGGTTAACTATAGTTGACTTTGACTTACCATGGTTGACATTAGGTGGATTTGGTTAACCTTTAGTTGACTTTCGTTGATCATGGTTGACCTTAGGGACTTTAGTTGAATATTGTTGACTTTGATTTACCATGGTTGACTTTGGTTCACTTTTGGTTGCCCTTGGTTGAACATCACTGACCTTGGTTGTCCATGGTTGAATTTAGATTACCATGGTTGAATATGATGAGTATGGTTAACCATGGTTGATTTTGGTTTACCATGCTTGACCATTGTTAACTATGGTTGTTTATGGTTGACCATGGTCTATGAGGATTGACCATGGTTGACCATGTTTATTCATGATTGACTATTGTTGATGGTGATTGTTCATTGCTGACTATGGTTAATTATGGTTGTTCATGGTATGGCGTGATTATTCGTTTAACTATGGTTGTTCATGATTGTTCATGATTGTTCATGGTTTACTATGGTTGAGCTTCTCCTTGACTATGCTTAAGCAACTATGGTTGACCCTTAGTTAACTACGGTTGACCTCAGTTAGTTAACCATGGTTGTTCATGATTGACAATTGTTGTTCATGGTTGACAATTGTTGTTCATGGTTTACCAATGTTGACTATGGTTGACTTCGGTTGACCATGGTTGACTTCGATAGACCATGGTAGACTTCGATTGACCATAGTTTCCCATGGTTGACCATGGATGACCATGTTTAACTATGATTGACCATGATTGACTTTGGCTGACGATAATTGAATTTAGTTGAATTTGGTTTACTATGCCTCACTTTGGTTGACCATGGTTGACTTTTGCTTAACCATGGTTGACATTAGTTGACCACAGTTGACATTGGTAGGATTTTTTTTGACCATGGTTGAATTTGGTTTACTATGATTTATTTCTTGTTGATAACGGTTGACCATGATTAACAATAGTTGACTTTGTTTGACCATGGTTGACTTTTGGATGTCTTTGGTTGACCATGGTTGACTTTGGTTGATCATGGTTAACCATGGTTGACTTTTGGTTTATTTTGGATAAATATGGTTGACCATTGTTTGACCATAGTTGAATTTGGTTGACCACAATTAACTTTACTTGACCATGGTTGACTTTTTTATCCGACTATAGTTGACTTCTGATTGACCATGGTTGACTTTGGCTTCCCACACCACATAGCAAGGTTTGCCAAGGTTTTGATAACTCTATTTAATATTTCATTTTATTCATTCATTATTTAATGTTTCATTTGCACTATTTTTTCTTATATTTCTTATCTACCACACCACATAGCAAGGCTTTAATATTTCATTTTATTCATTCATTATTTAATGTTTTATGTGCACTATTTTTTCTTATATTTCTTACCACACCACATAGCAAGGTTTGCCAAAGTTTTAATAACTCTATTTGATATTCCATTTACACTATTTTTCTTATATGTACTTACCACACCACAAAGCAAGGTTTTGATAGCTATATTTAATATTTCATTTTATTCATTCATTGTTTAATGTTTCATTTGCACTATTTTTCTTATATGTACTTACCACACCACAAAGCAAGGTTTTGATAACTCTATTTAATATTTCATTTTATTCATGCATTTAATGCAAGAGTTTTTTATAGCTCTATTTAATATTTCATTTTATTCATTCATTTTTTGATAGCTCTATTTAATATTTCATTTTATTCATTCATTATTTAATGAGGGTTTTGATAGCTCTATTTAATATTTCATTTTATTCATTCATTTAATGCACGAGTTTTTAATAACTCTATTTAATATTTCATTAAATATTCATTCGTTTTCAGAATTTGTTCTTAGCTTAATAAATTTCTTGAGTATATTGTAGAATACCTATTACCAGAACTAAATATATACTAAATATATTGTAAACTACCTAATACCATAACAATTAGCGAAAAAAATTGTTTATCTCAAATCATTTCATAAATTTTATAATTTATTAGCTTAATAAATTTCGTGAGTATATTGTTACACTAATATAAAAAGAACATTCAGCTCATTTTATAAACAAAATTAATCAAACTTTGTTCTTTTAATATTTTGGTACAACTAATGTTCATATCTATAAAAATCAATATTATTTAATTAATTTGAAAAATACACTAACGTTCATATATCTATAAAAATCAATATTATTTAATTAATTTGAAAGATGCAGTGATGTATTCCATTCAGTTAGTGGGTCTCAAAGTGACTTAACCGAAATCAAAATCTCTCAAAAAAACATCGATCAATTACCCTTTCATTATTAAGCAAAGATTTGTGTTATATATATTCTTCAAAGACCATTCGATGCCTTACGTTCCATATATTAAAGCTCAAGTATTCAAAGAGTAAACCCGAAGTCGTCTTAACTTAGTTTCATTATTATATTTGAAATAAATAATCTCCCATACTTACTCTCTCTGCTGTATTCATAAGACATTCGCTTACATAATGAGATGAGATATATACAAATGCAACAACTCTCGCTTGATCAAACTCTTCAGTGGAGGAGCGTTGACTCTGTGCTTGCTTCATATTTTCAAAAATTACAGTGACAAATATATCTTCGGCCATAAATTTTAATTTGCACTAAATTACAATATAAATTATAATATATTACAAACTATATATTACAAAGATTATAATATAAATTACAAACTAAATTATAATATAAATGGTGGCCAAAATATAAATTATAATATATTATACTATATATCTTATATAAATTATATATTGCAATTATATAAATTGTAATATAAAAATTTTCATAATAAATTAATTCATATAAATTGTTGCAGAAGATATAAATTGTTGCAGAAGATATAAATTATAATATATTACACTATAAATTATATACTGCAATTATATGAATTGTAATATAAAGGTTTTTATAATGAATTAATTCATATAAATTGTACCCTTCATTGCAATTAATTCATTATAACCAGCGTGTCTTAATTCATATAAATTAATATATAAATTGATGGTTATAGCTTAGGCTACAATTTATAACCTAACCTTTCATATATGTTAATATAAATTATAACCTTATAAATTGTAATCATCATATTAATTCATATAAATTGTAACCTTCATATTAATTCATATAACAATTCACTGCAATTAATATTGCAATTATATAAATTGTCGCCGAAGATATAAATTATAATATGTTATATATTTGCCGAAGATTGTCGCCAAAGATATAAATTATAATATATTACAAATTATATATTAGAAAGATTATAAACTAAATTACAAACTAAATTACAAACTAAATTATAATAAAACTTAACTTGGTCGATAAATTATACTGGTAAATATATCTTCAAAAATTGATGATCCTTGACTCTGTGTTTTATAAATGTCTTTTATAATAATAATTCGCCATCCTTGCCAGTGTAGATTCTTCTGCCAGAGCCCTAGTCTTGACGCATAAATAACCTGCATTTTTCACCATTTAAGGTTCAAATAAAAAATTCATGACAGGCATTCGACATATATTGAAACCGCTGGACAATTTTCGACAGATAATGTGCATCCTTTTAACATGTTTACAGTGCTTTTTGACATTTTTTAACAAACGATGTGCATATTTTTCTCAATTTTTGACATGTTACATGAATATTACAGGTATTCAATATTTATTGAAACCCTGTACAATTTTTTACAGGCAGTTTTTTGACATGTTTCCTGTTCTTTTTGACATTTTTTGACATACGATGTGCATCATTTTCACAGTTTTTGACATGTTACCCCATGCATCTATGCTTATGAGATTGTAGGTTTGATTGTGTGATAATTAAAAAAAATCACTCATGGGATGTGGTCGAATGGTAGCAGTTTGGTTATATTAAGGTGGAAATCCGAATCCTAAATTAATGATTTTTAAATAACGGGTTTCCAGTTCTAAACCTGTAATAGAAAACTTGCATTCATATCCATATGCCATAAATTATAAGAACAGACTGGGAAGCTCTTTTCGAACGGTGAAATATTTTCAAGTTCGATTCTTACATATATTGTATATACCTTTGAAATACTTTCAGGCTCGATTCTTACAAATATACTCTTAAATCTGGACTAACTTCCTGAGAATGTAGAATTCTAATCATTTTTAAAAATTCAGATTTCACATAATAAATTTCAAATATTCAAAATAACTGGAGTCTGTCATGGAGAAAAGTAAGGCTACAGGAGTCATTGTAATTTTGTAAAATTCAGATTTCAGATAATAATTTTCAAAATTTAGAATAATTGAAACTTGTCGTGCAGAAAGTAAAGCCTAAGGCTATAGAGTCATTGTCATTATAGGGTTACCTGTCAAATTCATGGTACCGACCCACAAATTGGTTCCCACATCTTTCTCAACCGGTAAGGACTCTCGCCTGCTTTGACAGACAACACCGTGTTGATGGCCACCCTGGACTTGCAAACATCATATGAGCAAATCTGAGGGCATACCCTGCAAATGTGACTCGTAACAGCATAAGAAACATGCAAATATGTGATTCTATTTAGGTCTATGGAACAATTTTTTTCTCAGCTACAGAAATCCTGCAGAGGTTATATAAATTTTTTTTTATCAACAAACATATGCAGAGGTCGCATCTCTTCGATGTGTTAAGCAGAGGTTTAAAAGTCTATCTATCAAACAATAGTAGAGATTCCTTCTAAATCTCTATTGTCCAATGTTCAATAATGACCACACATTTAAAAGTGGTTGATATTGGCCGATCGATGACTATCAACCACATTTAAAAATGTGGTTGTTACTAGTAGACAACAAACTCAACCAACAAATAGTAAAATAAAAATAAAATAAAGTAAAGTAAAGTAACCTAAAGTAAAATAAAATAAATAAATAAAATTAAATAAAAACAAAACAAATTAAATAAAGCAAAAAGAAATAAATAAAGTAAAATAAAGAATTAAAATAGAATAAAAATAAACAAGTAGAAATAAAATAAAATAAAATAAAATAAAGAAATAAAATAAAATAAAATAAAGAAATACAATTAAACTAAATTAAATTAAAAAAAAATAAAGTTGAGTAAATAAAAGTAAATTAAAAAAATAAAATAAATAAATAAAGTAAAAAAAAATAATAATAATAATAATAAATAAATATAAGTGAAAAAATTAAGAAATAAAAGTAAAATAAAAAATAAAATAGTAAAATATATTAAATAAAAATAAAATAAAATAAAATAAATGTAGACAATATGTGCCCTCTTATCATCCATAGTCAATTATGGTTAAAAATATTATTATTATTAATAACCAACCATAGTTGATTAATATTATTCTTATTATTTACATTGGTTGACCATGGTTGGTTAATAATAATAACTAACCATGGTCAACCAATGTAAGCCATGGTCAACAATATTATTGAGTATGGTTGGATTTGGTTAACGATGGTTGACAATGGTTGAATTTGGTTAACGATGATTGACAATGGTTGAATATGGTTGATCGTTGTTAACTATGGCTCATTGTAGTTGACATTGGTTTATCATGGTTGACTTTGGTTGATTTTGGTTGACCATGGTTGCTCATGGTTGTCTTTAGTTGAGCATGGTTCTCCATGGTTGACTATTGTTGACTATGGTTGATTTTATTTAACCACAATTAATAATGGTTAACTTTGTTTGATGATGGTTAACTTTGGCTGACTAAATGATTATGGTTGACTATGGTCGACCATGGTTGAATTTGATGGAATATGGTTGACTTTGGTTTACCATGGTTGACTTTGGAGGAATATGGTTGACTTTGGTTGACTATGGTTAACCATGGTTGAGTATGATCGACTTTGCTTAACTGTGGTTAACTTTGATTAAATAATTCACTATTGTCAATTATGGTTGACCATGGTTAACTATGGTTGGCTATGGCTAACCATGATTTACTATGGTTGACGATGGGTGGGCATGGTTGACTTTGGTTGATATTAACATCATATGGTTGACTATGATTAACTTGTTGTCTTGATTATGGGTGACATTAGGCTTGACTTTAAAATCATATGGTTGATTATAATTCCATTATTGTTTGACTATGATTGACAGTTTGGTTGATGCAAGGGTTGACTTTAGTTGGACTATGGCTAACTTTAGTTGAACATAGTTGACGATGGTTGACTAGTGGTTGACTTTGGTTGACCATGGTTGATCATTATTGACTAAAATTGAACATGGTTGACTTTGGTAGACCATAGTTAAATTTGGTTTACTTTGGTTGACTTTGGTAAACCGTGGTTGACTTAAGTTCAATATGGTTGACTTTTTCTTAACTATGGTTGACCTTGGTTGACCCTGGTTGAATTTGGATGACTTTGGTTGACCACGGTTGAATTTGGTTGACATTGGTTTACTTTGGTTCACTATGGTTGACCCTGGTTGACTTTTGGTTAATGTTGGTTGACCATGGCTGAACATGGTTGATGTTGGTTGACCATGGCTGAACATGGTTGATGTTGGTTGACCATGGCTAACTATGACTGATTATGGTTGCCCATGGTTGACTTTGGTTAACTATGGTAAACTTTGGTTGACCATGGTTAGCTATGATTTACTTTAGTTTACTTTGGTTAACTATGGTTTACCATGGTTATCTTTGCTTATCGAGGGTTGACTTTTCGTTGACTTTAGATGACCATGGTTGAGCATGGTTAACCATGGCCAACAATAGTTATCCATGTTTGACTTCAGTTGGCTTTGGTTGATTATAATTCCATTATTGTTTTACTATTGTTGAATATGGTTGACTTTTTTTACTATGGTTGACTTTAGTTGAACATAGTTGACGATGGTTGACTGTGGTGAAATACTTGTTGACTTTGGTTGACAATATGTGATCATCATTTATTATAGTTTACCATAATTGACCATAGTTGACTATGGTTGAATTTGGTGAACCATAGTTGACTTTGATATACTTTGGTTGACCATGGTTGACTTTAGTAAAAATTGGTTGAATTTTGCTTAAATATGGTAGACCTTGGTTGACCATGGTTGACTTTACGGTGACCACGAGTTAATTTAGTTTACTAAAGGTTGACAGTGGTTGGTTATGGTTGATTTTTTTTACCATGGTTGACCATTGTTGACTTTTAATTGACGTTGGTTAACCATGGTTGACTTTGATTGAACATGGTTTACTTTGGTTCATTGTAGTTGACGTTGGTTGACATTGGTTTACCATGGTTGACTTTGGTTGACGATGATTGATTTTGTTTAACCATGGTTGGTAATGTTTGTCTTTAGTTGAGCATGGTCCTCCATGGTAGACTAGGGCCAAGACTATTGTTGACTATGGTTGAATTTATTTGACTACAACTAATAATGGTTAACTTTGTTCAATTATGGTTGGCTATGGTCGATTGTGGTTGACTATGGTTGAATTTGATGGAATATGGCTGACTTTGGTTTACTATGGTTGACTTTTGTAGACTTTGGTTGACTATCGTTAATCATGGTTGAGTATGATTGACATTGCTTGACTGTGGTTAACTTTGGTTAAATAATTCACTATCATTAACTCTAGTTGACCATGGTTGACTATGTTTGGCTATGGCTAACCATGATTTACTATGGTTGAGGGTGGGTGGGCATGATTGGCTTTGGTTGGCTTTGGTTGACTTTAGTTTACCATGGTTGACATTGAATGACTATGGTTGATAATGGCAGACCATGGCTGACTTTGGTTTACTTAGGTTGACTTTCGTAAACCATGGTTCACTATGTTGACTTTTGTTGACTTTGGTTGATTATGGTTGAGTATGGATAACCACGATTGACTATGGTTAAATTTGTTCTTCCATAATTGATTATTGGGTGATCTTGTTTGAATTTTGACAATGGTTGAATATGGTTTTTTTTGTTGACCATGGTTGACTTTGGTTAGCCATAATTGACTTTGGTTTATTTTGGTTGACCACAATTGAATTTGGTTGACTTTGTTTTTCCATATTTAACAATTCGTTGACCTTGTTTGAATTTTTTACTATGCTTGACAATGGTTGACTATGGTTAGTTTTTGTTAACCATGGTCAACCATGGTTAACAATGGTTTGCTATGGTTAACCATGGTTGACTATGATGAACCACGGTTGACAATGTTTGATTATGGTTGAGTGTGGTTGGGCATAATTGACTTTGGTTTACGTTGGTTGACCATGGGTGACCATCTTCGAATATGGTTGACTTTGGTTGGCCATAATTCACTTCAGTTTATTATGGTTGACAATGTTTGGCCATGGTTGTTGATGATTAACTATGGTTGGCCATGGTTGGCCATGGTTGACTATGGTTGGCCATGGTAGACTATGGTTGACTATGGTTGACCATGTTTGACTATGGTTGAGTGTGGTTGCACATAATTGACTTTGGTTTACATTTGTTGACCATGGGTGACCATCTTTGACTATGGTTGACTTTGGTTGGCCATAATTGACTTCGGTTTATTATGGTTGACAATGGTTGGCCATAATTGACTTCGGTTTATTATGGTTGACAATGGTTGGCCATGGTTGGACATGGTTGACTTTGGTTGGCCATAATTGACTTTGGTTTATCATGGTTGACAATGGTTGGCCATAGTTGGACATGGTTGACTTTGGTTGGCCATAATTGACTTCGATTTAATATGGTTAACTTTTTTTAACTATGGTTTACTTTTAGTTGACTTTGGTTAACTTTGGATGACCATGGTTGATTTTGGATGACTATGGTTGACTTTGGATGACCAAATCCACTCAAAGTTAACCCTGGACAACCACGGTCGACCATGGTTAGCTAGGGTTGACTTTGGGTGGCTTTGACTAGATTTGGTTGACTTTGGTTGGCCATAATTGAATTTGGCTTACCACAGTTAACTATGGTTGACTATTAGTTGACCTTAGTTGAATTTTTCCCTATAGCTGACGATTGTTGACCAAGGTTGGCTATAGTTATTTTTGGTTTACCATGGTTAACCATGTTTAACTATGGTCGACCATGGTTGAATGTGGCTAGCCATAATTGAATTTGGTTTACGTTAGTTGACCATGTTCGACTTTGGTTGATTTTAGTTGGCCATAATTGACTTTGGTTTAATATGGTTGAGCATGATTCACTATGCTTCACTTTGTTTGACAATGGTTGACTTTGGTTGGCTAATTGACTATGATTGACTATTATTGACCATGGTTGACTTGGTTAACTAGGTTGACCATGGATGACCATGGTTAACCATAGTCGACCATGGTTGGCCATGATTGACTTTGGGTGGCTTTGGTTGGCCATAATTGACTTTGGTTTACCATGGTTAAATGTCGTTGAGTAATGGTTGACCAATGTTGACTATTGGTTGACCTTGTTTGAATTTTCCCAATGGTTAAGGTTACTAATGTTATTATTAATGTTAATATTATTAATATTACAAGTTATTGTGAATATTAATAATATTAATACCATGGTTATAAAGTATGTAGATCTATGATTGTGAGCTCTTATAAAATAATATAGCATAAAGTTATTGTTAATGTCATTATTAATATTAATTTTATGTCATATCATATTATATAATAACATTTTAACATTAATATAAAAAATATTTTTAATATTATATGTGGAATTGTAAAAATTATAGTTTAAATTTTTTAATATTATATTTAATTATAAAATTTATATTTTAAGAATAATTTTATAAAGTTAAATTATGTTTAAAATTTGATATTAATATTTCATAATAATAATGTTAAAAGTGTATAATAACATTATTAATATTAATATTATTGTTTTTTTAATGTCACTATTAATATTCTTAAAATTAATAATACTGATAATGTTATTAAAGTTGTGATTAATATTATATAACCATAATAATGTAATTATTTATAATAATATTGATGATAATATTAATAATTAATATTGTTATTAATGTCAATGTGAATTACTCATATCAATATTGTTAATACTAAATGTTATTTGTTAATATTCTTAAAATTTTTTAATACTATTATTTATAATATGTTAACTTTATTAATACAATGTTCTTAGGGCATGCGTAATATGAGCAATCTCAATGTTCCATATGATTCTTTCTATTGAATGATTTGTATAATCCCTTCAAGTTGTTCTTTACCACAAGTTGTTTTTTACCACAAACTGGAATCAAGCCATGAAAATATCAAAAGAAATTGATGTCCATGTGTATTCAACATGTACATTAAATGTTTATTTTAATGTGGATAGGAATGTCAAAATGGTTTGGAAATATATTCAAAACATTTAAGTCTAAAATATAAGCTTTTTTGGAATTCAAAACATTTAATACTGAATGTTATTTGTTAATATTCTTAAGGATTTCAAATTAAGTATCTAATTAGTATTTATGTTAAATGTTGCAAACATATAGAGTTAATTTCGAAGGAAAATTTGTTCTTGTGATATTGTTAGAGATGAATTTAGAGGACACCCTATCCTCATCTTATGGTGATGGAGTGGCTAATATTGTCATAGAACTACATTTTCAATGAACCTTATTAATAAAATTTATCTTTTCATTTTTGCAATTTCTAAATTTTCATTTATATATTATAATATTTTGTACATTTATTAATGGTGTACATATTTGTATTTGTCTTACATAGGTGATATCTATATCTATATTTCCATGGTTGCACCACATGGAAGTAAAGAAAAAATAGAGTATTAAATCTAATGCATTAGAGAAAGAGTAAATGCATTTTATTAAAATAATAGTATAATACTAGAGTTTTATAAATGAAAGAGAATACTTATAATAAATGGTTTTTTCTTTCAAGTTAACCATAAAACTAATATCTATCTCCACTTCAAAGAGCTTCAACAAAATGTTAATTGTTGCATTGTTTATATAAAAATGACAAAAGTCATGATAATGAAGAAATAGAAAAGACAAAAATTGAAAATGTCTATATGAACAAATAATCAAAGATATTTCATTAGGATGTTGAAAAATGTATTTAACTTTACAGAACAATTTACCTTTATTTATATGTTTTATCTTTGATAAGTGCCCATTACTTCTATATGGTTCTTCTTAAGTTCAAGCACAGTTCAAGTTGTTTGCATATATTTATTAAGAAGAAGAAGATGATGTTTTGATCAACTTGCTTTTACATTCTTATATAATTAGTTAATCTTTTAATATTCATAGTTTTTTTTAAAGTAGTTTTTAAAGTGTTTAATTGCCATGAACCTATACTATTTATTTTAAATAAATTTAAAAATATTATGAAATAACCCTTATTTGTTTTCAGGATAATAAGAAAGATGCTCTCAAAACCAAAAAATGACTATCATGAAAAAAAACAATTCGACAAATGACAAAATCATTAAACTATTTCAATTTCACAAATGACCAAAATCATTCAAATATATCAATTTAATGAATGTTGACACATTTGTCAAATTTAATATTATACCGTCACAGATATTCAACAACCATCCAGAGAGCACCTCAACAAATTATATTATATTTAACTCTAAGAAGCCCTAACCCTCATCAAAAGGTGGTAGGTGTGCATATGTCATATAAAGATCTTCCAAAAGCTTTCCACGACCTTTTCATATCACGCTATATCCGACGAGTGTGACTATGCAACCCCTCTCAGAATCCGGTATAGTTTGAGATTGCGCTCTTTTTCAAATCGTTGAAATCCTAGTTTTACATGACAGATTTTCACCGATAAATTTTGAGAGGGTTCCTGCTGAATAGGATTCAAGAGTGTGGATTCACTATGACATATCCGATGGCCTTTTAACTCTACGTTGTACTAAGGTAAGTGGTTGGGTTTTGAAGGTTTATGTTTTTTCTCCGTCGGCTGCAACAAGAAAATTACTTGACAACGATATTATCCTGGTCATTACCAAATTATGCAGTTGGATAATGGAGGCTAAGAATAATGAATAAAAGGCCAATCAATACTCAAAATGCCTAAGGAAAGAAGATTGAAGGGACTGTAACTATGGGAAACAACACCGAAGAAAATCATGAATCTGGCGATAGCAGAAGAAATATTGGAGAAAATGAGAACAAATTTAGAGATTTAAATCGAGCTCCATTTCGAGTCCATAGGCCATCATTCATCCCATTTCGAGTCCACAATGCAGTGTAAAATAAGATACGAAGAGGTAGAATCAGAGCTTCCATACCAGTTTGGCATCCTCGGGCCACGAGTTTCTTCCAAAGCCGAATCTGAGATTGTAACTCTTCAGCCATTTGACTACAAATTGAGTTATTAACTGGCTTGGCTTTGCTCTTTTTGAGTGAATAACAAAACGCATTGCGATTATTGCAACAAACAACAAGAGCACAACTATTAATATCAAATATTTCATATTCAAAGGAACAATAGTGAAATACTGCAGAGACTTACTGTTTATGAATCCTCATGGCTCCCACCTCCATTAAAGTTCCTGTACGCCGGTCTAATTTCCAGTAGATTCATATCAGATACCAATGGTCTTATAAACTGAATAATTTAGGGTTTATGTACTCCACCATTAAATCTCCTCCATTGCTTGGACCTGCAAACAAAAGAGAAATCCAAAAAAAGACGCAAACACAGTACCATAATGTAGCGATGCATGCGTGAAACTCAACTCTATTGTTCTTCTTCACGATTCATTACCATGTGACCATTCATTTGCTTCCCCACCGCGCTGATTCATTACCATATGACCATTTATTTGCTTCCCCACCGCGTGCCAACAAAGTCGGATTAGCAAAAAAAACTGTAACCTAAGTTTGATTAAGTTGGATTAGCAATAGCGTTTGGGTAACCTGTGAGCCCATCCCAAATCCGGGTCGTTGATGGATGTGCTCGACGAAAGTATATTCTAATCCAATTCATCAGAGCCACCGATCCTTAATCCTTAATCCTTAATTAAAAGTTGCGATCGCATGAAATGTTCATTGTAGCGCCTATCGGTGAATAAAGCATCAAGTCTGAGATAAAAATAACATGCAGTGTTCATCAATATAAACTCATTCGATTAACAACATTATTCTATTTTTGATTTGTAACTTGTAGAACATCAATCTAATCCTAAAATCATTTGATTGCCATACTAATTCTTCAACTAACCACTCAAATCCTCTGGTTTTACACAGGTCTGCAATTACAAAAACCAATCCATTTCCAGTCTCTCAGTCCAATCTTACGGAGTCTTCATAGTATTAATTTAAAACAATAGTTAGCTACAAGTAAATCATGATTTATGGCTCACATATTTCGACACGGGTCGTCTAGAGGACGACAACAGACAATGGCCACCGATCAAGTTGAATATAGTTGGATAATAAAACCGATCAAGTTGAATATAACCTCCATCAAGCTGAATTGAGCGGACAATAAATTCAATAAATTATTTTAAATAATTGAATGTCGTTTGGATTTAAACTTGCGCCTAAGTTAAGTCAGTAAATTTCGATGTTTGATTTATGCATCAGAGGAAATCTAGCATATTCGAGGATCATTAAAATCTAGCCATCCATTATTCAAAAAATAAAAAAATCACCCACCCAAACCCCATCCAAATGTTAAAATAAAACGCCTTTTTTTATTTTAAACTTGGTGTAACTATTTTTATTTTTTAAGACCGTTAAGATTATAAAACAAGACCGTGAAGATTATAATAGATTATTTTTTGTTAAATAAAAGATTCAAAATCTAGATGGTTAATTTTAAACATGTATTTGTCAAATTGTCAAACTCTGAGCTTACTTAGTTTGCAAATATTATAGTCAAATTCTCTCAATATTTGTCGCAATCCCACAACTCCAATTACTTAGAAAACTATAGGGTTGTTTATTGAGACAAAAATGTAGAGCATGCATGGTATCTTTCACACAAAGGTTTTAACCAATATTTTAAATTATAACTATTTATGCACATTCCATTATAATATATATATAATGTCAATTTTGTAGTTAATTATATATAGTTATTTCTGGTATATCGATATTGATCAACTAGAAAATTTGAAGTGGTTGAGTTAATTTTATTATTATAAGATACTTTTAAATAATTATATATATATATATATATTTATTTATTTATTTATTTTTCAGCAGAAAAAAAAAACATAAAAATATAATAATGTTATTCATATCTAATCAAAAGGTACATGATTTAACAAGTCTTCAGGAAGACTCAACTGATCAGAGATAGAAAGTCATGCTTTCATATCTCAAAAAAACATAAAAAAGCTACAGCTAGCATACATGAGAGGTAAACAAATGGTTGCTATATATAGATAACTCATAACTAATGTATGAATAATTCTAGCTAAAAGTAGCTTGTTTGTAGCATTTAACTTATGATGTGTCTTGTTCACCGGTTACAAGTTAAGTGACTGTGTTAGTATAATCCTTTGAACAGATTAATAAATCATTCAATTAAACATAACAGAAAATAAATATTAAATTTCAATTTAACATATTTTATATTTTTAATAAATTACTTTTAAGGAATAATAATGTGTTAGATAAAATAGTTGGAAACAATTAAAAAAAAATGGTTTAAATTTCACACATTTATATTTATAAATATAAAAAGTATACATTAAATTTCAAATATAAAGTAGGTTATATTTTTAATTAATTATTATTTATTAATTAATTTAAAAACAATAATAATAATATGACCAGAACTCCATATAATAAAAATAAATGTTAAAATATTTTATATTTTTAATTAATTATTATTTAATTTAAAAATAATAATAATAATATAACTAGAGCTCGTAGAATCTGCATAGTAAAACACAAATGTACTATTTGTGCATTATATGACTGCTGGTACTTGTATGCTGTTACTCCACAAGTTGTAGCACTATGAGTTGCAGCACTCTGTTCCTCTGATTCACAAGTTACAACAACGATAATCCATGATTTGGTGGAGTAGCAGCACGTCGTCGATATCTCAGATCTGGTTGCTGTTGTTTAGTAACGGTGGCATTGTGACTATTTAAAATTTTAAATAATATATCTAAAAGTTAGTTATATATATATAATTTGTAACATATGTATGGATAATTTGTAGTGTGTAGTTGTAATAACTAATTAATAAGAAGAAGTTAATAAAAATAAGGCACTAAACTTTACTTATAATAGTTTATGGTAATAATTACATCCATAGGTGTTTAGATATTATCTGATATTTTGGACTTTTTTGAGTGGATCAATAAGATTAACTCAAATGTAACAAGTGTTATTAGGATTCATTTCATGGTCGTTAGCTAGTTATGATTAAATGCATCTTGATTAAGATTTAAATAAGCTTCAGCTAAGTGGTGCTTAAAAAAATGGTATGTTTATTAAATAGTATTTTTTTTATGTTTATATTGATTAGTCTAATGTTTATGTTAGTAAATAATGTTTATGTTAATTAGTTTAATCTTTAGTTGTTTAAGAACCAACCATCTTCACAAAATTAAATAATTAATTATGCCTAAATTAAATAATTAACTGTGTTGGTATATATAAACTAAATTATGTCTTATCTCTTATAATATATAACTGAGATAAGTTTTTCTTTCCATTTGTTTTGATTTGTACAGTGAAAGAGCCTGACTGCTAACTGCTTGTTTTAACTCAAAAAAGGTACATTTTAAAACCAGCAATAGCGGCTTAAAAAGCGTGAATTCCTATATTGTTTTCCCTTGTTGCTAATTTTAACCCTAAAAGCTTACCTTAGCAAAAAAAAATCTTTGTAGAATTCTTGATAGAAATAATAGGAATTGGCTTCTGCAATTTATCAAAGCACATTGTTGATTTAAACTTATAAATATAAATTTAGTCTCCTCACCATTCCGTTCCATTTTCAGTTGCCGCTCTCCTTCCTGCACAGTTTGATGATGCCTTATCAAAATTCCATGGCTTCTGGGAATTCATTCAATAACTCTATGGAAAACAGCCAATGGAAAAAATTGATAAGAGATCTGGAAATTAGTCTTCATTGGAGTTAGTCCCTTTTCCATTGATACTCAGAAAATGTTGTAAATGTTGTTTACCTGTATGGTTAATGGTAATCCTATGTCTTGTCCTTTGTCATTTGAGTCAAAAGCCAAATGTAAAATTGTTGAGAAAAGGTATGAGGTCAAGCCTAAACCTGTGGAGTTGTTCAAAATGGATAGATGTTTAGCTTTTGCTAAGATCCATAAAGAGAAAACGTTTGCTGATATCTCTGCAAAACTAGTCAAGGATTGTTGTTCAGAAAGCCCCAATGCCTTCTGGACAAGGGAAAACTATTTTGTGAGTCTCCCGTTTGATCTGCTCCAGAAGCCAATGCCTATGAAAGCTTCTGTAGGAATAATGTCTCCCTCGGAGCGTGAATTCTGTGCATCTGAGATAAAAGAATTGTTGTCCAAAGGTCTCATTGAACCATCGAAAAGCCCGTGGGCTTGTCGAGCTTTTGTTGTCAACAAGCACTCGGAAATAAAAAGGGGAAACCAAGGTTAGTGGTGAACTATAAACCACTGAATGTTGTCTTGCAAAAAGTCAGATACCCATTGTCAGACAAAGCCAGCTTGCTTCAGAGAATTGTTGGTTGCACCATATTCAGTAAGTTTGATTTAAAGTCTGGATTTTATCAAATTGGCATTGAAGCCAAAGACAGGCATAAAAAAGCATTCGTAGTTCCACATGGTCAGTACCAGTGGAAAGTGTTGCCATTTGGAATCAATAATGCACCTTCTGAGTTTCAGAAGAGAATGGAAGACATCTTCTGAGATAAGAAATGGGTACTAGTCTTTATAGATGATATACTAATATGCTTAAGAAACCTACAAGAGCATTTGAAACATCTTCAAAGTTTCTATGATCTGGTATTTAAACATGGATTAGTTCTGTCCCAAAGTAAGATGGAGATAGGAAAAACTAAGATGGAATTTCTTGGTTTTAAGATCCAAAAAGGACAAGTTCTTCTGCAAAAGCATGTCCTGAGTGTTTTTAATCATTTCCCAGATCAAATACTTGAAAAAGTTCAGTTACAGAGGTTTCTTGGTAGCTTAAACTACATAAGGCCATTCTACAGAGGGCAGGCTACATATATTCATGTCATGCAACAAAGATTGAAGAAGAATCCTCCAAAGGGGTCTTCCCAAATGGCTTTGGTAGTTTAGTCCATTAAAGCCAAAGTGTTAGATCTTCTGGCCTTGTCACTACCTCAGGGTACCGGTCAACTGGTCATTGAGACCGATGCTTCTTCACATACTTGGGGTGGAGTTCTCATAGAAATTATTGATGGCAAGGAGAATATTTGTGGTTATTGTCCGGGTTCTTTCAAAGCTGCTGAACTTAATTACCCTTCCAGTCACAAAGATATTTTGGCTGTCAAGAAGACAGTTAGTCATTTTATTTTATTTTTAAAGCCATTTTGTTTTGTAATTAGGACTAATTTGAAGATCATGCTAGGCATCTTCAAAAATGAAAATTTGATGGCTGAAAATAGTAGTAGGATTTTGAAATGGTTTATTTGGTTGAGTAATTTTGATTTTGATATTGTTTATAACCCTGGATATCTTAACTGTTTAGCGGATATGTTGACCAGAGAACAGTCAAAGCCTGCAGTTCCAGCTATCAATATGTTTACCCCAGGTTCTTCAAGCTCCAGTTCAAAAGATAAAGGCAAAGCTCCCGTTGTTCCCCTGTACCAGCCAAGAAATTGTTTATTCTTGAAACCATGGGATGAAACTCTCTCAGAAGATGAAAGGAGACAGTTACTTGATTTTGCTTCAAGGCATGAGGTAGGAAAATACTTGGATATTACTCTCATCAAGAAAATCCAAGAGTCACCTTTGAAGCTACAAATACTAGAGAGATGGGAATGTTCAGCATTCAGAAGTTTTGAGAATGCTGGACCAAAGCTTCATGATTGCAGAGAGCTATGGATCGACTGCAATGAAGAAAAAGACGGACTAGTTTGGTACGTGGATATTGGAGAAGGTAACCTAACATGGACTTCATTTAACCTTATTCTCCAATTTTGTAGAGAAGAACGATCAATTGTAATTTGTGGTGACCCTAGCAATTTAAGAAACAAAAGTTGGTCCGGATGGACTGATCTCTTTTTAGATAGATTTTGTCCCATAAAAGATTGGACAGATCGTTGTGCAAATTTTATCTTGCACCTTCAAGCTGACATGGAAGTGGCAGACCAGAACCATCAATGGTTCAAATTTTTGCTTCATCATCATGGTGCTAGGTATACTCGTTTGGAGAATACCTACTACACTTCCCAAAATTTCATAAAGAGAGATTGCCAAGGGAACTGTATCAATGCAAAGGTACATACTCGAAGAATTCCACTTGACTTCAGAGTCAAATATTTGTACCAAGGTGAGTTCCTTTGTGGGCCAAATCCATTATTCCATGGGTCCGATGTTGAGCAGTGTTTCAGCTCAGATCTCTATCTTCCTATTCAGCTTCCAGAAGAAGACCCGCTAATTCCTGACTATGACTACTATGGGTCAGATGATCTTGATATTAGATACTTTAATTGTCCATGTGGTGGTATAGATATTGGTGGAAAAGAAGTTTGCATCTGTAGTCAAACACGAGACCCTTATGATTAAAGGTTGAAAGCCGTGGTGGGCCAGATAATGCTGCACTTTGTATTTTGTCAGCCATGTTTAGTGTCAGTCATGATAAAGATTCGGGTCCCCATATGTCTACGGACTCCAAGAGATGAGATAATGGCGGTGGTTGTCCCACCTGTCACCCCGTATCATGCTTTATGACATGTTGGTGCCAGTCTTGAGTCACCAGTTAACCAGTTAGATTTGTATAAATAAAGGCCCGGGGTCTCATTGTAAGAATCACAATTTGAGTTTTGGATTTTGCTTATGTGTTGAGCTCTGCAACTTTGTAAAGTTTGTTTTGAGTGTCTTGGGAACGAGGAGACAGTAGCTTCGGCTCTGTTGACTCCCATGCAGTTCCAGAGTGTATATAGGTGCTAGTTTGCATATATTGGAATCCTAGGAAGCCTTGGATTAGGATGCAGCATTGTTGTTTATGAAACATAAAAGGATCCAATACTATGTGCAAAGGCATAGGTGTGTGTTTGCAGTGATAAGCTTCACTGTCCGAAGCCGATCTGCTTGATTTTAAGAATTGCTGTAATTTACTGAATGTGAATGTGAAAGATCTTGTTGTGAAATCAGTCTTGGTTGCTATTGCACATCCCCCCAAATTTGGTATTGGTATCTATATATATATATATATATATATATATGATAATATTGTTGGCATATTTTATATATATATATAATATGCCAATTTTGTATATAGATATTGACCAGCTAGAAATTAAGTGGTTGTTCTAATTTTATTATCATATGACATTTTTTAAACAATTAGATAGACATATGTTTATATATATGGTTACTATGTATGGATAACTCGTAGCTCATGCATGAATAATTCTATCTGATATATAAGAGGCAGTTACTGCAACTACACATGAAGAATAAATAACTTATTCGTAGCATTTAACTTGTGACTTATGTGTGTTCACTGGCCACAAATTAAATGACTATGTTAGTATAATCCAAATTTCAATTTAACATATTTTATGTTTTTAATAAATTACTTTTAAGAAATAATAATATGCTAGATAAAATAGTTGCAAACCATTAAAAAAATTTGTTGAACTTTCACACATGTGTATTTATAAATATAAAAAGCACAAATTAAATTTCAAATCTAACCTATTTTATATTGTTAATTAATTATTAATTATTAATTAATTTAAAAATAATATTGCATAGTAAAAAAAACGTAATATTTCTGCATTATATGACTGCTGGTACTCGTATTACTCCACAAGTTCTAGCACTATGAGTTGCAGCCTCTGTTCCTCTGATTCACAAGTTACAGCAACAATAATCCATGCTCTGGTGGAGGAGTAGCAGCACGTCGTCGAAATCTGAAATCTGGTTGCTGTTGTTCAGTAACGTTGGCATTGTTACGATCACATTTCTTATTGAAATTTGAGACAGCATCTATGAGATAGAAAGCTATCACGGATTTTTGAATGTATTTACTGTAATAGTATAGATAGGTGTTAATATTTTAAAAATATAGTGGTAGTAACAAGTATATTTTTATGGATTTTATTGGGGGCTAATTTAAATTTCAAATAATATATATATATATAACTTGTAGTATGTAGTTGTAACAACAAGATAATAAGAAGAAGTTAACAAAAAGAAGACATTAAACTTTAATTCTAATAGTTTATGATAATAATTTAAATTATTTAAATTTCAAATAATATATATAGATAACTTGTAGTATGTAGATGTAACAACTAGTTAATAATAAGAAGTTAACAAAAAGAACACACTAAACTTTAGTTACGATAGTTTATGATAATAATATATATATATATATAGACTAAATTATGCCTCATCTTTAATAATATATAACGAAGTTTTCCTTTGAATTTGTTTTGATATCTATAGTGAAAGAGCCTATCTGACTGCTAAAAAGCGTGAAGTGTCCATATCTGCTTAAAAAGCGTGAATTCCGATATTGTTTTCCATTGTTGCTAATTTTAACCCTAAAAGCTTACCTTTTATTAAAATTATAAAATAAATTTGAAGAAATCTTGATAGAAATAAAAGGAATTGGCTTCTCCAGTTTATCAAAGCATATTGTTGATTAAACTTATAAATATAAATTTAGTTTCGTCACCATTCCGTTCCATTTTCAGTTGCGGCTCTCCTTCCTGCACAGTTTGATGATGCCTTATCAAAATTCCATGGCTTCTCGGAATTCATTCAATAACTCTATGGAAAACAGCCAATGGAAAAAATTGACAAGAGATCTGGAAATTCTAGTGGTAACAAAGCTTTCCGCTTTGGATATACGTAGACTGTCATTGAGCTGTAAGTATTTTCATTCCTTGCTTTCAGATCCCTCCTTTGCCATTCTCTATTACCGGCACACTGTTGGTAATCCTACGTTCTTTTTTTCTTCATTTTTGCTTCACAAAAGGTTGTACCAGACGGTTTTCAAGTCCCTTATTTGGCATGATGGAAGGCATGTCATGTTCAACTGGAAAAATCCGTTTCCCTACAATTTGCGGCGACGCTGCTGGCTTTTATCGTCTTACGGTGATGGATTCATGTGTTTTAAGACAAAAGTGGCGCCTTATTTGTTATTTGTAGTAAACCCTCTCTTTCCCCATGAGCATAAGATTCTGACGATACCTGACATGGCTGGCTACAGCGGGGCATTTTATACGGGAATCGCCTACGACCGAAAAAGCCAGGTTTGCAAAGTAGTGTTGTGTTTCAAGACCAAGACGAAAAAAATATTTGACTGTGGAATGAGTAGTTTTGTTTACAACTTCCAAGAAGGTGCATGGAAAAAGTTAGCAGAATGGAATAGAATCCCTCCTACTTATTATATTCAATGTCGTGCTCCATTTATCCTTCAAGAACGTTTTCTCTGTTGGTTGGTGGTTTCACATGATAGCAACACGGTGATGGTGTTTGATGTGGAAGAAGAATCGTGGAAAGAATCAATTTCATTCCCTTCATCTTTGTTGGATGATAAGTCCTTTCTGTGTAATATTGCAGAACATAAAAAGCAGCTATGTGTGATCAAAAGAATCGATGACAATGGCGAAAGCATGATTTTGGAGATTTGGAATTTCGATAGGAGGGAAAGTGTTTGGAAACGGACTGAAGTCATTCCACCCCCTCCTCTTCCTGTTTCTGAAATGAACTATTTTCCAGATTGGACCATTGGAGGCAGGGAAATCTTGTCGTTCCACCATTGGAACAAATCCTCTGAGACTAGTCTTTGGGTTTATGACATGTCAGATCGCACTTGGGAAAGTTCATCCAAGTTCAAAATGGGCGGCTCTTTTGAAGCAACCCTATTTAGGTTTTTAGGTTAAGCATACACATTAAATTTTACCCGGAAGTTGGATTTCTACATTATATAGAAAGATTGATGTGTTTACACCCTGGCTTTTTTAGGGACTTTTTTTCACCGAAAAAACTCATACTCTCATTTATAGGGAAATTAGGAGAATACATTCCACATGTGTTGCTGTACAGTTTTAACTTTTTCAAATAAATTGTTGCTGTACAGTTTTAACTTTTTCAAATAAATTCAGAATTTATATATTGTTTACAGTTTTATAAAAAAACAAAATTCTCACAAAAAACCTCAATTAGTTTGTCTAAAAGTAAAAGTCTAGTGTAGTCCATATTGATTCCTGTAAACCATTTCTGTTGGTGGTAATCTTGCACTTTCCAGCTTCCACTCTTAAACCTTCTTTAGATATTTTTTTAGGGAGTTATGTTGGAGCAAATAGATGTTATATTAGATTGAAAGTTGGATTTATTCACATTTGTTAGAAAGTTTCATGTATTCACACTGCCCTTTTTTGGAGAGTTATGTTTGAGTAAATAGATGTTATATTATGATGAAAGTTTGATTTATTTACTTTGGTTATAATTTTGTTTAATTACTTTTTATTTATGAAATATATTTAAAATATTATGATAGATTTTTATAAATTATTTTTAAAAATATATATTTTTTCAAATATAGTATTTAATGCTTTGTTTATAATTAGTATAGATTTGTTTTAAAAGGAGATTTACTAAGTGTTGGGATCAAGTATCTCCAGTTATAAACTTTAGAGTGCAAATGTTGACAAAGCACTTTAATTTACAGTTTTATATATATAGGGTTGTAAATGTCTAAATCTAATTTGTCCCCCTTACTAGGTTGGAGAATAAACCTCTTTGAAAAAATTATTTTGTATATTTTCAAAAAGGTTGAGTTTTAAGGCTAATGAATAAATAGAAAATTTATAATTCCTTACTATAAGTTTAATAAATATAATTTTATTATTATGTTGGAATAATTTATTAAAAAATAAAAAATAAAATTTATAATATAAAAAAGTAAAAAAATAAAATGATATTTGATAATTTCGATTTCAAATTAAACTCAGAATTATTTTAGTTTTTGGTTTAATATAAAAACAAAAATAATATAATAGATTAAAATATATTTAAAATAAAACTAATTCTAAAATGGATAAATTCTTTTATTTTATTTAAAAATAACAAGAAAAAAAAACATTGAAAAAACAAAACATTCTTTAAAAATAATAATAACATAAAACAACCATATATATAATTATGTCAAAAAAATTAATATAAACAAAAGTTTTACATAAGATCTTGATTAGTGATTACAAAGTCAAACAAATATAGCTTGGATGTAACTTTAAATAATATTTTCATGGGGTAACCTAATAATATTTAATGTGCATTGATCGAGTTTGGCATACTTATCTATCTTAAATCCAAGTAGAGAGATGGAAAAGAAAAAGAAAAAGGAAGAGTAAGGAACAACAACAGTTGTTTAAAAAGGCTTGATGAGTGGGGTTAGGGTCGTTTTTTTTTATAAATATTTTGTAATACGGAGAAATTGAACCCACCCGCACTCCGTACTTTTCTGAGCCCTACAATTTTTTGCCCACGGTTTTCCTTGAATTCGTGAAGGGGGCTTTTGACTAAGGTCCGGCTACGTCCTAAACCTCCATTTGGGTACATTCACTTTTTTATTATCGTCCGTCTAATGAAGGGCAGAACATGTTTTAAATATGAAATTGTGGAGATTTGGATTTAAATATGAGGTACGGATGGTTGCAAAAGCATTTTGGATTTTTTATAATTGTTTTAGATAAGAATATTATGTGGAAAAATCGTTTTAGATTTTAAAATTAATCTTTTAATTAATTTTTTGAAAGTATAATGCATATGAAAGTAGCCAAGGGTGCCATATCCTTAAAATAAAATTATATTCATTAGATTTTAATTTTTAAAGTGTAATTTTTTCTCTAAAAGAAATAATTATAATGTTATGGTGAGGGATATACTTATAATTTGTTTTCAAAGATACAAATGGGATAGCCAAATGCTAATAGTATATTTAGGGGTAATTTGAAATGAAAAATATATATGTAAATAAATAAATAATTATTTAATTTAAATTAATAAGATTTTAAATGATGATGTTAATATAAGAAGATAAATAAAAATAGTTTAAAAATTATATGATTTGCATTTCATTATAAATATTTGGATTGTTCTCCATATGAAAAATAGATTTTGTAATTTTGTAACTAATCACCATTTGCTAAGATGGGAAAGAGTGATGCTTAGAATTGAATAAATACCAGGTGAAGGAATTATCTCTGAGAGGATAATATTTTTTATCCATATGAAATAGATTTGGATAGAAAATTAATATGGTAAGGAAGAGATTTATAAAAAGGGGAAGGGGTCTTTTAAATTTGTCTAAAATGGAGGTTACTGGTGTTTTCTTATGAAGCGACACCTGCGAAATTTTTTTTTACATTTCAAAGGAAAATTTGAGGAGAATGATGACCAACAAATGTAATTGATAATTTATTAGAGGATACGAACTTGGCATCTTTATTAGCTAACATGACACAAAATTGTAATACATGCTCTTGTCGCAAATTTGACAGACTGTAGAGAGGGTCAAATGGCAATGGTTTTCATCGAACAAGATATGGATGTGGGTAGGGTGATGAGCTCAATGTGATGATATAAGAATCATGATATGATGACATGCATGGAAAAAAATACCAATCTCCAAGAAAATACATCAATCAGACTAAGGCGATGTACATGATGCAACTTGGTAAGTCTATCAAAGGGGTCATATGATAGCATTTTTTAAGGTTGTGTTCAATTGCAAGGACCTTCTGGGCATAGTTTCAAGAAACACATAATTACTTCTTCACAACACACTAGCATGGAGATGACCCCTTCTAGGCAATAGTTGGATGACCCGGGGCTAATGCAAATACTAAGGCGATGTACATGATGCAACTTGGTAAGTCTATCAAAGGGGTCATATGATAGCTTTTTTTAAGGTTGTGTTCAATTGCAAGGACATTCTGGGCATAGTTTCAAGCAACATATAAGTACTTCTTCACAACACACTAGCATGGAGATGACCCCTTCTAGGCAATAGTTGGATGACCCGGGGCTAATGCAAATAGCTCTGGCTTATAAATGAGATATGAGTTCTCCCTGTTAGAAGGTATAACATTCAAAGCAAGGTTTTAAAGCATACTTTTTAGATAACTGTCATTTTCTCTCACTCATCCAGAACAATAACTCTTTGAATGGAAATCAATCTCTCCCAACTGAAATGGATCCCTTTTAAGGGCATCTATGAATCCATCTACAATATTACAAAAATGTAATAAAATTATAAAAAATCCATAAATTTTAACTATGGACATCTTATATAATTATTAACTTAGATTGTCTAGTCATATTTTTAATCCCATGAATAAATTAGTCGTATTTCTATCTCATGACTAAATCGGTCATTTATTTTAGCCATTTTAGTTGTAATCACTCCAAATTGCTCAAATTTGGTCATATTTAACTTTAAAGTATTCTATCGACCAACATTTTTCGTGGTTTAGTCATTTATTTCACTTGGTGTCTAGATTTTTTGGTTTTTTGGACATTTATCACCCATTTTTCTACTAGTGTTTAAATGTGTGACCAATCAATTAATATGATGAACAAATGCATGAAAGATGATTACATCAAAAATGGATTTCACCTCCAAGAATCCTTTACCAACTACTCATTGTCTGGATTGCATAACACAAGTCTCTGAAAAGACACTCTCTCTTGAAGATCCTTCACCTTTGTTCCTCGGGCCAAGAATGTTGATGGCCAATACTTGCATCAATATGCAAACTTGTAGTTGTTTCTACTGCAGGACAACTATCTCTAAAAATCCACAATCTCCTTCAAGTCCTTCACCTTTTTTCTTTGGACAGATAATGTCGAAGGATGACACTTGTACATATGTGCATACTTATAGCTGGTAATCACACTATCACAAGACTACATGACTCAAGCAAGTTCATACTTTCCTCATTGTCCCAAAAGAGCTTTATGAAGTTTCCCAACATAGGCTTTGGGAAAAACAATGCCTCCCACAATAAGTGACTAGAATCCCATTACAATCACGGAAACACCACTCTTATGTTTTACAATGAAAACACATGCATGAGTAGTTTAGACACTACAATCTCAAACCCACTACAAAATAATGTGCACCATTAGAATATTACCAACAAGGATCAGACATTATACACAATGCCTCTCACTCTTTTCATCATTTAAGAGTGGCTAAAAGAACCATTTACAATGTGGAAACATCAATATTTAAGATGCAATGCAAATAAAATGCACTAGCCGTGGACACTATGGTCATAAAACCAATATACATAGTGCATATGCCAACTCCAGAAATTCCCTTTTGTTTTCCAACATATATGGCATCATTACAATACAATGGTCTTTTAATAGTTTTAAAACATAAAAACTGTAATATACATCCCATGTAATAAAGGGGAATAAAAAATTTTGTGAATATAGGGCGAGCGCGTGAGGAGCTAGGGTGAGCGCGAGATTGAGGAGCTAGGGCTTTTGCTTGCAGGTGCAGCCATGGTCGATCCTGGGGGTGGGGATCTCCATCCCCAACCTTTCTTGGAGATGGACGCGTTCAGGATGCTTATTACCAATGGGGGCAAGAGGAAAGCACATCCCTCTGTTCCGAAATTCATTAAAAAGCTGGAAGAAATCCCAGAAATCGCATTGCCTGAAACGACCTCAGTAAAAATTGCCCTGGCCTTATCGGAAAGAGGGCTGGTCGGACAATTCATGGGGCTTTGGCCATCTGCAAAAACCACCGACGATTGGATTCAAAGAAACTGGAAGCGCCAGCTTAAGCAAGGAGTCACCTGCTATCCTTTGAGCAGTGGTTACTTCCTGTTCGAATTTATAAATAAGGAGGATAAGGATCTCATCTTCAGAAACGGGCCATATTTTATGGGAACCCAGGGGCTGTACCTGAACCGTTGGACGCCGGATTTTGACCCCACGGTAGCCTTGCCTAAGGAAGTTCCAGTATGGGTTAGGCTTCCCAACTTGCCGGTCCATTGTTGGAATTATGAAGCTTTGCAAAGGATCGAAAATGGAATAGGGAAATTCATTGACAAAGCAGACAACAAATCCAGTTATAACTGTGCCAGGATTTGTGTGGAAGTGGATCTGGAGGCAGGGCTTCCGGAGGCAGTGAAGCTATCGGTAGGCACATGGACTCACTTTCAGAAAGTCGACTATGAACACTTGCCATTTAAATGCAGAACCTATCAAGAACATGGGCATTTCCAGAGGAACTGCCCAAAGAACCAAATACCTGAGAAGGAAGAAGCTGAAGGATGGCAAAAGGTGAGGAAAAGTAAAGCAGCCCAAAAAAACAAAGACCAAAGGGCTGTCCAGGCGAAGGATCATCTCCAGGAGCATACCAGCTCTCTGAAGGAGAATCTGAAAGAAGCTGCTGAAACATTAAAGGAACCGGTGAAAGAACCCATAGAGATAGCTTCCCAATCCACACCTCTTTCAGAATACACTGCTAAGGAAAAGAACGGCCGATCAGAGAAAGAATCCTCAAAATCAGAAAATGAATACAACAAGATAGGCTCTGATCCAGGTGCTGATTCAGATGGGGAGGCCACAGAGACAAGCAGCTCGCTCGGAACTCCGGAAAAGATCCCAAGAGGACGAAAACCAGAACGGAAAAAAAGAGAGGAGAAATCCTACAGGGACGTCACAGCAGGAATCCAACAAACAATTCCGGATATGATGGAAACCAGATCTACAAGAAAAGGCAAGGTTCCGAAAGGAGCCACCCCCCCCCCCTCCTGATCCTAATGCAGTTCATCTCCTGGAATTGCAAAGGCATGGGAAGCAAGCCCAAAGAAGAAGCAATTAAAGATCTAGTAAGAATGAACTCCCCGGATATTCTGCTGATCCAGGAGACAAAGATGGTGGAGTCTGATACCATCCAAGCAAGCAAAAAGTTTTGGAAAAAAGGAGGTAGTATAGCAGTCAGTGCAAGAGGAGCCTCAGGAGGGCTAGCCACCTTCTGGAACTCCACTAATTTTGACCTGCTAGAGAATCATAGCACTACCCACTGGCTATTCACGAAGTTGAAGCATCAAAACACAGGGAACCAGATATGCCTGTTCAACATCTACGCCCCTGTCCTCTTAGCGGAAAAAAGAGAGTGTTGGGAGACGCTGAAATCCTTTCTGTCTACTAATCGGTATGACAATATCGTCCTGGCTGGTGATTTGAATGTTACTCTCGCCCTAGCTGAAAAAAAAGGAGGCTCCCCGGTAAGAGACCCGGCTCGGGAGTGGGTCGAAGATATCATTATGGACTGGGCTCTGGAGGACATTAAACCCAGCAAAGGGAAGTTTACATGGACTAACAAGAGAATGGGCCCTGGGCACATTGCTGCCAGGCTGGATCGCTTCCTGGTACATTCCTCCTTCCTCACTCTTGGACTTTTGGCAACTTCTGACATACTCCAGGCCTGCACCTCTGATCACAAGCCGATTTCCCTTACCTTGTCTCCAGGAGAAAAACTGGGTCCTATCCCCTTTCGATTCAGCCCACTCTGGATATCCATGGATGGCTTCTACGATTTGGTATCTGAATCATGGCAAAAATCTGTATGTGGCTCACCTTTCTTCATTTGGGAAGAAAAGTTGAGAAGGCTCAAAGCTGCACTTAAATGCTGGGCAAAGCTCAAGATATCCCCCACCGATGAAAGGAAAGAAGCTCAACGGAATCTGGGCCACCACCAGCTGCTTATGGAAAACGCCACTATCACTCCAGAGATGCTTGCTGTTGAGCTCGAACTGCAAAAAACACTCCATAAGGCGTTGAGAAGAGAGGAGCATCATTGGCAGGTAAAGTCGCGTTGTCTATGGCTCAAAGAGGGATATAAAAATACGACTTACTTCCACAAACATGCTGAAGCCCGGAAGAATAATAACTGCATCAGAGAAATACATTATCAAGACCAAACCTTCAATAATTTCGAAGATATTAAGCACGTTGCCCACTCCTTCTACAGAGATCTGTTTACTGAAGATCTGGACGCCCATCCAAGGCTGGATCGCTACCCTCTGAATGTCCTCCCCACGCTTATCAATGATGAAGAAAATCGAAATATGACCTGCCCCATAAAGACTGAGGAGATAAAGGAAGCCCTGACAGGAATGAATCCAGACAAAGCGCCTGGGCCTGACGGTTTCACGGTTAGATTCTACATAGTTTGCTGGGACATTATACAGAAAGACTTGCTCAAGATGGTGAGGAAATCACAGACTTGCAGCAAAATTGGTGGAAGTACTAATTCCTCCTTCCTTACGCTAATTCCCAAAGAGAAAGGCGCCCAAAGCTTCTCTAGATTCCGCCCTATTTCACTCTGCAACACAAGGTACAAAATTATCACTAAAGTTATAGCTAATAGAATTAAGAAGGTCCTCCCCAGGATCATTCCGGAGAACCAGGGGGGCTTCATCAAAAATAGAAACATTCAAGACAATATCATACTGGTCCAAGAAGCAATACACTCAAGCTGCCAAAGGAAGGAGAAAGGTATGATAGTAAAACTGGACCTCGCTAATGCATTTGATAAAGTTCGGTTAAATTTTCTCTTTGCTGTTATGTTCAAACTAGGATTCCATCCCCAGTTAATAAGCTGGATCAGAGCCTGCATATCGGGACCTTGGATCGCCCCCTTGGTAAATGGGAGACCAGCAAAATTTTTTCTTGCCTCAAGGGGACTCAGGCAGGGTTGCCCCCTGTCCCCTCTGCTCTATGTCATCCAAGCGTCGGTCCTTAGCTTCCAGCTAGACAAGGGCCTTCTGCAGCGATCTCTAATGGGGATCACAATTACCCCTAGAGTGAAGAACATAAACCATGCTCAATTTGCCGATGATACACTTCTATTGGGTCAGGCTAATCTTAACACGGCGAGATCTTTTAAAAAAGAGCTGGACGATTACACGGATATATCTGGCAGTGAGATCATCTTGAGGAAAAGTAAAATCTACGGATGGAATTGCACCCCCATTGAAATGATAGATATTGCTAGAATGCTGGAAATGGATGGAACTTCAAAGTGGGAATCCATAAAATATCTTGGCATTCCACTTATTAAAGCTACACCTAGAAGGAACCTCTGGATTCCACTATTGGACAAACTCAAGGCTAAATTGCTGGCCTGGGGGGCCTCCTGGTTAAACAAAGCAGGAAAAACTATTCTAATTAACTCGGTCCTTACTACCCTTCCTCTATACCAGGCTTCGATTCTGCTAGCCCCGAAAGGAATAGTGAAAGAAATAGATAAAATATTGAGAAAATTCCTTTGGGAAGGGGGAAGGAACATGGGAAGGAAAATGCATCAAGTCAGTTGGGATAAGGTCAAAGCCCCCAAGCTTGAAGGTGGGCTGCAAATCCGAGACGTGGCTACTCAGAATCTGGCTAAGGGGGGCAAGATCTTGTGGAAAATGATAAGGGGCAAAACAACGTGGAGTTCCAAATCGTTAAGGACAAAGTACTTCAGCGGGCACAAAGAGAGGTGCTTGGACAACCCACCAAAGACTCGGAAAGGCTCTTCAATTTTTGCTCTTTGTCTAAAATCTCTTGACTTGATAACCTCCAATCTCACATGGATTCCGGGAAATGGCTCCATTATTAAGTTCTGGGATGACTCCATTTTAGGGCAGCCCCCTATAAAAGAATTGGAAGGACTGGAAAATATCAAAAACTGGCTTCATTTGAATAGCAAATTCACCTTGGGGGATCTTTCATGCTGGAGTCCGGATGACTACTGGTCTGATTGGAATTTGGGGGATGTCCCGCAATCCCTAGAGAATGAAGCTAGCTCCCTGTTAGAGGCCCTGCAAGGTCTATCCCCCTCTTCTGTTAAGCTGAAGGACAAAAGAGGCTGGGGGCCCTCCTCAGGTACTTACTCTGCAGCTGCTGGATATGTTGCATTAAAATCCATTCCTTGGGCAGCTCCGGACCCTGCTAAGTGGAAGAACCTCTGGCTGCTACCCTCCCTTCCCAAAATTGACCATTTCTGCTGGTCTCTTCTTCATGACAGCATTTTTACCTGGGATAACCTTCTGAAAAGAGGATGGGAGGGGCCTTCAAGATGCCCTCTCTGCGCCTGCCATGAGGAAAATTCGACCCATCTCTTTCTACAGTGTCCCTTTGCTTCAGAACTATGGAATATCCTGTTTGCTCAGCTAAATCTGGCCCCCTCTCTTTCCATCTCCTCCATGTTCGCATCCTGGATCTGCTCTGCTCCCTTTTCTTTCTCCAGATTGAATTTGCTAAAGCACTGTTCGATGTGGGTCCTAAAAATCGGTTGCTGGAAACTGTGGCTTGAACGTAACAATAGAATTTTCAGGGACAAGGCAGTCTCGCCAGACCATGTCGCAATCAAAGTCAAGGCGCTGATAGGAGAGCTAGTGGCCAATAATCCTAAGATCTCCAATGAAGATACTCCTGACAAAGAGGAGTACAGTTGGTTTCAAGGGCTAGACTCAGCCCTTCTTACCAGAACCAAGAACATTGTCAAGCACTACTCTAAGTGGGAAATCAGGTTAGAGGAGCATGAATTTATAAAATGGAGATCATCCCTGAACAAGCATGCTCTGCATGTGGATGGGGCCTCGAAAGGGAACCCTGGACCTGCGGGGAGTGGAGGAATCATTCTCGACATATCTGGGAATATTATCCTATCTTTCGCCTGGGGGCTGGGCCAAAATACCAACAACAATGCTGAAATTCTTGCCATCTGGCAAGGCCTGAAACAAGCCAGAAGTCTCTCCATAAACAAGTTGGCTATATTTGGCGACTCTCGAATAATCATGCAGGCAATTAATCTAAAGAAAGAGCTCATTGGGATGAGGCTGGCCCACTATCACCAGAAAATCATAGCGCAGCTGAAAGCATTTGAAGAAGTTCAATGCTACCATGTCCTTCGAAATATTAATCATTTAGCAGATAATGAAGCCAATAAAGGAGCTTCCCTAAGCAAGGGAAATATAATTGTTAATGGAATTGAAAAGCGAGCGTCTATCCCCTAGCGCAAGTCAAGCTTTGGTTGATTAGTTGTCAATTAAAGAATTAAGGGAATTACAGGCTGAAATAGCTCCCTACTGGAACTTCGTGTAGAAGGAGGAGGTGGAGGAGCATTGAGTTCATAGAGAATCGGTGTCTCCTCTCCTTACCTATAGCTAATGAATAACCTCCATTTGATGATCCATTTGTTACCAGCCAGGAGGTCTGAATGATATCGATCATACCAAGAATTTCATTCTGATCTGGCAGATGTTAAGTCGCATGCCAGACGATTGAGATAAAGCAGATAATTGTGAAAAAACTGGGACTAGACGTGGGGAGTGTTTGCGCTAGGGAAATGAATCTGTAAGGGAGGAAATCTCTGTGGATTTTCTGGATCAGCATGAAGTTCTGGAATTCGAATCAATTGGAGTGGTGCTTTGGCCGGCTGAGTTGGCTTTGAAGGAGGAGGAAGTGATTTCGGAGAATGGAAGACTTCCAAATGCAGAGTATAATACTTCCATGCTGGATTGAAGTTTTTGTCTGTTCATATTTTATTCAAATTTTGTATTAGAGATAGTGAGCATATCCTAGTCTGCGTTCTGGATTCTATGCACCTTTCAGAACAGAAACTTTGAATGTAAGAATGTGGCAGTTAGCTAGCCAAATGATCAATACAAAAGGCCTATAACCGTTTTAGTAAAAAAAATAAAATAAAGGGGAATAAAAAGCGCTCCATAAATGGCATATCACAATACTCTGATTTTTGAAACAAACTATACTAGCATTTGCCCCTTGAGGGGCAAAAATGAACGCCGGTAGGAAAAGAGGAAAGTTAGAAGGAACAAAAACATAGGCACAGGCAGCGAAGGATACTGGTAGGAAAAGAGCAAAGTTTGTAACAATCTCAGATTACAAAGACATAGGCACTCAACCCATAACAAAAATTAATGTTAAGTTCATCAACACAGTGAGCCAACTACAATTTGTTTTTTCACAATCTCTCTAGTAGTAATCTCAACACTATAGATTACTACTTTATCTAGAATATATAAGCAATTTGAAAAAATAATTATGCAATAATATCAATGAAAACAATGATTATAATAGCTCCTAAACTGCACAAACTACTTGTGAACTAAGTTTGCTTTCATGCCATGTGTTGTAGCAATAAATTTAGGAATCTCCATATACAAGTATAGGTATAGAACTCTTTCATGGGCTAGCTCTTGAGAGTGCCACAATCTAAGTTGTAAATGAATCTTCGTTATGCTTGCTTCAAGAATGGAAGATACAGTGGGAAACTGAAATATGTTTCTTTCTTCTCATTGAGGATTTCAAGTCTACAATAAAAAATTTACATGCTTCTCAACAATGTAAAGGCGAACATACCTGTCACTATATGAATTAATCTTCTAAAAATCACTAATAAACCAAGGAAAGCAACTGGTTGTCAATGACTCTCACCGCATCAAGGGTTCACACATATTCTGACAATATAGATAGTTCACAACAAAGCATAATAAAATGCAGACTTACAACACAATAGGAGTAGTCATAGCTCTCAATATAAAGGTTGTATTTATTCAACGTGGAGGTAGATGAGGAGAGGTCGCTTTGCTTGGCTGCTTTGTTTTTATGAATGTAAAAGGGAGTACACAGTTTACAAATCAGCTGAGATTAATATTTATATCACTACTGCTTGGGATAATCCTTATGAGCTTAGCTTGAAAAGCCATTGCCAAAAAGGAAACTGAAGAGCATTGAACTAAAGAACATTGCTATGTTTTGTTAATATTAAGAAACTACTATCAATATTTTTGGAACATTGGATAGAAAGTCTTTTATTGAAATATCTGTGAACCTTGGAATATACTCTAGAATCATAATTATAGATATAATTTGGATATGTTAGGTGGTCTTGTATGTACTATGAAATGCAGTGTACGTACTATGAAGCCATGAAATCCAAAAAATCATACATACAATATGCTCGGTGGCGGATTAAATAAAGTATACAAATATTTTAAATGAGGTGGAATCCAGAAAACTTACATACAATATGCTAGGTGACAAATACCTGCAACCTAATATTAAATAAAATATATAAATACTTTAAATGAAGTGGAAAAATGAGAGTTCAATCCAACATTGATTTGAAAAATTCATATGGCATTTTGAAACTCAATAAGTAACTCTAAAAATAATGGTTAAGGTTGTAATTTTATATATAAAACTTTTGAAGTAAGTTTTTTATTTTGATGAAATAAAAATTTCGAATTTATAAAACTGAAGATGAAACTACACAATTTTGATTTAATTAAAAAAATAACATAACAATGGAAAGAACCATCCACTAAAACCATATTGAGATCCGATATGTTGTCACTCTCACAACCAATGCCAAGCTGTGTTGATGGTCCACCAAGTTTTGATTGAATATATATATTTTTTAAATTCAAATTGCAGTTCTCTTGGAAATTAATTAGAGGTTGTAGCAAAAGGGTTTCCAACGCAAATGTGATCTTTAGACCATTAAATTATTATTAGATTTTGGTCCAACAGACCAAAAATTGACTGTGATCCTCTTCTTAACTTGGGATATGAGACTGTCGTGGAAGCGTCGCGTGCTCCATCCATAACTGAAAAGGGTCCAAAGTTTGAATCGATGGAGTGAAAGTTTCTTTGTTTTTCTTCTTACTTGGCTTCAAATTTCAGTGTCCCGGACTACTCATGGATCAGATGTCACTATTTTGCAGCTTACGTGTCATCGTCTCTTTGATTCAAAGCCCATGTTGTTCTATTGCGATATGTTCACATGGTTCCCAACTTCCCTCTTCTGAATTATAATTTGTGTTTAGTGGCCGTCCAATTTCAATACGTCAGTAGAGACCAACCACATTGAGGTAAGTTCCCAAAGTATTGTGAAACGTTCTAAGTAGCTAAATGTGGTAAGCAGCATGTAAGTGACAAAGTGACAATTTGCAACGTGGAGAACATCATGGCTGTAGGTCAAAATTTCCAACATGGGCAACAATATGTGAGACAATTTTCATTGCTTGTCATGACTATAGATGCACCACAAATCAGTCGACAGATCCAGATTACCAAATTAATCAAAGTGCACCTTAAACAAAATATTTGTAGAAGTTGCGAGAAGAAGAGAAGCATGTCATATTCAACTGAAAAATTCATTGAATCCAAGAGGAAAAGCATCTTCATCTTCAACAGGAATCTCGTTGGATCCATTGTGTGATTCGATGCAGTTGTGTTCATCCTTCAGGTCCACATCAAGATCGACCACCACCAGGCTACAAATTGAGGGACCTGCAGAGGTTTCCCTTATGCTTTAGGTATACTCTTCTCACTAAATTGTACATTTGTCACTGAGTTGAAGACCAAAAACAATAATCTATGAATCAAATAGGAACAATGTGTGTTGTATTCAAGCAGAGAGTATAAGCACACATAGAGATATAATCAAGATAAGAGAGATGATTCGAATGCATCCAACTGGGTATATTCATCTTGATGGTATTATTTATACATCTTACATGTGGTTAGAGTGGTTGCACTTGCTCCAACTGCTTCTTTAACCATACTATTACATAAGTAACTAATGACAACTAAGGGGCCCGAAGGGTCCCCTCCAACATCTCCCCCACCTAAAAATATTTCTTCATCCCAAAGAAACATGAACAACCACGAACTGCGATTCCTTTAGTCTCTGTCAGTAGTCTGGTAGTGGCCAATCGAGCCGCTTACCCCTTTCACCTTCCTGCCGGATTCTCTTCCACGGTCCAGGAGCATCTAGGCCTCCACGCTATGCCATTGCACCAACTCACCATCTGCTTGAAAAACGTTTGAAATGACATTGAATAGATGTTTATGTGTGTCGGTACCAGTGGGATTGATCAATTTAAGAGTTCTTTTTTCATTATTAACATGAAGCACTTTCTCTGTGTGGTATAGATGTCTTCTTCTTGAGTACATGGTTTTCGTAGACTCAACTGTCGTGAGGCTTCCTGCAAGTTCCGAATGTGTCACTGCTGCTTGTGGTCGATACCGACTGATATTGGTCGACTTGACTCTACTCAACTCGACATGACTTACTTGAATCGACATGACTTACTTGACTCAACATGACTGACATTGGTCGGCAAGAAACTGACTAGATTTACAACTTTTATGACTATACATGGTTCAAATAAGCTTTGAACATCCCTTTTTTTTACTTATTTTCAATGACCTGATACTTTTTACAACATCATGACCACTTTTAATATTGACCATTTACAACCGACTAAAACAATACATATACAATTATGTCGAACATATTAACCTCCACCGACAAAAAGAGATCGACCATATTTTCAAATCAAAACTTTTACAAATGATATGTGTCGACAAAAATTTATGACCATCTATCACCGGCCAAAGAGTGGACCACCATAATGCTTCGACCAAACTTACCAATGGACCAATTTTTACAATAATCGACCAAAAATGAGCCTCGACCAAATCTCACACATGATAATATATCATTTTAACTGAATCGACTCTTTAAAGAATGATTGGAATAAGCATGCTGGACGTTGACTACTTGACTACTCCAACACGTGCATTCAATTTTTTGGCCAGGTGGTAATGGTTCCTCAGTCAAAATATAGTACGTCGAGTTTTTACACAACTTTGGAGCATTTAGACGGTCGACAGCTGATGGGTGATATCTGCACATATACTTTTAATGGTGAACTTGGCACATAAAATGTATCGACCATACCAGCGATCAAATATTGTATGCTTTGACCATCCACCATATCTTGTTGACCACACAACTATCGCTCTCAACTAGATTTGTAGTGACTGAAAGGAAACTCCCAATCGACCATGAAAGTCGACATTATGTCAACGGCAACTGACAGCAATTCCCTCGTCATTGTGGCTGCATCTAACTGGGTAAGGGCCATTTCTATTCCCATCAACATTTTTATTTCATCTATCCCATTGAGTCTTCTCTAGTCGACTAGATGTGCACCGATAGATTGTCCAGTTAACAGATTCATCAAAACGGTTTCTGCCCATGATCACCTCACCCTAAGCGTATAGCAAATCTTCGGGTAACACAGAGCGGCTGAGCGATAGAACGAGAGACAGATTCTTCTGAAAATTAGGTCGACGGGTTTGCAAATTCTTCGTAGAGATGGTTCCATGCAAACTGGTCGATGGTTTTTCTGGTTAATTGCCAAGGACAATCGACTCCAACATGAACAATGGCTTTCTCCAATGCGCTAACAATGATCTTTCTTGCAGGTTCTTGATCACTCCCATCAACTTCTTTTTCTTGCACATAGGAAAGTCTTCAACAATGTCTCAGTAATCGAGCAACGTTAGCATTTCTTTGATTTTTGCAGGGATTCCTTCTCTTCACGATATTTTGGAGGTTCGAACCTCCCTCTACTGCTGCTGTCACCCAGACCAGAAGAAGACGGAAATTGCCCCAGATGTTGTATTCAAGTAGAGAGTATAAGCACACACAGAGATATAATCAAGACAAGAGAGATGAGTCGAATGCATCCAACTGGTTATATTCATCTTGATGGTATTATTTATACATTTACATGTGGTTGGAGCGGTTGCACCCGATCCAACTGCTTCTTTAACTATACTATTACATAAACTTAACTAATGACAACTAGGGGCCCGAAGGGTCCCCTCCAACAGTGTGCCATAAGCGAAGTCTTCTCTGTGCTTTATTTATTTCAATTTCACAATCGTTTCTTGAATATATTAGGTTTAAATTCTTCTCTGCACTTTCTTTCGTTCAATTTGACAATTGTTTCTTGAATATATTAGGTTTTAATTTCATAATATGATCCATCTTCTGAACTGATTTATTCATAAAATCAAATTGTAATCTTACTGTAATTATCTAGTATCTTTCCAGTCTTCTTAATCCTAAAAACTAAATGTTATTAATCTTTTTTTAAATATGTTTATTTATTTAATGGAAAATAATTAGCAAAGTGTCTCCAATCTCCTTTTTTATTATTAATTTTCTTAAAATTCTATAATGACGATAATCCTCAAATTCCATAATGAAGATAATCCTGGTCGATTCTATTCTATGATTGTGAATTTAATCTGGTGTCTCAGGCCAAAAAGACCCGATCTTTCTGACTTTCTGTATGCATAAAATAGAAAAAAATTAGGAAAGTTTCATCCCAATTTTTTTATCATGCTATCAACTTTCTGATAAGATAAACTTAATTGTAATGAAAAGATGAAAGGGACTCATCAGTAGGAAAAGAGGAAAGCTAGAAGGAACAAAAACATAGGCACATGCAACGAAAGATCATCTTCTGGTTTTGACCAGCGGAGAAATGAAGCCATTAACTATGAAATTGTTGAATTTTAACTAAGTGTTATCGGTTAATTTTAACTAAGTGTTATCGGTTACATAATGTCAGTGGCTTCATATCACTTTGTTAACCACAATCACCCCTTCCCCCTTTTTTATATATTAATTTTTTAACTTAAATTTTTAAATATATATATATATTTCCAAAACATTTCCAAAAACTATAAATATTTAAAAACATTTCCAAAACAATATTTAAATTTACAACATTAAAGCATTTTAACATTCCAATATATTTTTGTATTTATTCGAAGGCAGCTAGCCCTTCGTACTTCATCAGGCTCCCTCAATGTTAATTTTCTGCCTAAGCAATTCAAACAACAATATTTTTGTTGAATTGAAGTCCCACAAAGGCAACTCATGTTAAAACTTCGTATGAAGTTTGGTTAAGAAAAAAGCCCTAGAATAAGTTTCATTATCTAAATCATAAATCCATATACACTTCTTTGTCCAAACCTAGAGTAGCATAACCTTCTCAATGTTACACCATAAAACAAGTGCATAACAAAGATATAGAATTCATTTATTACAAGCCACAAAATCAAGTTTGACACATCTTAGTAATACACTCAACAAGGATAAATTCAAGAAATTAATATAGTTATTGAGTAATGAAAAATTAATAAATAAATAAAGTGATATCATAAAGTTAAAATATAATATTAAGTGATGCATAATATTCAAACATAATATGACTAATACATTATAATAAAGAGATTAGATGAGTAGTTTCTAACAACAATAACAAAACTTGCTCGATATCTATATAACACCCTTGTATGTCATTTTAAAGTCCTTATATCACCTATTATTTTTATCTTTTTTTCTCTTCCTGTGTTTCTCCTTATTTAGTTTAACAAAAAACCTTATCCTTGTCCAATTTGTCTCTCAAAAAGTGCTTGATTAATGATATGCAAATTAAACACCTCGTCCATCTTTATTAGGATATGCAAATTAAATACTTGATCCATCATTATTAGCAAAGCTGCATGCAAAATTTTTCCTTTAAAGTGGCATCACTATCCCACTCCATATATATACTTCCACTAACTTGTGTAAGGAATTTTCATGTTTTTCAAAAATACCTTGTAATATCACTTCATCATCTATCCAATAATGAATTTTCCAATTCAACATATGTAAGCCTTTATCTTGTATATGTTTTGTATATATGTTAAGACATGATCATTTTAAAAGCATCTTATATATGTTGAAATATAGCCACAATTTCAAAACTTCCCTTTTAAATACTAGTGTACTTACCACTAGTGTAAAGTAAGAAATCTTAACTATATACCAAATAGCCAACCTTGCTTAATAAGGATCCCATATTAAGATATTCTACAAAATATTCCATGCTATGTTTACTCAATTCAATTGTAAAGGTGATTAATATCATATTTGTTCTTAAGAGCCACCAAATGGAGAATATTTATCATAATCATTATAGCCATAAAAAACTAAACAGTTAGGAAACAATACTTTTTTTCTCAGTGAAAGTTAGGAAACAATACTTACAAAAGAAATGGTGATCTTGATATTTAAAAAAAATGTTGAGAACATCTTTAAATATCTAAATAACCATTTTAATGTTGTTGATGAGAAAGCATGGACTTTGAATTATTATTCTCCCCAACAACATACATTTTCTTTTAAATGCACAATGCCTTCTATCTTTATTATTCCATTCCACATTTGAACAATATTTCAAACACTTGCTTTTTTCTTTTAATCTCATCAAGTGGAGTGTTGAAGGCTCTTATTCACAATTACTCATACCTGAAACTATAAACACTTGCATTTTCTTTTATCCTCACTAATGGAGCATTGAAGACTCTCATTCAAAACTAATGCACATCTAATGTTGTTGTTGTTGTTTTTCTAGGATAATCGGTATTATTTTAGTTTTAATTAATATCATTTATGAGAGGTCATTCATTTATTACCACTTGTAACATTTCAATTTACCTAAAATAACCTCAAATATATACTAAATGTGATCAAATTAGTACCAAGGCAACTTAATGCATCAAGATTGGGCAAAACACCTCCACATGACCAACAGTTTTTATCATATTACTTCATTGCCTCTAGAATAATAATTTGGCCATTTTCATTTAGAGAGCAAGCCAGCCACCGTGATTGAACATTAATTATAAAAATGCCCCTTCTGTTGGATCAGAGGGGAGACCACGTTAATTTCCAATGGTTCTACCATCAATATTGGCAGTTAACTGCATCATTAGTGAATGGTACTAATTTGAAGAGAGACAATACATATAAAAATCAAATAGTTAGCTCTTTCATTACATGTGATATGTAGAGAAAACCACAATAGTCACTGCATCATCAAAGAATGTACTAATTTCCAAGTGAGACATGAGATATAAAAGTGAACTGCTTGGCCCTTAATTACATTAGAAACACACAAGTAAATGGGTTAGAAAAAAAAAAACTCATTAGAAACACACAGGTGGATGGGTTCAAAGTAAAAAACTCGTGTTTACCAAAGTTAAATGGTTAGTTTATTTTATTTAACATGCACAAACAATTGGATCATTATTAGAAGTAAAGTAGGAGTTTTATTTAAGATACACAAATAATTGGTTCAAAGATTAGACGTAGAGTGAAGTTTCACATTTGCGAAATTTTAATATTTGGCTCTTTCATTTTAATAAAATATGAGTGGGAATGTTTCAAGAAAAGCCTCGCATTTGCAAAACTCGAGGGTGACTGTTAATCTCTTTCATTTTATTCAAATACAAGAGTAGAATGGTCCAAGAAAAGTCTCATATTTGCAAAACTCGAATGGTTGGCCTTTTTATTTATTTAAAATACAAGCTGAGTAGATTGGTTCAAAGAAGAAAGTACCCATCACTTGTAATTTTTGGAGGCGTCAGGCAATTAGTGCCCATCCTCAGACCAAAAAGTGAGCTCATCCTGTTATAAAATCGTATTTTTCAGGAGATGTTCCAAATATAAAAGATGAGAGACATACAATATTAAAGTCAAGTCAATTTCCTTCATCGTATTAATAGTTGGGAAACAACGGTTTTAGACAAAAAAGGGGTTACCGCCGTCGAACGTTTCTGCTGGTATTATAGGGGCTTGACCATGCTTTCTAAAATAAGCTTTATTAGTAACCAATAAACTTGAAATAAACATCTAGTTGCGTAGAACTGTACAAAACAAATACTTGCGAGTGCCCAATATAACAGCCTTAAATCCATAGAAGCCAGAAGCAGCCTCTTTTATTAACATTTAGTGCTTGAGCTAAGAGAAGATTTTAAAAAATATTTATATAACATAAAAGAAAAAATCAAATTTAATCTTCTCACTTGTATCTTTTTTGCACTTTTGGGTCTTTAGTTGTATACCACCACGCAGCATTCCATGACAATGACACAACCTGGTAAATATAAACCGAGCAACGTGTAAGTATATGTGATTTAGAGGTTTAACCCAGCAACGTGTAATGTGATTTAAAACAGTTTATGCTTACCTATTTTGGACTACATCGGCTCACCCTCCATTTTTTTGTTTATATCCATGTGATCAAGGATAAACCACTTTTGAATCGAACTCCATGTGATCAGGGATAAACCAACGACATTTGAAGCGAATATTTACGAGCGGAGGCAGAGGTAGCTGGAGCAAGCGGAGCTCAGAAAAACGACTTAGTACACAAAAGACAGTCCATTTAGATTCCCACAAACTGCAAGATACATGTTTAACCGATTATATCCCATGACATCTGTAATTGGATGAACATATGGATTTTAAACTTGCAAACATATAAATAACCTGATTTTTCATGTGGCAAGTAATCTAGCTGACGTGGAGGTAATGCTTCTCTATGGTAAAACGCCTGCGGCTTAAATATAAAATAACCATAAAAATGCCTCATGTAATCCTATACCTTCGGACTTCGACCCGATGATGTACTTGCAAATAGCTTGTCCGTCGAATGACATAGTCTTGGCACAATGATGAGGGCACTTCTATAGGTCATGGTGGTCCTTTCGTGTTAACAAAATTTGAACATGAGCCAAAATAAGACCATGGTATATAGTGGTACCAACAACAAGTATTTTTCATCGCCACTAAATGTGATAATATCAACGCTATATGGATGAAACCACCTCCAAAGTTGGAAACAATAACTAAATGTGGTTACAAAATAAAATCACCAATCCCATCCATTTTTATATAATGATTAAGCATTTGATTTGTTTATCCCGTGATCCATATGATGTTCCATTGATCACCTCGAAATCTTGATATATGGTTCCCATTGGTTATCCATTTAATATAATAAAAGGAAAGGGGGTCAAGGCTGATCCCATGCCCCTTTTAACCGTCAAATGGTACTTCATTAAACATTAAAAGGAACATGCACCGTAATGGTTTAATAACCAAACAATAGTGTGATGCAAGGGCGCATGGCTTATGAGTAAGAGGTCTCAAGTTTGATTACCATGAGCCTCCAAAATTTTTGGTAAACAGAACTTCATGGGGCCAATCAAACCTACTACGTGGCAGCTTCTTATTGTTCCAACTATACAAAAACTTGCCACAAGTTAAAACTACATTGCTCCTTGTCACTACTTACTAGGATGCCAACTCAACCTACAATCCTACCATGTGGCGCTCTGTGGGGCTGCCACGTAAGTGTTGTACAAGCCACATGTCACCCTTCTAGTGGTGCCATGTGGCACCATTGTTTTCCATTTTCCATTTGGTTTTTTGATAATTCATAACCTAATATCTCAGTTGTCCTCAGTTGTCCAGAGTCCATCTGAGGTTAAACAAATGTTGATAGAAATACCTTGTCGAGCCCTTCGGGACAACACCACTTTCATCAACATTGAATACTTATAAATTTTGGGTGATCCTAGATCCTCTTCGATCATGAATGTTGGTAGTGATGGTGCCACTAATGTGTGGATGTGTTGGTGATCCTAATTGTGAGGAGTAGAAATCAGAATACTCAAATAATTGATCCAATGATTATGTAGTGTGTCGAAGTGTGGTTTGGAAATGAGAGCCGACCACATAGTCTAAGGAACCATAGTAAGGGGGATAACCTCAAATTCTACGAGAGTACCTCAGCGGATATATAGTGATGGAGTTGAAGGTAAAAGAAGAAGCTCAACAACACAAGGCTACAATAGGTTAAGCTCAAATAAAAAAAACTATATTAAAAGGAAAGTGCAACCAAGTGTGCGGCAAGCAATCTAAAAAATAAAAGGAAAGCTGGAAAAGATAAATACTGGAAAGAAAATGACTTGCTAAACTAAGAGAGGTCTACACAATCAAATAGAAAAATCATGAAATAAAATCTTCCTTAAGTCTTTTTCTTTGCGTGGTCCTCAAGTCTTTTTCTTTGCGTGGTCATCACCCTTGCATGAGAGAAAAGAAGCAGGAAGTTGATTGGAGTCTTCCAATCACTGGACTGAAATAGGGGCATCAATCCCATTTGCACCTAGTGAGTGGATATTGAAAGGACAATTATAGAGATGGCACCAAAGCCGACTCCATTTGTCCTAAGTATCCCCCCATTGATGGTGTTGACCTCTAGGTAATATACCTAAAATAAGGGATTATAGGATACCTCTTTCATATGCAAGCTTTTATGAGGCCACGTGATGACCCATAGTGGAAAACCACGCTGGCTTAAACCCTACCTTGGTTCGTAAGAGGCTGTTTCATTCCCTTTGTTTTTCATTTTCAAAGTGGTTGGGTGATGGATCTCGGCGGCCATGGCTGAGGAGAGAGGTTTCCACACAGAGGTCGTTAATGGATGAATTCATGTTTAAGAGAGAAACTTCCTCGCTGAGATAATCTTACAGTCATGGTCACCATTTACAGAGGTTTAGTTCGGCACCCCTTTTAAATTGTTTTCAAAGATCTTTATTTCATTTTAATGTAATGTAAACCATTTTTAATACCCAGTTTTTGTTTTGCATTGACAGGAGGTTTTTCAAAGTTAAGTGGAAGCTCGGCAACATCAATGGTGGAAACACCTGTGGTTTAAGGAAGCCACGGTAAGCCTCGGCCTTCCTGGAACTTCCTTGTCCATGCTGCATGTATTGCTGTACGCTTTCAGCGTTGGTTTGCTTTAGGGTTTTTACTTGTTTCTTTTGAAGGCCGAATGGCCATTCAGAGCAGCATTGCCATTTGTAAATGCATATGGCTAAAAGCCCTTAATTTTGAGTTTCGCTCAACTTATAAAGTAAAAGAGCAATACAGTGTTCTACGAAATTTGTTTTCTGTTCGGTGCATTTTCTTGGTCTTTAATTTCAGGGTTTTGGAAACCATACTATTATAATTTGATCTCCCTTAAGCATTATCGCAATGTATTCCTAGATGTATGAATTTATGTTAAAGAAATATGGGCTGAGCCCTAAACTTAAATGTTGTTTGTTTAATTTTTTTCTCATGCAAACTTTAAGCTAAGAATGGCTTGGTCATCGAATGAAGAGTTTGTAATCATTATTTTGGGGCAAGGAATATAATTGATGTTTTATGTTTGGGGCCCTACATATAATTTATGTTTTGATTAATGAAAAACTCTTTATGCCATTGAATGGCTATGTTACGGAAATGATATTCGTTTTGTTTTTAATAATACTATGTTAGCATTTTCATGCTTCGGGCAAATGTATGGGATCAGGTTCTGTTCGTAATTGATATTTTAATTGGACAAACCCTGAATACGAAGATATGCTAGGTTGAGGGATTCGACCCCAACATTTTATTGTGATATCTATAATATTTTTAAAACTCGGTTTGTAACTATTGAGATTGATGGTAAATCTTTGTTTAAACGATGTATTTTATTTATTAAAAGGGAAACTGGGCAAAGTCCAGAACCGATAGTATATTCGAACAACTTTGATGAGTTACTTGGTTTAAGTGGAATATTATAAGGATTAATAATGTATTATGGGATAAACCCTAGTTGTGATTATATTATCTCTGTAATAAACGATTGGGTGAATACGATGCTAAGTAATTTTATATTGATTTCAAGAATTTTCTATAGGGTTTCATAATGCTTGCATCCGATGGATTTAATCCTGAAATATACTATACAATGATTATTGTTCTTTTATGCCATTACGGCCCTATTGTTTTTGAAATTTTAAATCTTTTTTCATTCTTGTTACTATAGTCTCTAGACTATATTGCTTAGTCTAAAAGAAATGACGTAGCCCCTTGTCCAATCCTGTCGATGATGGCTAAATTGTCTTACTTTTGGTTATAATTCTAAATAATGTTTAAAATTTGAAATGCATTCCGAGAGAGCATGAAGTTTACATGAATAGTATTTTATTCCATGATTTACAGATATATTTGAACTAGAGTTTAGTATTTAAGTTTGATGATTAAAAATTCATTTATTTTATGTTCTATTTCCTGTTCAAATTTTGTCTTAATAATATTAATAGTAAATAATATATTTGTTTATATATCATATATGTAATACAGTTAAGATTTTATTAACAAAAAATATAAAATGAGTTTATAGGTACACTGGAGATGGCAGCAAGATTCAGAAGGAAGAAGTACATTGATTCAAGAATTGATTTACTCAGAGGGAATATGGTGGCATCGAGGAGAACAATAGCTGTGCACAAGTGAGCAGACTGCGCAGACTCCAGCCTTTGGCATGTGGATGGTTCGCTGACAATTAGCAATCCAGTCTTCATCGATTTCCCTCATCTGTTCAATCTTGGCATTGGCTGGTGGAGTGTACAAATGATGCTTGCTTGTTGGTGTTCGTATTTTAGAGGTTCTGATTCTTGAGTTTCTGGAGGAAACAAGATGGTGAACTGCGTTCACAGCTTGGTATCGGCTTCTTGATTCTGCCATGGCTCATCAAAACTGATGGTCCAATTAAACCACTAATTGAGATAGAGAAGTGGTCGTAGAAAGAAAGAAACCAATGGAGATCGCAGCAAGATTCAGAAGGAAGAAGTTCGTAGATTCATGCATTGATTTACTCAGAGGTAAGATGGCGGCATCTAGGAGCACAATAGCTGTGCACATGTAAGCAGAATGAGCAGACTCCAGCCTTGGGCATGGACGGTGGATTCGAGCTGGTGAATTGCGTTCACAGCATGGTAATGGCTTCTTGATTCTGCCTTGGCACATAGAGACTGATGGTAGGCCGTGAGATGGTTTTCAGGGGATCTGATGTCGATGAAGCCATGATGGCAGGTGAATTCTGCTGAGCAGCTAAAGGTTGGTAGTATTCTCGGGCAGTAGGAGTGTGGGATTCTATCTTCTGATAGAGGACTTCTGGCAGCAGGGGTAGTGGCTTTCTGCTGGATCTTGGTTCGTTTCTTGGTGTGAGGAGGAGCATCGATGGCAGCCCCGGGGCATGGTGACCTTTTGCCTGATGACGAACCCCTGCCTAAAACAGGGATGCCTGCTAAAGATGGTTCAATTAACCACTCAGTAAAGACGGTCAAAGAACGTAAGAGACCAGACCTGCTTGTGCTGGGGTTGGATGTCACGATGGAAGAAGCGGAGGACCTCTCATTTACTGCTGTGGTTGGTCATATTAGGGGCAGAAGATTTGGCCGTGGCTTCCTACAGCGCTGGGTGTCTGAGCAGTGGAAGCACTGCGTGTCTACAGCCCCTGAGGTCCGTGTCTTGACGAAAGGTTGGTTTTCTTTCATCTTTAGGAACCAAGGGGAGGTCAAGGCGGTATTGAGTAGACATTGGTTGATGCTGGGAATCCCTCTTGTTCTGAAAAGATGGTCCCCCTTCTTCGACTCTAAAACGGAGAAAGTTGCTAAGGAACCGCTGTGGGTGAAACTTCCTGGATTTCCCATGCATATGTGGAATGAAACACGGTTTGCTGAGATAGGGAATTATCTTGGTGAATATGTGTGTTCTGATTCCTCCCATACTAAGACTGGCATCTACACGGTTGCAAAAATATTGGTAAATATCGATATACGGATGGGTCTTTCGGCTGAGATTAAAGTTCACTCCAAGGATGGGGATTTTACTCAAATACTGGATTACGTGGGTGTGTCGTTTAGGTGTCATCGATGTCACTCTCTTGGACATCTTGTAGCCTGTTGCCCATTACCATTTCGGACGAGTAAGCCTCTGTCCGATGTTGTTGCAACTGTAGAGGCAGTTCCAGTGTTAAAGGTGAACTCTCAGGAGGTGGTGGATGATGGGAGTGGGCCTAATTTCGATGGGGGGGTGAATTTGGCTTCTGCGGTACCAACCGATCATGGTGGGAGGCTTGGATCAGTGGCAGTGTTGCCATCTTTGGAGAAATTAGGAAATGAGCTTCTTGGGAGTGTGCTTCCTGTTACGGAGGGGGTTTCTTTGTGCTCCATGGGTCCGACTTCTCTGGCCATTACGGATCTGCTACTGGAGCTGCCTACTACTCGTCGGGATTCAGCTGAGAATCCCTCAGGCATGTCTATCTGCATTTCTCCTATTGCTTCCTTATTGGACGACTCTATGGTATGTGGGGGGGGATGCCAGGGGTCTCCACCACGCCTGGATGCTCCTTGTCTTCGGCATGATGAGGATTGTATTGTCACTCCGACAATGGTTTCCACCAATCACTCTTCCAGCTCCGAGGGTAGTAGTATTCGTTATTCTCTTCGTAGTAGGGAGATTACTAAAGGTGGCACGGGGGGCAAGGGACTTCCTGCTTTGGCCGCCAGTGTTGGGGGGAAAGGCAGGGGAAGAAAATCCCATTTGACTAAAGCTAAAGAATGGGCTAAAGTGGATTTAGTGATGGGTACACAATCTTCTATAGAGTGGGCACTTAGAGCTGTGAAAGCCCATGATGGGGGTTTTTTATGATACTGATGTCCTTCAACTGTCGTGGATTGGCGAGTCCCATTAAAAAATCGTCGCTTAGGAGGTTGGTAGACTTAAATCAACCGGATATATTATTGCTGCAAGAAACTTTGGGTGGCAGCGAGGATGTTGTACGTACTTTAGAATCTTTGCTTCCTGGTTGGAAGTTTGTGGGGGTGGATGCTCGGGGGCATTCGGGAGGGCTGGCCTCGGGGTGGAAGGTTAAGAGTTGCAGATGTGATGGTTCTTGGGGCATCTCCTCTGGCCTCGGGTTGGAGGTTTGGGATGCTGAGATTGGTCGGAGGATCACGGTTCTCAATATTTACGGGCCCTACTTAAATAGGGTGGGCTACTGGGACTCCTTGTTAGGCATGGATATTTTTGATGGCAGGGATGTGATACTGTGTGGGGACTTCAACCTTACTCTGGGGTCATCTGAAGTATGGGGACCTCGGGCTTCTCCGGATTCATTAGCAGATTATTTTATTCAGGCCTTTGTCAGGACGGATCTTCTTGACATATTACCTTCCAAGTTATCTCCGACTTGGAGGAATAAGAGAGCTGGGGATAGTAGGGTGGCTAAACGACTAGATAGGTTTCTGGTGGCTGAAGTGTTGGCACTGAGCGTTGATGTGGTCAGACAATGGGTAGGGTCAGGAGGGATTTCTGACCATAGCCCGATCTTCATGGAATTACGTGGTTGCAGGAATAAACCTCCCAGTCCATTCAAATTCAACCCTAGCTGGCTGAAGGAAGAGGCTTTCATTAAGATGGTTCAGGAGCAATGGGTTCATCGACCACCTGATTCACTGATGCATGCAGGTGCTCACTTTTATCACAATCTAAAGCGAATTAAAGAGGCAACTACATCCTGGGCTCATGACAAAAGGGTGACTGAAGATCAGGATTTGCGGGCTGCTGAGCTGAACATTGATAGGATACTTAATAGCCTGGGCATGGGATATCTGGATGAACAGCAGAAAGGCGAGCTGTTGGAGTGGGAGAGACGCAGGAATGTGATTCTGGGTGAGCGTGAAGAACTGTGGAGAATGAAAAGCAGAGCGATTTGGCTTAAGTGCGGTGATGAAAATACAAAATTTTTTCAAGCGTATGCCAAGGGGAGAAAATTCACAAACTCTATTTGGGAACTATCTTCAGACATAGGGGAACAGGTTTCCAGCTTTGATGGATTAGCGGAAATGGGAGTTCGACATTTTGGAGATTTATTTACTGCACAACCTGGAGTCTCCATTGCTGAGGTACTTCGGGTGACTCAGCTTTTTCCTCGTTTTGTGGGGGAGGAAGATAATAGAATGTTGATGGAGGAGGTGACGCAGACTGAGCTCTCGCTGGTAATGCATTCCTTGCATAAAGACAGTAGCCCGGGGCCTGATGGCTGGCCTATAGAATTCTTCTTAGGATTCTATGACTTCTTCGGGGAGGAGATTTTGAATGTGGTGGAAGAATCGCGTAAGGCTGGGTTTGTCCATGGCCCCTTCAACTCCACCTTTATCGCTCTAATACCGAAGACGGCCAAGCCTGACAGCTTCAATGAATTCAGACCGATTTCTCTCTGCAATTGTATATATAAGATCATCTCCAAGGTTATGGCGAGAAGACTCAAGAATATTTTGTCTAAGCATATATCTTGTGAGCAATTTGGCTTCTTGGAAGGTCGCCAAATTCATGAGGCCATTGGAGTCGCCCAGGAAGGATTACACACTCTGAAAGTGCAAAAGCAGAAGGGTGCTGTGATTAAGATTGATCTCTCTAAAGCTTTTGATAGGGTTAGCTGGCTTTATCTCCGAATGCTCCTAACTCATCTGGGGTTCTGCTACGAATTTATTAGATGGATAATGGCCTGCCTCACAACGGTGAGCTTTGCTGTTCTGATCAATGGTTCTACTAGTCCATTCTTCCAGGCAGGTAGGGGGCTACGACAGGGATGTCCCCTGTCTCCTCTGTTGTTTCTTCTTGTTGCTGAAGGACTCAGCCGTTTTATTCTGAATGCAAAAGCCGATGGTTCCTTTCGAGGCATCTCTATTTCTCAGGTATTGTTTATTACACATCTCCTTTTTGTTGATGACATACTGATTTTCTGTGATGGCACGAGTCAGGATATTGATAAGGTGGTTGAAGGTCTCCATTTAATGCAAGTAGCAGCGGGTATGTTAGTGAATAGGGACAAATCTTCTATCACTTGCTTGCATTTATCCGAGCAGGAGATTATTCGAATGGTTAACAAGCTTCCTTACAGGTCTTTGGATTTAGATGAAGGTTTAAAGTACCTTGGCTTTCACTTGAAGCCGAATGCTTATCTGAAGTCTGATTGGAACTGGTTAATTGCTAAATGAGAACAGCGCCTACATGGTTGGAGTCATAAGTGGCTCTCTCGGGCTGGGAGGCTGGTCCTGGTTAAATCAGTTTTGGAAGCTATTCCGGTGTATTGGTTGTCACTTGCTTGGATCCTCATTGGAGTCCTGGAGAGGATTCGGAGGTTGTGTTTTGCCTTTCTTTGGCAGGTTAAGGGTGGGCATCGAGCATTGGTATGGGTCAGATGGGAGAAAATTGCGGTCCCTAAAGCACTGGGAGGTTGGGGGTTAAAGAATATTTTTTTGTTTGCTAAAGCCTTGGGGGCCAAAGTGTCGTGGCGTCTCATCCATACTCATAGTCTCTGGACAAGAGTGGTATATCATAAATATATAGCCCCTCTTACTCTTCTTGAATGGATAAGACTGGGTAGTAAGTCGAGGGCAAATTGCTCAGTGGTCTGGAAAGCAGTGGTGCAGCATTTCTCTTTGGTAGGATCTGGATTGGTGTGGAGGATAGGTAATGGGCGACTACTACGTATTGGGTGGGACCCTTGGGTTGGCTGTAGGGGAGGCCATGTACTCTCGGTGGAATTGAGGAATCATTTGGCAGCAAGAGGTTGTAATTTTCTGGCAGACATTGTGGATCCGGGAACAACCACTATTTGGCATCAGGGGTGGTTATCAGCGCAGAGACTGGAGATCTCTGCAGAAATGCAGGGGGCTTGGGTGGTTTTTCTGCGGTTATTAAGACTTACTAATATTCGATTGACCAATCGGATTGATGTACTTATATGGGATCATCATCCCTCGAGCATCTACACTCCTAAGAATGGATATATCCAGCTGAATGTGGAAATTCATAACAGGGAATTGGTGTGGTGGTGGAAGCATCTGTGGAAGTTAAGGTGTCCGGGAAAAGCGAAGTTACTTTTTTGGGCTATACTGGAAAACAAGGCACCTACCTGGGACAATCTGCAAAAACGATTTCTCCAGGGTCCGGGAATTTGCCCACTCTGTCGGGACGCGGAAGAGACCATAGCTCATCTCTTTGTACATTGTCGGTTTGCACAGGCTTTATGGGAAGGCATCGACTGTTATATGGATCTCAAGATACAGTGGCGGGGCGAATGCGTCCTGGAGGCATTCAACGGTTGGTGGTCAATATCTAAAAATTCTCATCTTCGGGCCTTACCTTGTATCTTAGCCTGGAGCATATGGATATCCAGAAACGCGATTATCTTTCAAGACAGCAGGGTGCAGTTGGAGTCTGTGGTGGCTCACGCGGCGACGATCTTACAACAAAACTTCGCTCCTGTTCCAACGAAAATTCGACAGGTGCGAGTGGAACAGATCGATAAATCTATGCCGTGGGCCTATTTTGACGACGCTTCCTTGGATCATCAGAGGGTGTGTGGAGGGGGGGCAGTCCTTCACAAATATGAGTCCCACTATTTTCATCTAGTGGCTGGTTTGGGTAATGGATCAAATAACTATGCATAGATAATGTCTCTTAAACTATTGATGTTATTTGCACTCGAACAAGGCTGTCTTTCTATTCAGATATTTGGGGATTCATTGTTAGTAATAGATTGGGCTAAGGAGATTTCGCGCTGTCATGTTATGGTACTAATACCAATTCTGGAGGAGGTGACCAGATTAAAGCAGTCCTTTAATCATATCACTTTTACACATATTTATCGGGAACGAAATGGGATGGCTGATCAGCTATCCAAGGCAGCGACGCAGCAGGAATTAGCTCCTGGAAATTGGAGGATTACAATTTATTCACCAGAGGGCTCCTTCAGCTACTATCACAGACCTTTTCTTGAAGATATGGAGGCACAGATATGAGAGTTAGTACTGTTTGTTACAGCAATTGTTTTTATGAAACCAGGTATAAGAGGTAGTATGGGCAGCAATAACAGATATCGTTTTATGTATGGGATAGATATGAAGAAAATATGGGATAGAAAATATGTGATAATGTAGGGATCTCAACGATTCTACTACATGTGCAGAGTGTAATTTTGATCATCTATTTGAAATAAAATTACGAATTTTTCCGAGGAAAAAAAAAATGTAATACAGTTCTGAAATAAAAATACTATGTTGTTTAACTAAGCCATTCGGCTTCTTATACTTCTATTTATATGTTAATTATTATACTATTGTTTAAATCATTCTATGTTAAATACTTATGTAAAGTATGTTTATTATTGTAAGGTCTACAACTATATAGTTACTGAACATAGCATAAATTATTCAGTGAAATTTTACCTGTACAAACATCTGTTCTTGATATATTGTGAAGAACAACATTCTACCTGCAATATTAGAATCATTTCTAATCCATATTTTAAACAAATTCTCTGTACTAGAGTACATCACTACGGTGAAAGGAAAAATATAGAGAAGATTTATATTCATCATTCAATAATTTATAATCTTAATCATTCAATCATTTATGCAGAAATAAATTATCAATTCAGTACTCTATTAAATTTAACAACTAGATAAACATTCGACAAACATTAAAACCTAACAACTTACAGAAAGTATTCTTTAGAATAAACAGAGTAACTGAGAAAACAAAGAAACCAGATCAAAATAGAACCTGTTATCTGTTGAGGTGGACAAACACCCAAAGAAGACCGTTCCTCCCAACCATCTCCTAGAAGCAGCCAAGATTACTTGCTTCAGGACTCCCGAGCTTGTTCACTGAACTACCAAGACGAAGACACTATGTAGAAGCATGTATTAGACTCTTTGTATCTCAGCAATCAGGAATACTTGCATATAGAACACTCTTTGCAACTCAGCAGAATAAATCTTACAATCCTTACACTGCAACTCATTCTGGCATTCCCCTCATTGAATCTCTTGTGTGCTCAACTTTTCAGTTTCCAGCAATCCACAAGGTAAAACTAGTGAGCCTCCTCCAATTCGATGGATATAGGTTTGCCTAGGTTTTTGGGTCAGTTAAATCATTTAATGAGCCACCTACTCAGTTCCACCTTCCTTGGGGAACATGACCACAGTTTTAGGAAAGTTGCCTCCTGCAACAACTAGTAAGTCAATGCAGATGCTGTCACTTGTCAATTTCCTTCTACACCAGTTTATTCCTTCTAGTGGTTCAGTGAACACTCTTCAACGGTCCTCTTTGGATGAGTGTCTCCTATTTTAATTTATTAAATAATAAAAACATTCAATTACAGTCATTCTTGACCATCCTTGGTCAATAACATAAAACTTTACAATAACTTTTAATGTAATGTTTTCCACAACATAAAATGTTTCAAGTTCTAGGTAAGTTACAATAAACAGAATTGAGGTTTTGTTTTCTCATAATCTAACTTACAAGATGGTGACAATATTTAAAATAAATGCGTCATGAATTTTAATTTCTTGAACGAAAATAGATATATAGCTCCGTAGAAGTTAAACTCATCCCTACAAACATCAAATACAAATCTTATTCTTCAAAAAATCAATAGTTAAATAGTTAAAAATTTGAAATAACAATTGATATAAATATACTGCACATCTCTTGGGAAACTAGAGGGAGTTGTAAGTGCACTTCAATTTTGAGACTAGAGCTACCAATTTTCCTTAGAAGATCTCCGCAAATTCAACAAAGAAATGTCGATAATGGTGGATTTGGTATGCCTGACATAGTTACACTACAACACTCAGGCTAAAAAATCAATACTTTACAGTCGAATGACAAGTCGTAGATCGAGCGACCACACCGTTGTGTACCATCAAACATTTAATATGCACTCAAGTATCGAAAAGTGGGAAGAGTTAGCTTCCATGAGAATCCAAATCTAGCAAATCATCATGTGCATCAAAATGTTCACTATGTTTCTCCCCATAGATTTATAGGAGTGGAATCCACGTAGCAAGTGATCTGACCAATGCATGGCCAAAAATTAATTCATACAACTATCGAGTGTATCGATCTATCAATCATATCACGTTGTCATATATGTGAGGCCCGAGTATGAGGGGAAATGTGTCAACTTGAATCTTAACTCCAAATTTTGAGGATGACATCATCAACTTTGAACCAATAAAAAAAGTTAATTAAAAATTCACATAAATAAAATTGTTGGTTACAAAATTCAACTTAGCAAATGGAATATATTAATAGAATTGGACAGTCATTGTATATCCCTAGTGCACAACACAAGGACATAATAATTATAAATTATAATATTTTTAAAAACAATCAAATGATATTCAAAAACCCAAAAGTTTAAATGTTCACTCGATCACAAATATTACCATGACACTTAACTTTTGCATAATTAATGTTAAATTAAAACCTGTCCAATATTGACATGACAAGATGTACTCAAGAAACTGAGCAACATCGCCTTTGTTTTTTATATTTAATTATAAAAATTGAAACATCACCTTTGTATTTTATATTTAGGTATAAAAAACTAAAACTACATGGAAGATTTAGAAATAATATATATAAAGAGAGGTGCTTATATATATATATATATATATATATAAGCCCACAGGGGTGTAGTTCAACCGAAGATTTGAGTTCAAATCACCCCAACTTATCTGTGTCCTGTGGGCTGTGTGGGTGCACCTAGGGATATAATGGTAGCGACGGGTGGGCTGTGTGGGTGCACCTAGGGATATAATGGTAGCGACGGGTGGGCTGTGTGGGTACACCTAGGGATATAATGATAGCGACGAGATTGGATCCTTGAACCCCGTGTCGTGTGAGTACCAACCCCTTCCCAATTTTCGATTCCCTAATTACTATATATATATATAGAATATGTCAATCTACAAATCTTAAAGTATTAAGAAGAGATGAAATAAAAAAACATACAAATCAAATCATAAAATTATTATAAAAATTGAAAGTATATATATGCATGGAATTTGTCAATCTATAAACCCTAATATTTTAAAAACACATACAAATCAAACCATAAAATTATTATAAAAATTGAAACAACATAAAAGAAGTGAAAAGAGTATATATATATATATATGGAAAATTTGTAAATCTATAAAATCTAATATTTTATAAAGAAAATCAATTAAAGAAATACAAACTCAACAATAAAATTATTATATTTTTTATTTTCCAATTCATAATTTACGAAGCACCGGGAAAGACGCTTTTGAAGATACATTTCTCACAAAAGTTAAGTTTTGCTCTCCGGTGTTATGGTTTATTTAAACATCAAATTGACTCAATGTGTGTTGGAAGTAATGCTTTCATGAATATTAGAGATGTGCTTACAGGTTGTAATTGTAATATCAACAATTCATGGATTTAGAGAGTTCTCTTATTCATATAAATATGTAACTTGTGTGAAGCATTTGAATAATAGAAAAATACATTTTGTGTGTGAAAATGCTCTTTCTCTCTATTTTCTTAATATGGTATCAGAGCAACACAATTACGAACTTTGTGTTCTCTTATATATAATATATAAAAAATTATAATTTCCATATCCCTATGATATTTCTAATTTGTCCAATGCCACAAATGCACGCTCAACTTCACATGGAACGCAAAAATTGGTTATTATCTATATAACAAATAGTGGATTCAAAACTTTGTTCTTGTCTTAGCCATTAAAAGTACCCATAAGGATGTAAGTTCAAAATATTTGTAGTTGTTTAAATACTTAAAAAGAATTTCCCAACAATTGGCTCATGTGGACACAACAAATCCATATCAAAATTACAAATTTCTCTGTATTTTCAAAACAGCACCCTCAAGGCTCATATTTTTATTTTAAAAACTACCAATTATGTATTTCTAACAAAGATTATAAGGTGTCGTTGCTGCTTCAAACTTTAAACTATGTGCTGCAGAGATATACAAAACAGAAAAACACTAAGAGGGATCTTGATTGTACACAATATCCTGGATCAAATGTATAATTAATAATACAACAGTGGCTCACTTCTGTCGATACACTTATACGGAAGTTTCCATGAAAGTAAAGGCGGATTAAAGTTATGATTGATTTGGATCATTCAGTACTTGAAGTTGCTGTATAGGATTTGGATCATTCTGTGCTGGAAGTTTGTACAGAAATGGAATAATTGGTAGAGAGTTTATGCACCAAATCCATCAATCCAGATTGTGATACTGTACTTTGTGAATGTTGGTGTTCTTTGGGCTTTGGAAGAAGTTTGCTTGGTATTTTCCTCCATGTTGATTTTGCTGCTGTTGTTAATGATGTCCTAATTCTTTTTCTGCAGGGTGTTGCTCTTCGTGATCTCTTCTTCTGCATCCTTCAAGAAATTTCTGGTATTGATTCTGCTGGGTTTATAACCCTTCCTGGACTAGTCTCTCCATCTTAAATCTTTTGTTGTTGTTGTCGTTGTTACTTCTGCTCAAATATTCAGAACTGGTTCTAGAGTCAACTGATTCTGCTTGGTAATCCATAGTTTGAATTACATTCGGGTTCCATTTCATCATTCTCTGTGCCAAATACTCCGTCGTTTCACTGCTAGCGCTTTCTGGTTGCACTGATCGTTGGGCTGATTCAGCTACTATGACTAATAACTCTGGGTCCTGATCATTAACCTTCAATTCTTGGTCCCTTTCCTGGTCAACATCATCCTCATCTATGCCTATTAAAGCCTCAGAATTCGAAGGGTTTTCCAGTTTGTTATCAGAATTAGGATGGTTTGGAGAAAGGAAAACTCCTTTGGTGTACAAGACATCCAGCTGATGGAAATATGGGCAGGTCTTTGAACTCAAGGGTCTTTTCGCCATGCTTCTTTTGGTTTTCCTGAAGTATTTGTTAATATTCTCCCATTTTTCTTTGCATCTTTTTGCACTTCTATGGAATCCCATGCATGCCATTGCAGATGAGATATCTTCCCATAATGCAACCTTTCGTACTGATTCCTTGTACCTTTGGTCCATCTCACTTCTCAATTTGATCAATGCATAAACTTCAGGGTTAGGCCACCTCTTAGAATGTAGCTCAAGTTTTCCTCCAGCAGTATTATTCTCATCCTCCTGAGCATTAGGAGCTGATTGAATTGGTATGATCTGAGGATCCAACTTAAAATTTTTACTTGCAAGTTTCTCCAAAAATTCAATAATGGCGTTCTCTCTACTTGATTGAAGAGCATGCTCCTGTGCAAGTAACTCAGTTTCCCTGTTCAATTTAGCCATTTCCTGTCTCTTCCAAGTTTCTTCTCTTATCAATCCATCCCGATCTCTTTTCTCTAGTGCTTCTAAAAATTTCTTTTGCGATTTCTCTTGACGTTCCATCAACCGTTTTATCATGTTCTCCAGCAAATCCTTAATAGAACTCAAACTTTGTTTCCTCTTTCTCCTTTTCCTGTTAACTTGCAGCTCGGATTTTGATTTTCCTAAATCTTCTTCTGTCGAAGTACCATTAGAAGACCAGTTTTGTGTTGTATTGCCAATCATTTCTGTAGATCTTGGAATGGTCGTTTCCTCTTGTAATTTATTGATGCTGTTTATCAATGCAGAACTAGAATTTTTCACATCACCTTGATTGCCTATATTTGCATCACTACAAGCTCCGATGTGGGCACCTTTGTCAATACCACCATTCTTCACAGAAGCTCTAGCATAAAGAGCTTCAATCTCGCTGCAGAATCTGTAGCTCTTGCCATCCTGTCTGTTGATTCTTCCATCCCTGGTTTTCTTGTAGTATTTATAGACATTCTCAAATTTTTCCTTGCACTTCTTTGCATTTCTGTGGAATCCCATCTCTGCAAGCTTGCTGCACATAAATTGCAAAAACAGCTCAGGATGTGATGCTAGTGCATGCTACACTGTCCATAACATTCCATGAATATATAACTCCAGACTTGATTAATATATGACTGTAAAATGACAAGTTTGAACATAATATTCTTGGGCACACAGCAATGCAATATAGATGTCAATTGGGCACACAACAATGCAATATAGATGTCAATTGTAATGAATAAAAGTATCTACACAATTCATCTTAATCCTGAATTTATTAGGCAACGAATGGAATTTGAAGTGCAAACCTCAAGGTTAAAGATAACATGGACTGCCATTTCGTCTGTGTTTTCAGTGTTACATCTGGTATGGCTGCTCTTCATTAGTGTTATACACAAAAGAACAAACTGTTGAAGATAGAGCTCTCCAGGCTGTAGAGCATCTGGATTCTATGTGTGTCCAATGAAAAAGAGAATAATGGAGTAAATTCATTCTAATTGGGTGTTCGAACAAAAGCTGGGCAGCGCACAGAAACAAAAATATATGGCTAGACTGGGCTATAAAGAATTTACAGTTTAATTCATTCAGGCACCCCAATATAGCTACTAATTACATATGCTGGCTGTATGGTTGCCTGAATATTTGTATAGTGCATATGCGTCATGTTTCTTGCATTTCCTATTGCCAAAATGCAGGATTGCCATGAGCACTGTTTCAAGTATGTAAACATACTGTTCAAGTCTTGGATTTTGGTTACAGCTAAAATATACGTGTTAAAACTAACTTGAAACAAGATTTTCTGAAATAGACTTAGACCTACTCCTTAAACAAGGGCTGTAATTGGATTCAAGGTTGAAAACAGAAACCCTGATAAAAAGAGCAACAAAGAATTTGAATATTCTTAAATGACATTTATGGTCAGAAACAAGAAGTTGAACAAGGTAAACCATAGTGAACTGCAGTTCAGGTAATCTATACATTAATAATATTTTAGAGACGTCAATGAGAACTTCGATCTATCTCAAAAAGCACAAGTTTTACATTTAAGAAATCAGAATTTTACCGCGAGGCTGTTTCCCACACTCTTCCTTTGACATTGGAATCCCTGGAATTGGCGCATATGGCTGCACGAATTCTCAAAAGTGCTAGAGTTTCTTCCCTAGGCCATCTGTTTGCCTCTGAATTCTTTTCACCGCGCTGTCCAACTGCACCTATATCCTCATCTGGGCATCTTTCATTTACAGTTTGAGCCTTCTGCTTTAAGCTATTTCGAAGAGAACTGTGATTTTCTGGTGAATCAGGAGGCTGCAAAACTAGTTGCTGCACTGGCTGCAATCGTCCTGACTGTTGCTTGATCTGTGGACCCAAAAAATCATTAGAATTATTAGTAGTACTAAATATATGCACCGATTGTCTGCCGACCATAAACTGTTGAATCTGATCCGAAAGTGAGCCACTATAGTCGATACCAGACTGCATATCAGCTGTAATTTTTATTCCCTAACCCACAGTCAAAAAGATTTCACAAAATTTCCTACACTGATCCTTTTTAAATGGAGGTGTACACTGGACAGTATCAGATGCAGGTTGCAATTGGACATTATCAGATGCAAGTTGCAATCAAACTGTTGGACACATTTCAGGGCAATAAAGGAAAATCCAGTTAACTGAGATGAAGATAAATTGAGGAGAGAGGAGTAATATTCAAGAAAAAAGACTCAGAATAATTGCATGACCTGCAGACAAGTGGGCTATGAAACCTATGAGTTAGCAGAAGAATGAGCAAGGTGCTTACAAGACAATATGGACAGTAGATTAGACAAAACATTTAATGTTTGCTAACTTTAATTAAGCATGACTTTTACTTTTTCTTATTTTTCTCTTTTGTGGATAAAGTAGGGATGAGATTCTATTCATCAACTCAAAAATGTAAATTGTTTTTAATAAATGTCTGTTAGAACTTAGTTGTCTATATATGGTGTACCGTCACTTGTCACTTTATCTTCTGTCCATATCATTTAATCTATAAGGCCAACAAAGAAATGAGAGGATCCCTGATATCCATAAGAAAGAACGGAATAAATGATATTTTTCATAATTTTTTGAAATAAATGAGCGGCTTATACAGGGTTCAGTACTGTATCATTTGCTTAACTTATTTTAGATCTTAAACCCAAGACTAAGCGGAAGATTTAGCATTGGTTCCACCCTTGAATTCATATTTTAAATTAATTCAATTTTTTTGTCCTTACATACTTTGACCTATTTTAAAACTACCTACAGTTAACCTTACGGAAAATAAAATTTATTAGCATCCTGCTCGTTTCAGTCAGAAGCAAGGACAACTGCATGTTATAGAAAATAAAATTATTAGCATCTGCCCAATGGCCCATTTCATTCAGAACCAATGACAACTGTATGAGAATTTTTGCTAGCGTCATTCAGCATGCTTATATTTTCGGATTGACCCTTTCACACTTGTGTACGTACAAAGTTTGGTTTTTACTAGAGTCGTGTAGAAATTACATACACAAAGCCATGAAATCTCGATCTCCACGCCTGTATCATTGAGCACTCAATGAGTTTGTACATACAAAATTGCATGGTTCGGTGGGGACAGAACGGCCTTCTACATCAGATACAGTGATTCAGTCATCCAACTCATGAGTCAGCAGTCATTAATCGCAGACGTACCACCGCCATTTTTTGTTTGGATCAGCAGAATCGTAGTCATGAGCAGGCCTGGAATTTCAAAGCTATTCTGCCTATCACAAGGCAATTTGATGACGGTCTTGGTATTTCCATGCCTTTCACTTTAGATTTTGTTTAAATTCATGAAAGTCAAATTTGTTTGTATTTTTAGGACATTTCAGATTAACAATTCTAATTTTATACCAAAACAATTATTCATAATAATAAATATATGAACGTAACTGTAGTTTGTATTATAAAAAAAGTGTTTTACAATAACAGTGAAATTTCAGAAAATAGATAATAAACTATATTTTTTTACCAAAGTGTATTTCAACAACAAAAAGATCATGACTCTTGAACATGATATGGACAAAATTCAGATGATGTAGTTTAGAGTTATGGCTAGAATCACATTTTACAAAAAAAATGTCTCTCATGGAACATCAACGAACCCTTGTTGGAATCTAAAGCTGTAGCCTGTAACAAAAAAAAAACAATTTTATCAATTTAAAAATGTTTTAAAATTTATTACAAAATAAGCTACAGCTAAAAGAACCCCTAAATCATAAAATCACAAATCATTTTAACAATAGAACAGACATTGAAATAACTTATGTAACCACAAATGATTCCATATTAAGTTCAAATTTTCAAAATTCGTGCAAGAAAGATGCTTGGATTAAAAATAAGTTATAAGAGATAAATGTTTAAATCAAATATAAAAACATACACTCAATTCTTAACACATTACCTTTTTTTTTCAAGCTTTCCAAAATCAAATTCTTTGTGGACAAAATTCTCATGAGTTGGTTTTGAGTTATGGATGCACTGAGATTTTTACAAAAAGAGGTTTCTCTCAAATATGCATGGAACATCAAAGAACCCTTAATGTGACACCAAATGTGAAACTGTAACAAAAATAATGTACTGTTCGAAATGCAATGTTGTTACAAGTAAATGTGTTGCTGGAATCTAAAGTTGTAGCCTGTAACATAAAAAAGAATAAATATATCACATTAAATATGCCTTACTATGTATTAGAAAATAAATTACATCTGGAAATGTAATTATTGTTGGAAATTTGACGCTATAAAAAGTATAGTGTGTTGCTGGAATCTAAAGTTGTAACATGTAACAATAAAAGAACAATTTTATCAAATTAAAAATGTCTTAAAATTTATTGCAAAATAAACTACACCTAAAGGGAACCCCTAAATCATAAAATCAACAATAATTTTAACAACATAACAGTCATTGAATTTGTCAACTCAAATAATAATAATACCTATTATTTAAAAAAGAACACTTACTTGTCCATTTTTACAAAAATGGCCACTACTGCTGTAACTTTTGTAACCACAAATGATTCCATATGAAGTTCAAAATTCCTGCAAGAAAGATTCTTAAATTAAAAATAAGTTATAAGAGAGAAATGATTAAATCTAATATAAAAACATACACTCAATGCTTAACACATTACATTTTTTCAAGCTTTCCAAAATTAAAGTCTTAGTGGACAAAATTCTCATGATTTGGTTTTGAGTTATGGCTCCACTCAGATTTTACAAAAAGAGGTGTCTCTCAAAATGCATGGAACATTAAAGAACCCTTCAGAAGCTGTAACAAAAATAATCTAATACTGGAAATGTGATGTTGTTACAAGTAAATGTGTTGCTAGAATCTAAAGTTGCAGCCTGTAACACACACACACACAAAATTATTACATTAAATATGCCTTATAATTTATTGCAAAATAAATTACATCCAAAATAGAACCCCTAAATCAATAACCATTTTATCCACATAACAATCATTGAATTTTCCAACTCAAACAATAATAATACATATTATTTAAAAGAAACACTTGTCGATTTTTAAGAAAATGGCACTTAGTGATGTAATTTTCGTGATTCCATATGAAGTTCAAAATTTTCAAAAAATCCGGCAAGAACAATTCTTAAATTAAAAATAAGATATGAAAGGCAAATGCTTAAATCTAATATAAAAACATATACACGGTGCTTAAAACAATGGTTTGAAAATAAACACAACTCACTTGAGAGGACTAGGAAGACTTCCCAACTCTCAAAGCTCAAGAACTCTTCTTGACTTTGTATCTGTCCATACCTCATAGACTGCATTCCAATCAACAGTTGATAATTCAGGTCCATTCAAAGATATTCTCATTAGTGCATCTAGTGTATCCAATCCTAGCTTTGATTTCCTAATGTCCTTAATTATATTCTGTTTAGAAAATCCTCTTTCACAATCCACTGTACTTGCAGGAATAGTGAGTACAGCTTGCCATAATTTCATCATATGAGGATAATTTGTATGCCATTGTTTTGTATTACGAAATACCTTCCATGATTCTTTCATAGAGAAACCCTTCATCTTTAATTTCAATATACCCATATTGTGACTCACATAGAAATTTTGAAAGATAAGTTGTACCTTCTGCAAATGTTTCTTTTCTCAAAAACCATCTAGACAATGTACTTATAGTTACTTCAAGAGCCAACCCAATAGTTGTAATGTCTACATTTTCTTCTTGAAAAGTCTTGTTTAGCTTATTCAATTCACCCAATACATCAGCAAGCATATGCAAACAAAACTGAATGGAATAAATCCGTGTCTTATCATACCATGATGAAGTTTTTTTTTCATTTTTCCACAATGTTAAAATGGTTGGCATAAGCTTCACAAGCCTTATAATAACTTCTCCCCTAGATAACCATCTCACTGCATGTATTTGTAGAACATCAAGAACATCAATCTGCATGACTTTAAGCAAATCATTAAGTTCATTATTTCTCTTTGGTGAGTTTTGAATCCACGAATACACTTTGTTTGCAATTTTTTCAACAAATAATAGTTCAGGAATTTTTTTAGAAGCATCCGCTGCTGCTAAAGATTCACAATGAGCTACACAATGGACTGTAATAAGATTTGGAGTGACTTTTTTCAAAAATGAAACAAAGCCATTTTCATGCCCAATCATTGCTGAAGCCCCATCTGTAGAAACAACTATCAAATCTTTATATTGAAGACCTCTAGAATTTATTAACTGGTTGACACTATCATATATTGTTTTCCCTTTCCATCCATTACATTTTTCAGCTTCATAAATTGTGAAATAGGTGGCCCAAGACCCTTTGAATCTAAATAAGTTGCATAAACAACAAGGTGTTGCTCTAAGCTTCGATCTGTGCTTTCATCCACCATTAATGAGAAGAAAGGACTTTCCAACATATTCTTTATCTGAACTTCTTAAAGGTGTCTCGATAGGCAATATATAAAATCATTTGCTGATTTACGATTTGTGTATGAAGAATACTCTTGAGACTTTGGCATACATGGTGTTTTCGCATCCATGAGAAATTTGCAAAGTTTTTTGTACTTTGATAAAGACAAATCTTCTTGGCATACAAAATATGATATTTTCATTGTAGCAATAACTCTTTGCTTATTAACATCTTCCACTTGTTTGACATGATCGGGAAGTGACTTCATCTTTCTCTCCAATGCATTAATCCATCTTGTTTTAGCATCTTTATGTACTAATGATTTTTCATGAGTAACAAGAGCATCATGTTGTAATGTCGTACAACCATTCCCTAAACCCCATGGCCCACTCATCCTATACTTCTCACAATACCTACATTTCATATATACTTTATCATCTTGCCTCACATAATTTAGCCAATCAAACTTATCTAACCATTCCATACGGAATTTCCTTTTTGATTGCACTTTCATTTTCTTTTCATTATCAACCTCTTCTTCAACTTCATCTCTTTCTACATCTACATCTTCATCACTTACTCTTCCAAAAATTTCATCCAATTGCTGCTCCAATTCAGTATTATAAGCTTCTTCACTAATGTTTGAATCATTTTGAATTTTGGATTTTTGTTCTTTTTGCCAACCATACATTTCTCCAATAGTGACTTGGATTTTTCTTTTTTGAGACATTGTAAATTTTAACAGCTACCCACCTATATACAGAAGTATGCCAAACCAAAAAAAGATTACTTAAATATATTTAAAAAAATATATTTAAAACATGATTTAAAAACAAATCTATATAAAAAAAAAACTAATATAGAACCTACCTATATACACAAGTATACGAAACCAAAAAAAAATACTTAAACATATTTTAAAAAAAAATTTAAAACATATGATTTAAAAACAAATCTATATAAAAAAACAAACTAATACCAAACCAAAAAAAAATACTTAAACATATTTAAAAAAATAAATTTAAAACACATGATTTAAAAACGAGAATGGTTGATGCAAACGCTAGATTTTTTGTTTTGAAACAACAACTAATTTGTGCAAGATTTTATCATATTTTGCTACAAGAATATCATTTATTGCTTGCTAGAAAATATGCTTCTCATATTATATACACCCTTAAACAGTCAATGTAATTGGTACCATTAGTGCTAGGAAACACCTATATATGAAGTTTGAATAAAGATCATCTTTACTATAGAGTTGTTATTCCATGAATTCCTCATATACGGTTATACCCACTCTAAGAACTCATAAATAAGCCATCAAGTATCCTGAATGTGATCACATCAAATGAAAGGGGTAGGAACATCAATGAGGTTTTCTAATTTCTATGCTTGCTTCTATACTCTGCTCCATTCATAGCCATCAATTCACTTGAATAAATATGGTAATTCTAAGTTCGTTGGACTTAGAATAAATTAGAATGATTTGAAGATACTCCCAGAGTCCAATTTTTAGCATAACCATGTTCCATATCTAAATAGAAAGGATGTCAACTACTGGCACAGAAGACTCTAGAATTTCTAATTTGTGGTAGAAACACCAATTGCTCTATTTTTGTATTGGCATTGTTCATCATCTCCACACTCTGTAAATTTCACTGGCTTGGGGTAGCTTTGCTGCCAATGCTAATTAAGTCGAAGATTTCTCCTAGATTTGAAGCTCCATAGTGTAAAAACAAGGCCTCATACCATAACTATGAAGTGTAACATTAGGGGATATATCAATATCCGAATTTTTTATGATAAATCTGTAATAGATGAGGCCACAAATGTCTTCAATGAGACATATTCAGTTCCATCCAGCTACTACAGAAAGAGTCTCAAAAATAATAAAAAGAAACATGCTCTATGCAACAGTCTCGTGCACCCTTTTTATAATTTTTTCCGAGTGCAGAATGATGAAAAAGAAACCCTCCAAATGTAGAAAATGTAAAGACATTTTAGTAATTCTAAGTTCATTCGACAACTTCTTAGAATAAATCAGAACGCTCTGAAGATACTCCCAAAGCCCCATTTTCAACATAACATGTTTCAGATCTAAATCGAAGGGATGTCAACTCTAGGCACATGAGGCTCTAGAATTTCTAATTTGTGGTAGAAACACCAATTGCTATATTTTGGTATTGGCATTTTTCATCATGTCCATGTTGTGTAAATTTCACTGGCTTGGGGTAGCTCTGCTACCAATGCTAATTAAGTAGAATATTTCTCCTAGATTTGCAGATCCAATATAAAAACAAGGCCTCATTCCATAACTAGAAAGTGTAACAACAGGGGATAGATCACTGTCTAAAATTTTTTACAGTAAATATGTCATAGATGAGGACACAAATGTCTTGAACGAGACATCATCAGTTCCATCCCTCTATTATAGGAAGGATCTAAAAAATAATAAAAAAGCTCTGTGCACCCCTTTTATAAATTTTCCAGTGTGAAGATTGATGAAATAAATAAATCATCCAAATGTTGAAATTGTAAAGACATTTTAGGGGTGTAACCCTCATACAATATGATGGGTAATAGATAGGATGGAAACGAAGAGGACTAGGTTGGTCAATATTTAAATATTTCATTGTGTAGAATTTGGTTGTAGAGCCAAAGTAGAGTGCTAAGTTGCACGTTCATCATTCTATACATATATGTTCATTTATGTTAATGAGATTTTGTACATATATCTCCATGTCTTGTACACAAATCTAGTTGTTGGATTCAATAGTCTTTGTTTCTCTGATCATCTTAATTATGTTGATTGTATTCTTGAGACTGAAATGTATCACAAGTTCCAAAATGATGCAAATATATACCTTGTAGTACTTATATTCAGCCTCATCGCCAAGATTTTCAATGGATTTGCAGAATTGACCATGACAACCCTGTATTCTTCAAGCAACAAGATTCACTTTTCTATCCTACATGGGCTTTCAATATTCCTACGTTTTTACTCAAAAATTCCAATCTCCTTGTGGAGGCCAGATTTTGGGTGGTAATAACTTACTATACCGCTGGGTTTTCCCCTGAAGCTAGCAGGTGGTATCCAGAAATCAATCACTTATCAAGATTATTGAGATTTCTACTAACTGTTTTAGATAAATGATTTTCAGAATACATGTTATGAAAGTGACTTGGTTCTGGATTAATGACCTGCAAATAGAAAAAATTAAATAATATATATCATTTATAATCGATAAATAATATATATACCATTATAATCCATAAAATATTTACGAGTAAACAATAATCATAATCACTATATTTCAATATACAATTTATAATGAATAGTGAACAATAATTTTAACTTAAACATATGATAATCTTATCCAATATATTTAACTAAAAGAATGATTAAAAATAAGAGGTAGAAAGCAAAGTTAAATATTTAGTATCACATAGCATCACATAATTTAAGAGAAATGGCATCTTTTGTGTTCAATAACTGTAGGGTTATATATTTTTAAAAAATGCCTCACAAACATTGATGGATGCCAATAGGGTTATCTATCTAGAAAATTGTTTTATTTATTTAGGAGACCGGTGGTTCTGACTGTTTGAGGAGAGGAACTATATCAATTAAAGAGGAATCCTATATTGAAATTTATGTATATTGAACAGGGCTACATGAACAAGGTGAAAAACAAATCGACCCCGCCAACAGAGGGTAAAATATTTGGGCATGATTCAGACGAAGTTAGTACATAAGCTTGACACAGAGATATAAAAATATTAATCAGTATCGATCTGTGGTTATTATTTGTATTGAAATACAAATTATAAAAGAAATGTTACAAGTTAAGTCGGTCTCGAAGGAGTCGAAACCCTGTAGACGGTTAACAACTTAACACATTCAAAATGAAAAACGAGAACCCTTACCATGCATTAGAAATTTAATCATTCAATAAAAACAATAGTCAAATTTACTTCTAGACACTGTATATGAATATAGATTCACCGGAAAAGATAAATATAACTTGTTAAAATCTTGATTGATAAGATATAAACTTCACCGGATGGCAATACATGAATGAAATTTCACAAACTACTTACACATGAATGGAGGGTTACCCTGTTACCAACAACCTGCAAACATTTTGAAAACTATAAGTATCAATAGTAAACACGCGAATTAAAATACCAGTAAGTATTCAATATGGATACATTAACTAAAAAATTTCATGGAGGGATTACCTATAATGGGAACTTTGATTATCGTTCGCGTGAAGTCCAATCTGGTCATCTGATGTTTTCACAGAAAAATGCTCAATCCTAAAACATATAACAGCTTCCTTATGACTACGAGGACGGAAATGGGTTCAATTAACGACCCAAGCAACATGAAAATATATGCCCTTTTTCATTTTCGACCAGAAGAGTCAACAAATGCACTGCTTAAGGGCTTTGGCTCCAGGCTCCACGGTTCCAACTTCCACCGATGGGCGATGAGCATCAATAACTTGAGTCTTGGATAATACCCTTACCCTACAGGCGAGTCGCAGACTCGCAATTAATTCCGATAATACCCTATACCTACTACCAGCGGCCACCAGCAAAGGACTCCTCAACGCCTCGTCGCCTCGAGTTTCAAACTGGACGGTGCCAGTGCCACACTGCCAACTTGCATGTAGCTACTAGCCGTAGGCCTGTGGCTGTAGGTACTAGTATTTATGACGTTCGATGGATATTATTAAACGTCAAATCTACGATCTGTATTTTATATCACACGTAGACGGTGACGTGTGGCAAAAAATCTTGCCCGTAAAATACGTTTCAGATCGCTCGATACGTCTTCCTCCACGTCAAATTCCAGGCCTGGTCATGAGTTGGATGACTAAATCACTGTATCTGAGGTAGAAGGCCGTTCTGTCCCCACCAGGCCTGGAATTTCAAATCCAGTCTTCCTGTCAAACCGAAATTTGATGACGGTCTTGTCTTTTTTATGCTTGTCACTTTACGCTTATTTCAAATTTATGAGTGTCAAAAAATATACTATGTAATTGTAATTTGTACAATAAAAAAAATAGTGTTTTGTAATTTGTATTATCAAAACAAATATTTTTTAATAGTACTGAAAAATTGCTTTCATAAAATTAATAAAAAAAAACTTAAAATTGTGACCAGGTTATGTGTGTAGTTGTGATTTTGATTGCTTAGAATATGTTGTCATTAGTCTTAGTCTTAGTTGCGGCTTTGAACTAATCTGTTCAATGCAATTTGTGACTGAATTTATTAAAACAAGGTTGATAACCTATATTAAAAATTTTACAATTACCAAATACATTTTTAATAATTTAATTTTTTTGGTGTTAATGTTAAATAAATATTTATAAAATTTTAATTATAAATATAAAGCTAAAGCTTTAAATTAAAAAATAATTTAAATAATTAAAATTATGAACAATTTTTATTTGTTTACAAACTATGAATAATTTTTATTTGTTAAGATAATTCTATGTATTACACTCAATACATATTTATAAGGTTGATTTGAGATTTATGTGGAAAGAAACATTTACAATGAATTTTAATTGTTTTTAACATAGATAGCCAATGGAATTCGACAGCTATTTATAGTTTATGCACAGAAATTTCTTGGAATGGAATACATTTCTTAACAGTTTGTATACTTTAATTTCTGAGATCTTCATATATATATATATATATATATATTTTGATATCAATAAAAAATATCATACTGAAAATTACAAAATAATGAATGAAGCCTAAGTCCACCCAAAATAGTCATATGTTCTTTATCCTCCACCAATCGCCAGCTTCGCACAACAGTGGTAGCCAAGGGAGATTCGTTTCGATCACTGAGTTCTTTATGGTAAACCCAACAGACATTTCATGGAAGCTTAGCAGAAGAATTCATCGAGGAGCACATCCCATAGTTCGTCGGTAGGCAGAATTAGTCATCAACTTTCAAACGATTGATATAAATGCAATCTGGGGAATGTGATTTAGGAGATTGTTCACTTCTTGCATGATCTCATTCTAATTCCTCGTTGTTCGCTCAATAGGTAGTGGAAAGTGCTGAAAACGAAGCGTTAGATATGGCCATCAAAGAGAAGGCAAACAGAACCGTAAGTGGGCATAGATGGATGCTAAATGACAATGAAACGTGGCCAAACATGCACACTGAGGATTAAAAGGAGTGATAAAACAATTATTTAATTGTTATAATGGAGGAATTTTTTAATGGTGACCGCGAATCTGGCAGCCAGCCCACTTCAAACCTAATATGTGGAAACAAATGTACGCGTAACGATCCTCCTCCTACAGGAATTATGTGGAAACAAATGTATGCGTAACGATCATCCTCTATTTAGGTAAACTGACAAGTGATGGGATTAATCTCTGGTTAATTCCAGCTACTTGAACGCTCTCGATTGATTGAATATGGCTATTAAAAGGTGTAAAGTGGCATATTATAATTTATTCAGTAATTTAACACAATTAAATCAGTAACGCTTTTTTGTTACTTAATACTTGCAAGTAAGTTAACATATTTAATCTCCATCGTCAATTTATAAAAACAACTAAAAATATTCCAATATTCCAAGCTAGTTAAATCTTGGCCTACAATGCATATCTATGATTAAACGACAACAACCCCACCCATCTGTATTGAAATCAGAACTGTGATTAAACGACAGCAACCCCAGCCATCTGTATTGAAAAAAGAACGCCTTACGCCGTAATTAGTGAGCTTCAACATTAATTTGGCAGCCAAGCTTTATCCTCTTCACCCACCTTCACTGGATTATTCGTTGAGGTTCCATCACAATTGAGTTTGAGTCATGGTAGAATTAGTGAGGTTGAGCATTAATTTGGCAGTCAAGTTTATCCTCTTCGTCGGTAGAATAGGTAGGGTTCGTAATGAGAACTCAAACCCTAATGTTTTATGTGATCCTCTATAGACAATTTCCCACGACACAGTGTTTTTTCTCAAAACGACTATTTGACAGAAGCTGGTCTTTGAACGCAAAACCTTAAATGCAGATTATATCGGAAAACGTTTCGGCTACTTGCCATTAATCGTCGATAATATTCGCAGCAAACTATCGATCCGTATGCAAGAGGAAACGATTTGATTCTTTAGCCAATACTACGCAAATGTTATGGAATATGAAAAATTGCTAATGCCAACGCGCAAGTGCGGAAGGGCAAGAGTCCTAGAGAGAGGCATACAGAAAGACAATATACCTGCGATGGAATCCGTTTCTAATTTATAAAAGTGCGTGTTAGGGTGTCGTGAAAACCTGTGCTTTCTCTCTTCGTCTGCTTAAGCCATTGCCCATTCGCATAGAGTTCAAAATCCGTTGCGATAGGAAGGATTAATGCAGAGCTAATAACGGAGCTGACAGTTCCAAACCGACGGTTATATAAAGATCAATAGCTGGAGGCAGCAGCGAGAGAAAGAGTTATCCGGAAGGAAAGGCTCGAGGACACCTCCATTTCTTCTCCTTCTCATGCACTGGTCATTGTTCTTCCATATCCTCACAATAAAACTTTCCTGCTTCGACTTATTTTTCGCCTTTAAAATTACCTTCGAAGAAAGTTCTAAGGTGCGTATAACTTAGAATCCACACTGAGTAGGGCACAACTTAGTCTAATCCAGCAGGATCCATGGGCACCCCAGTAGACAAAGCATACGAGTCCATAGGATCTGAGACACAAGCACCTGCGCGTCGCCAAAGCAAGAAACGCAAGGGTCCTGATCAGTTGGAATCAACAGCTATACATGGAAAAGAGCAAGGCGCACTCGATTTCGAGAACTTTATAAACGAACAGAAAAACCATCAAGCTGAATTGCTGAAACGCTTCAAGCAAACAATAGATTCCTATAACGAGTTGGATAAAAAATATAAAACACTCAATAATAGTGTCGACAAACTTTGGGAACAAGTCCGCAAGAAGTTTCCAGATATACGCATACCGGACCAGACTGCTAATATCGAGCGTATTGGGATCGTGTTCAGGCATAATTATTGTCAAAACCAAGAGCCAAAGTCACAGAGCGAGAATACTTCCCAGTACATTGTAGGCTTAGAAGAATTACTGAAGAAGATGGAAAAGACTAAAGATGATTTGTTTGTGTCTTCGCAGAGGAGCTATAAATTGCACGAAAGTTTATTGGGCGTTCCTGAGGCCCTAACGGATGAAAGTCTAAAAGAAATTGAGCAATTCATTGGTAAGGGGAAAGAATGTGGAAGTGATTTAAGCAATACCGATGATATGTTGGGAAAGTTGGGGCAAAACCAGAGAGATATTAAGAAGGTTACAAAATTTCAGTTATCCTCCCTTCAACATTCGCGAGAATTAGAAAAATACCATAAATCAGCAGAGAATGAAATTGAGAGTCTTAAGAAGATACCGAGCATAGGTTTAGCGGATTTGAACCAGGCAAATGAAAATTGGATGGAAGCAATGCATGGTTTTAATAGTTTTTTGCGTGAAGTTATAAAAACTTTTTCTGATTTCATACCGTTCAACTTTCTTAAATGATTACCAGATTCAGTCATGTAAACATAAACTGGAAAGGGATGAAATATTTTTAAGTCGGTAATTTTTTTATGTATACGTATAAATTATTTATAATTTTAATCCATATATATATAACATTACTCATACACATGATAACTTCTACTCTTCAACACAATCATTCCCTTAAATTGGAACACAACTAGTGACACTTTGCCCTAAGCTAATTGTGCACGTAGGTTGTTCGTCTAACTCTGTGGACGTTTTCTAAACTGTGTTAAAGATGTGGAAGATTTTGTTTCATTATAGTACTATAATGGATAATCCATATATATATATATATATATATATAACATTACTCATACACATGATAACTTTTACTCTTCAACACGATCCTTCCCTTAAATACATGATAACTTTTACTCTTCAACACGATCTTTCCCTTAAATAGGAACACAACTACTCACACTTTGCCCTAAGCTAATTGTGCACGTAGGTTGTTCGTCTAATTCTATGGACATTTTCTAAACTGTGTTAAAGATGTGGAAGATTTTGTTTCATTATAGTACGATAAGGCAAGTGTATTGTCCATATTAATTTTATGGGGGTGTTCTATACTTGATGCATGGAAAACATATAACTTGTTGATGACACTTAAATCTAGCCTATATGTTCACTAACCACATATTAAGTAGTTGTACTAATTAATTTTCTCTCACATTTTATTCTTTAGATATAAAAAATGTCTTATTTTGTCACTTGTCAATGTTCACCGTCTCTATTAAACACTAATATATGTTTTTTTTTAGATGAAGGAGTTTTGAGCAATTGCTGGGGTTTTAATTTTTTTTTTTCAGCAAGGGTTTGCAGCTTGATGGTGATCCCTGGAGGGGGCGGATCCCCCTCCTCTTCTTCCCACTGGCAAGAGAACTCGACCTCCCAATATATGCCGCAACATCCTGACGCTGCCCAAGGAAGTGACATGGACAAGGAACGCAATGGCCATACCAACCAGGGTTCTAGGAAAACCCCCGGTGGATGTCTCCCCAGAGCCAAAGAGATCCCATCTTTGCATATCAGATCAGAAAAATTGCGGGAACATGTGGAGCAATGGAAGGAGAAAGCCTTGATCGGGAAGTTTATAGGCATCTGGCCCAAGGAAAAAGACCTAACCAAATGGATCAAGACTACATGGAACCCTAAAGGTCATTATGATCTACATTTAGGAGCCAAGGGTTTTTTCACAATCGTGTTTTTTAACCAAGAAGACAAAGATCGTGTTCTCGAAGGAGGGTCATACTTCTTTTTCTCTGCTGGGATTTACCTATGCCCATGGAAGGAAAGATTTAACCCTGACAAGGAGGATCTAAATATTGCCCCAGTATGGATCGGGCTATACTCCCTCCCCTATGAATACTGGGAACTTGAAATCCTGTAGTACATTGGTAATGCACTGGGCAAATTTGTTAAGGCTTCTGAGCAAGCACTTCAGAGACATTACACTTATTTTGCTCGCATCTATGTGTATATGGATCTGGCACAAGATCTCCCGGAAGCTATTAACCTAATGTGGGATGATGAAGAATGGACCCAGCCTTTGGAATACGATCACCTCCCTTCATGTTTCCGCAAATGCCATGAGTATGTCCACCTCAGCCGAGACTGTCCGTAAAACCTCAAAAGTCCCAGTCCTCCCTCGGCTGCTACAGAGAAGGGGAAAAGGCAGACGATGAAGGTTTCACTCAGGTAAGCCAAAAGATATCAGGAAGACGACAGAACAATCATCAGGTGAACGATAACCCAATGTCAAGAAGACAAACCTTTTGAACCGCTTTGACGCCCTAAATAATGTTGGGGAATCCTTGGAGGACCTTGGGAGAAAGAAGAATGGAAAAGATATGATCGAGGAGGTCAAGAACCCTATCCAAGTTGTTCCTTCGGAAGGCCTAGAGGATATGGAGGATGACTCTCCTGAGGAGGCCGAAGATATGGATCTGGGAGAGTTGGACCTAGATGCCATTGAAAAGGAATGCGATAATAAGGTAAGGGCTTTGTCTCACGAACACAAGTAGAACTTATGCAGGAGGTTATTCTCAAGGCCAAGGCTAATCCCTGCTTAGGAATCACAAAGGAGCCCCAAAAAGTGAGAAAAGCGAGGATGAAAATCGAACAGACAACGGATTGCAGAGATAGGAACAAAAATCGTTGAGTCATGGAAGTACCCCACTATCAAGGCTTCCTTCTCAGAGTTTAATAGAATTTAGTCAATGAAAGTTATCACTTGGAACATACGTGGGGTGAACCACCCACGTAAAATAAAGACCCTGAAGAACAAGATCAGGATGGAGAAACCAGATATAGTTTTCCTCCAAGAAACAAAATGTAGGAAATAGGGAACAAGGTGTGGAAAGGGAGCCCAACGGTAGCTATTGAGGCTTGAGGTACTGTTGGAGGGGTCGCGATTCTTTGGAAATATGCCAAGATCACCCTGGGGAATTTCTGGGCTACCAGGTTTGTGCTCTCTGCAGAATTTGAAATCAATGAGACAAGAAAAAAGTTGTGATATCAAACGTGTATGGTCCAAGCATCAATCTACAAAAAAATTCCTTCCTAAAATCCCTCACCTAGATGGAAAACTGGATTGGGGATAATCATTGTCTTATTGGAGGGGACTTTAATATGATCGGATCCCTAGAAGAGAAGAAAGGGGGAAGACGCATTCTTGGACCAACCAATGAATCTTTCAAAGAATTCATAGAGTCCAACAAACTAGTCGACCTGGAAACCGGGAAAGGATGGTTCACGTGGAATAATAGAAGAGGAGGGGCCATCATGTGGCCAGCCGGTTGGATATATTTCTAATTTTTGAAGATCTTACAATGGAGGGAGTTGATTTGACCCCTTCTTTTTTAACCTCAGCAGGATCTGATCATTGGCCAATCAACCTTCTCTGGGATAGGATAGGGCTTAGTGGTAGCAAACCATTCAGGTTTGAACAGTTTTGGATGGAACACAAGAACTTCAAATCATTGGTCTAGAAATGGTGGGAAGATCTCGTCCACCCAGGAGGGACAAGAATGTACAAGTTCCAACAAAAGTTGAAAGCTTTAAAAGCCAAGATACGCACGTGGAATAGAGAGGAATTTGGGAACATCTTCCAAGATAAAAAACAAGTAAGTGAACAACTAGAAAGCCTCCAACATGAAGGCATGAATAATGGATATAGTGAAGACTTGAAGAAACAAGAACAAATCCTCATGGAGCAACTTCACGCCAGAGAAAAACAAGAGGAGATTTACTGGAGACAGAAGTCCATAAATCAATGGCTTCAATATGGGGAATGAAACACCACCCTTTTCCACTGATAAGACATCCAGAATAGATAGAATTCAAGGATTCATAAAATTAAGACGGAAGTGGACCACTATGTGGAACGAGAGAAGAAATGGAAACATAACTGACTCAATATTTTCAGGATATCATGAAGGAAGACCAAGATATCTGCTCTAAGTAAATTTCCAGAATTATCTAGCTTATCCCCCACACAGTCACTGACGAACAAAACGACGTCCTAAAGAAACCAGTGACTCTTACAGAAGTTAAAGAATCCCTCCAACAAATGGCGGAAGGCAAGGCCCTAGGCCCTTATAGCTTCACGACTAATTTTTTCCACCACTTTTGGGACATGATCAAGCAAGATGTGTGGAAAATAGTTGAAGACTCCAAACAAAATAGAGGGGTGTTACATGCTTTCAATATCACCTTCCTTACTCCTATTCCAAAGGAGGAGGGTGTAGACACTCCAGGTAAATTTCGTCCCATTGCTCTGTGTAATGTTATTTACAAAATAATTACCAAAGTCATGGCCAAGAGACTAAAACCCATTCTTCCCCATTTGATTGCCCCAGAGCAATCTATCTTTGTGGAAGGAAGACAAATATTGGATGGGGTGATTCTTATTCATGAATTTATTCACTCCCTCGGGATCACCAAAATCAAAGGAATGTTGTTAAAACTTGATATCTCAAAAGCATATGATAAGCTAAGTTGTCAATATATGAGGGAGATGCTCTCAACCTATGGATTTAATGGGGAATGGATTGACTGGGTTATGCGTATGACCTCTACAAATTTCTTCTCCATTATACTTAACGGTACTCCTACGAGGAGCTTCTGTCCTTCCAGAGGCATCTACCAAGGTGACCCCCTCTCCCCCTTCCTATTTATTTCGATGACAGAAGGTCTTAGCAGACTTATAAACTCTATGGTGAACAACGGAGAAATGAGAGGCCTCAATATTCACGCACATGCTGCTAATCAAACCCACTAGCAATTTTTGGATGACACGATGCTCATGGGACATGCTTCCATCCAGGAGGAAAAAGCCATTAAGAAATCTCTTAATACCTTCTCCAAGGAATCCGGTTTAGATATTAATAGAGAAAAATTGCAAGTCTATTTTTTCAACAACCCCAACATCTCGCAAAGGAATAACCTTTGAATTCTTGGCTTCCAAGGGAGCTCCCTTCCATCTAAATACCTCGATGCTCCCCTTGCGAACAGTGTTATCAGACGAGTGTCTTGGACTGATGTTCTAGATAGAATGCAGAAAAAGATAAATAATTGGACTCTCAGACCCTTGAACTTAGCAAGAAAACTCAATCTTATCAGATTAGTCCTCCAAGTAATGCCCATTTATCTCTTCTCAGTTCTGGCTTCCCCCAAATCCGTGATTAAAGAAATCAGAGCCATCCAAAGAACCTTTTTATGGGGAGGCAATGCAGAGAAACATAAATGGGCTTTGGTTAGTTGGGAAAAAGTTTGTCTTCCCAATCTTAGTGGGGGCCTCGGTTTGAGAGACCTTGGAATAAACAATGAAGTCTTGGGAGCTAAAATTTGGTGGAGATGGGTCACCCATAATTCAAAACCTTGGGCTCAGTTGTGGCATGCTAAATATGCTCCTGATCGATCTAAGAAGGAACTCATTAGATTTATTGAGGAGATATAGGGCTCTCATATCTGGGAAACTTATTTCCAAAACAAGATCATCATCCAAGACCATAGCTTTTTGGAAGTGAGTGATGGGACCACTGCGGATCTCTAGGAAGATTCTTGGCAACAATTCCCAAAACTTGCTTCTTCCCCCCCATCCCAAGACTGCCAGGATCATTGTCGTGCCCTTAATCTCACTAAAGTGGCTCACTCTTGGAAACCTAAAACAACGGATGCGACTTACAGGGAATGGCAACAATTGGATTGGTGGCTACAAATATACACTCCCGATGGTAGTCGCCATATGGAAGAAACCCTTCCATAAAGACTCATAAGAATCCAAAGAGGACATGACAAAATCCTGTGGGGGTATTCGACCAAAGGAAACTTCAACACCAAGGAAGCTTATGATCTATGGACAAGAAGAGATACTGGACCAGAAGACGACATATGGAAGAAGATTTGGATATCAAATCCTTGGCCAAAGGTGGCTTTTTTTTGTGTGGTTAGTTATCTATCGTCGAATCCTCACTGGTGAGAACCTTCAAAAAAGACGAATAGTTGGCCCCTCTCAATGGCCCTATGTTCCAATGTCAAAGAAAATATGAATCACCTCCTGGATTCCTGTCAATTCTCTTCCTCCCCGTGGGACTGGGGAGCGGAATTGTTCAGAGGCACTAATAGGAAACAACACAATCCTGATCATACTTTTAAGGATTGGGATACCAAGGCCTTCAACAAAAACATTTTTTAATTCAGCGTGCTCATGTTACCTAGTTTCCTATTATGGGAAACATGGAAGGAACACAACCAGAGAATATTAAGAGAAACAAGAACCCCTATCCATGCTATTTGGAACAAAATTATGAATCATATTCAAGAGACGATCAAGATCACGCCCTGGATGGATAAGGACTGGGAAGCCAATAACCATGAAGCAAGAATCCTGGAGCAACTTGGCCTAAAGAAGTCAGATTCTGGCTGGACACAGAAGTTAAATCAATCCCCAACCGCTACCAACTGCAACTTATGGTCTCCCCCCTAGTTGGATCCTTCAAGCTCAGCTTTGATGGAGCTTCCGAAGGTAATCCGGGTTCTGTGATATTCGGGGGTGTCTTTCGGAACCATAATGTCCAAATCTTGCATATTTTTCATGGTCATCTCAACCAGGATATGAACAACATGGCTGAATTAGAAAGTCTTCTTTGTTGGGTCTAAGAAATGCCCCTTTTCGGCCATCCTTACTACATCATTTTTCCCTGATTTCATCCTACTTTCATAAGCTATATCCATGTGTTTCTCCAATTCAATTACTGATATCGACAGGTATAATTTGTTATTGCTTTATTTAATTTATGCCTAAGATTGTTAAAGATTATGGATCTTAGTCCTTGGTTTATACTGATCTGTGTGATTTCATTTATCCAAAGTCTAAAGCGCAGGTGTATCAGCCAAGTGGCACCAGTTGTTACTCTTCAAAGCACCAGCTCCTCATACTCTAAGGGACAGCGCATCCTCCACGCAAGCTGCAACAGATCCTCACTACAACAGATTCCACTGAATCAGAGCCCAGTTCCGACAGACAGGTCGCATTCCAGTTGTTGTGTCTGTTGATCCATTAATTATTAGAACAACAGCATCCTTCATGATTAACAGCCTTGTTTAATTCGGTTGTATCCGTTAGCTATAACTCCGCAGCATTAAGATCATAGATCTTCATTGTTGTATGAATATATTGGATCTGAAACTGTATCTTCCTTGTATAAATTCCAGAAGGCTCTCGTGGCCTGGGGTTGGACAATTGCTATTTTGCATAAGCTGTAACAGAGCACTGAGACTGTCAATTTCCATCATTAATCTAAGAGCAGAGTTCTTCACTCCTTTGTTTTAATTTGTTGTGATTCTCGGCGTCTCTGTTGGAAGGTCGGGGCTCGCCTTCTTACAGAGATTGCCGATTTAAGTAGGTAGATTAACTTAGTTTCCTTTCTGTCGTGTGGTGTGGAATTATTGCAAATATTACTATTAGCTGTAGCAGAGATTAGCTTTCCTTTCAGTAGCATGATTGCATCTTGAATAGTTGTAACAGAGTGGTGTGATAGTCGACTATGTAGGTTAGTTTAGTTTTATGCATGTGTGCTCGAATCAACTGTAACAGCCAAGCTCAGTTCCAATATTTTCCAGATATTTATGCTTTCTAGGATTTCCAATAGTTATCAGTTAGAGTTCAATCTTGTGTTTAGATTCTGATTGTTGTTGTATCTTCAATTGGGTTATTAGAATTGGTAAAGTATGATTGAGTAACGGTAGTTACCAGAGGGATCATTTCAGTGAAGATTGAATAGTGTAGTTTGATAATTATACGATTTAACTTCTTGCAAAAGTAATCTAGTTTATTTTTCTTCTTAAATTTATAACTGCTAGGTGATTTCTGTAGGAAGGTATTTCAATCAATTCCTAGATGTGTGAATTAGCTTAGTCTGCTTTCTAGAGTGAGTTTGGTTGGATAGATTGGTAGGATCATTAGTTACATTTAGTGAATCAATTGCTTGACATGTTTATGCACAGATTATGCCCATTACCATTGAAATAAAAGACCTCCCTGGGTTTAACAATTTATATTGACCATCCTATGTGTTAGTTTTAATTAATTGACATATAGGGTGACCAACATTTTGGCGCTATTGCCGAGGATGGTGATAGATAGACAGAGTTAGTATTTGGTTTCATTTGAGTTTATTTTAGTTCAATTAATTACAGCATGCATGAATACAAGAAAAACAAATCGGGAACCCCCTTTGAATACTAATGTTGCAGGTGGAAGAGGTCGGGGTCATAATGCAGGTTAGGGAATACACACATATATTGATGAGATAATTGCTAAAGCTGACTCTTCCACTAGACCACCGCGGAACTCTACAGGCAGGGGAAATTCTGGTCCTCTGAATACTGAACATTCAGCATCAACAGTGGAGAATACAACAGGACCTTCAACTCTTGTTGTAGAAATTAAACCGCCTGAAGACAAGGGAAGCGCTGTAGGAGCACCAGATAGAGAGGAGATTTACTACATCAATAGAACCAAAGTCACTGAAGAAGCATGGTTGGAGATTCGCCAAGTAGTAGAGGAAGAAAGAAGGTGAAAAGAAGAGAAGAGAGGAGAAGAAGAGGCTAAGGCAGAGGAGGAACGTATAAAGGAAGCTGTTGAATTTTGGACTAGAACCATGGCTGATAGAGAACAGGAGGGCGAAAACGAACATGGGAATAACTAGGAAGAAGAAGGAGAAAATAACCATCCCGGTAATACAGTGGCTACATTAGAAATCCCTATTCTCCATATAGCTGGAGCAGCTCCTATGAAGAACATCTCACCATCAGTTCTCCCAAATTTCCATGGTAAGTCCTTTGAGGACCTTGACGAGTTTCTTTTTGAGTTTGATATCCTCTGTCGCAGCTATGACTACACCTCTAGTGCTCAGAAGCTGAAGTTATTCCCAACCACCTTTAAGGGAAATGCTCTGCACTGGTTCATGAGTCTGGGTCATGAGACTATTACTACTTGGGACCAAATGAAGAACACCTTTCTTTCTAAGTACCAATAATATTGCACAAACTAGAGATACAAAGGAGGAGTTATTTAAAATGGTCCAGAAGGATGAAGAAAGTTTGGAAGACTTTGTGGAAAGATTGTTGTATAATTTACAAAGATCTGGTGATACTGAGATTGGCGGGGATGTGCTCAAGATTATCTTACTAAGAGGAATTAGAGAAGATTGTCTTGATATGTTGAATCTACTAGGAAAAGGGGATATCTCGAAGGAACCTTTTGAAAATATTGTTGAATTATGTCAAAGGTACTCCACGGGATCCTCCAGAACTAGCAAACGAGACAAAGACCGAGACCAGGATGTCTTCACTAGGACTCAAAAGTCAGCTAGTGGAGGGGCCACTCGAGCAGAAATAGGCAAATTACTAGAGAATTTTAAAACAGACATGATGACCTCCATTTCCTCAGAGTTGGATGTCATGAGAGAAAAGCAGAAACAAGTGGTAAAGGATCTCACACTTGGTGTATTCTGTCCCAAATGTAGGAAGAAGCATCCACTGAAGGAATGCCCGTTGGAAAAAGCAGAGGTATGTAGGATATGTGAACTTGAGCATGATACTAAGGAGTGTCCATCATTACCTTAGGTCAAAGAAGTCCTACAGGCATCTATTCCAGATGCGGAACAAGCATACTTTATGGCACAGAAGAAACCATGGCAGCCTCGAAACCAAGGTATGAATCCAGACCCAACATTTTTTCTGAATAATATGAATGGAATGAACAACATGCATAATATGAATACACAATTCCCTTCACATTATTCCAATAGCCAGTGGCATCCATCTCAGAATCCATTGCAAAACCCAAATTCATGGACACCATGGCCATAGCAGTCAAACCAAGCTCCTTGGAATTCCAACTGGAGAAACTCTTACCAAGGAAATAAATTTCCCCATCACCAAACTCAGTATCCACAATACCCTCCTCAACAGTATTAGCATCAGCAGTATCAGCAACCACAGCTCCCTTTCCAAAATAATGCTGCACTTATGAATGCACCACTTCGACCACATCTACCTGCACAACCTAACCCGAACCCAAACAATAAAGAAGTCCGCCAGTTTGAGACTGCCAACATGCCTGCATATTCCATCACCCAAGTTCCCAGCAATGATATACAATTACGATCAGGAAGGGTGGTGGAGCCTATTATCACTGAGGATATTTCACCCCCAGTGATTGAAACTGGAGTAAATCAGCACTATGAGAACATGGTTAATTCAGCAAGCCCCATTATTGAGGATGTTGATAATCCTACTGAAGCAGCCGAAACTCAGAAAGAAACACATGATGTGTCACAGCCTACACATTTGAGTAGAGAACCAACATACCCTGAACGATTGGCCCTACAGAAAACAGTGGAACAACCCCGATTTGATCTCGTGGGAGAATTGAAAAACTTGTATGTTAAAATTCCACTGTTACAGGCTCTCCATGATGTGCTTATCTATGCTAAGATGGTTAGAGATTTGTGTGTCAAGAAACCAGGAAGAAGGCCCAGGGACCCCCCCACTGTTCATGTACTGGGAAAACTTTCAGAATTAATAATGGGGAAGACCCCTGTGGCAAAGTACGATGACCCTGGGAACCCCACTGTTACTGTTCACATAGGGGACACACGAATTCCAAATGTCGTGGTGGATTTAAGCGCATCTATTAACGTTATGACCATAGAAACTGTGAAAAAATTGGGACTCACTAATCTACGGCCAACCCCTACTGTATTGGAATTGGCTGATAGATCAACGATCAAGCCTGAAGGGATCCTAGATGACCTCGTGATCTCAGTCGACTCGTGGGAATACCCTGTGGATTTTTTTGGTGTTACAGCCAAAATCCCAGTTGGGGGGACATCCACTGATCCTGGGAAGACCGTGGTTGGCCACAGCTAATGCCTGTATCAGTTGTCGTCAGGATCTATGACCATTTCAGACGGAACCGAGATCAAGAATCTAACCCTGTACCCTCCAGCTCAACCAAGCACAGAAGCTGAGACTCTATTATGGGCATATTTGGAGGAGGAAGAGGGTGTGCAACCATTATTAACCATAGGGAGAGCCTTAGCATTTAAAGATGAAATAGAGGATGATGCCATTAATAGTTTCATCAGTGATCCCATGTCAGTTAATAAAAATGTCTATCAAATATTGGATAGTACTCTAGCTGCAACAGAACAACAAAATCTTACAGAAGAAACTCTGATCGGTGATGACAGTGTAATTCCAGTACTTAAGAATTCGAAGAGTGTTCCAATAGAAATTGGGCCAGGAAAAAAATTGAATATTAATCCTAATCTGGAACCCAACGAGCTGGAACAGCTAGTCATTCTGCTGAAACTGTGTAGGGGAGCTTTTGCTTGGGAGTACACAGACATGAAAGGAATCCCTTCTCATCTGTGCACTCACCACATCTATATTAAGAGCGACTCCAGGCCTGTATGTCAACCACAACGAAGGATGAACCCGAACTTAAGGGACATAGTGAAAGAGGAAATTCAAAAAATTTTGGAGGCAGGATTCATATACCCGATTTCAGACAGTGAGTGGGTTTCTCCACTTGTGATCGTGCCAAAAAAAATGGGAAATGGAGGGTCTGCGTGGATTGTAGAGAATTGAAGAAAGCAACGCAGAAGGACCATTTCCCCTTACCTTTTATCGATCAGGTCCTTGATACCTTGTCTGGGAAAAAGTATTTCTCCTTTATGGATGGCTTTAGTGGCTATAACCAGATCCAGATTGCTCTAGAAGACTAGGACAAACCACTTTCACCTGCCCCTGGGGGAATTTTGCATATCGGGTACTTCCTTTTGGGTTGTGCAACGCACTCGCGATATTTCAAAGAGCAGTGATTGGAATATTTTCAGAAATGGTGAATGATTGCATGGATATTTTTATGGATGACTTTACTCCATATGGTGATAGTTATGAAGAAGCACTGAAGAACTTGGAAAAGGTCCTGAAACGCTGTGAACAAAGCCATCTCTCTTTGAGCACTGAAAAGTGCCACATGATGATGAGTGTGGGCATAGTGCTAGGGCACTTCATCTCCTCTGATGATATCCAGGTAGATCCATCCAAAATCAAGGTAATTGAAAGCATACCAACTCCTGGAAGTCAGAAGGATGTACATAGCTTCTTGGGGCATGCTGGTTATTACAGAAGATTTATAGAAAACCTTTCCAAACTAGCCTCTCCTTTGTTCACTTTGTTGATGAAGGATGCACAGTTCGTCTGGAATGATGCATGCCAAACAGCGTTTACCGAGCTAAAGAGAAGGCTGTCTACAACACCCATCTTACGAGGACCCAACTGGGTTCTGCCTTTTCACATTTCCTTAGATGCTTCAGATACTACTATTGGAGCAGTTTTGGGACAGCAGGAAGGTAATGCTCCTTATGCTATTTACTACATTCGTAAAAATCTGTCTCCTATTGAACTGAATTATACTGTCACAGAAAAGGAATTTCTTGCCATTGTTTATGCCATCAATAAATTTATACATTATATTACTGCATATTCTACTTTTGTGCACACTGATCATTCTGCTATTAAGTACTTAATGAATAAACCTATCACGAATGCTAGAGTTGCTAGATGGCTATTATTGTTACAGGAATTTGATATCACAATTATTGATAGACTAGGGAAGGAAAAAGTTGTTGCAGACTTTTTATCTCGACTTACTAACAGTGATGACAGTTTACCAGTCGAAGATTCCTTTCCTGACGAACATTTGTTTGCAGTCTCAGCTCACTCCCCATGGTATGCAGATATTGCTAACTTTTTGGCTGCAGGTAAGCTCCCAGCACATCTGTCAAAGAGAGAAAAAAAGAAGATCATACAACAGAGTGCTAGGTACTGTTGGATTCATGGCCACCTTTTCTACATAGGAGTTCATTTAGAAACCAGAAGATGTGTTAGAGAAGATGAAATCTTTAGCATCCTTAAAGCTTGCCATGATGAGCCCTATGGAGGACATTTTGCTGACAAAAGAACAGGCCATAAAATATTGAGGATGGGCTATTTCTGGCCTACATTATTCAGGGATGCAAAGAAGTATGTTTAGGCATGTGATAGCTTCCAAAGGATGGGCCAACCCAATAGATTAGATGAGATGCCCTTGCAGCCACAGGTTGTGGTTGAACCATTTGATAGGTGGGCTCTAGATTTTGTAGGGCCTATTAATCCTCCTTCAAAGCAGAAAGTTCATATCTTGGTTTGCAAAGATTACATGACCAAATGGGTAGAAGCTGTAGCCTTGGTTAAGGCCAATGATCAGGCTGTGATTGATTTCCTATATGAAGAGATTTTTACTCGGTTTGGGGTACCTAAGGAAATCATTACAGACGATGGACCACAATTTGTGTCTCGCAAGATGGAAGCACTGTTACAGAAATTCCATATTCAACATAGAATAACCTCACCATATCATCCACAGGCCAATGGCCAAGTGGAAAGCACAAACAAGGTTTTCGAGGTTATTCTGACAAAAACAGTGAGGAGCCATCGTAGAGATTGGGGTGAAAGGCTTCAAGAGGCACTATGGGCCTATCGTACCACTTGGCGTAACACCAGTAGTTTTTCCCCATATGAGTTAGTGTATGGCAAGAACGCTGCTTTTCCAATCGAATTTGAAATCAGAACTTTGAAAACAACTGTTGAAGCAAACCTGGATTTATCAAAGGCACAAAGGAACCGACTGAATCAGCTCAATGAATTGGATGAGAAGCGCACAGCTGCAGTACATCATACAGCTTTAATCCAACAACAACGCTCTAAATGGCATGATAGATTTATAAAAAAGGGTCTTCCATGTGGGAGACTGGGCTCTGTTATATGATTCACGGTTCAAGAAGGATTTCAAGGGCAAGCTACGCACTCGTTGGTTGGGACCATATCAAATAGAGCAGGTATTTGACAATGGAACAATCCGACTAGTCACCATTGATGAGGAAAAGACACCATTATTCGCAAATGGTCATCGGCTGCGACTGTATCATAAGCCAATCTCAAAGGATACTTTTATTTCACAAGTTGCAGCTGATCCAGAGTATCAGTTAACGCCAGGGCAGGGATTTTTCTCAAACCCTGTGCATCTCTAAAAGCTGCAATTTCCACACGTATTTTTGTACATAAATAATTGGTTTTTCTTTCATTCTGTATTTTATCTACTTTCATTTTTTGCACTTGATCGGTTTTGTTTTGAAGAACTGTGTGCAGGAACTAATTGGAGGAGCAGCAGTCGTGACTGGGCTAGACGATTGCAGATACCCCACATTGTTTCCTGATTTAATAAATCTCTTTGAAAAAGAATGGATGATTCGTAGTCCTCTACAACTAGCTAAAATCCACTATTACTTCATTCTAACACAGCTGCGGTTCCTTGCCTTTCTCATTTTTCCAAATTCAGCAGCTGCGTCTCCGCCATTTTCCCCTTTTCCACAGTTGTGACTCCGCTACTTTTTCCCATTCTGCTAAATCTAACAGTTGTGACTTCGCTACTTTTGCCCATTCCGCTAAATCCAGCAGCTGCGACTCCGCTATTTCCGTTCATTCTCTTCACTTTTTCGCAGCTATGACTCCGCTACTTTTTCCCATTCCGCTAAATCTAGCAGCTACCACTCCGCTATTTCCGTTCATTTTCTTCACTTTTTCACAGTTGTGACTCCGCTACTTTTTCCCATTCCGCTAAACTTAGCAGCTACAACTCTGCTATTTCTGTTCATTTTCTTCACTTTTTCGCAGCTGTGACTCCGCTACTTTTGCCCATTCCGCTCAACTTAGCAACTGCGACTCCGTTATTTTTTACTATCTGCCAAATTCAGCAGCTATGACCCCGTTACTTCCACTTCACTTTTACCCTTCTGTACAGCTGCGACTCTGTCATTTTTTCCTATTTTGCTAATATTAGCAGCTGTGACTCCGCTAGTTTGTCTGTTCTCCGATTAATGATGCTAATAATGATTCAATTGTTGCTAGCCCCACACGATCCAATCATGGTTTGCCACGAAGGAAGATTTTGGGTGTTTTGAGTAGGTGTAAAATTAGGTGGCGGTGGTCACATCTCTTCAGTACATGCGCATTCATACCCACGAGGACGATGGCCGGTTGTGATTATTAATCCATGGCTCAAACTCATAAATGCAAAGGTACGGATCGCATCTTTTACATGATTTGGCATAAAATAAATACGGTAATAACGATTATGTACTGTTGTAACCCTCGATTAATGAACCCATACTAATTAACCTTTAAGGGATTATGTCAATATTATGATTGTATTTATTTCCCGTCACCTTACCCGATTTGCACCTGTTATCCCAATTCAGCCAACTTCATCGTTTCAACGGAATGGTCACATTGGCCCAAACTTCCCTAAAACCCAATTTTTGAACCCCAAAGACCCTTCTGCATGTTCATTAAAATTCAAAACTCCCACATCCAAACTGGAATTTGTTGAATTCTGAACCTTGAGGAGGGATTAAAAATGGGCAACCCAGTCCGACATGAACCAGTAAATACAGAAGCTGTACGTTCCAATGCAGAGGTCCTTAATATTTTTACAGCAGCAGGTTGGATGGCATACTTTGAACAGTTGAACGGTTTTCACACAGAAACCGCATTGCAATTTTCCCTCAACCTGACTGATAGTCACTCTGAGGTCAAAGGACTATGCGTGGATTTTACAGAGGAAATAATAGCTGAATTTACTGGTTTACCCATGGTTGGGAAGAACTTATTTGGACGGAAGGTACATAATGCAAATGCGGTGAGGGAATTTTTGCAGTTGGAGAGCAGGTTATTCCGAAACACTGCGGGCTGGAACTGGCATCCTTACCACCACCCTGGGATCAAGTGGCAATCTTTGTGAAAAGATATATTTCTTGTGGAGGAAGGTACCAAGTTGTTTCCTTCTTTGAACTTCCCTTACTGTCTCATTTACGCCATGGTAATTTAGTGAATATACCATTCTATCTGCTCAAAGCCCTACAAACCATGGTTGGATATGCAAGAACCGCCCAACACCCAGTTTCCTCCCTTAATAACAATGGCTTAGTTAAATTACTGGTCCTAAGAGCCATTGTAAATCCTAGGAGCAATTTTTGGCTGCAGATGCGCCATTCATATAACCCGTATTAGAAATAGGGGGTGTTGGTGAAGATGGTGAGGATCGGCGTTCCTCAAACCCAGTTGGGGGGGAGGCTGGTGCATTAGAAAACCAGGCTAATGACGAAGGGGACGTAAACAAAGAAGAATCAACAGTAACAGAAAACCCTATAACTAAGGGAATTGTGATGGAAACCATGGAGCAGGAGGTAGAAAAATTAGAAGTTGTAACTGTAGAAGAAGACACTCAATTAAAAGAAGCTGAAACTGGAGCAGCTGTTGAAGCTGCGATAGTTGAAGCTGCAATTGCAGAAACATAAATTCAGGAGGAAGGATATCAAACATTAGGAGAGACTGTGAAAATTTTGGAGGTTGTGTCCTCTCCAGAGATAAGGGGTACCATTATTGAGGAAGAAGAGACTGAGGTAAATACCCTTGTGTCAAAGAAACGAAGAACGGGATCAGAAACAGGGGTCAAACACCCACGACAACAAAGAAAAGGAAAGCTAGAACTGCCAAGGTACCAGTAACAGTAGGTGGTGAGGAACACCCAGTGGAGATGATGAGGAAAAGAAGGACTCAATCAACAGCAGCAATAGAAGCAGCTGTGATAGTAGCAGCAACAGAGGAAGCAAAGACAATAGAATAAGCTGAGACAGTGGATGCAATTGGGGGAAATATTGAATCACCCTGAGCAGAGATAGAAGGAGGAGTCAGAGAGAATAGGGAGCCACCCTTGTTAGAGGAAGCACTTGCAACTAGGATAGATATAGAGATTCCCATTTTGAACCCCAAGTCATATGCTGCTATGCAAGAACCCTCCAGAGAAGAACCTCAAATTGAAAATATCCTGTTTGAAAATGAATTATTAAAAGAGGAGGTACAGATATTGCGAAATGAGTTGGAAAGGTGGAAAGGAGTAGTTGGGAAGCAAGCAGAGAGGGACTTGAACACATTAGCAGATGCTGCAACCCTATTTGAAAATCCATCTTTTGCATGTGAAAATGAGAAGTATGGGGAGACTATTTGTCCAGAGTGTGGAGATATATTTTCTATAGTAGGACACAGAGTTGTTGTGTTGGGACTTGCATCACAGAAGCATGTACAGATAGAGGAGGTGGAAGAAGGAATGTTAGAAATCGAAGTGATGGGGGGAAATGAGCCAAGAATCGAAGAGATCCCTGATTTGAATTTAGGAGACAAAACAGGGCAGTCCCAGCCATCAGGGGATACTGAGCTTCATCAGGATCAGTCTCATCAGTCAGAGAAACTTGATATAACCCAGAAACAATCTCAGCAATTCGAAGAAATCGAGGAACAGGGGACTGTTACACAAGAACCATTACCCTTGAAAATATTTAGTGAGGCTGCAACTCAGGCAGCAGCATTTGATATCAAGGACCAAGAAGAAAACACTTCTACACAAGAACTAGTGTTTCTAAAATCATTTGCTACAGTTGCCACACAAACTGAGATGGTTGAGGTTGAAGAAAACAATGTTACACAAGAACCAGTGTTTCTAAAATCATTTGCTACAAATGCCACATAAATTGAGATGGCTGGGATTGAAGTGGGAAAGGAGGATGTTGTCACACAAGAACCAACAATCCTGAGAATTTTGGCTGAGACTGCAACGCAGACTGAGGGGGATGAGGTTGATATGGAAATAAAAGATGCTGTTACACAAGAACTAGCATCTCCAAAATCCATGGTCAAGATTGCACCACAAGCACAGACCACTGCCACCCCAATAGAGGATGAAGCTGTTACAGTGCCAAACCAAAATAAGGAAGTCATTTATCTTGACTCTGATGATGAAAAGGAGGTAGAAGATAGAAGATTGCAAAGGCTGGAGAAGAGGGTTCATTGGTTGAATCTCGAGTTGGATAAATGGCTCAAGTGGATTGATCAGTTCAGAACAGGTATGATCTCTATTCAAGAACATAGGAATGTCATTAAAGGGATGAGAGAAAAATGGGTTGAAGAGTTATTCTTCCAGAAACTCTGGTGGGAGAAACTCCAAGAAAAATTGGAAGGATTGAAGAAACTTGAGTCCCTGCAACGAGAGAAGGACAAGATGTATACTCTTTCCATAGAATTGTTGGGTTGCAGGGCTCCATCCCCCTCTTACCCTGTCTTTCTCCATGAGCAGACAACTTTATTTCAATTAAGAGCCCTTAAGGAAGGGAGGTCATTTGATTTGGCAACAGCTACTTAGTTTTTCGATACTTTTCTGAAGAGTGATTTTGAGGATCAGCATTTGTTATGTGAATTATATTTACATGACAGGGCTTGTTATATTGAATTTCCATCTAATCCTTTACCTCTTCTAGGGGATGTTCAGCGGAGGGAATTTTCCTCTTTTGTCATTAACCATGTAAGATGGCGAGATGCTTTCCAAACCATCCTCGGGAATGAGGAGAATTCTACTCTCTGGATTAGGGGGGAACCTTAGAATCCACCAGCATTCATGGGAAATCATGCTAAATCTCTCAGGGTTCCTTCAATTGTTCGATACTTTACAAGCTTGCGAGATAAACTCCTTACCACATGTGTCCCAATGATTCTTAATATGCAGCAGAGTGCCCTGGAAGGTAGTGAATACAGATGGTTGTAGTCTTCCTCATCCCTGAAGGAAATGGATCCATATGGCTTTGAGAATTTCAGGCAAGCTTTGACAAGGATTCCCAGATATGTGCAGTGCATGAAGAAGTGTGGGCCTTGGTGGATTGGATTAAGATTCAAATTCGCTCTCATTTGGTTGCATGTGAGAAATTCTTACAGAATCAGCTATGCTTTAACATTATAAGAAGGAGAGTCATGGTGGGAGAATTCGACATCCTGCTATGGGTTTATGCCTCAAGGGGAGGCACCGGAACTTGCCTACAATCTTACAAATCTCCACAGGTTCCACTCAGATTCAGATTCGGACTAAGAGAGGTTGTTGCATGAGGACATGCAATTGGATAGTTGGGGAGAGATGTTGGGTCTAGGAAATGCCCCTTTTCGGCCATCCTTACTACATCATTTTTCCCTGATTTCATCCTACTTTCATAAGCCATATCCATGTCTTTCTCCAATTCAATTACTGATATCGATAGGTATAATTTGTTATTGCCTTATTTAATTTATGCCTAAGATTGTTAAAGATTATGGATCTTAGTCCTTGGTTTATATTGATCTGTGTGATTTCATTTAGCCAAAGTCTAAAGCACAGGTGTATCAGCCAAGTGGCGCCAGCTGTTACTCTTCAAAGCACCAACTCCTCGTATTCCAAGGGACAATGCATTCTCCACACAAGCTGCAACAGATACTCACTACAATAGATTCCACTGAATCAGAGCCTAGCTTCAACAGACAGGTCGCATTCCAGTTGTTGCGTCTGTTGATCCATTAATTATTAGAACAACAACATCCTTCATGATTAACAACCTTGTTTAATTCGACTGCATTAGTTAGCTGTAACTCCGCAGCATGAAGATCGTAGATCTTCATTGCTGCACAAATATAGTGGATCTGAAACTGTATCTTCCTTGTATAAATTCCAGAAGGATCTCGTGGCCTAGGGTTGGACAATTGCTATTTTGCATAAGCTGTAACAGAGCACTGAGACTGCCAATTTCCATCATTAATCTAAGAGCAAAGTTCTTCACTCCCGTGTTTTAATTTGTTGTGATTCTCGGCGTCTCTGTTGGAAGGCTAGGGCTCGCCTTCTTATAGAGATAGCCGATTTAAATAGGTAGATTAACTTAGTTTCCTTTCTGTCGTGTGGTGTGGAATTATTGCACATATTACTGTTAGTTGTAACAGAGATTAGGTTTCCTTTCAGTAGCATGGTTGCATCTTGAATAGCTGTAACAGAGTTGTGTGATAGTCAACTGTGTAGGTTAGTTTAGTTTTATGCATGTGTGCTCGAATTAGTTGTAACAGCCAAGCTCAGTTCCAATATTTTCCAGTTATTTATGCTTTCTAGGATTTCCAATAATGATTAGTTAGAGTTCAACCTTGTGTTTAGATTCTGGTTGCTATTGTATCTTCAATTGGGTTATTAGGATTGGTAAAGTATGATTGAGTAATGGTAGTTACCAGAGGGATCATTTCGGTGAAGATTGAATAGTGTAGTTTGATAATTATAGGATTTAACTTCTTGCAAAAGTAATCTAGTTTATTTTTCTTCTTAAATTTATAACTGCTGGGTAATTTCTGTAGGAAGGTAGTTCAATCAATTCCTAGATGTGCGAATTAGCTTAGTCTACTTTCTGGAGTGAGTTTCGCTGGATAGATTGGTAGGATCATTAGTTACATTTAGTGAATCAACTGCTTGACATGTTTATGCACAGATTATGCCCATTACCATTGAAATAAAAGACCTCCCTGGGTTTGACAATTTATATTGATCATCCTGTGTGTTAGTTTTAATTAATTGACATATAGGGTGACCAACATTCTTCAACATCTAAATATAGTAGAAGTAAACAGATGGGAACCCATAATAGCAGAAGGGAACTCAAATTTGATCATCCACATGGCCAAAAAACTCCAACTAGGGCTCCTCCCAGCACAAGTCACGGACAACTGGAGATTGGCGTACAGAGTGGAAGAACTGGGAACTCTCCTTTGCAACCCTCGTGCGTGGTCTTTCAACAACATCAAGAGACATGGGAACAAGGTGTTTGACACCTTAGCAAACATCAGAGTCGCTTACCCTCACAGACTAATAGAAGGGCCCGTGTCACTCTTTATGGATTTGACATGGGCTTCGTAGTGCATTCAGTTGGCTAATAAAGATGATCAGGACAAGAGGCAATGATGTATCGACACCTCAACTAGGATTGATCCTCCAGAAATCCCCACGAGGCCGATCACTTCGCCACCTTTCAACAACATGCCCCAACATGTGACACAAGTGAGAATTATAACAACGGAAACTAGGACTGTCCAGATCAGTTACTCCATGAAGTGGGCTTTGATGATACCGAGATGCTGGATTGTCCTCTACCTCCGAGTATTCATTGCAGAGAATGATTGGAAATAGTGGTTACCATTGTGGATCGAGCGCTTCGGTACATCAATCTGATCCAGCATAGGACGCATTGATGATGGTAAGTCATCATAGTTTTTCTATAAAATGGGAAACCCCTTGGCTATGAGATTTCATGCTTGCTCCTTTTTTCTATCCTTTACGCTGGTCCTCCCTCTCTTGTGCCTTCTGTTTGTTTTCATCCCCCTTAGCTGTTCAATCTTGTGCTTTCTAGTGCTTGCTTTGTCTCCCCAGTTGTTGTTCCTACTCCTCCCCCCCAACAAATCCATGGCCCCTAAGATGCGAACTCCCAGGACTCACAAAGCTGGGAATCGTCCCGAGCACCCCTGCAAAGCAAATAAAACCACCTGTGAGAAAGCCGAACCCTCTCAGGCAGCCCAATTCTTCTGGAAGAGAATTCCCCACCAAATCCATGAGGAAATTGAGGTTTTGGAAAAGGAACTCTGGGAGCAATTTAAGGATAAGCATTTACAGAGCATCCACAAAGAGGTTGAGGAATGGGTTTAGGACCCCGGTACCAATGCGGGGTGTTTGGCTGCTTATGATCGCATTATCTCCACTGATTGGCTCAAGAAGGTCCTTCTCTCCCACGTTTTGATGGATCGTGAGAGTAAATATCTGGGAGAAGCCGAACCCGTGCAATCCTGGAGAGAGCACCACAGTCACTGCAGGCTCATGCATATGAAGGTGGACCTCATCACAATGAAGTTGGGAATTTCGTTGTATCCTCCACTCAACCAGCTGTCTGCTAACACAGGAAGAAGTTCTGGAGGTCTTGTGTGCCGAGGTTTGGGGATCAGAGATCCCAATGGAGCCACCTTCAATACGACTTAGAATGCGGGAGACTGCCCTAGATACCAATGGAGCCACCTTCAATATGACTGCATGGAAGCCACTCTTTTTCTCTATCTAGGTGCATTTATGTTCGACCTTATGATGTCTTATGTTTCTTTCGACACTTATGACACGTGTGGTTCTAATGTTAGACATTTTTTCAGTTCTAATAGGAGTAGGAGGGTTAACTATCCAGACATTCCTTTTTGCAGACAGTTTGATTTTTGTAATTGGTACAACAATGGATGATAGCAGAGGAGATTCTGACCCTTTTTGGGCATTTGTAAGGGGTCGTTGTGTTGACAGATATCTTAGGAAGAATGGGTATTCAGTTATCAGAATGTTTTGAAGCTATGTACTCTTGAAGTTATGTACCCTTTGAAGGACTATAATACGATATGCTTTTACTTATTAAAAAAAAAAATTATTAAACATAATTATATTAACATTTATTAAACACCATGGTTCTTAAAAGAGTAAGATTCCTTAATTGTATGATTATAGATAAATTCATTGATGTTTAATCCCAAATGGAGTGAGATCAACTAGAGTGAGATCAACTAGAGGGGTTGAGAATTGATTTTAAAATTTCATTAGTGTTAGCAAAGTTCATCATACTTAAAGATCACCTACACTTTGTTGTTAAACACACAAACCTAGATGTAAGTGGATAGATGAGCATTAAATCATGGTGGCATCTTCCTCCTTTTATCTCATTATATGAGTTTCGAGGTATAATAGATGAGAAGTCATGGAGGGAAGGGTGAAAAGTCTTGGATCCATGAGACACTAAGAAACCGATTCTTAGGTATATGGAAAAGATTAGGGCACATAGACCTAAATATTTGAAAAATCAAGGTGTGAAGTCTTCGATCTTCATCACTGTGTGGAGTCTTGAATCTACTCAAATGTTATGTCCTAATCAAAAGGAAAGGAATTGAATTATGAATAAGTGTGGAGAGGTAAAAATATGGGTGTGGAATCCCTATTCTTCAATAGAAACACCACCCAATGACATAAATCAACCAGGTAAGCCCTTATGGGTGAAACTTTGAATTAATTTAACTCCAAAACTTAGCCACTTTTGAAGGGATTTTGACTTTAATATTACTTTAATAAAAAATTGAAATATTTAATTATTAATAATAAATTACATGAATTTACCTAAAATTAACACATGGGGATGGGAAATATTAGGATAATTAGTTAATTAACTAAAAATAAAAATGTGATATTTCCACTTCAAAAGAGAGTGTTGAATAACACAAAATACTTCAACATATAAAATAAAATAAAGATATGCATGAGAAGGTGAAGTGTCACATCTATCAAATATATAAAAACATAAGGACCCCCATGGTATGCGGGTAAGAGGGGGCAGCAATAAGATGTTGTTGAAATGGATGAGCTAGAGATCAAGATTAACTTGGATGGTTGATTTAAACTTGAGTGGTGTTTAGAAGAGAGAAAATGGTCTTACTAAGGTTCTCCATGACTTGTGTATTGTTTCATTGGGTAATTTGTGAGCTCATAACTCGAGGGATTGAAGGAGAGAAGTTACTCCTTGATAAGGTTGGGTAGAATACCATCAATATTTGGAGTTGGAATGTGGAGTTGTTTGAGAGAGAGAGAGAGAGAGAGAGAGAGAGAGAGAGAGAGAGAGAATTGAGTTTTGAGTATAGTTTTTAGTTCTTCCAATTTGATGCATTTTTTTATTCATCTATTTGAAATAATTTCTAATTTCCTTAACAATTACTCTAAGTTTCTAGCTAAAAAATGTTATAAATCTATGGGTTTTTTGTAAATAAGAAAAAATTAAATATTAACAAAAAATTGTTACATCATCCGATAAAATAATTCTATCTCATTCCATCAGAGCAGGTGAAAGATACAACAGACTAACATACCCTACTTGCTCTAATATGAAATCAAACACCTTAAGTGGAATAATTATGCATATGGATCATACATCAATATTGACCATAATATACCCTAGATATATTTGAACATTATAGACCGTGTTCATTACAAAATTTATTGTAGAGTAGAAAATAAAACCAAAGGTATCAATTCTACTAAACACAGACCCACAACTCCTTTTTACATAAAAGACCCTATTCAGAACAAAAGAATTGATTGTTATATTGACACAAAAACTAAACATAAGAAAAAAGATAAGAAGAGATTCTTGTCACATATGGACCTGGTTGCAATCTTCTTAAATGAGCTCCCTCATCGGCCTCAGACCAGGAGTGCTAGGAGATGGAACCACAATCAGTATTATACAATGTACAAAATGATGTCCAATGACAACTGAAAACTAATTACAAAATATGAAGGTAACTAAGGTAAGAGCTTCCAAATTCAATACTTCCCTACCTCTTGCGATCCCTTACCATTTCGACCTTGGGAATACACATACATGTCTCCCTCATAGATCCTCCTACAAAAATTTCAAAATAATCCTACCTGTGAAGTGTTCCAAGATTGCTACTAAGTGGGTCATGTCTGCTACAAAGTTCCTTGTATGTATTGTGTGCCCTGTTTTCTATTGCGCCAATTTGCAAGTGCTCCCAATGTACCACTAGAGCACCCAATAAAGTGCGACCATCCTTTTTCTTAATTCACCCATTCTACTAAGTGCGCCTAGTTCTGCACCTAAGTGCCTGAGACTTTCCTTTGTGTTGAAATCATTTATAGATGATTAATGCCTGATTCCCATGTGTTACCTCCCTTTTATAGTGTGTGGTCTCAACCCTCTTCCTCATCTTAAGGAAGTGTGCATCCCAATTAAGGTAGTCTCGATCGTGTCTAGTTGACGTGAATTCCCACTTCTTTGTTCGCATGCACCCTTGATTGAGCTCGAAGTTTCCTCCATGTGCCTTTCCTTGTGCCCGAAGTATTCTTCACATCGCCTTCATATCTCATGCTGCACATGAAGTGAGCCAAGTTCCAAGCCTCTCTTGGGTGTGTCCACCAAGAACACCCTTAGGTGGTGCTCATCGGGTCTGCAAGCTACGCACATGTCTCGGCACATTTCTTCCAAGTATGCTCACTTTCGTAAGAAAATCCCATATTTTGGGTGCCTTAGGCTCATGTCCAGCTCATCGTGGCACCAAGTCTATAGCGGGACCATGCCTATAGGACACTTGTTGATTTCATTCCTTAGGAAAATTCTTGATGTTTGCTTTCCTTTCTATGTAAGGCTATACAACCCACATCACAACCATTGTGTTTCCCTTGTGACACACTCATCCCTATGCCCAAGACACATTTTTCTTCCCCATCATCTATCGTTGCATCATGAAGCAACATGCTCGTCAGACACCAACATCAAAGGGGGAACAATCTTCTTTCGAAATTGTTGTTCAGCAACAACTTTCCAAAACGAGTATAAAAAGAGCAAAAATAGATGAGAAAGAGTACTCCACTACTTGATTGAAGAAAATAGTTGAATAACAAGCCTCTTCGAGAGGGAAACCTCCTTATACAATGTACTAAGTACACAATACAAGAAAAGACACTCCAATTGAAAGGTCTCCTTCCTATATATAGGATACTAAGGGGTACAATCCCCACTAACTCTCCCAAGCCGACATAACTAATATAACCATACCAATGACAATTACCACTAATGGACCAAATCCGACATCAAAACCAATGTAATGAACCACAATATAGGGGGGAATGTGCCCATATTTATGGCTTAACATGCCCCTCCCCTTTAGACAAGTGTTGTCCTCAATGCTTGATTAGTTGCAGATGCTTCTGTATGAAGGACTTATCTTCCCATGTCGAATCTTCAAATGGTAAGTTCTTCCACTTTATGAGGTACTCAGTAATAGCCCAGTTTCGTAGTTGTTTAGTCCTTGTTTCAGTGATTTGTTCAGGTTCCAATATGACTTTTCCTTATTCATCAAGCTCTGGCAAGATTGTTTGAATTGGGATCTTGTCTTCTATTACCTTCTTTAAGCAAGAAACACAGAAAAATGGATGTACTCTTGAAGATGAAGGGAGCTCCAATTTCTAGGCCATACTACCAATCTTCTGCAACACTTGATAAGGAGCATATACTTGGGTGCTAATTTATTGTCCTTCTTTAATAGTTTCAGAGACATATGCTTGTAAGGTTGTAGCCTGAGAAATACCCAATCGCCTTATTCAAAACTCCTTTCACTGTGATGTCGAGGAGCTTGTTGTTTCATCCTATTTTTTGACATAGTCAGGCTGTCCTTAAGTATCTAGAGAACTCCTTGATGGTGCTCTATGTGATGTTCCACGACTTGAACTTTAGATTTTCCTTTTAAGGGAGATGTGATAGATAGAGGCTGGTACCCATAAAGTGCCATAAATGAAGACATTTTTGATGATGTATGGAAGGAAGTATCGTACCACCATTCTGCCAAAGATAACCATTTCACCCACTGTGTTTGTTTATCATATGGAAAGCAACGAAGATAGCCTTCCAAACACTTGTTCACGATCTCAGTTTTCCCATCAGAATGAGTGTGATAAGACGAACTGTGAGCCAATTGAGTACCCAAAAATGAAAATAATTCACTCCAAAATTTTCCAGTGAAAATTGGATCTCTATCACTTACAATAATCTTCAGATTTCCATGTAACTTATGAGCAGTTTCCATAAAGGTTGTAGCTATTGTGCTTGCATTAAAAGGGTGTGAGAGTGCACAAAAGTGTGCATACTTAGTGAGTCTATCAACAACCATCATAATAACATTCTTTTCTTTTGACTTGGGTAGACCTATGATAAAATCCATGGATACTTCTTCCCAGCGCTGACAAGCTATGTCTAACGGTTGTAGAAGTCCTGGGGTCTTAACTGTTTCACCCTTATTCTGTTGGAAAACCAAGCATTCATCCACTAATCTTTGAACATCTGATTTAAGACCTTCCCAGAAAAATTCCTTCTTGACCTTGTGGTAAGTTTTCAGGAATCCTGAGTGCCCACCTATAGGAGAGGCATGTAGTTCATAAATGATGTTCTTCTTGAGTTGGGAGTTTTTGCATAAATATAAGCGATCCTTATACCATAGTGAATCATTTTTCCACACAAAATTATCAAATACACTGGAATCATTCTGTAGCTTTTGAATGAGTGTCCACACAGATAGGTCTTTTTTCCATTCTTCCCTTACTGCTACTATCCAATCTGATTGTAAAATGGAAATGGAACAAAGTAATGTCCCAACATATTCATCTTTTCTTCAGTGAATATAGACCAAGATATAATAGAGTCCTTTTTACAGTCACAAAGCCATTGATATCATACAAATTGATCGGGATCTAAATATAATGATGCAATAGTTACCTTTTGCAAAGTTGGAACCTGGTGTAGATCAAAGAATTGCTCTATTTGGAATATCCATGTTATTGGATCATTGCCATCAAAATTTCTCATGTCAATCTTGGGAAGTTCGGTACCCTTTGGTGACCACCCCTGATGACTTCCATTAGCAAAATAATTTCCTCTTGGAATATTATTATTCATGGAAGGTTTCTCAACATGAGAATTATCTTTATCCTCCATAGTATCCTGGAAGCCCACATCACCTGTAGGAAGAGTATCCCCTGAATTTTGAATGAGATTAGCAATAATGCTCAACTTCTCCTCTAAATTGAGTAAATCAACTGTCCTCACCAAACCCTTCATATTTTCCTCCTTTTTATTCAACTTATGATCTAAATTATCCAAATCCACTTTTTTCACAGACCCTTTAATCATATCTTCCAACTGGGACACTTGGAAAGATAGATCTTCCCTTTCATCATACGTCGAGGATGGATCCTCAGGTGGTTTGGTTGGAGTGTGAGACTTTATACTTCCTTTTGGTGGCATTTTGAACAATATAAATAGATATCAAACCTTATGTGTCCCCACAAATAGATCCTTCTAATCAAAATTAAAAATGGCATACCTTTTCAAACCCTAATTGGAAGATTGTTTTAGAGTCGACTTGAAACTGAGATAAAATTCAACTTTCAGCTCCTCTTGGTCTAAAACTTCGTCTTGTTGTAGTATTCCATGTCCTCTTTCTAATGCCGCAGGTATGACCTAATTCTGATATTCCAATAGAAATATATTGCAAATCTCCCAAAACTTCTTATTTTGGGTCCTTTCAGAATATCTAACTCGTACGGACTTCCACGTGTCCAATATTTTGGATCTGTGTCTGAAACTTCTACCACAGATACTTTGGTCTATCCACTTTCTGATGCAACTGGTCTCACTCAATTTGGACCTTGCATTCCCCATATATGACCTTTTATTATCCCTAGAACACTTGTTTTAGACTAGTTTCTGGACTAGTAAAAAACTCTAGATTTCGAGGCCAATATATCCGAACCTGTGACGTCTCGAGACCTGAATTTCGGACCACATATAGCTCGGCTTGTTTCAGAAGTGGGTTTTTAATATTGCTCTTTGAATCCTTGTAGAAACAAATGTATAATGAAAATTCCAAGATGATTCATTTTGAAGAACCCAGTGCCGCATAAAGAGCTCTGATACCAAATGTTAAGCAACAACTTTCAAAAAAGAGTATAAAAAGAGCATAAATAGATCAGAAAGAGTACTCCACAACTTGATTGAAGAAAATAGTTGAATAACAAGCCTCTTCGAGGGGCCAAACTCCTTACACAATGTACTAAGTACACAAGACAAGACAAGATACTCCAATTGAAAGGTCTCCTTCCTATATATAGGAGACTAAGGGGTACAATCCCAACTAACTGACCCAAGTCGACATAACTAATATTACCATATTAATGAAAATTACCACTAATGGACCAAAGCCGACATAACTAATATAACCATATTAATGGCAATTACCACTAATGGACCAAAGTCATCTAATGTAATGAGCCACAATATAAGGAGAAATGTGTCCATATTTAGAGCTTAACAATTGTAGGAAGATGAGACAACTATATTGTCAATATTTATTTTATGGTCGTTATTATGGATTCAAAATAAACAATTATAAAAAAAAATACATTATTAAAATAATATTTTAATATTATATCTATTGATATTTATATTACAATTTGGGATGGACAAAAAAAACTTCTTCCTAGATTAAAAGATGAAAGAAATATATTGCCAATATTTAATTATAACAAATAAAATAAAGAATTTTGAAAATAGAAAATAATTTGTTATTTTTAAAAATCATTTAATATAATAATATATACGAAACATTACAAAAACCAAAAACAAATATATGATTTTTAAAATTAAAAATAAAATATATTATTTAAAAAAAATATTTAATACAACAATATTTATCAAACATCCAAAAATTGCAAACATATACTTTTGATACGATTCCATTTATTCCACATGCATTTTAGCACATTAATGCGTTTTATTATTAAATATTATTTAAAGTTACATCCACGCAATATTTGTTTGACTTTCTAATCGCTAATAAACATCTTATGTGAAACTTTTATTTATATTAACTTTTTCACATAATTATATATATGTTTGTTTTACGTTTTTTTTAAGGATGTTTTCCTTTTTAAATGTTTTTTTTTCTGTTTATTTTTAAATAAAATAAAAGAATTTATCTCTTTTAGAAGTAGTTTTATTTTAAATATATTTTAATTTATTATATTATTTATGTTTTTTATATTAAACCAAACACTAAAATAATTCTAAGTTTAATTTGAAATCGAAATTATCAAATATCGTTTTTTTTTAACTTTTATATTATAATTTTTATTTTTAATTTTTTAATAACTTATTCCAATGTAATAATAAAATTATATTTATTATTTATTTTAAGGAATTACAAATTTTCTAGTCTTAAAATTCAATCTTTTTGAAAATGTATAAAATAATTGTGTCAAAGAGTTCCATTTTATAACCTAGTAAGGGGATGTATAACTCTTTCCGCGCTCTTCCTAGAGTTGATACATATTCTTTAAAAAAAAAATTATTATTAAAAAAAAAATATATAACTATAAATTAAAATGCTTTGTCAACACTTGTACTCTGATACCTGATCCCTTTCGAGACTTGGTAAGTCCCTTTTAAGATAGATCTATACTCGTTATAAACAAAACATTAAATACTATGTTTTAAAATATATATATTTTAAAAATAATTCATAAAAATCTATCATAATATTTCATGAATAAAAATTAATTAAAAAAATTATAATCAATATGAATAAAATCAAATTTTCAACCTAATATAACATCTATTTACTCAAAATAACTCCGAAATAAAAAAAGGCAGTGTGTGAAACTTTCTAACAAATGTGAATAAATCAAACAATTTCCAGATCTCTTGTCAATTTTTTCCATTGGCTGTTTTCCACAGAGTTATTCATGAATGAATCCGAGAGCCGCAACTGAAAATGCAACGGAATAGTAAGGAGACTAAATTTATATTTATAAGTTTAATCAACAATATGCTTTGATAAACTGGAGAAGCCAATTCCTTTTATTTCTGTCAAGATTTCTTCAAAGCTTTGCTTTTTTTTTTGCCAAGGTAAGCTTTTAGGGTCAAAATTAGCAACAATAGAAAACAATATAGCAATTTACGCTTTTTAATCCGATCTGGTTTGTTTTAAAATGTACCTTTTCTGAGTTAAAACTAGCAGTTAGCAGTCAGATAGGCTCTTTCACTATGGAAATCAAAACAAATTCAAAGAAAAACTTAGTTATATATTATTAAAGATGAGGCATAACTTAGTTTATATATATATTATTACCATAAACTATTACAAGTAAAGTTTAGTGCACTCTTCTTTTTGTTAACTTTTTCTTATTAACTAGTTGTTGCAACTACATACTACAAGTTATCTATACATCCTGTTATTTATATATATATATATATATTATTTGAAATTTAAAATAGCTACAATAAAATTAATAAACATATATTTGTTATTGTGGATTTTTAAAATATAAACACTTATCTATACCATTGCATACATTAAAAAAATCTTTAAATCCATGGTAGCTTTCTATCCAATAGACACTGTCTCAAATTTCAATAAGAAATGTGATCCTAACAATGCCAACGTTACTGAACAATAGCAACCAGATCTACAACAGAGTGCTGCAACTCATAGTGCTACAACTTGTGGAGTAACCGCATACAAGTACCAGCAGTCATATAATGCAAAAATAGTACATCTGTTTTTTACTATGCAGATAGTACGTGGCACGGAGCTATAGTCATATTTTTATTATTATTTTTAAATTAATTAATAATTAATAATTAATTTAAAATATAAAATATTTTAGATTTAAAATTTAATGGGTACTTTTATGTTTTTAAATCCAAATGTGTGAAAGTTAAATGATTTGTTTTAATGGTTTCTAACTATTTTATCTAACACATTATTATTCTTTAGAAGTAATTTATTAAAAACATAAAATATGTTAAATTGAAATTTAATGTTTATTTTCTGACAGATTTATTAATCTGTTCAAAGGATTATACTAATACAGTTATTTAACTTGTGGTAGATGAATAAGATAAATTATAAGTTAAATGCTACAAACAGGTTACTTATTTTTTATATGTAATTGTACTAACTTCCTGTTATGAATCAGTTAGAATTATTTATACATTAGCTATGAGTTATCTATACATAACAATAATATATTATATCGATCTAATTATTTAAAAAATATCATATAATAATAAAATTAGATCAACCACTTAATTTTTAACTAATCAATATTGATATAGCAGAAATTAAATGTAAGTCACTGTATATAATTAACTACAAAATTAACATTATATATATATATATATATAAAATAGAATATATATAAATAATTATAATTAGAAATATTGATTAAAACCTTTATGGAATAGCAGGGATAAGGATGAGATACCTTGACAAAAAATCCACGTAAAAGAGCCCACAACACACATTTGGATTTTCCCACAGGGTTAGAAATAAAATGTGTGTCACATAACTCCACATCCGAAGGTCCATTGCGCTCTGTGTGATTTACCCTTTGTGGGTAAGTAAATCATTCTCTAGGATAACACCACCACCAAAGGTTTGCAGGGCGTTGTGGGTCCACCCTTTATGCCTTAAAATGATGTGTTCTCATGGGAACTTGCACTCAATGCTCTGTAGTGCACTTTAGGTTTTTCCTGCGGTACTTGAGATGGATTGTTTGCATGAAAAGAACCTGGGGTAAAAAGTCCTCAAAGCATTATTTATAATGCTCTTGTGATTTTCTTAGGGGTATTTTGGAATTTTAAGGGTGCACTTGGTTTTGAAAACAAATAAAGTAATAGGGGATCCCATGGATTTTCTTTCCTAGGAGATAAATATGCATGGGAAGTTTTTCTAGGCACAACAGATAGGTCACCAATAAGGGTTTATGGGTCCCGAGAAGTTTTGTATGTTGAGATGAATATTACTTCCTACTAAATATTACTACACTGGCAGAATTCCCAAATTCCTTTTGGATATAAAGATGTATGAATTTCATTGGTTGGCCACCTTGAATTTGTTAACATCTACACATAAATAATTTCCAATTTCCTTATGCATGAAAAGATGATGGAATTTCACTCGTGGGTTACAAAGATGACCACTTCTAGGATCATGAGGAAAATGGATTGTCAAGTGCTATATCTCTCTCATATATGTGCAGTGTCAAAAAATAGTAATTAGCCCAACCTCTCAGGGCACCAACTAAAGAGGCTCAACTATTCTCTTAGCCATACGACATAGGTGTTCGGATATCCACATCATCTTTTTCAGGATCTTGCATGCAAATTAGGGTTTGCATGCAGAATCTAGGGTTTGCATGCACCTGCATGCACTGGCATGCATCCCAGTCACCAGTTTGATGCCTCCAGCACCTTATCCACCTCATTCTAGCACCCAGGAGCCACCTACCACAGAGTTTTAGCCCTCCTAGGCTGAAAGGCGCCCACTTCTCACCTACTGCCAGAGAAGGGCGCACTTGTTCACCTACCATTGCAGTTCCACTTCAGTTACATTCAGTTAGCTCCGATTCTCCCTGATTTGAGGCTAGTTTCACTCCCGACTGACTGTATCACTTCCGTTGGACCTCCAGTTTGATTAGGTGACTTGTTCTGACTTCAGTTAGCCTCCCATGCGTCCCCACTGAGCCTCCAGATCCTAAATCAGTGCTACACACTTCAGTTACACTTATTACACTCAGTTAGACTCAGATTGACACCTGGATGACTGGTTGTTGTGCATTGATGAGCACCACCGATTGATTGATGAGGACTTCTAGTTAGAGTCAAGCTACTCCATTCTGTAATTCGAATGACCTCCTTAGGAAATTCGAATTGCTCAGTCATTGTGACAGTTTGTATTGTAATTCATTCACCCTTTCTGGGATAGACAGCACTGCTGCATGTTTTGCACAGTTTTGCACCATATTTTCTATGTTCATCCGTTGTGATTTATTTACTTTTTCATTAGATCTGCTGTGACTAATTTTACATGGTATCAGAGCCATTGCAGGGACAAGATCTCTTTTCTACAGGTGTTCTACAAGAAGATTTGACTGAATTGCTAAAAATTGCAAAAAGTTTGGCATGAGATATCTCAAGGGCATTCGCTCATGTGCATGCAAAGCTTGAAAAATATTCCAATACCACTCCAGAAGCTTGAGTTACCACATAATTCCTGGAACTGATACATTGGACCTATTCAACATTGCTTGAAATCCAATCCCAGGTGTGATGCAACTCTCAAAGGGTGGATTGTTCGACCTTATTGTGGTTGTTTTTATGTGATTTGCAGGTTTATTGTCTCCTTCAATTGCACTCGCTACATTGTGCATGCAAGCTTCCCTACAGCAATTGCATTCGCTATCTTGTGCATGCAAGCCTATTCTACATCAGTTTGACTCGCTCCTAGCAATGGAATACTCTTCTTCAAAGCCTATCCTCACCCCATTCAATTATTTTGATTGGAAAGATGATATGGAGATCATATTACGTTCAAAAGGTTACTACCGAGTCACTCTTGGTCTTGAATTGGAGCCAAACAATGTGTCAGATCGAACCAAACACTACAACAAGCTTGATGAAGCTTATGGTCTTCTTTGTCTCTCCATCTCCAAGGATCTTCACTTCCATCTCAGCGGATTGAAGACTCCAAAAGCCATATGGGAGCAACTTGAAACACTATTCGGCAAGCAGGATGAGCTTAGGGCTTTTCAATTAGAGAATGAATTGATTGGCCTTAATCCTGAGAATTTCAAGACCATCAATGAATTCTTCACAAAATTCAAGAACTTGAACTTGCAATTGAAGAACAGTGGTGTTATCAAAGAGGATAAACAGTTGATCCTCTCCATTCTAAGCAAGCTTGGGAAAGATTATTCGGTATTTGTCTCTACTTTCAATTCCGGTCGGCTAACTACCCCGAATTGGAAGATGCCTACCTTGAATGCCTTCATTGAGTCCGTTACAAAAGAGCATGACAAGTTGATTCAAATGGGGTCCATAAGCTCCAAAGATTCAGCCCTATTTGTTCAAGGACCCAAGATCTCGAATGGTAAAGGAAAGCAAAAGAAGGACAAGCCCAAATTCGAGCCTCACAAGCAAAAAGACAAAGGCAAGCAAACGGATGCACCATCCAGTTCGAAATCCAAGCAAAAGGGCAAAGAAGGTAACCAAAAATCTAAATGTACTTATTGTAACCATGGCTTTCATCCCGAAAGTTCATGTATGAAGAAGACTATAGATCAAATGGCCCTCTTTTTGGAAAAGAACAACATAACCCTTCCTGACGGTGCAAGGAAGAAGGATCGGAATGATGATCATGAAAGAGGACAAGCACTCATGGCAACGGTTTCGAAGCCCACTACTCTCTTGATAGATTCGGGTGCATCAAATCATATGGCTGCAAATATTGATTCTTTTTCCTCATTCGATCCAAACAGCTCCATCCCCATCCATTTGGGAGATGACTCAAAAATTTCTTCAAAGGGCAAAGGTACGATTCATGTGGAACATGGAAGCTTTCAGAATGTTCTCTATGTGCCTTCCTTATCTTCGAATCTCCTTTCTGTGTATCAAATGACACATACTGGTGAACCAAAGCAAGTCACATTCAGCCCTAATATAGTTGAAATTTCTGATATCAAAAGTGGAAGACTAGTTGCGGTTGGAAAGGCAAACCACACTGCAAAATGTTATGAGTTTTCGCACTTTATTCCGCTTGCAAAGCCCACTGCTCTTCGCACACATGGTAATGAGGTTAGTAGGCTTTGGCATGAAATATTTGGACATCTAAATTATAAGTATTTGCTGCTGCTATCAAATAAATCCATGGTAGATGGGCTTCCACAACTCCGTTCCTCGAAGGGAATATTCACTGGTTGCATTATTGGGAAGCACCCCGAGCACAGATTCGACCGCGGCAAGGCTAGCAGAGCCTCTACTATTTTGGGATTGATCCATTCTGATATCAGTGGTCCGCTGCCCCATATGTCACTAAATGGTTCAAGGTATGTTTTGACATTTATTGACGATTTTTCCCGCTTTACATGGGTATTCTTTCTCAAAAACAAGTCAGAAGTGCTTGGAAAATTCAAGGATTTTAAGGCTTCTGTTGAGACCACGACTGAGAGAAAGATCAAAGCTCTTAGATCTGATAATGGTGGGGAATATATCAAGTCCGAGTTGCTGCAACTTTGTGCCCAAAGCGGAATTAAGATCCAACATACAGTTCCCTACACACCCCAGCAGAACGGTGTAGCGGAAAGGAAAAATCGGTCACTGAAAGAGATGGCTACATGCATGATTGAATCGAAAGGTTTGGCTGCAAATCTTTGGGCTGAAGCAATCAATGTTGCTGCATATATACAGAACCGTGTTCCACATTCATCCGTGAAAGGTATGACTCCTTTCGAAGCATTCTTTGGTCACAAACCGGATGTGTAAAATTTGAGAGTTTTTGGCTCTACTGCATGGGCTAGAATTCCTTCTGAGAAGAGACGAGCTTTGGATCCACAAAGTATCGAGTGCATATTGATAGGATATGGGGAAGAATCAAAAGCATATAAAATCATGGATATCAGATCTAAAAAGATATTCATAGAGCGCAGTGTGCATTTTGAAGAACCGCTTCAAGAATTGCAACTAGTCGAGGAAAAGACTGCCGATTCACCGCCTTCACCAGAAGAAGATCCGAGCAGCGATAATGAAGGTATGAGTTCTGATATTTCTGATATTGTAGCAGCATATGATGATCATGACATATCAGGTTCGGAATCCGATCATTATGATCCTCCTCAGTTACCAAAGTGGGCCCAAAACACTCTACATTCTGCTGGTTCGAATCTTGGAAATCCTGCTGATCCGAGACGAACAAGAGGAGACTTTCAAAGAGCAGGTATGGCTCTTTCTATTGCTGATCCATTTCTTCCTGAGATTTGTTATTTGATGGCTGGTTCAGATCCTACATCATACTACTCAGCCCATCGAGATCCGAGATGGAAAAGTGCCATGGACGAAGAGTACAGTTCTCTTCAAAAGAACAATACATGGGAGCTAGTTTCTCTTCCACCTGGAAGAAAATTAGTGAAGTGTAAATGGGTCTACCGTACTAAAGTTGCTGCTGATGGCACTATCAGCAAATATAAAGCAAGGTTGGTGGCAAAAGGTTTTTCCCAAGTCCAAGGAGTGGACTACACAGAGACCTTTGCACCGGTTGCAAAGATGGATTCCATCCGCCTTGTTTTAGCTATTGCCGCATCCAAGCACTGGGAAGTGCACCACATGGATGTGAAGAGTGCATTTTTACATGGAGACCTTGCTGAAGAGGTCTATATGCAGCAGCCAGAGGGTTATACATCAGATCCATCATTGGTTTGTAGATTGAAGAAATCTTTGTACGGGTTAAAACAGGCCCCAAGAGCTTGGTACGCAAAGATGGACTCCTTCCTTCTTTCTCAGAATTTCCAAAGATGCAAATCTGATCTGAATGTGTATCTTCAACGCGATAAAGGTAATTTGTTGGTTATTGTACTTTATGTTGATGATCTGCTTATTACTGGTAGCACACTTACTTCAATAAACAAGCTAAAATCTGCCTTAAATCTAGCTTTTGACATGAGCGATTTGGGCTTGCTGAGTCACTTTTTGGGCTTGGAGATAGCTCAAAATTTTGATGGGATCACTATATCTCAGCAAAAATATTCTTCCGACCTGTTATTGAAGTTTAATATGGCTGAATGTAAGGCAGCCCCGTTCCCATTCCTCTCAGGAATCAGTCTTGAGGAGGGAGATTCCACACCGCTTGCAGATTGCAGTATGTATCGACAGTTGATTGGTTCACTACTTTATTTGACACACTCACGGCCTGATATCTCATATGCCATGAGTGCCGTGTCAATATATATGCAGCAGCCACATGAGTTTCATTGGCGAGCAGCCAAGCGGATCTTGCAGTATGTGCAAGGTACGAGACAGTTTGGCATACATTATGCTGCAGATTCTGAGCTAGATTTCATTGGTTTTACTGATTCAAATTGGGCAGGTGATAGCATTGATCGGAAGTCCACTTCCGGTTATGTTTTCATGATTGGTCATGGTGCTATTTGCTGGTCCAGCAAAAAGCAAGCAGCCATTGCACTTTCTTCAGCAGAGGCAGAGTATCGAGGGGCAGTAAATGCCTGCATTCAGGCAGTTTGGTTGCAGGGTATTCTTTCCGAGTTTGGTTTTGGTGGCACTACTTCGACTGTCTTATTTTGTGACAATCAAAGTGCTATCAAGATCTCCACAGATCCAGTTCAGCGGCAGAGGAACAAACACATTGAGATTCATATGCATTACATTCGACAGTTGGTGCATGACCGCACCATCATTCTGCAATATTGCCCTACTGATGAGCAAATTGCAGACATCTTCACCAAGAGCTTCACTGAGAAGAATTTCTCTTACCTCCGTTCACTGTTGGGGGTGAGTTCCATCATGGTGGAGACAGATTGATTCATTATTATGCTTTAGCTTGAGGGGGGGCTTTCTTCCCACTGGGTTTTCCCTCTTTCCTCACTTAGTTTATTTTCAGCATTTTTTGGATTATTGTATTGGGGTGACCTTTGGTCTTAGTTACCAGGGCCCTACATTATTTTTTGCACATCATAGTCTAGCTTGAGGGGGGGTGTTCGGATATCCACATCATCTTTTTCAGGATCTTGCATGCAAATTAGGGTTTGCATGCAGAATCTAGGGTTTGCATGCACCTGCATGCACTGGCATGCATCCCAGTCACCAGTTTGATGCCTCCAGCACCTTATCCACCTCATTCTAGCATCCGGGAGCCACCTACCACAGAGTTTTAGCCCTCCTAGGCTGAAAGGCGCCCACTTCTCACCTACTGCCAGAGAAGGGCGCACTTGTTCACCTACCACTGCAGTTCCACTTCAGTTACATTTAGTTAGCTCCGATTCTCCCTGATTTGAGGCTAGTTTCACTCCCGACTGACTGTATCACTTCCGTTGGACCTCCAGTTTGATTAGGTGACTTGTTCTGACTTCAGTTAGCCTCCCATGCGCCCCCACTGAGCCTCCAGATCCTAAATCAGTGCTACACACTTCAGTTACACTTATTACACTCAGTTAGACTCAGATTGACACCTGGATGACTGGTTTTTGTGCATTGATGAGCACCACTGATTGATTGATGAGGACTTCTAGTTAGAGTCAAGCTACTCCATTCTGTAATTCGAATGACCTCCTTAGGAAATTCGAATTGCTCAGTCATTGTGACAGTTTGTATTGTAATTCATTCACCCTTTCTGGGATAGACAGCACTGCTGCATGTTTTGCACAGTTTTGCACCATATTTTCTATGTTCATCTGTTGTGATTGATTTACTTGTTCATTAGATCTGCTGTGACTAATTTTACAATAGGTACATAAGAGTAAGATTCCCCATTTACTTACTCAGTGTCATTATAGGAAAACATTGGCTGATCAAATTATCTAGATTTCGTTTTATGTTACATATAGGTCTTCCCTTATACCAAAGGGTACATGGAAGTGAGATTCCATATGTAGATGTTGTTTGATGTGGTACTACTCAAACGGGTGCCAACAAAGTGTTAAATATACAACATCAACAAACATTCTCCAAGCCAATCTTGTGTAGCCAAGATTGATCCTCCCATATAGAGGTGAGCATTTTGATTGACTTCCGTGTAAAGGTTATTCATCCCGTATAGAGGTAATTTATCAAAGTAATGATGTTGTAAAGTCTTATTGGGCAAGGCTCCGAACTTGTGTGTCAAGTCATGATTATCATGTGGACCTTCTGTATAAAGGTATCCATGCGATGGACCTCCCGTATAGAGGTGGAACTTCTGTATAAAGGTCATGCTTTACTTCTTAAATGAATTTAATGTTGTGTGATATATTATTAACAATGATCACCAGTTGCTATTAAGTCTATATTATTAACCATGATCACCAGTTGCTATTAACTCTCCATTAGAGATTGATCACCTCTAAAGTGAATTACTTTAGCATATGATCATTTGGTCCGGAATAATATAATATGATCATAACATCTGATAATTCTTCTTAGTATGATGTAATGTTTCAAATAATTAAATTTAGTAGATATTGACCATGCAATAAGAGATAAAGAAATAAAAGATATAACATAGAGAGCGAGAGAATTCGAAATTTCCCATGCAGATAGTTCAACTAATTAAAGAGAACTTGAATTTTTAAAGATTAAGTTATAAAGCTTCAGTTAAGTATCAATGTATGCCTCAATCAATGCTTCAGTTAAAGCATCGGTTAAATATATGCCTCAATTAACTAAAGAACTCACATTGGCCACTTCAAGTAAATCAATTAGCATGATTTCAGTTAACTAAGTGTTAAATAAGAAGGACTAGTTAACTAAAGTGTCTTAAACTTCAGTTAAAATAAAGGATGACACTTCAGTTAATGGGTGCCATAAAATTCACATTAAACAAATTTGCAAATAATCAATATCATGGAAAGATTTAGCATCTTTTGTTCAACCTTAAAAATATCCAAAATAACCTACCACATACAAATATGTATTTCAAAATCAATAAAGTTAAAAGCTTTTAAATAATCAATTTCATAAAATTCACAAAGGATTTATCATCTTTCCCTCACTTCAAAAAATTAAAAAATGACCTAACAAACACAAAGGTGTCCACACTATTGTTTGAAAAATACTCGTAAACATGCAACCTTTGTTGTGCACAACAACCAAGCAACCTTTCTCACTGTTGAAAATTGAAGCAGCCTTTGTGGTGCACAACAACCCAGCAACCTTACCTTTGTGGTTCACAACAACCAAGCAACCTTGAGAGACTTTATTGTTGAAGATTTCCCTCAAGCTTTACTTCATTCATAAGCTCTAGTTTGTTATAGATAATGTTTTCACTGTTATTCCTTTTCCACCTATGGATCTCCCCTAAAAGAACAAAAAGCCAATAACATTAAGAATAAATTATGCAAAAACATGTCAAGTCACTCACAATTTCATGGTTTAAAACAATAGTTGTATATATAGTACATACTATGTATACACAGCCTTAACCTCCTTCTCCACGCTTGTTGATTTCACTCAATATCGATTTTGGTTTGTTTTAGAAAAAAATAATTAAGAATCCAATTTCATTGGGTCATGCTTAACAGAGACCAAAATTCCATATCCTACCTTCTTTTTGTGCAGGGGTCACTTTTATCTGTGAAATGCCAGATTTCAGTTTGCTCCACAGGGAAAAGACAAACAATTAAATTTATAACCATACCTCTCACACTACCCATTGTTATGGTTAACGTTTTTCAAGAGGATTATAGAGTACACACCAAGTTACACCTTATTGAATTTTCCAAAAGAAAAATACATTTATATTAAATAGATTCTTGAGCCAAGTATCATCCCGCAATCCTTTCATCTTTTTTAATCCCACCCATGACTAGAGATTTTGTAGCTTTATATATGATGACCTTACCGCAAAGGGCATGGGGTTTCTTCAGCTGGAAAACCCACTAGCGATTAGTTGCAAGTGCAACACCAAGGGCCTCACCAGGTTTCGGTAGCATGAATGATTGAGCCCATCATCTCGACCCTAATCGATTTCACTATTGGGGAATCAAAGCAAGGATATTTCCCTCTTCAGGTAAACTACAGCACTCGTGAATGGTGGGAAGGGAATAGTTTGAGCGAGTTGAAGCACAACACCCTATATATTTAAAAAAAATCTCAAAATTGTACATGTGATTTTAAACTTATTATACTTTTAAATTCTTAATTTTAATCTATTTTATAATTCAAAATTAAGCAAATATATGTTACACTATAGAAAGATATCCAGAGATTATACATATATTACTTGACCACGGGAACTCGAGTAGAAGGGTAATATTTCAAATCTGATTGTGCAACTTCCTAACAATGTTTGATCTTCTTGTTTGATATAACAACATTCGTAGATGTCCATCCTCTTGAGACTGATCTATTGAATGAATTGACCCACGGAACCGGATGATATCAATCCATTGATTGAACTGACTACATGAAAATTTTGATTGAGCATCCAAATTTTCAATTTTGACCCTGTTTACCATCACAACCAGACCATCTCAATCACAATATATATGGTTGAGCAACCATCTCAATCACAATAGCTATGGATAAGAAAAATATTTGTGCAAAATACCAAATCCCTTGACCTCTGTCCTAAAATCATAAAATAAGTTTTTGTGATATGAAAATAGTAACTTCACAAACTTAAAATAAAAAACAATTTTGAAGCTATTTTTGTCTTAAAAATTGTCTTAAACTTTATAAAAAATTTAAAAGCAATTCAAAATAAATATTTAAGATAATATGTTAATATTGTCTTTAAAATTCGTCTTAAACATCCCCATCTTGTAGTAGTGAGTGCACAAATGTTTTTTTTTCTTCTGAAGGAGTGGGGGGCATTGGTGTGTATTGTCTACAAGGGCTTATCCAACATGTGACTATTCCACCCTGCCTATGCCTTTTCAATCAAGGTATGCCCATAAATATTCCTTGAGATCCAAGCTATAGATTGCCTCCAACCTTACTCACTTACTTATCCAAGAGTTACTTATTTCATTACTTAGGCAATTATTGAGCTATGTCTTACTCATTAAAAAAGTAGCCACAACATAGTACAAAAGATATAGGTTCAACAATAAAGTCCAAAAAATTTATACAATGTACAAGAGGTTTCCCAACCACATCTGGGAACCAATTACAAAATTCAAAGGAAACAAAGAAGAAAGAATACAAACTCAATACTTCCGTACCACCTACTAACCCTTGTCGTTCTGATTTCATGCATACATAGAATTATCTCACTCATATACCTTCCTTCTCAACAAGGTCACCGAATCACTCAAAAACCTTTTATCCTTAAGTATTCCCACTAAGAATTACTAATCCATGTATCATAATTGTCAAAATTAATATCTCTCCATCCTTTATCTCAATCCCATCATGCTCAAATGCAATGTGCCATCATGTCTATGATATTTGGGTAGATAAACCAATTTTGTACCCTGCTAATGAAATTCCTCCTTCCTAAGTATCTCAAACCAATGCCCTCCTACCACAATATTTCTACATTCTCCCTAGACTTCAGTCTTCATCACCAAGTTGCTTCTGCAACTTAGAAAGCTCAAGCTATTATGAAGCTTTCCTCACACAATTTTGTATCACTTGCACCCATGTTTAGTCTTGCTTTCCTATGTCTCCCATGGGTGTAAAAAGTGATGTTAAACAATTTCAACCATTAATTTTCTTTCTACTTTGGCACCATCACCATGGAACCACTTTATTGTCTCATTGGATGCTCCTAGGAAGTGATACACGAGTCTATATTATGGAGTGGAATGAAGTGCAAAAGTGGTGGCCTTGGCCATTGGCTCCAAATGGATCAACTCTCCATACCATCTCTATTTCATGTGGTTCTATCTTAGGTTTTCTTTGATTCATACTGAAGTATAGCAAGAGAGGAAACTTTGTACCAATGCCCCCACCACCTTCATCCCACAACCTTGCGTCTTCTGGGTCATTCAAGCCATCCTTATATCCAAGCAAACCTAAGGAAATTTCCCCGCCATTTGGAGTTTATCTAATGTTCATAAGATTACTCCTCATTTGTAAAACCCCAACCAGGGTCCTTAGTTTGTTTTACAACTCTCAATAAAAATCTGTCTTCTACTGTTTACGTTTTGTTTTAAATTTATGTTTTCTAATTTCTACTGTTCCTAATGGCTGTAAAAACAGTATTTACAGCTTCAAAATATGTATATATATTTTCTAATTATCGTTCTAACATCAATTACAGGTTTTCATTCTCAACAACAAACATATAAGCACGTAATTTACCAATTCTATTGGTGCAGGGAAGCAGATTATAATTCCAGCATATAACCATTTTTATTTAACTTACAACTAAATTTGACAAGGTAGAAATAATCAACATACCTACTGGAAAATACCTATAGGTAGCTTGCAGATCCCTTTTTCTTTGTTGCTGTCCTGCTTCTCCTTGCTTTTCCCTGCAGTCAAAAGCCTTCCCCACAGTTTTGAAACTCAACCAATCGAACCAGTTTTGCCACCCTACCAACTGGCGAGATCTCGCCGACCACCTAGCTCCAAAGGTACCCCTTTGGACCCCCGAGCCCAAACCGAGTACAAGCCTAGCTGCTGTATCCCTTTAGTGAAAAAAACAAACTCCAACAAATCCCTCTTTGCAGCTTCCCTCTCCCAATTTCTCCCAAAATCCTAAGGTAAAAAGGATCCCCTTCTCCTTCCCCCTTTAACCATCTTATACCAAGTTTGCCGACTCTTCTCCCCATTACTACCCCTATCCCTAAATTAAATTTCATCCAACCCATTCATCTACCATGTAAGTCCTCGAGCCCTCAACTTGGACTTGGACTTTTTAAATATTAAATTAATATTAAAAGTGTTGGTTGGGGTCACTTCTCAACCGTAACTTCAATTCAATTAAATTTAATTCTTTTACTTAATATAATAATTTAAACATATCCTAACTCATATTTCCATTTTGACCATTTAATTAATAAATAATAACTGTTACATAAATATTATATAGTTTTAAATTTACGGTTGGTTCACCAATTTAATTTAATTAACAGTAATGGTCAATTGATTAACTACTATTAACCTAATCATTTACTTAATGGTTTTTAATGTTTATAATATGTTAATTCCCTCCAATTATAAATTTAACTAATTCAATTTATCAATTATGAACCATAATCCCATCAATGTAATTCATAACATTATCAACGTGTAATTATACTAATTAAATAAAATTAACTAAGATTTAATCGACTTTACCTGGTTCCATTTTAATTACATCTTAGTTGTAATTAAAACTACTTAACAATTAATCAAGCATCCTAATCAATTGCATTAGTCACTATCTCGGTTAACCTTAGCTTTGCTTATTAATCAACAACAATTAATTATTAATGGACAATAGCTAATCATTAATCAACATTATTAACTCTAATCGACTTTATTAATCTTAATCCACAAAATTTAATCGTTAATCTACATTATTAACATTAGTCATCATTATTAACTTTAATCGACACTATTAACATTGATCAACAATAGTTAATTACTAAACGACAGAAATTAATCATTAAGCGGCACTAATTAACATTATTACTCAACAATATTTCATGTATTTCATACTATGTAGGCGAGTTACGTAAGCGTAGCTACTGCTTACATCCCTCACGTAAGTACACTAAAAGTAATAATTCACATACATCAATCATAATCAAGGAACTTATCTTTTACCGACACATGTTTTAACATAGTTTGCAAGGTACAAATCCATTAACCAAAATCCAAATTACGACAATTCATACATTACTGATTTATGACACATACTAACCAAGGGTTTTACACACCTACAGTTAAATCGTGTATTCACCCCTACTTCACGCTACACCTATCTACCTACATCATTACTAACTTCCACATCCTATCCTGTCCTCTGCTGGACTACCCTGGAATGTCATGTCATGACCGGTTCCAGCTAGAACCCGTAAGCGGAAGTGTCGACTACATCGACCAAGCTTCCCCAGCAGGAAACCACCAGTCATCATCACACACCTTGGGGAGCGCGCCGTAGCACAACCCTCCCATGACTCTAGGTTTCGGGGATAAACGGTGGGTAAAGCCTCCACCCCCCCTAATGGAACAAGGGACTATGTCCACCCGACATAACAACAGCGTTGCACTTGTACTCGGTTTGTCATCGTATAACCGATCTGGGCGGTTGAGTTTCCTGAAACCCTACCCCACCCATGTCATAACATACATCATAATAAACAGCATAATAACCATACGAAAGTAAATAATGCATCACTCGCATACCATTTTATCTTTCGAAGTCCATGTCCCCGAGGCCCTCCCACCTCGTAGGATCCAACTATCACTTAGCCGTTTCAACCTGTAAGTCAGTCCTCGACATACAATATAGAATATCGTGCATAAATACTCGATATGTACACACATATATTTCATCATAACATAACAACAATAAACTCATTCATTTGCCATGCACCTGGCATAACATTCATTATTTCAACATATGACTGTAACGGTATCCATGTACCCATCATTCAGTAAATTCCATATATCTGACATAATTAACACATGATACATCTCTAAACATGACTATCGATCATAATACTATCATCATACACACACATATATATATCGTCAAAATAATAGAACCATATGTCCACAGGGTCGTCAACCGACGAGGTCTCATAGTCAAACAAATACAACATATAATAGTAGTTCAGGTAGTAATGTCAAAACGGGGTGTTACATACACCCACCCTTCAGGAAACTTCGTCCCGAAGTTATGATCAAAATAATGTGGGATAATCACGACGCATAGTCTCTGCGTCCTCCCAGGTAGCAGACCCCGAGCTATATCGGTCCCACTGGACCTTAACTTGGTCCACCAAATGGTGCCTCAACTGTTTAACCCTGCGGTCCAATATAAGTAATGGTTTGACCCTGATGGTTCCCTCGTCTGAAACCTGCAATTCCTTCCAATTTATTTTATGTGACTCATCAGCTACATAATGTCGTAAAACAGATACATGAAAAACATTATGAGTTTTGTGCAAATGGGGTGGCAGCGCAAGACGATACGTGACGGGTCCAACCTTTTCTAAAATTTCAAAGGGTCCTATAAATCGTGGCGACAACTTTGTCCCTTTCCCAAACCTGATGGTACTTTTGCTAGGCCTGATGCGGACGAACACTGCATCTCCAACCTGACAGCTTCAGCCAACCCTATGCGCATCGGCATAACTCTTCTTCCTATCCTATGCTTCCTTTAACCGCTGTCTAATCTGAACAACCTGTTCTTCCATCTCCTGAATCAACTCAGGTCCTATAATTACTCGATCCTCTAACCTTTCCCAACTCAATGGTGTCCTGCATGGCCTTCCATATAAAGCTTCATATGGAGGCATCCCAATGGAGCTATGGTAACTGTTGTTGTAAGCAAACTCTACCAAAGGTAAGTGCTTTTCCCAATGAGTTTGTTGATCCATGACATACATTCTAAGCATGTCCTCCATCACCTGATTCACTCTTTCTGTTTTCCCATCTGTCTCTGGATGGTAAGCAGTGCTTAGGTTCAACTGAGTACTCAACGCTGACTGCAAACTCGTCCAAAACCTAGATGTAAACCTGGAATCTCTATCCGATATAATCTTCTTGGGAAACCCATGGAGACGAACAACTTCATTTATGAATACATGTGTTACATCCGTGACATCGTAGGTCTCCTTAACTGGAATGAAGTGAGCAGTTTTGGTCAGTTTGTCAACGATGACCATAATGGCATCATGCCTATGAGAGGTAAGAGGCAATCCCACCACGAAGTCCATGGAGATAACCTCCCACTTCGACATAGGAATGTCATGTGGCTGCAACAGACCTGCCGGGTGGTGATGATCAGCTTTTACCTGCTGACACTCAAGGCACCTAGCAACGAATTTGACCACGTCGCTTTTCATCCCTGCCCAAAAGAAGAGTTGCTTCATGTCTGCATACATCTTCTTTACACCCGGGTGTGCACAATACACTGCTCTATGGGCTTCCTTAAGGATAGTCTCTCTAATATCTCCCTCCTCAGGAATATACATCCTCCCTTGATACCGTAACAAACCATCGGCTTCCAACTCATAGCCTTCGAACTTTGGTCCCACCGGTTTCCCATTCTGGAGTGCTGCTGTGACCTTTAGGTACCAACTATCCCCGAGTAGCTGCCCTAAAATTCTTTCCCTCAAATCTACCTTCAAAGGTATAAGAGAGAAAAGTCTCGGTTTTCTGCTTAAGGCATCCGCTACCACATTCTCCTTCCCTTTGATATAGGAAATCCCAAAATCATACTCGCTCATGAATTCACTCCATCGCCTTTGCCTAACATTTAGGTCTCTCTGAGTGAAGATATACCTTAAGCTTTGGTGATCAGACTTGAGTTCAAAGCTTCGTCCAACGAGGTAATGTCTCCAAAGCTTCAAAGCTAACATCACTGCAGCTAACTCTAGGTCATGAGTAGGGTAATTCTCTTCATGTGTTTTTAGCTTTCTCGACGCATAAGCTATTACCCCACCTTCCTGCATCAACACTGCACCCAAACCTTGCCTTGAAGCATCGGTGCAAACTGTGAATTCCTTCTCCATATCTGGAACCCGTAGAATTGGTGCACTCGTCAATAGTCTTTTCAGCTCGGCGAATGCGGCATCACATTCATCTGTCCATTCGTACCTAGTGCCCTTACGTTGTAGGGTAGATATGGGTTTTGCAATTTTTGAGAAACCCTCAACAAACCTTCTATAGTACCCGGCTAACCCCATGAAGCTCCTTACTTCATGCGCATTCTTTGGCATGGGCCAATCCATTATGGCCTTCACCTTTTCAGGGTCAACAGAAATTCCCTCACCGGAAATTATATGCCCTAGGTAATGGATCTCCTTCTGATAGAACGAACATTTGGACAACTTACCATACAACTGATGCTCCCTTAAGCATGACAACACTATTCGCAAGTGTTCCTCGTGCTCCTGTTCATTCCTGGAGTAGATGAGGATGTCGTCCAAGAAGACTTGCACAAATTGATCTAAGTATTTTCGAAACACGCTATTCATGAGACTCATGAAGACAGCTGGGGCATTGGTCAAACCGAAGGGTACCACCACAAACTCATAGTGCCCAAACCTTGTTCGAAAAGCAGTCTTAGGTATATCACCTTCCTTAATCCATAGCTGGTGGTAACCTGATCGTAAGTCGATCTTTGAGAAGATTGTCGCCCCTTTCATTTGATCAAAGAGATCATCAATTCGAGGTATCGGGTACCTATTCTTCACGGTGGCTCTATTCAAATCTCGGTAATCAATGCAAAGACGCAAGGAACCATCCTTCTTCTTCACAAAGATTACTGGCGCACCCCACGGTGAAATACTTGGTCTGATGAACCCTAGATCTAACAGTTCCTTCAACTGCATTTGCAGCTCACAAAGTTCTGGGGCCGTCATCCTGTAAGGTGTCTTCGATGTTGGCTCTGAACTAGGTTTTACCTCAATGGTAAAATCAAGTTCCCTCTTAGGAGGTAACCCAGGTAATTCCTTTGGGAATACATCACTGAACTCGGCTAATACTGGATAGTCATCAAGGGAGGGTCCCTTCTCACTGTTTACCGCTTCAACAATGTACAACTGGCATCCTTGTCGCATACATCGCTTTACGTTCATCATTGATATGAAACGTAGGGACACCTTCCGTTTGATACCATGGATCTTGATGGCCTCTCCGTTGTCATTAATGCAAAGAACTTTCTTCCCATAACAGTCCAAGAAAGCTCGATGTTCCTCAAGCCAATTCATACCTATGATGAGATCATAAGTTCCGAGGGTGGTGACGTACACTTTGACTTGTGTAACACACACCCCGAGATCCACTACACACTTATCGACACTAGGTCCTACTGCTTGCTTTACCCCTGAAGCCATTTCGACTAAGCTGAAATCATCATGCTCGTAGGCTACCAACCCACATTTGTCTAATGCATATGGAGAAATGAAACTATCAGTAGCACCAGGATCAAACAATATTCTAAGCTTGACATTATTGACCGTACCTGATGATTCGACCACAGTGGATTGGTGCTCTGCTTGATGGTTTTTTACTGCAGCCGAGATCTGATGCCTACTACCCCCACTCCCCATTGGAGCTTTTCCTTCTCGCTGCACTGTACCGGATCGTAATTCGGGACAGTCACGCTGGTAATGTGGACCTCCACATCCCCAACAAGCAACTTGTAATGGAGCGGGCGAGATAACCTGCTCAGACCTCTGAGAGGGGTTCCTCCCCTTAGGACCCCTTCCTCTACCGGCTGTTCCTCTGAAATTCCTCGCACCCTGGTGAGTCCCTATGGCTGACTGGGGCACCGCCCTAGTTGCCACTGATCTGTCTACCGCTGCGACTCTTGGTGTGCTCCTGTTCCCGTAGGGAGGTGGCCTCGCATATCCTCCCCGAGGGTAGCTTCGAGGGGCCTTCCCCACAAACCCTGACTGCTGAGAGCTGAAGGACCTGATGGGATTTGCACCCAACATCTCCTCAGTGTAACGAGCACAATCTACTGCTTCGGCGACTGAAGTTGGTTTCCACATCCGTACCTGAGCCCTGATCTTGGCATTGAGCCCATACACGAAGCGCTCAACTTGGCGTTCGTCATTGTCCAAGTAAGGGACATACTTCACTAACTCCATGAACCTCTCTTCATACTCCTCCACTGATAGATGCCTTTGTACCAAGGCATGAAGAGCCCCTGCTTGTTCTTCCTGGTAGGATGCGGGTAGGTACTTCCCTTTGAATTTTTCCACAAACAGTTCCCATGGAACCGTGTCTGGTGTAAGGTGTAGCTGTCTTTCTTGGTTTCCCCACCAGTTCAAAGCGGCCCCCTTTAGTTGAAATATGGCTAGTTTGGACTTGGACGTGGAGGTGTACTCCTGCAAGGTCAAGCACCTAGTCATCTCTTCCAACCACGACTCTACTCGTATCCCTGATCGACCCCCTGAAAATTCTGGAAGCCTTATCTTCTGAAGCTCCCTTTTAATATCCTGGTGCGGATTTCATGGTACTGTATTCACTTCTACCACCGGAACTTTCTCCCTTAGTGGAGGGGCATCCACTTCTACCTCCGAGGTAGCACTTCCTCTCTGTGCTATCCCCCTGAGCGTTTCGTTTATGGCTTCCAATGAGCGCAGTATAAGAATGGTCTCTGGCGATGGTGCCGGCACATTCGGTTCAGGTAATGCCGTCGCCTGACCTCGCCCCCGACCTGCTCGCGTTCTTACCATGTTTATTCCTGCTGCATGGAATAATAGGATAATTAGCGCACAATGACATCATGACTAATTTACTATCAAACTCAACAATTAATTCAAAAGTGCGTCATGACCAATTTATGAGCGTTTTACTCTAAGAGCTATAGTTCAGGACGTTTCGATCAGGCCATCTTGAGGCCACCCGGTACTAGATTTACATCATCAGCTCTATGTAGGTTTAGGTATTGGATTCCACACAATCCTCATTAAGTCGTTATCGACTCTTCAAGATATTTAATTAATTCGCTTCTCATTAATAATTAATAATTTTAATAATTTTAGTAATTAAATAAAAACATAACCTAAGTTTTAAGTTTAGTGTCGTTTTAGCAAACACTTTGGTCATGGGGTAAAACAGTGTCCTAGCGATCAGCTCGTCATGCTGGTCAACGTGGTGTCTTGTTTTCGAGATTCAGGGTCTGTCTTGCCCCTTCGGCCCTTCGTCGAAGTCTCGGCAAAGAACACCTCAATAAAAGATAGGGTCATTAGTGTTAATACCCACTTACCATTAATGTTATCTAACGGTTATGTATTTAATTTAAATTTATCATTTAATATTTATTCCCCCGTCACCTCTATTTAACATCAAGTGTAACATCGTATTTAACATTTAACATTACATTAATTAATTAATTTAATAAATTTGAATTTATAATAATATTGACCATATTCATCTTTAACCAATCTTAACAATTAATGTACATTTTAAAATAACTAATATACATCATACTAATTACATTATAATTAACTTAACTTAATTAATTTAAAAATAATTATTAATTGGTAATTGGCATTAACAACACTGAACTTAATCAATTATCCTTATATTTAATAGATATATATAAAATGATATATATATTAACTGATAATAATGAAAAAAACAAGAATATATTACCCTGACGATTTTGTTATATATAAATTAATTAAGTAATTAACATAAACAAAATTAATATTTAAAATATTTAAAACATAGCAATGTATATTTTTTTTGTAAGTAATTTATATATTATATTTTTTTTTGTATTTATTATATAACAAAATATTATAATAAAACATATAACAAAATATTTTATTTTATATATATATAAAAAAAAATATAATAAATAAATAAGGATAAAAATCCTAAGACCATGCGGACTCCTCGCTCTATCCACCGCCATGCAAAAGAAAAGGTGTAATTGAAGGCCACGCGGCCTCTCCACGCTGCCACCGCCATGCCAAAGAGGGAAAGACCTAAATAGGGTCAATCCCCAAGACTCTCCGTCATTTTGCCCTTTTCCACAGAACTTTTAGCTCTGCAACATCATGCGAGCTTGTCGAGGGTTTTTATTTTTCATGGAAGAAGCTCCGCCACGCTATGGCAGAAGCGCCATCACCAGCCGGAGGAGGAGGCAGGGGTTACTGGTTTCAACGCAGCTCTTTCAAGCCGCACTGTATGCCCTATCACCCCCAGGTCGTTCAAAGCCATCAGATGTTGTTTCTACCGCACCCTACTACTCGTCTTATCCATAATAGTTTGTGTTGCAGCTATCCATCGTGCGGTTTCTAGCTGCTCTCCGCCCCACCCAAGGCCACACAGACCCAGCTCTCTCTTCAGGCACAGAGCCGCGGGTCTCCCCTTCAGCTCGCGCCATGTTTCTTCCCGCGCAGAGGCTGGTCTTCTCTCCTGCACGCGTTATTTTCCCCTCCGTGCAGAGGTCGTGGGCTGCAGGCTTCTCCCCTTCGCCGAGGTAGTGGCTCTCCCTCTCGGCACGAATCTGCGCTGACAGGCCCTTGGCCTTCACGGCCTTGAAATACCGCGACAGTCTCCGCCTAGACCGTGCGTTCAAGGTGGAGGCCAGGGTTTGGCGAAGGCATACTGCTGTGCAATCGCAAGGTCGTATCGTGGGCTCGATTTCGTTGGGCTTGCGAGCTAAATGGTGGGAACGTTGGGCTTGTGAGCTGAGGTCACGAGGTCGATTCCTGTTCGAGTCCTGCGATAGCCCTACCAAAAGGCCGTGGGTTCGTTAGCGCAGTGGATTAGTGCGTTTGACTTCGGATCAAAAGATCGTGGGTTCGACTCCCACTGAGGTCGCATTTGGTCATCGAATCCTGCAGAGTGAAGTTCGGGCTTCAACCAATTTTAAGTCCTGCGGTGGCCCATCTGGTCGGTGAGTTGGGTTTTCCATTCAAAGATCACGGTTTCGAATCCCGCAGAGGGTATTTTAGCTTCCAAATTTTTTTATTTTTTTTTCTATTTCATATCTACAACGTGCCCTCGTTTATATTTTATGGTAATTCCAAAAAAAAATTTGTTTTGTTTTTTGTTTGTTTGTTTGTTTTGTTCCATATTTTTTTGTTCAATATATATATATAAAAAAATAAAAAAAATAAAAAATTAAATCTTTCTATTTTATAAAAAAAGAATTTTGTTTTCAATTTTTTTTTTTAAAGATTCATATATAGATATATATGTTTTTCTATCAAAGTGTTTTCTCTGTTTAAATGTTATATATATTCGTTATGCACCATTATTTATGAAATATTTCCTCTCTTTTTTTTTGTTAATATTTTCCTCTTTTTTTTTTGTTTCTGCTTATATGTTAATATATATAATAAAGAAAAAAAAAGCTATATGTTCCTTCTAAAAAAATTCATTTAGTAGACCTTTATTTTTATATATATATATATATATTTTTTCATATATAAAGAAATTTTGGTTTAAAATTTTCTCATTATATATATATATATATATTTTCATAAATTGCAGCAATAAGATAATATGAGTATTAGTATTTAATCTTTATGATTTTTTTATTGTTTTTTTTTTCTAACTCTTTTCCTTTTGTTGTGCAGGTTTAAAGCTTCTATCATAGTATATAACTATACTTGAATTTCTGTTTTTATTTCATGTTTCATACCGGTCTTAAACTTCTACAACAAGCTTTTACAGCTTCTGTAATGAGCCCTCTGGTTCCAAATTTGGAACCATGGCTCTGATACCATATGTAAAACCCCAACCAGGGTCCTTAGTTTGTTTTACAACTCTCAATAAAAATCTGTCTTCTACTGTTTACGTTTTGTTTTAAATTTATGTTTTCTAATTTTTGCTGTTCCTAATGGCTGTAAAAACAGTATTTACAGCTTCAAAATATGTATATATATTTTCTAATTATTGTTCTAACATCAATTACAGGTTTTCATTCTCAACAACAAACATATAAGCACGTAATTTACCAATTCTGTTGGTGCAGGGAAGCAGATTATAATTCCAGCATATAACCATTTTTATTTAACTTACAGCTGAATTTGACAAGGTAGAAATAATCAACATGCCTGCTGGAAAATACCTGTAGGTAGCTTGCAGATCCCTTTTTCTTTGTTGCTGTCCTGCTTCTCCTTGCTTTTCCCTGCAGTCAAAAGCCTTCCCCACAGTTCTGAAACTCAACCAACCGAACCAGTTTTGCCACCCTACCAACTGGCGAGGTCTCGCCGACCACCCAGCTCCAAAGGTACCCCTTTGGACCCCCGAGCCGAAACCGAGTACAAGCCTAGCTGCTGTATCCCTTTAGTGAAAAAAACAAACTCCAACAAATCCCTCTTTGCAGCTCCCCTCTCCCAATTTCTCCCAAAATCCTAAGGTAAAAAGGATCCCCTTCTCCTTCCCCCTTTCATCATCTTATACCAAGTTTGCCGACTCTTCTCCCCATTACTGCCCCTATCCCTAAATTAAATTTCATCCAACCCATTCATCTACCATGTAAGTCCTCGAGCCCTCAACTTGGACTTGGACTTTTTAAATATTAAATTAATATTAAAAGTGTTGGTTGGGGTCACTTCTCAACCGTAACTTCAATTTAATTAAATTTAATTCTTTTACTTAATATAATAATTTAAACATATCCTAACTCATATTTCCATTTTGACCATTTAATTAATAAATAATAACTGTTACATAAATATTATATAGTTTTAAATTTACGGTTGGTTCACCAATTTAATTTAATTAACAGTAATGGTCAATTGATTAACTACTATTAATCTAATCATTTACTTAATGGTTTTTAATGTTTATAATATGTTAATTCCCTCCAATTATAAATTTAACTAATTCAATTTATCAATTATGAACCATAATCCCATCAATGTAATTCATAACATTATCAACGTGTAATTATACTAATTAAATAAAATTAACTAAGATTTAATCGACTTTACCTGGTTCCATTTTAATTACATCTTAGTTGTAATTAAAACTACTTAACAATTAATCAAGCATCCTAATCAATTGCATTAGTCACTATCTCGGTTAACCTTAGCTTTGCTTATTAATCAACAACAATTAATTATTAATGGACAATAGCTAATCATTAATCAACATTATTAGCTCTAATCGACTTTATTAATCTTAATCCACAAAATTTAATCGTTAATCTACATTATTAACATTAGTCATCATTATTAACTTTAATCGACAATGTTAACATTGATCAACAATAGTTAATTACTAAACGACAGAAATTAATCATTAAGCGACACTAATTAACATTATTACTCAACAATATTTCATGTATTTCATACTATGTAGGCGAGTTACGTAAGCGTAGCTACTGCTTACATTCCTCACATAAGTACACTAAAAGTAATAATTCACATACATCAATCATAATCAAGGAACTTATCTTTTACCGACACATGTTTTAACATAGTTTGCAAGGTACAAATCCATTAACCAAAATCCAAATTACGACAATTCATACATTACTGATTTATGACACATACTAACCAAGGGTTTTACACACCTACAGTTAAATCGTGTATTCACCCCTACTTCATGCTACACCTATCTACCTACATCATTACTAACTTCCACATCCTATCCTGTCCTCTGCTGGACTACCCTGGAATGTCATGTCATGACCGGTTCCAGCTAGAACCTGTAAGCGGAAGTGTCGACTACATCGACCAAGCTTCCCCAGCAGGAAACCACCAGTCATCATCACACACTTTGGGGAGCGCGCCGTATCACAGCCCTCCCATGACTCTGGGTTTCGGGGATAAACAGTGGGTAAAGCCTCCACCCCCCCTAATGGAACAAGGGACTATGTCCACCCGACATAACAACAGCGTTGCACTTGTACTCGGTTTGTCATCGTATAACCGATCTGGGCGGTTGAGTTTCCTGAAACCCTACCCCACCCATGTCATAACATACATCATAATAAACAGCATAATAACCATACGAAAGTAAATAATGCATCACTCGCATACCATTTTATCTTTCGAAGTCCATGTCCCCGAGGCCCTCCCACCTCATAGGATCTAGCTATCACTTAGCCGTTTCAACCTGTAAGTCAGTCCTCGACATACAATATAGAATATCGTGCATAAATACTCGATATGTACACACATATATTTCATCATAACATAACAACAATAAACTCATTCATTTGCCATGCACCTGGCATAACATTCATTATTTCAACATATGACTGTAATGGTATCCATGTACCCATCATTCAGTAAATTCCATATATCTGACATAATTAACACATGATATATCTCTAAACATGACTATCGATCATAATACTATCATCATACACACACATATATATATCGGCAAAATAATAGAACCATATGTCCACAGTGTCGTCAACCGACGAGGTCTCATAGTCAAACAAATACAACATATAATAGTAGTTCAGGTATTAATGTCAAAACGGGGTGTTACATCATTATCTTGGACCATCAACAAGTTAGTGTTCACCATGACCATTGTGTTCACAGTTTCTATTGAGGTCCTTTATATTGTCAATCAGTAGTTTGATAAACCAATCCACAAGCTCCTTAATTGGACATGATTTGGTGAGTGTTTGTTCATCCACTGATTGGATGAGTAAATACTTGATGGAGGTATGCAAAACATGTTCTTTCCACTTGAGTGGAACCAATGACAAAGAGTTGGGCCATTGGGATAGTACATGTTTGTTTTTTGGATCCCGTGGCAGAGAGTTGAGCCATGAGATTACTTCATTGGACATATATACCCCTAAAGGTATTGGTTCTACTTGCACTTTTGGTTTTTCATTGTATTCATCATATTTTACTTGTGAGAAGTTGATAAGGCATTTTTGGTGTTTGTATGATGCCTATCTTTCTAATGATTGAATAAGGGACTTCCACCCTTGTCATTTGAGCTATAGTGATGACATTTTTTATTCTTGTGAGCATTGGGAACATGAGACCTTTCTTGTTGGAGTGGAAATAACTGATGAGGTTTGGCCTCACTCTTTGGAGGCATATTTGGTGGTGCATAGTCTTTCCTTGATTGGGTCCTACCATGGAGAGTTGCATATCCTGATTGAGGGGCCCTCAAAGTTTCTGGGTTGCATTGGAAAGGATGATTTTCCAATGTGGTGGTATGATGTTTTCATCCTTCCTAGCATTTCACATGATAATGTTTTTTTCTTGTTACTAATGTTTGGTGAGATGTAGTATGATCAGTGCGATCTTGGTATTCCATGGGATGACAATTTTCCACACATGACACTGCTACTTGGAAACATGCAGTTGAAGCAGTGGGATCCAAGCATTCTTTTGTTTGATAGATTTTGTTGGATGGTATTCTTATCCACGGGAGTGTCGTGCAAGCAATGGGATCCTGGCATTGCTTTTCTTGGGATCAGTTGTTTGCATGTTGGCATGATGGAGCAAGCCAAACCTCTTTTATATCAGTTCATCTATGTTGCACTTGGTTTCAATTTCCTACATGGGGAACACCTCTTTGGATGGACCTATAGTTTTCATAGCATTGGTATATTTTTATTTTTTATATTTATACGGGATATTTGCACACTTTCCAGTTGCTTCACTTGGATAAACGTAGGCATGTTCAGTTACGGATATAGTCGATATTTTCTTTGGAGATATGATTATGATCAGATTAGTGCAGCAAAAGCATGATGAACCTCTTAGGATCTTTTGCTTGAGGACAAGCAAATTTTTGGGAGGGAGGACTGTCATGTCCCCAAAATTTTGAGAAGGTCTATGTCACTAGGACATACACATTAAAATATCTAATGAATGATGCCAATAGTACTAGGAAAATAATTAAATTCTTCAAAGGGATTAATTTTGGTTTGGAAGCATTTAATTAATTAAATTCCAGAATATGCACTTTGGAATAATTAATTAGTTGGTTTGAGTAATTTTATTTATAATTACTAATATTTGGACTAGAAATAATGAGCTAAGCTAAGGAGGGCGAATTAGAGAGGCCAAGTGGAGCAAGGAGGATGGAAATTGCAAAAAATGGTCAAAAACATGCTAAAAGCAACAAATGAAGATAGAATCAGGAAAAACGACATAAAGCAGGAAAGTCAAAAAAGAAGGAAAGTTCATAAAAGAAGGAAAGTTTAGAAAAGAAGGAAAGTTTAGAAAAAGAAGAAAAATCCAAAGCAGAAAGTGGAAAGGAAATCAAAAAAAAGAAAAAGAAGGAAAGCAAAGAAAAAAAAAAGAAATAGAAGGAAAGCAAAGAAAAAAAAAGAAAAAGAAGGAAAGCAAGCTTTCCTCATCCACTCATGGGTGGCCCACATGGAAGGGTTCTCACAGGTCACCAAGCTATTCAACTTGCTCAGAAGGTCACCCAAAGTTTGATAAAAGAATCCAAGCAAATCCTTTTCACAACTTTTGATCATTAATTATTTGAATTGAGTGCAATTTTTCCTCATTGACCTGGGAGATGTGCCCCTAGTCCTAGATGGAAGATTTTCCCCATGCTTCTACTGAAAGGATGATTACATCTAGTATTCATCACTGATTCTATTGCAGGTCCTGAAGTCTGATCCATTGGTTGGTGTTCTCATTATGCGGTTCAACTCCTTCTTTCAGTAGGAATAGTGTTGGAGGGCAGAAAAAGAGGTTATGGTTTCAACCTTTATGAGCGTTTATGGACATTTAAAACTGTTCCATTGCATATGTAGCATAGTTTCCAGTAGGAAACACCTTTTTTCTCATCAAAAAAGGTTTCTGGATGAGCAAGTTATGGCCATTTTACTAAATCTGGGGGTTCGAGCTGTGAAGAACAAGCCCTGCTTCATGCGAGAGGATGATGGAATTCAATCATTAGAGGATGATGGTATTCAGCCATTTTCAATGATATTATCTGCAGGTCCTTTATCTTATCATGTCGAATTTGAAGTTCAGAAGAAGTCTCATTCAGTCTATGGTTCAAATCTCTATGCTTCTTTTGGATTTCTAGAGCTAGATTGTTGTGTAGGAGAGGATGAATGTTTATCCAATGATATGAGAGGCCTCATGGCTCTGATATGATGTAATAATAGTAAATATTAATCTCTGATATCATTTAATAGATTTAATTTTTCAGAAGTCTGATATTTTATTCATTTTTTATACCCTCTCTAGATTTTCCTGGATCTTGACTAGTTTTCAGACTAACTAGTTTTAATGATTAAGTATAGATCCAAATGAGTTGATTCCTATTCTAGGAGTTAATTAACATTTTATATTAACCCATACATGTTTGATATTGAGAATTTGTAAGCTTTATCTACCTGTTTGGGAGCTCCTTAATTTTACTAGTCAAGCAATCCCGAGAGACCATTTTTCTTATATATTTTCCAAAATTTATTAGACCTTTATTAAAATTGATGGTTCGACCCTTGAATATGTTTTGATAAATAATTAATTTTATTTATCCTCTTTGAGTAAAAAACACTCAGCCCCAACCTCCAGTCAAAGTTTACACTCATACTAGTCTACATATGCTGAGGGGCCCATGAGCACTGGAGTAGAGTTCAGATGGGATGATATTGAAACATAAATGGTATTAGTACATTGTGCATAGGTATCATAAAATACCAGATATTTCCTTCCACCCAAAGCTTTTGATCTTCTCCACCCTTAGTCAATCTAGCTTCCACACACATTGTTTTAATTCCTTCTGTGAAGTAGAGAGTTTTGTATCACTAATACTAGTTGGTACATTACATAAACACAATTTAATGAAACCCCATCAATAAGGATAATTGGAATTAACATATTACAAAATCTTGGTACCTGTTGTGCAATTAATGTAGGCAATAGATTTTGAGCAAGATACAAGAATGCACAGCCTCGCAAGCTTGTAGGAAATAGTACACATAACTCTTTTAATTTCTAATGGTGTGCTGGGTCTCTTTGAGAAAAAGTAGCATCCAAGCAACTAGAGCTTCAAACTATTCTATTCAATCATAGTTTTTTTCAATTATTGTGTTGTTTACTGTTTATAGTTTTATTGTTGGTGAGGTAACAATCCTATTGGAATCTATTTAAAACTAGGAGGTGGGGGGTGAATCAATATTAGCGCAATTATGATTAGTTTTTAACTTCTTCAACATATTAGTCTGAACTTAATCTTAATCTTCAATTAGGCATCCAACATAAATAAAGCATTCATCCACATCTGCACCAAGACAAAGAACACAAAACACACAAAATTTTGACATGGAAACCCAAACGGGAGAAAACCACAGAATGCTCTTTTGTGATGAAAATATTACATTCGAGGAAGCATCGAATTCCCATGTTTACCAGCACAAATTGGAAGGAGGCACCAATCCCCTTCTTTTACAAGCACTGACCTGAAGGAAGCACCAACTCCCTATGTTCTCCAACACTAACTTGAAGAAGGTTACGCCCCCCTGTTCCTTTCCCCATCATGCCGCCCAAATATACACAATAAGATATTTCCTTAATGAACTTCCAAAACGCACACACTTCTGATCTCCTGATGTTCTTTCTATTGTGCACACCTTCTATATGCAGTCGTATTGTTGTCACTTCCCTGCATACATCACCTGACTTCTCATTCCACTCAACACTTCAATTCAATTGATGTCGCACATGATATTGTGTGCTACTTCATCTACTGTAGTTTGTGCCATTGATTTACTGTGTCATTATGCTACTATGCAACTACACTCTCAACTGATACTGTGCATCAACTAATGACTTGTTGTTCTGATGTTGTGTACTAGTATCATATGGAATTGCACACTTACTAAGATGTGTCCATTCTATTTAAGTGCCACAGTATTTCAAAAAATCTGTGACATGTTGTGCATCATATGATTCATCCTTTCAGTTTAATGCACTTGCCTCAGATCATCCTCATCATGACACACATAATTGATTTTGCTGCTACTCGGTATTTACGCATCTGATTATCTTATTAGCATACTTCAATGAAGCCTTCATACATCAATCAAACTTCTTCAGTGCGTGCATGTTTTGATATACTTTATGTTTGTCTCTACGGGGATCCACCTTAGAACATTTGTGACTGTCTACGTGCTGTCTACAATATGGTCATTCGGTCCTCACACACTTGCGCATTCTTTTCATTGTGCCTTTTCTATTTTAGCGCAATCATCACATATATACATAACCATTCTTTACACCATCAGTTATATCATTCCTCTGCTTGTGCACACTCAACTCTCTACTAGATCATTGTTGTTCTGGTTCCACGAGCCCTTGATCCCCTGAATATAAATTTGTATCTTCTACATACAAGATCTTCATCCTTGCCATCAAGCTTACTACAAATATCCAGCTTGCTTCCCTATTTATGCATGTCTTGGATCGATTGTATGTCTAGAAGTTGGTTGTCGCATTCCTTCTTCATTGCTTCACGGATTATGCTTCTTCCACTTGGCATGTTCTACACCACTGACATGTCCTTTCTTTGTGGGTTTTGCACATACATGGTCCTTGAATTGGTGGAAATTTCACCCTTGTTGTACCAACACTTGTGTGTCTTGCGCACCTGATGTATTATTGTCTTACGGAACTTGCGCATACTTGATCTTCGACTTAGTGGGACTTTGAACATTGTGGTACCATCAGTTGTGGGTCTTGCGCACTTGTTGTGTCATTAGATGTGAAAATTGTGGATATACTAACTTCAACTGCTACACCCCTCTTGGAACTTGTATGCACTTCAACAACTGAAAGCTTCTTCTCATTGGTGAGGCCTATGCACTTTCAGGTCTTGCATAATTGTTCAACCATTTCTTATTCCATGCTGCTTGCGCATTCCACTAGACTTTCTTGCACACTTAGAATTTGTCCCATGTATTCTTTGGATAGCTTGCACATTCCCCAAACCTTTGTCCAATCAACACTTTAGCTTGTACCTTGAAGGATTATGACTGGATGGACTTGTGACCTTCTCAAGTACATGTTCTTTATGTATTTCTTCAAACTGGAAATGCATAATGTACCCCTGGACACACTTCTTCAGACTAGATGCAACTTCTAGATATAGTTCTTCATACTGGAATCCATATAGTTCACCATCTTGCTTGCACATATAAATCTTCAATGTGGCTTTTATATATTTCTTCAAGCTAGTATTGGAATACTGAATCCACTTAACATCAATTGACATCAATGACTCAAAATGAATCAGTTTACATCCTCATTGACATCTGTTGACATCAATGAAAACCAAATTTCAACAATATCCCCCTTTGGCATTCATTTCAACACCTTATGAAGTTGTGCATAATCATCTTCTTGAACTTGTATGCTTCATCCATTCTTGTCACAATACTCCCCCTGCGTACATACTCCCACTAAGTACTTTGACATATGTGCATTCTGATGTTAGTGCTTCTTCCGCTTTCTGTTACTTTGTGCATATTGCATGCTTTATGATCATTCTTGTTGTGATGTTGCATACTCTTAGCATCTCATCTTCATTATGTTTCTCTTTAGCTGCATTTCCATAGCTGTACTACTTCTTCGCTTCATGCTTCTTCTTCGCTACTTCATCCAACACCATTGTATTCTTTCTCCCACTTTAAAATCAATGGCAAAGAGGT